>CM053029.1:511471691-512064191 GCA_028564925.1 Lithobates sylvaticus | reverse complement strand
GCAGCTATTGGCTACTGGCTATGAACTTCCTTATTCTAGTCTGGTCGTACGTCATCACGTTCAAAAACGTCAGACTTTTGGAGTGATCGTGTGTGGCGAAGTCCGTTCGTTTGAAAGTCCGGCGGACCTCAGCTGCAAAGTCCGTCGGATTGTCTGCCGGAAGGTCCGAGCATGTGTACGCGGCATAAGTTTGCATTACAACTAATTCCAGGAAATTAGTTTTAAGGCTAAAACTGACATTTTAAACTAGGATGCAGTAAGTAATACCTGGAAAACTAAAGTCAGTTTTCGACTTCAGGTCCACATCCATGTCAGCAGTAATCAACAAATACTACCAGTCTGGTAATCACCCTTTCCCACAAATACCTCTACTTGTCACTGACCTCCTCTCCATCTGCAGTGAGATTGTAATGCCGCGTACACACGATCTGAATTCTCGTCGGAAAAAGCTCTAACGTCAATAACGCGGTGACGTACAACACTACAACGAGCCGAGTTCAATGCTTCCGAGCATGCATCGAATTGTTTACGAGCATGCGTAGAAATTTTGCGCGTCAGAATTGCTACAGAAGATCGGAATTTACGATAGAAACCTTTTCCGTCGGAAGAATTGAGAACATGCTCTCAATTCTTTGCTGTTGGAAATTCGGCCAGCAAAATTCCGAGGAGCCTACACACGGTCGCATTTTCCGATGAAAAGCTTTTATCTGTCTTTTTCTGGCCAGAATTCCGATCGTGTGTATGCGGATGTGCGTACATGTGCATAAGCACATGTACGCATAAGCAGTATATGTGTGCATAAGCAGTATACAGAAATCTATAGTCTCAGTTTCTGAACACTTTCAGTATAGAAGGGGATATCATTACCTAATCCAAGCCTTCCCATCTGGTAAAAAATGTGAGAAGAACTTCAGTAAATGATTCTTGACACTTGTTTGGTATTTACTTAATGCTCATTCATGTCCTTCTTCAAGAAAGATGTGGCATCCATTTGTCCTGTTCTGTTTACAAGCTTCGTCTGTAACATCTCTGTGTTTTCACATGCTTAAGCTACATTTTCACCTTTTAGTGGAAAGTGTTAAAAAAATCTTGTTTGCTACACGAAGTGACTAGAAACAAATATAAAATGCATGTAAAACACACCATGATACTACACAGCACGCCATATCTATATGAAAATAATTTGAAAAACAAAGATGAAACTCTGTTAAAAAATGCTCCTTTGTCTGTTATGCCGCGTACACACGACCGGTTTTCCCGTCGGAATAAACTCTGAAGGTTTTTCCAACGGAGTTCCACTGAAACTGTCTTGCATACACACGATCACACCAAAGTCCGACCGTCAAGAACGTGGTGACGTACAACACGTACGACGAGACTAGAAAAAGGAGGTTCAATAGCCAGTAGCCAATAGCTACCGTCTCGTACTTGCTTCAGAGCATGCGTCGTATTTGGTCCGTCGGAACAGCATACAGACGAGGGGTTTTCCCGATAAGAATTGGTTCTGTCGGAAATATTTAGAACATGTTCTTTTTCTAGGTCTGTCAGAATTTTCGAAAAAAAAAGTCAGATGAGGCCAACACACGATTGGAATATATGATGAAAAGCTTCCGTCTGACTTTTTCTGTCGGAAATTCCACTCATGTGTACACGGCATAATTCTTGCCTGAATGTCATAGCCCAAGCCTTGTGTGTATGCTTATTCTATGTCTGAGGTTTGTTAACCTGCATATTTGAGTCCACATTTATATAACTTGTATATCATTTAGGGACAAACTACATACATATTTTAATCTTTATACCACATATTCTCCTGCAGGGCCCTCCTCCAGAGGTTGTTATAGGTTCTTTCAGCTGTGACTGGTTGACCTCTCATTTGATGGTGCCTGCCTAGTTCCCAGCCATTGCCACTTGGCAGAGCCATTGGCATGACACCAATTATCTTTTTGTCTGTCTGTGCCTAGAGTTGCCACCTTTTCTTCAAGTCAAACACGAACACTTTAGCAGCGCACAGCTATTTTTTTTTTTTATAGTATAAACTATACATATATTTTTCAATTAAATAACATTTCTAATCATATGAAGTTAATCACAATAGTCCGCCTTTACATCAGAGTCCACAGAGCTTCCCTTTTATATCTGAATCAGCAGAGTTCCCCTTTTACATCTGAAGTCACAGAGTTCCCTTACACTGTAATGCCCCGTACACCCGGTCGGATTTTCTGACGGAAAATGTCCTATCGTACAATGTTGTTGGAATTTCCGACCGTGTGTAGGCTCCATCTGACTTTTTCCGTCGGATTTTCCGACAGACAAAGTTTTATCTCCTGCTCTCAAATTTTCCGACAACAAAGTCCTATCGGACTTTTTCCGATCGTGTGTAGCGAATTCCGACGGACAAAGTGCCACGCATGCTCAGATCACATTACAAGACCAAAGCTATTGGCTACTAGCCTCTACGTAGTCCCGTCGTACGCAACGAACGTCACCATGTTCAGGATGATCGAATTTTCCGACAACTTTGTCCGACCGTGTGTATGCAACACCAGTGTCGGACAAAATCCTTCGGAAAAAATCCGACGGATTTTGTGGTCGGAATTTCCGACCGTGTGTACGGGGCATAAGGGGGTCAATCTGCAGACTCTGATGTAAGGAAGAACTCTGGGGACTCTAACATAAGGGATGATCTGGGAACCCTAATTTAAAGGAGAACACTGAGAACTCTGATGCCCGGAAAGGACTCTGTTGTAAGGGGTGCTCAAAGAACCCTAATTTACCTTAGTGTACTCACTCAGAGGCAGGAGAGAGAAGGGGGGAGACTTCAGTCACAGACAGGGATGGATGGTGAGCTCACTCACCCCTTGGCAGTCAGCACCTCTCATTCAGATGTATCTGAGGCTGCTGGACTTCAAATTTTCAGCCCCGCTTTCTTTTCCTGAGGCACAGCGCTGGGGATTGGAGTGTGGGCAGACACAGAGGGGTAGGGGCAGGAGGAAGAGGAGCAGATTGAGCCCTCTCTCTTCTTCTCTCCTGTCTGTGTGTGTGTGTGTGTGGGTTGTCAGTGCTGGCTTTGGGCAGTGTGCAAGAGAGTGTAACAGACACTCTCAGCTTAGACAACTGCAGCCAGCAACCTTGCTTGGAAGCCAAAGTCCAGTCTGAATAATGTGTCCGAGTTTCAGGCAGTTTGAAACCCGGACACATGATTCCAAACCCAAACTGTCCGGGTGAATCCCGGACAGGTGGTAACCCTATCTGTAAGGGGGCATACTGCTCAATGACCCCAGATGAATTCATTTTGGCAGGAGTTTCCTGAGATCATATTGTGGAATTAAATGTGCAGGTTAACACATTTCAGGCAAATAACAAGCATGTACGGAAGGCTTAAGCTACAATCTCCAGGAAGAAATACTTAACTTGAGTTTGTATATAATATTCTATAAACATTTTTATATCGATTTTTCCCAAACCTCTGTGTATTTCATGCTGTGCAATATTACTGCTTCAGGCTTTACATAAATGTTCCATGTGTTAGTATTCACTCAGTGTAGCAGTCGGGAATTATTTTTCAAGGCTAACTTTTGCACCATATTACATGTCACACCTGTATTTAGGGTGTAACATGTAACATGGTGCAAAGGGGACCCCCAGACCCCGAGCTGTGCAGGGGTTCCTCTCACTTGCAGCTGCTGTAGCTTTTGACATTTTTGCAGCTGTGCAGAGTTGTGAATGAATGAACTACAAGTCCCATCTTCCACCGTGGCACAAATAATTACGACGATAATCACCCTTGTAGTACATTGGTGCTTCTTCCAGCTCTCTAACCAAAAGTCTGTACTGCAGAACCGACCGAGTCTAACCGAGTCTGAAGGAGCCTGGCATCACACCCACATTCCAGTGATCATAGGTGCAATGTTTTGCTGGCTTATAAAACAATAAAAAAAAAAAACTATATATATATATATATATATATATATATATATATATATATATATATATATATGTATATATATATACACTATATTACCAAAAGTATTGGGATGCCTGCTTTTACATACACATAAACTTTAATGGCATCCTAATCTTAGTCCGTAGGGTTCAATATTGAGTTGACCCACCCTTTGCAGCTATAACAGCTTCAAATCTTCTGGGAAGGCTGTCCACGAGGTTTAGGAGTGTGTCTATGTGCATGTTTGACCATTCTTCCAGAAGCGCATTTGTGAGGTCAGGCACTGATGTGGATGAGAAGGCCTGGCTCGCAGTCTCCATCGTAATTCATCCCAAAGGTGTTCTATCAGGTTGAGGTCAGGACCAGTCAAGTTCCTCCACCATAAACTCGCTCATCCATGTCGTTATGGACCTTGCTAGATATATCTATATGGAAGGAGAGGAGTGTATAATAGGCCTGCAATACCCCTACTCAGCGCCAGATCAATCCAACAGCTCTGATAGCAGAATTCGCACAAAGATACAGTATGAGTTTAAATAATAGTATTTTTTTAAAACACCTAATAAAAAATACTAAAAAGGAAATTAAGCAGCTGTTAAAAACAAATAAAATAACAACAGGTAGTATAAATATAAAAACAGTCCAAACACTGAATGATATAGATACTAAAACAGCGCTAATAATTAAATTAATAATATGGTAATATTATAAACCAGTGGCAAACACCCTAGTTATAAATTAATATGTAGCAGATGTTTAAGGTAGCACCCTATCCCGGAAGTGACACTCACTCTGATGGCTGGACATGGTGACAAGCCCTCTGGGTGATTTATATTTTGCTTGTTGATAATTTATGTGATGTACGTAGCTAGTATTAAGAGGGCTTCTGCTGTATGGGGAATTGTATCATAAATAAACAGAATTACACTATGTAGAATTATTCTTGTGTTTTATGGTACGTGTTTGAGCCCCTGCAATGGTCGTTTTCTGGGTTGGTGAGGACCAGTGATTAAAGCAGCTGATATATACCAAACCTAAGGCTTGCATATTAGAGGCATCTGGTGAGTTTGACCCCCTGGGGGAGTGTGTTGCACATGGTGGAATACGGATCTCTTTATTCTCTAGTGGAAGGCACGCTTGAATAACAACTATAGATTACCTTAAACACCTCAGATATTTTGAACTGTCCCTAACACCCTGAATGCTTTCAATGCTTTGAACTGATCTACCTTAACCATCTGCTACATATTAATTTATAACTAGGGTGTTTGCCACTGGTTTATAATATTACCATATTATTCATTTAATTATTAGCGCTGTTTTAGTATCTATATCATTCAGTGTTTGGACTGTTTTTATATTTATACTACCTGTTGTTATATATATCTATATATATTTAGCGAAGTCCTGGCCCTCTCCGGGCCTAATGGTGACCTCCAGAGTTAGGGGCAGCTGACATCCTTCTATGTAGAGTGGGTTACGAGGCATGGTGGGTGAAATTCAAGGTAGATTAATGGGCGCCAGACACTTCTTGAATGCAAAGAGATTTATTGTCTCTTTAACAGAACTGTGGGAGAGAGGGTTAGGGCCAGGACACCCTTCAGCAGTTGCAATATTAATTGGCAGACTCTGAGGTAGATAGACATGCAGGGAAAGGCATCCAGCAAGACAGTCTTGTAACAGTTTCTAACACAAGTTGTAACAAACTCCTTTACTTCCTCTACAATCTCCTCTTGTAGATTGTCACTCAACTGTGCTCTCTCACTAGACTTGCTGATCCACTACCACTGGATTCCCTGAGCTCTTCCACACAGTATCTTCCTCAAGCGTCCCTGCTGGGTCCCTAGCTTGGCACTCACAGATACTCCTCAAGCATCACCCCACTGGCCTGCTCGGTCCCTGGCTTGACACACAATACTGCTCTTCAACCGTCACCTCCACTGGCAGGGTCCCTGGCTTGGCGCATGTGGAAGTTTCCCTATTCTTTACCGTCTCTGGTTGGTGAGAACACTGCTCTGGTACTTGCTTCAGGTACTCACAGTGGTACCCAGTAACAAGGTGGATGCTCCCTTAGTGGCGACAGCTTCCCCTTTACCTCCGACCACGACAGGTTCTCCGGCCAGCAGAACCGTTACTTCTGGTTGGACCGCAAGCTGTAGTCCCAACCCTACGCTGCTCTCTTGCTTCTGGATAGGCCCCTCCAGGTGGCACAGAACCCACAATCACCTGACTCCACCCAAATAAATAGGCTCCCCCAGCAGGCCAAGGGACTCAAGAAAATCCCTGTCCATTGGCTGAGATACCTCATATACTCCTAATCTGTCCCTGCAATGCCCTTTTCTTACCTAATGCCACCAGGTACCCGTCCACCTAGCAACAGAAGAGATAAGTGCAGCAATTCCAGAATTAGGGTGAAGTCAGTTGACCTCCTAGCAATTGGCCAAGGCAACTATCACTTGGCACATACATTTAAGAGCAACCCTGCCTAAACATCAGAGTGCTACATCCTCCCCCTGCCTAGGAAACTAAGTCTCAGAGTTTGCAGAAAAAAAATAATAATTTAAACCCTCAAGCCTGAGAGCAAATGTCCTGGCAAAAACTGGGATGGGTGGGGAAACAAGGAAAGGATTAATAATAGCAACAATACACGTGGCATGCCACATGTATTTAACTTAGATAACGTATACATGAGTAAGTGGTAATTCACACAAGGCAAATAAATAACAGGCATTATATACAATTTTTCGTGTGGCCTACCACCAAGACAGGCAAGGGAAACTTATGCAAACAGTAGCCTACATCCTAACTATCTATCTATACACCTAGTGACAGAAGAGAGAAGTGCAGCAATTCCAGAATTAGGGCGAAGTCAGTTGACCTCCTAGCAATTGGCCAAGGCAACTTTCACTTGGCAAACAAATTTAAGAGCAACCCTGCCTAAACATCAGGGTGCTACATATACTGTATATATATATATATATATATATATATATATATATATATATATATATATATTTCCACTAATATATGTGCATTTATTATTATTTTTTTTTTTTGTTAAGGGTGGATTTGAACACTTTGCATTAAAACGTGAGAATGTAACCTAAACATGTTATTTTTAGGGTTCCTCTAGGGTACAAAGGTTGAGAAAGACTGCTCTATACCATCCCATTATAGAATAGCATACCAGGTTCACTGTGTGCTGACCAAGCAGGGATTATACCAGGTATGATACTGTATCTACAAACAAATTAGATAAAAAACTGTTTATTAGCTTAAAATATAAATAAATCATATCTGTGGCAAGTTTCTATTGGATACCACTCTGTTCTGTTTTTTTTTTTTTTGCTTTATTATATTATAGGGTATTCCATTTTGGGTGGATAATGGATTCCTAAATCACCCACTGAGCTTTTCTATTTATAAGAGACGGTGTTATCTTACTGGACAAATCCTGAGTCCTGTACCTTCTCTACCCTGACGTTTCACTCATTGTAAAATAAGTGAGAAATCCAACTGGGAAATTTTTCATAATGTGCTTAGTCGGGACTCGGGACTGAGGTGCAAGAATCTGGTAGTTGAGAATATAGACAGGTAGATGATTTCAACCCCTTTTGCAATCCTTATAAATTATCCTAATCCTAATAATCCTAATTCTAATAAACTTTACTGTGATACTGCTTGCTATTTTCTTCCATGTTCAACTCTGCTGTTTCCCAGGTCATATCGGAGTATATAGGTAATTATAACAGAATTACCTATATACTCCGATATATATAGGTAATTATAAGGCCACTTTTACACTAAGGCGCTTTACAGGCGTTTTAGCGCTAAAAATAGCACCTGCAAAGGGCCTGTAAAGCACCTCACCTGTCACTCCAGTGTGAAAGCCTGCGTGCTTTCACACTGGAGCGGTGCGCTTGCGGGACGTTAAAAAAAAAGTCTTGCAAGCAGCATCTTTGGGGCGGTGGAGGAACGGTGTAGACACCGCTCCTCCACTGCCCCTGCCCATTGGAATGCATGGGCAGCAGTGCCGAAGCGCCTGCAAAGTGTTTCGGCAGCGGAGCTACATGGGCGCTATTAACTCCTTCTTCACGGGGGGTTAAAAGCGCCCCCCCTAGCAGCCGAAAAGTGCTGCTAAAATGACGGTAAAACTAGCAGCACTTTACCGCCAATGCCCTTACAGCCCCAGTATGAAAGTAGCCTTACAGAATTAATTTACTATATACACATATATCTGCTGCAGAACATATATTTACGTAACTTGCAAATATAACATTTCATTCAGATGCAATGTACATATGGTGCATTTAAATATAAATGTAGAACCTTATAATTAAATGATAAAAATGAATCTATTCTGTTGAGTAAAATTACAATAATGAATATTGATTATTTCCTGTTGAGTTTTATATCTTGTATGCAAATGAACATGCAAAATGTATTCTATAATGCTAAAAATAAATGACACATGCTACGATTAAAGCCCAAACTCCTTGATATTAGCAAATACCCTGCCACCCCCTCTAACAAACCACTGCTAAGAAAATAAAACCCTATCCAAATGCCCATTTTACTTAACTGAAGCTACAGTC
Source organism: Lithobates sylvaticus (assembly GCA_028564925.1). NCBI lineage: Eukaryota > Metazoa > Chordata > Amphibia > Anura > Ranidae > Lithobates > Lithobates sylvaticus. The sequence goes on along the minus strand of CM053029.1, from coordinate 512,055,650 downwards.
ACATGATGGCCTTTCTTTCTAATTCTGTTTCTTTCCTGGGATCATTTTTCAGGTATCCACATCACTGTCTGCTTGATGTGCTCACCTCCTATTGGTGGAGGCAACAATTGCAGCTGCCAGGTCCTCTCTCATAGGCTCCAAAGGCAAGAGAACTCATGAAGCATTGAGACCAGTGCCCAAGAAGATAAAAAGCAGGGAATGTGTTGTACTTAGGGCAGGATATTGGCCAATTGCTCAAGGTGGCTTATGTATATATGTTTCACTGGGATTTTGCATTTATGCACTTGTTATAATCAGTATACTGGTTTAATGAGGTGTTGTCAGGGTGCACACTTGAGTCATTGACTCACTGTCAGGTTCACATTCCTGATTATTCATTTGGTCAGCTTATTCATTATTGCTCACATTGACATTCTTGATTCTTTCACTGGGTAGATACATAGATTGAGTATTGATTACTGGGGAGCGCCACTTACCCCACTTACTAATACATTTTCCTTAGCCCTTTAGGGGGTCTAAATAAGGGAGGCTGCATACCTTTACTTATTTTTCCTAAGCGCAGAGTCTCCTTGTTTATATTTAAAGTGATTGTAACCCTTGATTTTTTATTTTTATTTTTTTAAATACGAAACATGTTATACTTATCTTCTCTGTGTAATGGTCTGATCCTCCTCTTCTTGGTGTTCCTGGCTCCTGGATGGTGCACAGACTGGTCCCTCCAGGGATGTTCTCAGCTTCTGGTTTATTGTGTAAGGACCTTACAGCTGAACTCTGGCCAAAAGCAATATTTGGACATGTGCATTGTAAAAATACATTAGCGCGATAAAGTGTGTACATTGTCTGTATGCCGCAGTGTTCTGTAAAACTTACTTTCATTCACCCTGAACAGTACAGTAAGTGATGAACGTCTGGTGCTGAGATTTTTACTAGAATACACACATGAAAACAGGCTGCTTGCTCTTTAACACCTCCATTCAGTAAAGGTCTTGCACTAGTTTCACAGAATGCAAGGTGCTCTGTGGTTGGAAGGGAAATTGTGATATTCAGCTGCTTCTCCTCCATTCACAGAACCCCTGTGAGGTTTTTGTTGTTTGAAAAGAAATACAAGGCGTTCCCTGAATGCAGTGCTAAGCAAGCAATCCCATGTCTAGAGTGTGTAGAGGGGAAGCTGCTTGAACACAACCTGGATGATTTCATCTATCACTATATGTAGTGTGGGACACTACAGTTTTTTTCGCAAGCACCCAAGCGTTCCTTCATATATAAGATAAGGATAATTACATAATGCCAAGCTGGACCAATATAAGTTGGCAGTAAAGAACCCTAGTTTAACCGAATCTGTGGCCAGCCTATGAATATTCAAAATGTCAGTATTACTGGATCATGGCATGGTACACATTTTCTATATTCCTATTATCCGTTTTGGATTTTGACTACAGCTATGGTTCCCCATAATAGCACAACCTTCATTTACAATGAAAGGTGAAGCCAACTAAGGTGTGGTTTTTAGCTGTATCCCTTTGGATGCATTGCTTTATAGGAAGTAACAAAGTAAGTAACAAATAAACAGGTTCTGTTTGGGCTAATCATGGCTACGCCCATCTTAAAAATGAACAGCTCTTGTGTTGTCATGCAAGCAGAAGCAAATTACTTAAGTTACATCTATCAAAGGATGGCATCAAACATCCTAGATATGGCCTTCTAATTAAAAGCCACCCCACATCTGTTTGACAAGGGTAACGTCTCTCCCATCCTATGTGATGATGCTCCTTGATCCTGTACAGCGTCAGTTTTTTTGTACAGCATCAGTTTTTTAAAACCAGGCTCAGCAGTGTACTTTATCTCCCATCGCCAAAATAATTTTATGCAGCCTAACTAATTAGAGAGGTGGAAGGTGTTAACAATGTGTTCACGATTTCAGAATATCGGTCAAGTCCCATTACAGTCAAGCTATTACTACAAAAGGGGGGGGGGGGGGGGGGGTGTGCCTTGGAAAGACATTCCGCCACCTATAGCTTATCGAAATGGCAGCTTTGTTGTGGTTAAACCGAGCAATTGTGTGCAGCATAATTCTAGGAGCTTTCCATTAGCTGTGGGATGCTAATTCAAACAGCTGTTGGACAAATAAAACAAGAAACAGGATATACTTATAACATTTCTTATGTTATGACAATATCTTATAACATTTTATTTTTTATTTTTTGTGTATTTAGTGGAGGTCTGTATTAAAACCCGACTCTAGGAATTGGACATCATTTGTTCTTGCAGTGGGGCCCCTTCACTGCAAGGGCTAACTGCTTGTTCAGTCTAGGCAGGGCCGCCATCAGGGGGGTACAGCCGTTACAACTGTAAGGGGCCCCGGGGCCCAAGGGGCCCGCCTGGGCCAGAAGAAGGCAGGACGGGTGAAGGGGATCTGTGCTGTGCAGTATAGAAATGATCTCACAGTTTCTGCAGTTCTCGTGTCATTGACTTTAGACATTATTATTATTACACAGGATTTATATAGCACCAACAGTTTACGCATCACTTTACAACATGAGGGCAGACAGTACACTTACAATACAAATCAATACAGGAGGAATCAGAGGGCCCTTCTCATTAGAGCTTACAATCTAGAGGGGAGGGTCAAGTGGAAACAAAATGTAATAACTGTGGGGGGTGAGCTGATGGAGAAAATGAAAAAACAGTTGTTAGGTGTGGTTAGGATAGGCTTCTCTGAATAGAAGGGTTTTCAGGGATCGTCTAAAAGCTAATAGAGTAGGAGATAAGCGGACAGATTGGGGTAGGGCATTCCATAGGATTGGAGAGGCTTTGGAAAAGTCTTGGAGGCGAGCATGGGAGGAGGTGATGAGGGAGCTAGAGAGCAGGAGGTCTTGAGAGGAATGAAGAGAACGAGTAGGTTGGTATTTAGAGATTAGGCTAGTGATGTAGCTGGGGGCTAAATTGTGGATGGCTTTGTACGTATCAAGCTCTTTACTGCCACCTCTGGCTACTATGTACATGTACACCCCTCGTGTGACAGTGATCTGCCTGAACTATGCTTCTCAGCAACATGTCAGCTTTGTAAAAACGAGCTGGGACCAGGTAAGAAGTTACAAGTAGGGGCTGTGAAGGAAAGGGAGGGGGCCTGTTTGTGTACAGGGAGCGGCCAGAGGCTTGTGTGTGTACAGATTTGTGTATGTGGGGCTGCCATATATACAGGTGTGTGTGTGTGTGTGTGTGGGGGGTGGCTGACATATATACAGGTGTGTGTGGGGGGGGGGCGCTAACATATATACAGATATGTGGGGGGGGGCTGACATATATACAAGTGTGTGGGGGGCGCTGACATATATATACAGGTGTGTGGGGGGGCTGACATATATACAGGTGTGTGTGGGGGAGGGGGCTGACATATATACAGGTGTTTGGGGGGGCGTGACATATATACAGATGTGTGGGGGGTGCTGACATATATACAGGTGTGTGTGTGTGTGTGGGGGGGGCACTGACATATATACAGGTGTGTGGAGGGGTGGCTGACATATATACAGGTGTGTGGGGGGCGCTGACATATATACAGGCGTGTGTGGGGGGGCTGACATATATACAGGTGTGTGTGTGTGTGTGGGGGGACGCTGACATATATACAGGTGTGTAGAGGGGTGGCTGACATATATACAGGTTTGTATGGGGGGGGGGGCTGACATATATACAGGTGTGTGTGGGGGGGCTGACATATATACAGGTGTGTGTGAGGGGGCTGACATATATACAGGTGTGTGCATGGGGGGGCTGACATATATACAGGTGTGTGTGGGGGGGGCTGCCATATATACAGGTGCATTTGTATGGGGGGTGACATATATGCAGGTGTGTGAGGGGGGCTGACATATATACAGGTTTGGGGGGGGGCTGCCATATATACAGATGTGTGTGTATGGGGGGGGCTGCCATATATACAGGTATGTGTGGGGGGACTGCCATATATACAGGTGTGTGTGCGTGGCGCTGGCATATAAACAGGTGTGTGTGTGTGGGGGGGGGGGCTGACAAATATACAGGTGTGAGGGGGCTGACATATATACAGGTTTGGGGGGCAGACAATAGGGGGGCTGAGTGCATACAGGTGAGGTGTCCAGGGTGCGGATTCGGTAGGATGACCCATAGGCAAGCCCTGGGGTATGTTGGTGGTCAGGCTCAGGGGGGGCGGGGGGCCCAGGTCTAAAGCTGTGTAAGGGGCCCAAAAATTTCTGATGGCTGTCCTGAGTCTAGGGGTACAGGATTAAGGAGTAATGCTTACCTTATTCCATGCTCCAGCAGAATCCCTCTAGAGAGGCAACTATTCCCGCAAAGCTTTTTCTCCTAAATGCTCCCATCCGCAGTCGCACTTCTGCCTATGATTACCACCTTTTCTTCAGGCCAAACCTGAACACTTTAGCGGCACATGGTCAGTTTTTTTTCTACACTAGGATTATAAAAGACCTGGGACACCTTTGGGTGCCCCAGGGAGAGTAGTAACTATGCACACTGCAGCAGACAGTGGGCTTGGCCAAACTGCTCTTGCTGACATCATCGCCCCGTCCCCCACTGATGCCGAACCTGTCCTTAGAAAGCCACCTGCAGCTCCCGGACAGCAACAGGTTTGTGTGTGACTATCTTGGTTACTTGGGGAGCCTTAGCCCAGTCTTAATCATGTGTCCGACTTTCAGACAGACTGAAACCTGGACACACGATTCAAAACCTGGACTGTCTGGGTGAATCCTGGACAGGTGGCAACCCTACTTCTGACTCCTCCATGTATGATGAAGCAGTAGTATCCGTTTTTATGTGATGACCACTCATAGCCTGCAGCACTGAAGAAGCGAGGAGGCTAGGGCTAGAGCTGACCGGAGAAATGGTAAGGTAAGTGCTACAGTCTTTTCCTCTCCCCCTTGACTTAACAAACATTTAACCCTTGCAGTCAGCATTTGAGTAGATTTTGTCTATTTCCCAGAGTCACAGGACCTTTTCTAAAATGTGAATAAAATATGCTTCTTTAGACTTTAGAATTACATTGTCAGACAAGAGTATCTTTGTTTGAATGTGATTTTACTTGCAATCATTCCCCTCCTTCATAGGCTGCTGGGGGCTTTGGGATTTGACTTTCCCAGTGTTCACAGTATGTGAATCCCTCACAGTCTTATCAGTCGAGTGGTTAAACCACAAATATACTATATTTAGACCACAGAGGATTATTTAGCATTAATTCCTTTGGACATAGTTTGGTTTGTGTGCCTTGAGCTGTGTTTAAAACTTCCTTATCAGTTTCTGTAATTAAAAACCAGTGCACACTTGTGTAGAGCAATATTAAAGGTACAGCAGAGCGACTATAGTCACACATTCTGCCCGGTACAGGAAGCAGTGATGACACCAGTTCAGCAATTCATATCAATGATTTAGGTTTCATTGCAGCAAAATAATTTAAACGGTGATATTGTATTGGTCATAATGTGATTTTACACATTTTGCAGAAAAAAAATTACTAATAATACACTTTTATTAATTGATGAATTTAAAAATATGAATTTTTACCACAGGGAGTGTGTGGATCCTGGAAAGAAAAATTAGGAACTTCTTTGCAGTAAGTGATCAATTCTGCCTGTTACATCCAGGGTTATTATCTTGGACGTTATCAGCAGATCAAACATTATAGAGGACTCTTCATTTTTGCTGACCCCAGTGGTCCAAAGGTGCGCCCTTCATTTTTGCTGACCCCAGTGGTCCAAAGGTGCGCCCCTCCCTCACTGGTTACGGCTTTCAGGCACTATCCCACATTCAAGGATGAGGTTACATCCTCTAATATAGATGTAGCCCCCTACCAACTACAGGCATACAATATCTGCCTATACGAATTATCTTGGACTTCACTTCTCTAATCTGATGCACTTTATTGTTTTTAAGTACAATAGAGTGCCTTCAATTACAGCATCTACACTCATAACAGGGTTGTATTTCCCTGCACTGTGACCCCTAAAGAAGGAGGAAACCCCAGACAACTCCGAAACGCATTGGGTCTGATCATTCATTATGATGTTGATGCATTATACACTATGTTGATTATGTTAAGACTCTCTATTTTTATGCATATTTTTTCTTAAATAAATGTTGTTATACTTTATTATACTCCCTTTCAATTTTTTCTTGGGGAAAGACATGATGTGCCTTTAAAGTCCACCAATCAGGGGAGACCTTTTCTATTAGTATTGGATGTGGCACACAACTTTATAAACTCCCCATATTGTGCAACTCAGCTGGACTAACCATGTTTTGTTTTACCACTGGGATATGTGTTTCAGTGAAAGGGGCACCTGACTATACTGAGACCACAGAATTGATGCTAACAATCACGATGAAGGAGTGAGAAAAATGGGCATCCTGCTGCTGCATGCATTCTAACTGAGTCAGCAAACATAAGCAGGGCATTTGTATAAAACCCCAAGCTATCTTTTTCTTTGTATAAAATGAATGGTACCATGGGGGAGCCAACTGAAAGTTAAAGAGAACTAAAAATGACACAAACATTTTGAGCTAATCTGGCAATAGCTAACGTAAAATTTACAATGATAAAAGTGATGTATGACAAATTCCGGGGTGGATGGGGATGCAGAAGGAAATGAGTGGGCAAAGCAAGATGAACTTTGCACTCTTTGTGTAGTGCACTCCTTAACACTGCACTCTGAATGTAGTGCATCCCTTAACTCTGCATTCTGTGTGTAGAGCACTTCTTAACTTTAAACTCTGTGTGTAGCACATCCCTAAACTCTACATTCTGTACATAATGCACCCCTAAGTCTGCACTCTGTATGTAGTGCCCTCCTGAACTCTGTACTCTGTACATAACGCACTTCTGAACCCTCTGTACTTAGAGTGTAGTACACCCCTTAACTCTGCTCTCTGAATGTAGTGCACCCCTTAACTCTGCAATCTGTCTGTAGAGCACCTCTTAACTTTTCACTCCTTGTGTGGCACACCCCTTGAGTCCATACTCTGTGTGTAGCACATCCCTGGATTCTGTACTCTGTGTGTAGTGCACCCCTGAACTCTGCACTCTGTACATAGCCCACTCCTGAACTCTGCATTTTGTACATAGCACACCCCTGAATCCTGTATTCTGCACATAGCGCACTTCTGAACGCTGCACTTTACATTGCACACTTCTGAACCCTGCACTCTGTATGCGGTGCACTCCTGAACTCTACATTCTGTATGTAGTGCACCCCTGAACTCTGTACGTAATGCATTTATGAACCTTGCCCTCAGTATGCAGCATGCTCCCAAACTTTGCACTTTGTACATATCACATTTCTAAACCCAGCACTCTGTACTTGGCCCACCTCTGAACCCTGCTTTCTGTACATAGCTCACTACTGAACCCTGCACTCTGTACTTAATGCACTCCTGGAATTCAATGCACCTTTAAGACCCTCCCACTGTGTAATTTGGCCACACCCACCATTTGTTGGCGGGGAGACGTGTTTGAACTCCTGCATATATTCTCTTTCTATTACTATATCAGCTTTTCTCAATGAGGGTTCCTCCAGAGGTTGCTATGGGTCTATTGAACAATGAGCAGTTTCTGCCTTTCAGGTAAGTAACCACTGACAACAATGGTCATTTTAGCTATTTGTAGAAGGAAATGAGTGGGGAAAGAGAGCTGAACTTTGCACTCTTTGTGCAGTGCACTCCTTAACACTGCACTCTGAATTTAGTGCATCCCTTAACTCTGCATTCTGTGTGTAGAGAACTTCTTAACTTTAAACTCTGTGTGTAGTACATCCATAAACTCTACATTCTGTACATAATGCACCTCTATGTCTGCACTCTGTATGTAGTGCACTCTGTACTCTGTACTCTGTAGTTGTGGGTGTGGCCAAATTGCACAGTGGGAGGGTCTTAAAGGCCAAAAGTGACCAAAAGTGTCAGGAGCATTCTTCCAATGGACCATAACACTAATGTACTGTGAGTTGTAGATATGGTCATTATTATCAGGGGTTCACTGAGACTGGAATGTTATTTCAAGGGTTCCTCCATGTTTTAAAATATTGAGAAAGGCTGATATACAGTAGACACCCCTAATGAAGTTTGGGAGAATTTTCAAAGAAAGTAACCAATTTTAGAAGGCTAATTAACAATAGATACATTTCCAATTGCTAAGGGCCCTTGAAAGCAATGAGACTAAAGCTGCTCATAGATTATGCAATATTATTTCCCTTCCACCACAGGTGGAAGGAAAGAATATTGCTTGATTCTCTCATCAGGACAGTCAGTATGGATGGGGGAATCTCTCCCTCAGCGCTATTGTGTTCTGCGGGCAGGGATCCTTCCCTGTCGGATCGACATCAGTAAAACCAGCCTGCTCATAGATGGATTGAATTTGATCCATCTATTGCTGGCTTTAGGGTAAAAATTCAATATAGCCATAGCCACCAAAGATAAGCTAAATCATTTGCATCAAGCCAGATAGGACCTAGAGAGTGCATATTGTACGGAGACATTTTTGAATGTAATGGGTGACTTCTGAAACAGAACTGCATAAATTCAAAAAGGCAGTTTCAGTATGGCATTTTTGTTTTGGATTTCTCTGTTTCCCAGCCACACAGCTGAGTGTTTAAATACAGCTGCTTACTGCCAGGCACGAGAAAATGCATAATCAGTATGTTAAACATACAGGAGAAAATTAACAAAGACTGACGCATGCTGAAAAAAGTGTCATTTTCTGTATGTCAGCTTAATGAGTGTTTCCTGCAAGTTGCGACCAATTAATAAAAGTGGCACACAGCGATTCATAATTTTACTCATAGTGGTAGTGCTCTAGATAGAAGGGCAACTAGACTGGCGTGCACCAAATTTTAGCAAATCTGAGGTAATCTTCCTTTGGTATCTTCCTAAAATTTCTCCTCTTTTTTTCCTGTATGGCTGCACCCTACTGGTATTCCATGCACATCATCCATGATGCAGTTCTAATTGCCTCCATCTACTTTCCTTCACTACAGAATGTATGCCACTATGGTAGAAGTATATATTTTAGAACTGTTTTTAAACTAGAACATTAGTTCAAATGTTTCATTATTTTGGCAGGCAGGATCGGACATTTATAGAAACTGTCTCATAGTATAGCATGATTTGGCGCAGCTAGCGCAACAAGACTTAACTTGTAAAATGGAATTGTTGATTTGGCTCATGAAAAATGCGCCATTATTTGCACTAAAAAATGATGATGCTTTGTTAATCCCCCTGACAATATCTCAGAAATCAATAAAAAAAATCAGCAAATTTCAATTTGGAAAAATCCCAGTTTAGTCATGAACTCTGCCTAAAGAATCACCACTGAATTCTGAGACGTTCAGTGTGAGACTAATGCCGCGTACACACGATCGGAAATTCGGCCAGCAAAAGACAGATGAGAGCTTTTGGTCGGTCAGACTTTTGCTGGCCGAATTCCAGCCAGCAAAAGATTGCGAGCATGTTCTCAATTTTTCGTTTGGAAAAATTTCCAATCGGAAATTCCGATCGCCTGTAGCAATTCCTACGCATGCTTGGAAACAATTCGACGCATGCTCAGGAGCATTAAACTTAATTTTCTTGGCTCGTCGTAGTCTTTTACGTCACTGCGTTCTTGGTGGTCGAAAGTTCAGCAAACTTTTGTGTGACTTTGTGTATGCAAGCCAAGCTTGAGCGGAATTCTGTCGGAAAAATCATCCAAGATTTTTCTGATGGAAAATCCGCTCGTGTGTACACGGCATAAGAAAATGCAATTCGTATTAGCTGGCATAGTCACAAGGAAAGTTTTGTTAGCTGAGTGCTCCAATTTGCAAATTTTGCTTACATATTGTGGAATCTGCTAACCATGATAGGTGCAAACAACGGAAAACTCGCATTGGGTAAGTTACTGGCATTTGCTCGCTGTTTGTGGCCAGTGAGAATTTCATTAATGCATTGTGATTTGTTTTCTTATTGAACGCTGTGGTAAGTGCAGACAGGAAGAATGAATAAAGAAAACAAATGAAAAAATATTGAGAAGATGCAGCAATGATTTCACCTTGAATACACAACAACAACTATTTTTAATGCTGGCTTTTATAAACATAGACACTGACTTTGCAACTTATTTTTCCAGCTATGTTTTTTTCAAAATTTGCTGTACATCTTGTACAGGACGCCAAGGTTGGGTGCTATATAGCACCAGTATTTGGGTTGTGGTCACTTTAAGGGAGTCGCAGTAGTCTTCAGGGGGTCACCCAGAATGGGTGAGAAATTCTGGGAGTAGTCAATCAGGAGAGGACTGACTCGCAGTCCTGTCTATATTAATAGAGAGTTGTTTGGGACCAGGGAATTTGGGAGGCTCTGAAGTGATATTCGGGTGGGAAAGAGCCTCCCTTCCTAACCACAGACATTCAGGCCTCCGGGAAACAGCTCATAAAAGACAGGAAGTAGTGAAGAGGTGGTGGTGAGGAGGAGTAGGTGCTTACACCTGTCTGATGAGCTGTGTTGCTGTTTGGAGGCTGCTAAAGATTCAATAAGGACTCTCAAAACTCTGGGGCGAAGACCCGGCTACAAAACTGCATGTGCCTTTTCTTTAATTTTGCTTTGTGCTGAAGATAAGCGGACTTTGTTTTATATTTTTGACCTGTGTGCTGAAGAAAGCCTTATTTTTTGATTTGCTTATAAATAAAAGCATTTTGTTTCAAGTTTAACCACTTCAATACCCGCGTATATTCATATGACGCCCACAAGGTGGATCTACCATCCTGGGTGGGCGTCATATGACGTCCTCGGATTCCCGGCCGCCTGGGGGGCGCGCGCGCGCGCGCTCGGGACCCGGTGCGAGTGCCTGGCGGCCGCGATGTCCGCCGGGCACCCGCGATTGCCCGTTAAAGCAACGGGACCGGGCGGGACCGTGGAGCTGTGTGTGTAAACACACAGCTCCACGTCCTGTCAGCGGGGAGGAGACCGATCATGTGATCCCAGTACAGAGGATCACATGATCGGTCTCCTCCCCTTAAGTCCCCTCCCCCTACAGTTAGAATCACTCCTATTAGGGACACACATTAACCCCTCCAGCGCCCTCTAGTGTTAACCCCTTCCCTGACAGTCACATTTACACAGTAATCATTGCAATTTTATAGCAACGATCGCTGTGTAAATGTGAATGGTTCCAAAAATGTGTCAAAAGTGTCCGAAGTGTCCGCCGCAATGTCGCAGTCACGAAAAAAAAATCGCAAATCGCCGCCATTACTAGTAAAAAAAAAAAATTCAATAAATCTATCCCCTATTTTGTAGACGCTATAACTTTTGCGCAAACCGATCAATATACGCTTATTGCGATTTTTTTTACCAAAAATATGTAGAAGAATACGTATCGGCCTAAACTGAGTAAAAAAATTGTTTTTTTTTTAAAAAATGGGATATTTATTATAGCAAAAAGTAAAAAATATTGTGTTTTTTTTCAAAATTGTCGCTCTTCTTTTGTTTATAGCGCAAAAAATAAAAACCGCAGGGGCGATCAAATACCACCAAAAGAAAGCTCTATTTGTGGGAAAAAAAGGACGTCAATTTTGTTTGGGTGTAACGTCGCACGACCGCGCAATTGTTAGTTAAAGCGGCGCAGTGCCGAATCGCAAAAAGTGCTCTGGTAAGGAAGGGTGTTTAAAAGCCCTGTATTGAAGCGGTTAAACGGTTTATGCACTTAGTCCCGTGGAGCTATTAGCCCCAAAGGTTACAATCTATATACTCTTGCATGTAAAACATAAAACATACATTTATATAAAGGTGTGGTAGTGTGGTACCTCACCAGTGTATGGACGCAGGGTTCTCAAGCAGGCAGGTTGAGGGGCTCCAGTGTGCTTATTTGGAAGGAAACTGTCTTTTCGGTTTCCTCATTATTTAGTAAAGTCCACTTTGGGACCTGAAGGCCGGGGGTTTCGTAGCGATCCGGGTGGGATGAAATCCCCAGTCCTGGGTCCGGGTTTTGAGACTTACCAGCACACTGACTGGTCAGGTGTGTGCTGGGCTGTTTTTAGAACACCTGACCCATGGTTCTGGGCTCCACCCTCCCGAGGAGTCCAGGCTTGCAAGGGAGAAGCCAGAGAGGCAGGTGTGCACTGGAGAACCCAGAGAGGTAGGTGTGTACTGGAGAACCCAGAGAGTGCAGGTTGCACTGTGAAAGCCAGAGACCCGAGTCTCGGGTTGCTGACAGGAGTTAGGAGGGCTCCATGTGGGAGCCTGAGCAGTAGTGCTGCTGCTGAAGAGAGACAGGCGGCTCGGCATTTTTTTTGAAAGGTTGCATGTGTGAGCCAGAAGGCTGAACATACTGTCATTTAATGCGGATGCTGATGGTGAAAACCCCCCCTGTAAGAGTAAACCCTGTTGTTTTGTTTGATCTTTTTTAATAAAACAAGCCCTGAAAAAGAAACATTTGTGTGGACTGTTCTCGCTAGAGGTTGTTAAACTTGGGCTAAATAACCCCCAATATCACAAAGGATACCTATGATCTCTTCCCTTTTGGGAAAGTCTAACATCCCTTGTATAGTTACTTGACCAATAACAGTTTAGAAAACTCAGCAGAACTTTTTCAGTAGACGCGTTTTTACACAATTACAGCTTCAATATAAGATTAGAATACCTTAATTTTTTATAGTTACATAGTTAGTAAGGTTGAATAAAGACACCAGTCCATCCAGTTCAAGCTGAGTGAGTGAGTGTGTGTGTCCACAATTGTCCCTATCCCTGCACATTGCGTCTCATCAAGATGCTCCTCCATTATATATTTTATATATATAGCACTGTCAATTTACACAGCACTACACACACACATCACACACTCATTCCAGATGGAATAAAAATGTGTTTAAAAGGCATTAATAAATTAATTTAATTTTACAGAGAGGTCTTGGTAAAGCTCAATATGAGAGGATTTTCCAAAATAATGTAAAATGTATTTTAACCGCTTGCCGACTGCCGCACACAGATGTACGTCAGCAGAATGGCACAGGCAGGCAAATGAGCGTACCTGTACGTCCTTTTGAATTTGCCGCCTATCGGGCACATGTCTGCCGCACGCTGTGGGAGCGTGCCCGCGGGTCCCAGGAACTCGATGTTCGCCGGTGGCCCGCGATTGCGGTAAGGAGAAGCAGATTGGGGAGATGTCTTTGTAAACAAGGCATTTCCCTGTTCTGCCTAGTCACATGACAGAGATCCACTGCTCCCTGTCATCGGGAGCAGTGATCGATGTCATGTCAGTGGTAGCCCATCCCCCCTACAGTTAGAACACCTCCCTAGGACACATTTAACCCCTTGATGCCCTCCTAGTGTTTAACCCCCTTCCCTGCCAGTGTCATTTACACAGTAATCAGTGCATTTTTATAGAGTGCCAGAAGTGCTTGGAGTCGAATGCCTTTTGTCGATAGATCGATAGAAGTAAACCTTGTGGCTGTCCTCCATCCCAACCCGAGTGGAAGAGTGAGTTGATATGCACTGCTCTTTGGATCTGGTCTAGGCCCTGTCTTCCTGGAATGTATGAGCTAATGAAAGAGGAGAATCGATCCGCTAGGATTTTAGTCAGGATTTTTAGGTCATTATTTATAAGAGAGATAGGGCAGTAGTTGCTGACTTTGCTAGGGTCCTTCTCTGGCTTTGGGATTACGGTGTTGTATGCTGAGTTAAAGCGTAGGTTCACACAAAAATTGAACCTCCGCTTTTCGGAACCCCCCCCCTTCGGTGTCACATTTGGCACCTTTTTTGAGGGGAGGGGGGTACAGATACCTGTCTAAAGCCCCATACACACGGTCTGACTTTTTCATGGATTCTGTCCGATCGGACAATGTTGTTGAAAAATCAGACCGTGTGTATGCACCATCGGACAGTGTACGTCGGATTGTCCGACGGACAAAGTCTTATCTCCTGCTGGAAAGATTTGCCGACAACACGGTCCGATCACACCAAATCCGATCGTGTGTACGGTTGTCCGACCGGACAAAGTGCTACGCATGCTCACATCACATTACAAGACCAAAGCTATTGGCTACTAGCCTCTACGTAGTCCCGTCGTAGGCAACAAACGTCACCACGTTCAGAATGATCGGATTTTCCGACAACTTTGTCCGACCGTGTGTACGCAAAACCAACATCAGACAAAGTATGACGGACAGGATCCGACCGACCTGGTCCGCGGATTGTCCGACCGTGTGTATGGGGCTTTAGACAGGTATGTACACCCACTTCCGGGCATAGACTCCCACGGGAGTCTATGCCTCTTCCTGTCCTCCCGCGCTGTCTGCTGGGACACGCACGGGTCCCAGAGATAGCAGGGACCATTCAGATTGTGCATAGCGACTCGCGCATGCGCAGTAGGGTACCGGAAAGTGAAGCTGCAAGGGACCGAGGGACGGTTCGGCCTCAGGTGCTGACATCGCTGGACCCTGGGACAGGTAGGTGTCTTTATTTTAAAAGTCAGCAGCTGCAGTATTTGTATTTACAGTATTTGTAGCTGCTGACTTTAAAAAAAAAAAAATTTGCGGGACTTCCGCTTTAAGGAATCGTTCTAAAGAAGCTCCTTGCCTGAAGAAATTGAAGAAGCACACTAAGTTCGAGGAAAGGGTAGTTGCAAATGCTTTATAATAGGGAACTGAAAAGCCATTAGGCCCTGGAGCTGAGCCTTGTTTTGGATGTTTGGACGTTTATATAGTTTTGTATAGAAATCATGGAATTCTCCCATGATCTTCAGTGGGTTATATGTTGTTAGTCCACCTGGAAGGAGAATAGCGGGGGGGGGGGGCTGCATACATACTTTGGGGGAGAGACCCGCCACTAGCATCAAGCACATTCTGTCTCTGGGTTGGTAAAACCTGGCTACACTCCATCTTAGATTCCTTTCTGATGTAAGCGCGAGATTCAATGCTGTTCTTGCTGCATCTAGTGAGGGCATGGGGAGCGATTTAGGGTAACGTTTATGTTGTTTGCTGAGGTTTAGGAAATCCTTTTTCAGGAGCTCTGTCCGCCCTGAGTGCACAATTAATTCTGGAGGACAGCTGTATAAGTTTCCCTCTAATGGAGGCCTTATTTGCTGCCCAAAGAGCTCCATGTCATTATGGTGTCAGTAAGTAGTCAGTAATGGCCCATTCGACTTCTATGGTTTGCACCGGAATGATGAGAATGGACTTGTTCATTTTACATTGTCTGCGAATCTGTCCCTGTGGTCTTTTTATGATTAGGAAGACTAGTAAATGGTCAGACCATCCTGTGTCTATAATGAAGAATTTATGAGCTAGGGCAGTGTTTTTCAACTCCAGTCCTCAAGGCGCCCCAACAGGTCATGTTTTCAAGCTTTCCATTATTTTGCACAGGTGTTTTGATCAGTTTTACTACCTTAGTAATTACCACAGCTGTTTCATCTGAGGGAAATCCTGAAAACATGACCTGTTGGGGCGCCTTGAGGACTGGAGTTGAGAAACACTGAGCTAGGGGGATCATGTTGGAGGATATAAGAATATGGTCTATTCTGGCGATGATTGAGGTCAGCACTGATAGAAGTGGTTTCAGAGACCTCCGTTTCTGAATAGTGGTTGGTGATAAGTCAGCAAATATCTGGATAGGGTTTGACTGGTACATCAGCTGGGACGCAGAGCTGGCTTGTTTCATGACCTCGTCCTTGACCACATAGAAGTGGGGCTTTACCACTATGTACCTTGGGAGTCCATCGGATCGAGGTGGACATAGGGCTCTGTGCGCCCTTTCTAATTCTTCCTCTGATCCGAAAGTTGTACCTTCTCGACCGATTTGCAAGATCATCTATTTTAGTGCGGTCTCTAGTCTTGGAGGTCTTGTATACGGTCTGTATTTTGATTAGCTCTGGTTACAGTAGCATCCAGCTTACTCTCTATCGCCTCCATACAAGAGCCCAGGTTCTGTAAATCAGCCCTAATCTCATCAGTTATTTTGGCTGCTGTGGAGGATAAGCCGCGGTCTAACATGTCTGAGAATTTCAAAACATGTATGCAGTGTCAAAAGGTAGATCAGAGTGTTGTGCTGAAAATGCCTCTCTGCTCTGATGCTGTGTGGAGCCTGCTTCCATGGGGGACAGTAATAAATTGTCCATGGTATGTCCAATCAGGGATTCTGTGGATGCTGGGGGGGCAGGGATGTGGATATGGGTACTCACGTGTTCCCCACTGTGTGAGCTGTGAGGCAGGGGGTCTGGGTAAGGCTCTGTCCTGCTGTGTCTCAGCTCAGTTTGCATGTGAGGCAGTGATGCAGCCGCCATCTTGGATTTGTAGGCCGGATCCCCGGCCTGTGTTAATAGCATTTCCAGGGCTTGTTCCAGAGGTCATATATAGAATCCCCCTGTGTTCCCCCTGTCCCGTGAGTGGGCGATGGATGGCGGAGAGTGCGCTGTCCGCTATGTGGGTTGCAGAACAACCGGATCAGTGCAGAGCTCCCTGTCTATGTGGCCATCTTGGAAGCCTCGCGAATAAGCACGTTACGTGCCATTTAACGCAGTATATTTCTGTGCGTTAGTGCAAGTTTAACGCCGAATATTTCAGTACATTACCATCCATTTCACACAGTATATTTCTGTGCATTGCTGCACGTTTGACACCGTATATTGCAGTGCATCAGTGCAGTTTTACTGCAGTATATTATCAGTGGAGTGTGTCCGTGTAGTGAGTATCAAGTTAGAGTACACCAAACACCACTTTCCATTGATTAAAGCGCATCTAAGTACACATTTCCACATCTTTATTACATTTTGTTGCATCATATCTGGGAGGACAGCAAGGAGAGGGAGACGTTCCCATGGCACTGTGAGGGGGCCAGCAGCGTATGTGTCCACAGGCTAAGGTGGACGTGGTCAATCCTCAGGCAAGGCATCATTTCCTCTGTTTAGTGATGTTGCCCGTGCTATCCAGCCACAGCATGCAGAGGAGGTGGTGGACTGGCTTACTAAACCATCTTTATCCTCCTCATCCTCCATCACCCAAGCAGAGACTAGTGTGCAGTCCACTGCAGCTGCCAGAGTGGCTAAACTTACCTCCTTGTCCACAGCTATTCCTGCCTTAGCCCCAGCATCAGGCATGGAGGAGTCAGCTAAGTAATTTTAACACAACGTCAGCCACTTGCTCATTGACGATGCGCAGCCATTGATTCAGATGTTGGTTCTGAGTTTGAGGAAGGCAGGAACATGAGCCTACAGAGAGGGGAGAGCACTGGTACACAAATTGGCAGTTGTCTCCCATGGTAATGAGGATGGAGGAGATGATGATGATGAGGTCACTGACGTGACTTGGTTGCCAGATAGAGCAAAGGAGGAAAGTGAGGGTGAGGCACAACCCCAACGAGACAGCCATCATGGAAGAGTAGAAAGCAGCCACCCTATTCCATCACATTGTGGAGCTGTTATCTCCCGTCCAACGTCCCACTGCTCAGCTGTCTGGGCCTTTTTTAGCACACCTGCAGCTGATCGCACTGTTGCTATTTGCAAACTTTGTCTCAAGCACATCAAGCGTGGCAAAAACACCAGCCATTTGGGTACCACATGCTTGACAAGGCATTTAACCTCCCCCACTCAGCCTGTTGGCAAAAGCACCTGAAAGCCACACAAAAGGGGTGCCAATCTGTTCCTCCTCCTTACTCACCTCAGTCTGCCCCGCTATACCTTGTGATCTCTCAGCAGCCTCCACTGACAGGGATGATGGTATAGGGCAGGGTGTCCAAGGTCCTTGCAGGACATCTGCCAGCAGCACATCACCAGCTGTATACTAAAGCCAGCAAATTTCTCTGCCCCGTCTGCTGCAGCAAAAAAAAAAAAATCAGTCACGGCCAACCACATGCCCAGTGTCACGTACCGGGTACGGCGGGGAACAGGAGGTGGATCCCCTATGCCAATGGGGCGATAGCACGGGTTGTATTGGAGGACCGGTTCTAATGTTGCTACTGGTTTTCACCAGAGCCAAGGCGGGATGGACTTGTAGCGGCGGTAGCAACCAGGTCGTGTCTTCCAATAGCAACTCGACCCCACTGACAGCTGAGACAGGCGCGGTACACAAGGATTAGGCAGAGGCAAGGTCAAACGTAGCAAAGGGTCAAGGCAGGTGGCAAAGGTTCGTAGTCGGGGGCAACAGCAAAGGTCTGGATACACAGTAGGAGCAAACACACAACGCTTTCACTGGGCACTAAGGCAACTCAAGATCCGGCAAGGGCAGGAAGGGGAAGTGGGTTAATATGGGTAACGGTGAACCATGATTGGGCCAGGCACCACTTAATTGTGCGCTGGCCCTTTAAGAGGCGGCAGAGCCGTGCGCGCGCGCCTGGGGAGAGGGGGACGAGCGCGCAGGAGGAGGCAGACGGCAGAGCCAGCGGGGACGGGTAGGCAGAGCGGGATGCGATCCACGGGCAGACCGGGGACGCCGCGTGGATCGCATCCCCGAGACAGAACAGCGCCTACGGCCAGGGGAGCTGGCCGGGGCGCTGCAGGGGGAGAGACGCCGTGAACGCTCCGGGATGGACGGGACACCGGAGCGCTCAGCGTTACACCCAGCGTCTAAATGCAAGCTTGTCAAAGCTGCTGGCTCTACAACTTCTGCCTTTCCATCTGATGGATTCTGCTCCCTGAATTTGCAGAATTTGCAGAATGTGCTGTACAACAATAGCAGGTTCTCAGTCGCTATTTCTTTTATGTAAGGCCATTCCAGCTCTTTACCATCACTTGGAAGGCAATGTTGTGGCATCGTTGGGCAAGGCAGTCAGTGCTGCTGCTTGTTGTGCCCCCATGTCTCCCTACAGCTAGTGGTGGCGAAGCAAGATTTGTCAGAACCAGAACCTATGAACCAGAAGTACCCTCTAAGCATTTAAGGGGCTATTCCATGAGTCCGGCTAAAAGGTGCCATGCAGTGCTTCAGCTGGTGTGTCTAGGGGACAGGAACCACACCGGAGCAGAGATTCGTGCAGCTCTGTAGGGGCTGGCCCAGAAGTGGTTTTACGCCACGCCGGCTGGGGCCAGGAATGGTGGTGCGCGATAATGGCACAAACCTCCTGTCTGCCCTTAGACAGGGAAAGTTGACACATGTGCCATGCCTGGCACATGTCCTTAATTTGGTGGTGCAGCATTTCCTAAATAGGTACCCAGGGTTGGAAGATCTGCTAAAACAGACCAGAAGAGTCTGTAACCATTTCAGGCTGTCATACACAGCCAGTGCTCAGTAGGCTGAAATGCAGTGGGAATTCCACCTGCCTGTAAACCACCTGATTTGTGACATGCCCACCAGGTGGAACTCAACGTTTGGCAATGCTGCAGCGGCTGACGGGAGACCATCGCGGATATGGCCATTTATAATAATTATCATTTGGATACTCATTTATAATAGGGTCGCCCTGTAACCAAAACGAGGCTAGATACACAAGCCATGGACACCATGTTTGGTGATACCGGAAGTGCCTTTGTAGCACGAACGTGCGGTGACGGCAGGCCGGCCCTAATGCAGGTACCCCCATTCTATAAAAACACTGTGGCCGCAGTGGATCGGCACCCCCAGATGATGCCTTACTGAGGCGAAACGCGCCGGGACCAGGTTAGCTGATGCCCCTGCATTGCCAGTAAA
Organism: Lithobates sylvaticus; assembly: GCA_028564925.1. NCBI lineage: Eukaryota > Metazoa > Chordata > Amphibia > Anura > Ranidae > Lithobates > Lithobates sylvaticus. Next base: position 512,036,037 of record CM053029.1, on the reverse strand, counting down.
CCTCCATACATGCCTTTTTTATCCTTGTAAATGTGAGTACCCATTTTTATACGATTTGTCAGAATAAATTCCCTTACGGTTTTACACTATGTGGCTCCACTTTTTTCTTTGTCGGTTCCACTAATATGAGAGCAACCACTCGTGTACTACCCATCATCCCTCCTATTGAGAGTCCTTTGGATTTATCCAGTGAAGGATTTAGTTGTCTGGTGCCGTACGTTAGGTTCGAGAGTTGAAGTTCCCACTGGTGCGGTGACACCAACAGCCTTTGAGACTCATACAGCGTAAGCCTATCTGAGTCCACGCTAGCTGGTAAGCTCTTTTCCATGAGGTGGTGGACATCATCAGACAACCTGCATAAAGTCACTTACTTTCTTCCTAAGCACTTTAATTGAACTTTTATGTCACATTTTGGTGAAGATTTATGTTTATAGATCTTTCTTAGATCACAATATATGTCAGCACGTATAGTGACATACATGTATGATTGCAGTTTCTTGTTGGCATATTCACTATTTTTGTATATGTGATTATCATATTCATAAATTTTCATGTATGCACTTATTTATATTTGATTCATTAATTATGTGTATTACGTTCATTTGTTTACTACACATGGTGATATACACATATTTTCACTATTTATTTGTGGTGGCACATCACTAACACAGATATAATATATTTGACAACATCATATGGACATACAAATATCTATTGCCATTCTCAGATTGTGATTATCACCATCTGTGATATATGAGCGCCGCACTTTTTTATATATATTGACAATTCATTATAGCCGCGAGTGCTTTTAAATGACGTTTTTTCCTGCAAAAATTACACTTTGTGCAGGGACAGTTCTAAGCATGGGAAACATGCGCCCCATTTACAGGCATACTATACACACCTCCCAGGTACGAAATTTAAAGGAATATTACACTTTTATTGTTTCACATTAAGCATTACTAAAATCACTGCTTCTGAAAAAACTGCAGTTTTTAAAAGTTTTGTTGCATTGATACATATCCCCTGGGGCAGGACCCAGGTCCCCAAACAATTTTTATGACAATAACTTGCATATAAGCCTTTAAAATTAGTACTTTTGATTTTGAACGCTCGAGTCCCATAGACTTTAATAGGGTTCTAAAGTTCACACGAACTTTAGGTCTGTTTGCAGGTTCTGGTGCGAACCGAACAGGGGGGTGTTCGGCTCATCCCTACACTGCACTAACTGCATGCTAAAATTACCTGTTTTAGAGTGTGACTAGTGTCCATTGTCAGCCTGTGGTGGAAAGTGACTCCTTATGTTGTTACCATACAAAGAAGCGTTGTTTACCTCTTTCTTTAACTCTGTTGAAATCTCAAAATGACCGTTCATTTACACTGTTGCTGCAGTGCGAAAATGGACAGTGTTTACAGATGAGCTCCAGTATGTTACAGAAAAATGCAACAGGTCTGCATTTTTCTCAAAGCACTGCAACCCATTTATTTAAAGGCAGCATTGAAGTGTGATCAAGGCACAAAGAAAACAATTGTTTTCTATGTGCCCTTGTGGTGAATGGTGTTGCACAAGTGCAGAATAGACATGTGCAATTTGGTTTTAAAAGATTTTGACACGAATTTGTTAGTATTCGTACAGTTGCATCAATTTGAACATCTGAATAGCTGAAAGAACCAAAATACGAAAATTACGAATAAGCAAAATAACGAACGCAGGAAAATACGAACTTACGAAGGGACAAATTTCAAGAAATACGAAACTCCGAAACAGTAAATGAAAGAAAATGACATCTATAACGAATGATTTACATATTGTATTTTCAATCCTTTGTTCGTAATTTCGTATGTTCGTATTTTCATTCGTGTGTTCGTAATTTCGTTTCTTCGTATGTGTGTAATTTCGCTTGTTCGTGTTCTCGAATCGTTCTTTCGAATGGGCAGTGTATTAGTGAGTGATCTATCTTACTTAATATTATTAGTATTTTTGAGTCACACTGCATTCCTAAACCTTTTAAAATTCAGTTGAGGAGGAGACTGAGTCAGGTCTTGTGACTGAGGGAGTGGCCTGGAATAAGAACAGGATTTATTAGAAAAGCAAGCATAGGATCATTATTCTTTATTTCCTACGAAAGTACGAATCAATGAAAAAGGCAATCTCACACAAGTAACAATTACTAAATTACGAGTAGTGTACCGAATAAACTAAAATTATTATCTAACAAAATTACGAATCATTTCGTATCAACGGAAATATATCTGTTACGAAAATACGAACGAGTCCGAATATAAAAACTCACGTCTTACGAAATAACGAATTGTTACGAATCAGCGAAAATGTAAAGAAACAAAACAAAACAAATTTTTTGGTTGTGCACATGTCTAGTGCAGAATAATGACAGCCACCACACACACCAGACACTGTGGGAGAGATTTATTAAAACTGGAGCACTCAGAAAGTGGTACAGCTGTGCATGGTAACCAATTAGCTTCTATCTGCAGCTTGTTCAATCAAGCTTTGACAATAAGCCCCCATTCACATCAACCCGATTTGACAGATAAAATCACATGTCAAATCGGAGCCTATTGCCAGCAATAGAAGCATCCCAATCGGTGCAACGCTGACTTTGCAGTGCCGCACCGATTTCCAAAAGTAGTTCCTGCACTGCTTTTGGCGATTTCGGGGGCAATTTCAATAGACATCTGTGCATGAACCTGCACACATGTCTTTCCAGTCGCCCCCCGAAGTCGGACTGAAATGCAGCTTTGAAATCGTGCAAGTTCAGATGAACTAGCATGATTTCAAAGCCGTGATCAGTGTGAATGAGGGCTAAAACCTGGAAGCTGATTGGTTTCTATACAAAGCTGCCCCAGATTTTGCACTCTGCAGTTTTAGTAAATCATCCCGTTAGAATCTGACAAAATTACTGAATACATTTTGTTGCATTACACATTTATTACAGTTTGAAAGTCTGTACGGTATAAACATTAAGCAGCTTAATTTTTATTTATTTTTTTCGTGACAGAAGATAAAAAGTGAGCAGAATTATTCAGGTCCATGCCACAATGACATTTTAATAACCAAGTCATACAATATTATTTATTCTCTTTTGTTATAGGCATGTACAAAGACAAAAAAAAGGCATTTTTGGTGGGAAGATGCAGTTGTGTCTGTGCTGTACCCACAATGCTCTGCTCATGTCGCACACTGTGATAATCATGCATCTGAGGCCGACTGATAACAGCCTGTACAACGAGGCATATCAATGAGCTCTGGGGGCTTATTTTTATGCAGTGGAAGAATTTATTTCTCCCTTTTATGCTCTATATTATTTTTGTGCCTAATTGAGAGTGAAAGCAAATACAATTACAGGGACATGCATCCATGACCTGGGAAAGTCATATTCACATTAAGAACCTGTTATATAATATTAAAGATATATATCCTTACAGTGGAGAGCAAAGGGCATAACAATTACTTATATTTTGCAAAGAATAGACATGAAAAGTGTTTTTTTTAGATTAACAAAATGAGGTAAGCTTCCGTAAGAGAAAACATTTTTATTTGAAATTGCATTAGTCTCTGGAATAATAGAATACAAATTTAATAACTGGAAATGTAGCTTTTTGTAAAGAGACATGACAATACTTTCTCTACAGACAATAAATAATAAAGCACTAAAATAAGAAAAACACAGCTAAATTTGTGTTGTAAATAGAAATAAAGGCATATTGAATGCTAAAGGGATAATTAAAAAGATAATTCCTACCTGGTTGTTATACTGACAGTTTAATCTGAAAAATTTGCTAACAGTCAATAATCCTGGTAAAAGTACAGAGTTTACATAGCAGAAGTACAAACATATACCTTATATTTATTTGGGCAGCTTCATAGGATAGATCGGATGTAAGTTTGAATGAGGGTCTAAATATAAAACTTCAGCTTATAGTATTTTTCCTTTGTATTCCATGTTTGTAGTGTTGGTTTTATTGCGGTGTGACTTCAGATTTGGGCAATGGGATTTTTTTAAAACATACAGTGCCTTGAAAAGGTATTCATACCCCTTGACGTTTTCCACAGTTTGTCATGTTACAATCAAAAACGTAAATTTATTTTATTGGAATTTTATGTGATAGACCAACACAAAGTGCCACATAATTGTGAAGTGGGAGGAAAATGTTAAATGGTTTTCAATTTTTTTTTTTTATTAATAAATATGTGAAAAGTGTGGCGTGCATTTGTATTCAGCCCCCCTGAGTCAATACTTTGTAGAACCACCTTTTCCTGCAATTACAGCTGCAAGTCTTTTTGGGGATGTCTCTATCAGCTTTGCACATCTAGAGAGTGACATTTTTGCCTATTCTTCTTTGCAAAATAGCTCAAGCTCTGTCAGATTGGATGGAGAGTGTCTGTGAATAGCAATTTTCAAGTCTTGCCACAGATTCTCAATGGCATTTAAGTCTGGACTTTGACTGGGCCATTCTAACACATGAATATGCTTTGATCTAAACCATTTCATTGTAGCTCTGGCTGTATGTTTAGGGTCATTGTCCTGCTGGAAGGTAAACCTCCGGACCAGTCTCAAGTCTTTTTCAGACTCTAACAGGTTTTCTTCTAAGATTGCCCTGTATTTGGCTTCATCCATCTTCCCATCAACTCCGACCAGCTTCCCTGTCCCTGCTGAAGAAAAGCATCCCCACAACATGATGCTTCCACCACTATGTTTGTTAAGTGTAATGTGTAGTATTAGTTTTCCACCACACATAGTGTTTGCTTTTAGGCCAAAAAGTTACATTTTGGTCTCATCTGAACAGAGTACCTTCTTCCAAATATTTGCTGTGTCCCCCACATGGCTTCTCGCAAACTGCAAACAGGCCTTCTTGTGACTTTATTTTAACAATGGCTTTCTTCTGGCCTTTATGGAAGAGTGGCAAGATTTGTGGGGTGCACGTCTAATAGTTTCTCCCAGATTCTCCCACCTGAGATGTGGTTCTCTGCAGCTCCTCCAGGGTTACCATTGGCCTCTTGGCTGCTTCTCTGATTAATGCTCTCCTTGCCCGGCCTGTCATTTTAGTTGGACGGCCATGTCTTGATAGGTTTGCAGTTGTGCCATACTCTTTTCATTTTTGAATGATGAATTGAATAGTGCTCCGTGAGATGCTCAAAGTTTGCAATATTTTTTTATAACCTAACCCTGCTTTAAACACTTCTCCACAACTATATCCCTGACCTGTCTGGTGTGTTCCGTGGCTTTCATGATGCTGTTTGTTCACTAAGGTTCTCTAACAAACCTCTGAGGTCTTCACAGAACAGCTGTATTTATACTGAGATTAAATTACACACAGGTGGACTCTATTTACTAATTAAATGACTTCTGAAGCCAATTGGTTCCACTAGATTTTAGTTAGGGGTATCAGAGTAAAGGGGGCTTAATACAATTGCACACAACACTTTTCAGATATTTATTTGTAAAAAAAATTGAAACCATTCATAATTTTTCTTCCACTTCACAATTATGTGCCACTTTGTGTTGGTCTATCACAGAAAATCCCAATAAAATACATTTACGCTTTGTAACATGAGAAAATGTGGAAACTTTCAAGGGGTATGAATACTTTTTAAAGGCACTGTATGTGTTTGGTACATGAGTTGTGCTTTAAGCTTATGTTTTTCAGCATGACTTTTCCATTTTCATTTGTAGCCAACTAACCAGCCAGCTGTCCTTAGGTTTGCTGCATTGAGGCTTCCATATTTCAAGACATAATTTTCAGGGACTAATACTGAGACTTATTATGCGGTTGGCATTGCAGTAGTCTAAAAAGGACAGAGTCTAAAAGGCATACATTCATTTGCCATTAGATGTTGACATATTTAGGGTTGGGAACCCTGTGGTGAGAGTAGGCAGTGTAGGTGCCTAGATAGCAAAGAAGTGTCAACCCTACCCCTGCCAGGGTGGGGCATCTTGGGTAAGGGCCTCTATATAAATAGTCTGGTGGGAATCCACCTGTGGCCACTTGGTCATGCAAAGAAGTGCAAGGGCAATGGAGGCAAAGATGTAATCAAAGAGTATCTAGCTTCTGGGAGATTATCTCTTGAGAAGGAAGTGAAAAAGAATAGCTGAGAGACTTATGCAACTATTCATATCCCTAGGGTATGGGATGCAGGACTCGAAAAATCCCCTAAATGTATAGGCTGCTTCTCAACTTGGCTCTCTGCTCTTGTGTTAACTGTTTCGCCTGAAGGATTGTGGCATCACCAGTTGGGATGACTGAAACTATATGAATATGTAAATCAACTGTGTTCAAGTAAATTGTCATTGTATGAACTCCTTCTCCGCCTAACCCTATAATGGGAATGTCTCCTGGAAATGAAACCTGTGCTGAAAGGCCTACTGCTGGGGTATTTTGCCCTAAGGCCTGAGAAAGGTATGAATTGGGCTACTGGGTAGTGCTGGTCAAGCCAGGGGCCTCCTGGGGAATGGCTCTGTCATGGCACCCAGGGAAGCATCCCATGCCCTTCACAGACTCTCAGGGGTTCAGCCTATGCTGGGCATGGATAGTTTAAAGAGCACAGGTGTTCACCCATCACAAGGCAGTGCACATGGAGGACATGAAAGATATGTAGCCAGCATGGCTACACAACAGCATCATCAACTAAGTTCGCTAAAACCCTGGTATTGAATAGAAATATATGTATAGGGGCGTGGCTGTACAGCAACCAGCTGTGAGGTTTGACGTCAAACTGGAAGTGACGATCTGAGTCTAATGAGTCAGTTTGGGTGAGATACAGATCGAACACCGTGGGTCTGCTGTGGCCACAATATACCATCACTTTCTAGTAAACAGGAGGATTGTTTTATGCTTGCTTTACTTGGAACTATGTGAGTGTAATAGTTGGAGATTTGTTTTTACTTATTAAATTGTTTTAAACGATATCCGACTATTGGAGCACTTATTTTATTTTCATGTGGAGAGAACTTTTACCCTATGCATGGTTGGATATTGGTGGGGTGTTTTAACCCATTGAGATTAAAAGTGTATATGCCGAGCATGAGAGTTTAAGGCACCTAAAGTCGGTGAGTGTGTTTCTTAAGAGGAGTGGAAGCACTTTAAAATGCGGTGTGGTGGAAGACTTGGAGTAATACAACTATTATAGAAGCATATGTTGAAATCATGGAGATAAAATTGAGACTATTTTATGGACTTTCTTGTTTGTCACTTTTGTCACTGATAATATAGCGACCTTCACTTGTCACTGAGTGTTTTATTTTATTTTACTTTATAGTATTGATTGTTATGATTTATAATACTTCAATATCAGCGCCACTATTTAGTTTTACATTCAGGTAGAGGGTAAATACAGTTTTCAATTTGATTTATTTAGAGTGGCAGCTTTAACAAAATCTCTAATCTTTTCTGTTGGCGCAGTGGTGAGGCTTCAAGTGTGGGCGTGTTAAACTTGCTGACTATCAGTTAAATGTATAGAACAAATTGTTATATTCTTAATAATATTGAGTTTTATTTTAAAAGGACTCTGTAAACAGCTATTAATATTACATATTAAATGGGTGCAATAACCCATGACAACCAAAGATATTTCTTTCTGTATACCATATGAGGGCACAAGAACAATGAAAGGTGATTACTGACTGGTTGCATTGGGATATTAATCTTTGCACATTGCTCTTTGCCATATTTAATAAGCCTACAGATATTTTATTAAACTGCCTTATCATTTCTAATTCTTTAATGGTGGCTGTCGCCTTTTTATGTTTAATTAAATCTTAGTTTCATAACAAGTCCCATGAGTGTAGTTTCCTGTAGTAGAGCTGCATGCTGAGTGATTTTATGTTTCATCCCACATGTACATAACTATTTCAGGATGAGCGCATCATGTATACTATACTATCATGAGCTTATATGCATCTGCTATGCAACTCAATGATTTATTATAAACAAAAACACAATTCCTAATGGCGAGGAACAGCATTACAGGCAAGCATAGACTTATTTAGTGCATGCTTTTCATTATTTATAGCATATGTTTATATATTCATATAAAGTAATTACACTTTTTTTTTTAAAATCTTTATTTTTTTTTATTTTATTTATTTATTTTTTTAGCAAAATAAGAGATTTTGCTTTATTAAGCTAATAAATCTTGTTTGGACATCACTTTAGGATATGCCTGTATTACTGTAAATCACTGACGATTTTATCTGGGATTAAACATATGTGCTGTTTTTTTTCATAGATACAGTATATGGTGTAGAATCTAGACTTATTCGGTTTTCTGCTGCGGTAAAAGTGGTGTAAGACCTGCTGGCACATTACCAGCAATTCCATGCTGAGAATATTACAATAAATATGGGTATCAGCCTCTGCAGTCTTTCAGTCATTGGTAATGCTATACCTCTCTTCTATGTTTCCCTCATCACCTACAGTTGTGCTCATAAGTTTACATACCCTAGCAGAATTTATGATTTCTTGGCCATTTTTCAGAGAATATGAATGATAACACAAAAACTTTTCTTTCATTCATGGTTAGTGTTTGGCTGAAGCCATTTATTATCAATCAACTGTGTTTACTCTTTTTAAATCATAATGGCATAGAGCTTTCTTTTGGTTGTTTTTGATCACCCCTGCGGTTTTTATTTTTTTTGCGCTATAAACAAAAAAATTGTGACAATTTTGAAAAAAACATTATTTTTAACTTTTTGCTATAATAAGGCCGATACGTATTCTTCTCCATATTTTTGGTAAAAAAAATCACAATAAGCGATTATTGATTGGTTTGCGCAAAAGTTATAGCGTTTACAAAATAGGGGATAGTTTTATGGCATTTTTATTAATAATTTTTTTTTTTACTAGTAATGGCGGCGATCAGTGATTTTTATTGTGACTGCGACAATATGGCGGACAGATCGGACATTTTTCATACATTTTTGGGACCATTGTCATTTATACAGCAATCAGTGCTATACAAATGCACTGATTCCTGTGTAAATGACACTGGCAGTGAAGGAGTTAACCACTAGGTGGCAGTGTAGGGGTTAAATGTGTCCTAGGGGCGTGTTGCTAACTGTGGGGGGTGGGCTGTGTTGTACACATCACTGATCTCTGCTCCAATCACAGGGAGCAGAGATCAGTGACACTGTTGCTAGGTAGAACAGGCGGAATTTCCAATCGGAAAAATCTTGGATGGTTTTTCCGACAGAATTGCGCTCAAGCTTGGTTTGCATACACACGCTCCCACAAAAGTTCTCTGAACTTTCAACCGCCCAGAACGCGGTGACGTACAATACTACGAGAAAATTAAGTTCAATGCTTCCGAACATGCGTCAAATTGTTTCCGAGCATGCGTTGGAATTTTGTGCTACAGAATTTCTACAGACGATCGGATTTTCCGATCGTAACTTTTTCCATCAAAAAAAAAAGCGAACCTGCTCTCAATCTTTTGCTGGTGGAAATTCCGCCAGCAAAAGTCCGATGGAGCATACACACGGTCGGAATTTCCAACCAAAAGCTCTCATTGGTCTTTTGCTGGCGGAATTTCCGATTGTGTGTACGGGGCATAAGTCGTACACTCCACAAATCTGGCCTTTATGGAAGAGTGGCAAGAAGAAAGCCATTGTTGAAATAAAGCCATAAGAAGTCCTGTTTGCGAGAAGCCAGGAGATGTGGGGGACACAGCAAACATGTGGAGGAAGGTGCTCTGGTCAGATGAGACCAAAATTAGGCCTTTTTGGCCTAAAAGCAAAATGCTAGGTGGGGTGTAAAACTAACAATGCACATCACCCTGAACACACCATCCCCACCGTGAAACATGGTGGTGGAAGCATTATGTTGTGGGATGCTTTTTCAGCAGGGACAGGGAAGCTGGTCAGATGGTGTGCCTTTTTTAAAATAAATAAAAAAATAAAAAAGCTGGCAATGAAATGTCATTTGCTGGCAATTTAATCTGTCACTTTTGCTGTATCACATCCTATAAAAATGTTTGTGTAGAAATTCCCCCAAAATGCATACTGGACCCTTTGAGTCCAGTATGGATACCTAGGGATATCATCACAAAAAAAGGGAGGTCACAGTAAAAAAATCAAAACCAAAGTCTTAATTTGAGCATGCAGGAAAGGGGGAAGGGTGCCATGATGAGGAGAAAGGCCTCTTCCCCACAACGCTGACCAGTTTTTGTAGGAGACTGCAGTCAGGGGACTTATCAGAATATGGAAGCCCCATTTAAATTAAGAGGGCCACAGATACTGGCATCCTCTGTGTGAATAAGTAAAGTATGCCTCTTACCCCTACTATTTCACCAAAAAATATAACTTAAAAATAAAAACAACAAAATGTTTAACAAACACTTTATAAAAAAGATAACGGTTCCATTGCAATACATGGAGCACGACTTGCCAGGCAGCTAAATCGCCTCACAGGTTGCCCCTGTGTGAACCGGCACTTAGCCCATACTTGAGTTAAACGTGTTGGCCAACGGGTTCATTAACATTTTATTGTTAGGTATGACTTAAAGTTGTCCTCATTAATCGCTTCAAGTCCAGACACTTTCACCCCCTTTCAGTCCAGGGCAATTTTCAGTTTACAGCACTGTCACACTTTGAATGACAATTACTCACACATGCAACACATTTTATCATTTTTTTAGACAGACAGACCTTTCTTTTGGTGGTTTTTATTCAACATTGGGTTTATTATTTTTTGGTCTTGTTTTTTTCATCTGGTGTGGCAGTGATCAAGAACCAACTGGTGTGGGGATGATCAGTAACCAAACTGGCATGGCGGTGATCAGGAACCAACCTGGTATGACGGTGATCAGTAACCAAACGTGTATGGTGGTGATTAGAGCACACTGGTTTGCTGATTGGGGCACACTGGAATGGCAGTAAACAGGACCAACTGTAATCAAGGATACTGTTCCTGGCAGCACTGATAACAGGTGATAGCTTGGCAGTGATCAGGTAAGTGACTGGCAGGGTAATTGCGTGTGGTATGTACTTTGTCGAGGGATCTTACACTGGATCAGTGATAACAGCTCCTTCTCCTCCCACAGAAAGATCTCTGTGTGAGGAGAAGGAGTCATTACCTACACCATGCAGCTTTTGTTTAACCACTTGACCACTGGGCACTTAAACACCCTTAATAACCAGACCAATTTTCAGCTTTCGGTGCTCTAACACTTTGAATGACAATTACTCATTCATACAACACTGTACCCATATGAAATTTTTGTCCTTTTTTTCACACAAATAGAGCTTTCTTTTGGTGGTATTTAATCACCTCTGGGTTTTTTATTTTTTGCGCTATAAAAGAAAAATGACTGAAAATTCTGTAAAAAAAAATGAATTTTTCTTCGTTTTTGTTATAAAATTTAGCAAATTTGTAATTTTTCTTGATAAATTTTGGCCAAAATTTATACTGCTACATATCCTTGGTAAAAATAAGTACAAATTTGGGTATATTATTTGGTCTTTGTGAAAGTTTTAGAGTCCACAAGCTATGGTGCCAATATCTGAAAATTGATCACACCTGAAGTACTGACGGCCTATCTCATTTCTTGAGACCCTAACATGCCATAAAAGTACAAATACCCCCCAAATGACCCCTTTTTGGAAAGAAGACATTCCAAGGTATTTAGTAAGAGGCATGGTGAGTTTTTTGAAGTTGTCATTTTTTCCCACAATTCTTTGCAATATCAAGATTTTTTTTAATTTATTTTTTTTTTTCACAAAATTGTCATATTAGCAGGTTATTTCTCACACACAGCATATGCATACCACAAATTACACCCCAAAACACATTCTGCTATTACTCCTGAGTACGGCGATACCACATGCGTGAGACTTTTACACAGCGTGGCCACATACAGAGGCCCAACATGCAGGGAGCACCATCAGGCGTTCTGGAGCACCCAGGCCAATTCTGACATTTCTCTCCTACATGTAAAAATCATCATTTATTTGCTAGAAAATTACATAGAACCCCAAAACATTATATATGTTTTTTTAGCAAAGACCCTAGAGAATACAATGGCGGTCGTTGCAATTTTTCGAACGTGTTTTATTTGGAAAAAAAATGTTTTGTGCTTTACAAAAAACAAAACTGTAAATTTAGCCCAATGTTTTTGCATAATGTGAAAGATGAAGTTACGCCGAGTAAATAGATACCCAACATGTCACGCTTCAAAATTGCACACACTCGTGAAATGGCGCCAAACTTCGCTACTTAAAAATCCCCATAGGCTTTAATTTTGTTAACTGGTTACATGTTTTGAGTTACAAAGGAGGTCTAGGACCAAAATTATTGTTCTCGCTATAACGTTCGCAGCGATACCTCACATGTGTGGTTTGAACACCGTTTTCATATGTGGGCGGGACTTACGTATGCGTTCGCTTCTGCGTGCGAGCACACGGGGACAGGGACGCTTTAAAAAAATATATATATATTTTATTGTTCATTTTACTTTATTTATTTTAGTTTGACCCTTTTTTTCCCCCCAAAAATTTTTTTGATCACTTTTATTCCTATTACAAGGAATGTAAACATCCCTTGTAATAGGAATATGGCATTACAGGTCCTCTTTACAGTGAGATATGGGGTCAATAAGACCCCACATCTCACCTCTAGGCTGGAAAGCCTGAAATAAAAAAAAAAAACGATCCTGGCTTTGATAGTAACGAGTATCGCAGGGTATTGTTGGGTATTGCAGGGTATGGCAGAGTATCGCCGGGTATTGCAGAGTATCGCCGGGTATTGCAGAGTATCGCAGGGTATGGTAGAGTATCGCAGAGTATCGCCGGGTATTGCAGAGTATCGCCGGGTATTGCAGAGTATCGCCGGGTATTGCAGAGTATCGCAGGGTATGGTAGAGTATCGCAGAGTATCGCCGGGTATTGCAGAGTATCGCCGGGTATTGCAGAGTATCGCCGGGTATTGCAGAGTATCGCCGGGTATTGCAGAGTATCGCAGAGTATCGCAGGGTATGGCAGGGTATGGCAGGGTATGGCAGGGTATTGCAGGGTATGGCAGAGTATCGCAGGGTATGGCAGAGTATCGCAGGGTATGGCAGAGTATCGCAGGGTATGGCAGAGCATCGCAGGGCATCGCAGGGTATGGCAGGGCATCGCAGGGTATGGCAGGGCATCGCAGGGTATGGCAGGGCATCGCAGGGTATGGCAGAGTATCGCAGGGTATGGCAGAGTATCGCAGGGTATTGCGAGGTATGGCAGAGTATTGCGGGGTATGGCAAAGTATTGCGGGGTATGGCACAGTATTGCGGGGTATGGCACAGTATAGGGGGGTATGGCACAGTATAGGGGGGTATGGCACAGTATTGGGGGGGATGGCAGAGAATCCATCCATCCATGCTCAGCCATCCCTCCATACCCTGCAATACCCAGCAATACACTGCAGGCTATTGCTGTGTATTGCATGGTATGGAGAGATGGCTGAGCATGGATGGATGGATCGGTGGTGGCAGAGCAGGCTGTGGGCACTACAGATCCCGCCCACAGCACTGCTGCCACCGATCCCTCCCCCTCTCCTCTCATACTGTACCGATCGGTACAGAGAGAGGAGGAGAGAGGAACCGGCGTCATCAAATGACGCCGGTTTGCTTACATGTGATCACTCCATCATTTGACGGAGCGATCACGTGGTAAACGGCCGCGATGAGCGGCCGTTTACCGTGATCCATGATCCGCCGGGTCCTCTGGACCCGGCGATCATGGATGCTCTCGAGTGCGCGCACCAGGGGGCGCGCAAGAGCAGAATTCTGTGAGGCCGTTAATTAACGGCCTCCCAGAGTTAAGCAACCGCCCTGTAGCCGTTTTTCGGCTATGGGTCGGTTGTTAACTGGTTAAATGAGCCTCCAATGCGGGCGATGTACAGGTATTTTAGCCCACATCAGCATTGCTTCCCGTCTGCCCATAGCCTATAAACAGTTAAAGCATATCAATAGTAAAAGTATAAAATCATATTGTTAGAATCTGAACCTGGTATCGCTGAATCAGACAGAAACAGAAGTGCAGTAAAAATCACACTATTTAATAAAAATGGTAAAATGATAAAAAACAGAACAAATGTAATCAAAACATAGCCAGAGTTCGGTAACCAGGGCAGGTAGTCAGAGCAAGCCAGAGAAACAGGAGTCCAGAGACCAGCGAAGTTGGGTGCAGCAAACAGGATCAAGAACCAGAAGGGAAGTCAGCCAAGCAAAGGTCTTTCACAGGAAAACACAGCAGAGAGAGTCCAGATATGCTGACAAAGGCAAAGGCACAGAAGATCTGATACAAGGAGTTTATATAACCAGCAGCTTTAGCTGACAAGCAGGAAATGAAGACCAGGTGAGTCACTGTGGAAGGAAGAGTCTTTGGCAGTTAACCATCAGCTGAGCACAGAGCTCTGAGAAGAAAGGGCTGAGCCCAGCCCTGACACCTGGGACCTCTGCAGTGTTTGGCTGTAGCCCTTCTTGCTGTGCCATCTGAGATGCTGGACAACTCCCTGCCTGATCCCTTGGACAAGTTTGCCTTGTATCTTGTCACAATAAATTTAAAAGAGAAATTTTGGCCCTCTGGATTGCCCAGTGGGAAAAGAGCAAGTGGGGGTCATGTAACAGAAGATCATTTAAGGAACAAGCAAAAGCATAGTCGACGAACAAGCCAAAAGGTCAGAAATCAGTAGAAGCTGGATGGGATTGGATGGAAGCATAGTCAATAACCAAGTAAAGGGCAGATAACCAGTGGTAGCAAAGTTAAGGTCAGCAGTATGTAGCATCCTCTAGTTAGGTAGGTGCTAGAGTGAGGATTTTTCTGATAGAGTAGGAACATTTAGGCAGGCCTAGCTGGTAGCTAGGCCTGTTTGTTTTCATTCTGGGCTGGGAGTGGCTCAGGGCAGGGCTGGGTGACTCACAGGTAGCATCACTGTCACCTCCCTCTTCTTTCTAGAAAGTGCTAAAAAGAGAGAAGGAGAAGAGAGGTGGAGCTGTCTGGGGTATTTTGAGGAGCCTTGACCAATCCCCAAATTGGATTGGCAGGGGGCAGGCCTCCTTTAAATACCCAGAATCAGTCCAGCTGGAGAGGAGTTAGTCAGGTGGAAGAGCTGGAGTGAGAAAGTGTGGAGGCTGTTGAGGCCCACAGGGAGCTCCACAGTCTGGTGTGCTAACAGCCATTTTAGAATTAACAGAGTGTGCCTAAATGCATGATAACATTCTAGATTAAGCAATGTATAGTGTGAATGGACCCCTGTTTTAGTAGCGGTACAGGAAATCCAACTTAACTAGCTAGGCATTTGAGCCCAGAGTTGCACTTGTGATTTGAATCCACCCAAGAACTAAGTTTCACAAAAATCATGGTGCTTAAACATTATCATATGACCTTGCCTTGCTAACATCAGCACTTTTGGGACATGTCCACAAATTCCACATTTAAAGACATTGGAATGGATGACCTATAGACTAGGTAGTTTGTATAATTCTTCATAATCTCTGTTCTTATCTGTAACAGCTAAAAACGTTAGTAGTAAATTGTGATTTAAAGCGTGTGTTTCAAGCAAAAAGCAAAAGTAACTTGAGACCGAACTTCACCTGTTTCACTCTTTCATTAATAATAGGCATTTCCAGTAAGTAAGTAAGCATTGCCTCCAGATTCCTCTCTTCAGGCGAAAAGTTCATATTGTTGGTGATGCCATATTTGATGTTCAGTAAGCAGCTGTTTCAGGAACAGTTGATAAAGTTTTTCACTAAATGTTTCTTTATTCTATATTACAAAAAGAACATTTTCAGTTAATTCTATTTGGTAAACCAAATGCTCAGCCTGACTATTTGATAATTAATGTAAAGTTGCAGGTGTATAGTAAGTGTATTATTTATCCAAGTTAACTAGAAGTTGAACTGTAACAGTGGCACAAAGAACAGTACATAACAAAGAATATTATGAATATATTTGAGATACTGTTTGCTCCCATTTCTAAAAATATGTTTTAAAAGCACAGCTCAGCAAAAAGAGGTTTAAAAGAATTAGCCAAATGATCCAATAGAGTGTAAATGCAATTTGCACTTTACTAAAGGGGTACAATGTTAGAAACAATGCATAAATAGTCTGCATGCACTGCAGCATAATACAAATCAGATTATGAAAACTGCACAAACATGGACTCTTCACAGCAGGATTGGGCAGTTTTGGTAATACCTAAAATATACATGTTGAGTAGGGATGAGCTTCGAGTTTGAGTCGAACATTGCATGTTCACCTGTTCACCGAACAGCGAACAATTTGGGGTGTTTGCGGCAAATTCAAAAAGCCGCAAGCACCCTG
This sequence comes from Lithobates sylvaticus, assembly GCA_028564925.1. Classification (NCBI taxonomy): domain Eukaryota; kingdom Metazoa; phylum Chordata; class Amphibia; order Anura; family Ranidae; genus Lithobates; species Lithobates sylvaticus. The sequence goes on along the minus strand of CM053029.1, from coordinate 512,019,718 downwards.
TATAAGTCTATGGGAGAAATCTCAAGTGCTAATTTTAAAAGCCTATATGCAAGTTATTGTCATAAAAAGTGTTTGGGGACCTTGGTCCTGCCCCAGGGGACATGTATCAATGCAAATTTAAAAAAAAAACGGCAGTTTTTTAAGGAGCAGTGATTTTAATAATGCTTAAAGTGAAAAAAAAGTAAAATTGTGTACAGAGCCAGGGGAAGTGAGGTCATCTCTCCTCGTGGCGGTCTTTTTGAACCGACGCCGAGGAGAGAAGACACGTGAGTTGCACAACACTACACCTACACTACACTACACTAACAGTAGAACATTCTAGGCACACTTTACACACCCCAGCCCCCCCCCCGATTGCCCCCCTGCACCCCCTGTCACAGTGACACCAAAGCAGTTTTTTTTTTTTTTTTTTTTACTGTTAACTGCATTGGTGCATTGTGACCCTAATAACTGTTAGGGCAGTTAGATTTAGCCCCCTTTAGGTCTAGGAACCCCCCCTAATAAAAGGTTTAACCCCGTGATCACCCCCCGTCACCAGTGTCACTAAGCGATCGTTTTTTTTGATCGCTGTATTAGTGTCACAGTTGACGCTAGTTAGGGAGGTAGGTATTTAGGTTTGCCGCAGCGTTTTATAGGGTCAGGGACCCCCCCATATACTACCTACTAAAGGTTTTAACCCCCTGAGTGCCCCCTAGTTAACCCTTTCACCAGTGATCACCATATAACTGTTACGGGTGACGCTGGTCAGTTAGTTTATTTTTTATAGTTTCAGGGCACCCGCCGTTTATTACCTAATAAAGGTTTAACCCCCTGATCGCCCGGCGGGTGATATAAGTAAGGTTTTAGAGTCAAATAGGGTCTGCGTCGCCCCAGGCAGCGTCGGGTTAGTGCCAGTACCGCAAACACCCACGCACGCAGCATACACCTCCCTTAGTGGTATAGAATCTGAACAGATCGATATCTGATCTGATCAGATCTATACTAGCGTCCCCAGCTGTTTAGGGTTCCCAAAAACGCATTGTTAGCGGGATCAGCCCAGATACCTGCTAGCACCTGCGTTTTCCCCCTCCGCCCAGCCCACCCAAGTGCAGTATCGATCGATCACTGTCACTTACAAAACACTAAGCACACATAACTGCAGCGTTCGCAGAGTCAGGCCTGATCCCTGCGATCGCTTACAGTTTTTTGGTAGCGTTTTGATTCAGTCGCTAACAGTCAGGAGCTTTTTTTTTTTTCCTGTGAGTCTCACTAGTGTACTACTAAATTTAGAGCCCAAAATGGCAAGTCAAACGTACACTAGTGAACAGGCCTACTTGTTTCTGAGCATGACAGATAGTGAAGAGGAGGTCACTCATCTGTCAGAATCAGGCTCAGAATACGACCCAGTAGACGACAGCGGCTCCATGACAGATAGCTCTGACGGCGGAGTTGTGGTCCCTGCTAAGGTCAGGCGTACCAGACCCCAAACTCCTTCTTCTGTTGTTGAGGTGCAGGAACCGCAGGTCGCTCGTAGGAGGCAGAGACGTACTAGAGCCGCTATTCCTTCTGGTGAACAGGCAAGCACCAGCGGCCTAGTACACCCTGGACGTAGTCAAACCAGCACTGCAGTATCACGTGGTGACGTGGCGAGTCCCATAAGTGCAGTTTCAGCTGGCGAGGTGGCAAGCACAAGTAGTGTCCCGCTGCCACCAAGAAGACGACAAAGACAGGCCCGTCGTGCCCATAGTGCCCTTCCTGCAGAATTTGCCAATCCTGATTGGGTGCCCACCACTTCTGCAGAACCCGTACTTCCCCCATTCACTGGCCAACCCGGTATTCAGGTGGAAACAGCTGATTTTACGTCACTTGATTTTTTTTCGCTGTTTTTCACCGAAGATCTCTATAGATCTATTGTGGACCAAACCAATTTGTACGCTGGTCAACACATCGCTGCTAATCCCCAGTTGTCCACCCTTGCCAGAGATTGGAGACCAATTACGGTCCCCGAATTTAAGATCTTTCTGGGCCTTTCCCTCATCATGGGCATAGTTAAAATGGGTACGTTGCGTTCATATTGGTCCACTGAGCCAATGTACCATATGCCCGTGTTCTCTGCCTCCATGTCCAGGGCACGATACGAACAGATTTTGCGGTTCATGCACTTCAACGACAATGAACTCTGTCGTCCTCGTGGAGACCCTGCATACGATCGGCTCTATAAAATTCGGCCCCTCATAAACCATTTCAACCAACGTTTTGCAGACTTGTTTACTCCCCATCAAGTTGTCTGCGTTGACGAGTCCCTGATTAAGTTTACTGGCCGCTTGTCATTCAAACAATACCTTCCCAGCAAGCGTGCCAGATACGGGGTCAAGATGTATAAGCTCTGTGACAGGGCCACAGGCTATACATGTAAATTTATGGTTTATGAGGGCAAAGATAGCCACATAGAGCCGACAAACTGCCCTGACTACATAGGGAGCGCTGGCAAGATTGTGTGGGACTTGGTGTCACCCTTATTCGGAAAGGGGTACCACTTGTACGTGGATAATTATTACACGAGCGTGCCACTGTTTAGTCATTTGTTTGATCATCAGATTGGAGCATGTGGCACCGTGCGACCTAATCGCCGGGGCTTTCCCCAGCGGCTTGTAGAGTCCCGTCTTAGGCTGGGGGAGAGAGCCTGCTTGAAGTGTAATAACTTGCTCGCTATGAAGTGGAGGGATAATAAGAATGTTTTCGTTCTTACCTCCCTTCATGCAGACACGACGGTCCAAATTACTACGGCGGCTGGTGTTGTGACGAAACCCCTCTGTGTCCACGAGTACAACCAAAACATGGGAGGGGTGGACCTCAACGACCAGTTGTTGGCGCCGTACCTAGTTGCCCGTAAGGCTAGACGCTGGTACAAAAAAGTGTCTATTTACCTTTTCCAATTGGCTTTGCTGAACGCTCATGTGCTATACGGAGCTTCAGGACGTACTGGATCCTTCCTTAAATTCCAGGAAGAGATCATCGGAGCCCTTCTGTTTCCAGACGGTGCTCCTCCTCACATTCCCCAACCAAATGCAGTTAGCCGGCTGCATGAGCGGCATTTTATTTATGTCCTCCCGAGTACCCCTACCCAACAAGCCCCCCAAAGAAAATGTCGTGTCTGCAGAAAGCGCGGATTTAGGCGTGACACCCGCTATTATTGTCCCCGCTGTCCTGACAATCCTGGTCTTTGCATCGGTGAATGTTTCGAACGCTACCATACACTAGTTGAGTATTAGCGTAGGGTACAGCATTGCACAGACTAGGCACACGTTCTCAAGAATGCCATCGCATTTTGAGACCAAAACCGATGGAACCGTTACAACAGTTCCGTTAGAACTGTTACAGTTACAAACAAAAGTTTAAAAAAAAAAAGTAAAAAATAAAACAAAAAAAATATAAAATAAAAAAAACAAAAATAGTTGTTTTATTGTTCTCTTTCTCTCTATTCTCTCTCTATTGTTCTCCTTTTTACTGTATTCTATTCTGCAATGTTTTATTGTTAACCATTTTTTTTGTTTTCAGGTACGCCATTCAGTTGCAGCGCGGATTTATCTATCTTGACAGCAACAGCGTTTGCTCCCACGATACATAAAGCCGTGACTCCAACGCTGTAGGAGGTGATTTCACCACCACAGTTAAAAAAAAAAGAGCATATATGCCGAAGCATGGGGGCAGCAGAGGGCGGAGGAGCGATTTGCTCCTAATGCCGCCTACATACGGTTGAAATTCCGACGGAGGCTTGCCCGTGGAAAATTCCGACCGCGTGTACGCGGCATAACTTTTTTGCGGGAGGATGCCCCCATGCTTCGGCATATATATATTTTAGGCACAGGTTGCATTAAAAAATGTTTTATTTTTTACTATGTTTTTTTTGGTATTTGCTTTGCAGGTATGGTAAATCTTACTGTTATACTATAATGTTACTTTGTTTTATTGTTAACCATAATTTGCTTAGCAGGTACGCCATTCAGCTGCAGCGCGGATTTATTTATCTTGACAGCAACAGCGCTTGCTCCCACGATACATAAATCCGTGACTCCAGCGCTGTTGGAGGTGATTTCACCACCACAGTTAAAAACAAAATGGTGCATGTATGCCCATCATTAGAAGTGGGTGGATGAAGGGAGGTTCTAATGGTGGGCATACCCACCGATCAATCTTTTTTTTTCGTTCAGCCCACAGGCTGCATGAAAAAAAAGATTACAATATATGCCAAACAAGGGCCAGCAACGTACTGGTATGTTGCTGGACTTTGAGTGGTTATACCAGAATGATGCCGGCAGGATTAGGCATTATCTTGGTATCATTCTTTTCAGCCAGCGGTCGGCTTTCATGTAAAAGCAATCCTAGTGGCTAATTAGTCTCTAGACTGCTTTTACAAGCAGTGGGAGGGAATGCCCCCCCCCCCCACCGTCTTCCATGGTTTTCTCTGGCTCTCCTGTCCCAACAGGGAACCTGAGAATGCAGCCGGTGGTTCCGCCAGCTGACCATAGAGCTGATCAGAGACCAGAATGGCTCCAATCATCTCTATGGCCTAAGAAACCGGAAGCTACGAGCATTTCATGACTTATATTTCGCCGGATATAATCAGCGCCATTGGGAAATTGGGAAAGTATTTTATCACACCGATCTTGGTGTGGTCAGATGCTTTGAGGGCAGACGACAGATCTAGGGTCTAATGGACCCCAATTTTTTCAAAAAAGAGTACCTGTCACTACCTATTGCTATCATAGGGGATATTTACATTCCCTGAGATAGCAATAAAAATGATAAAAAATATATATAAAATGAAAGGAACAGTTGAAAAATAAAATAAAAAAGCAAAATCAATAATAATAAAAAAAAAAAAAAAAAAAAAAAAGCACCCCTGTCCCCCCCTGCTCTCGCGCAAAGGCGAACGCAAGCGTCGGTCTGGCGTCATATGTAAACAGCAATTGCACCATGCATGTGAGGTATCACTGCGAAGGTCAGATCGAGGGCAGTAATTTTAGCAGTAGACCTCCTCCGTAAATCTAAAGTGGTAACCTGTAAAGGCGTTTAAATGCTTTTAAAAATGTATGTAGTTTGTCACCGCTGCACGTTTCTGCGCAATTTTAAAGCATGTCGTGTTTGGTATCTATGTACTCGGCCTAAGATCTAATTTTTTATTTCATCAAATATTTGGGCAAGATAGTGTGTTTTAGTGCATTAAAATTTAAAAAAGTGTGTTTTTTCCCAAAAAAATGCGTTTGAAAAATCGCTGCGCAAATACTGAGTGAAAAAAAAAAATGAAACACCCACCATTTTAATCTGTAGGGCCTTTGCTTTAAAAAAAATATATATTGTTTGGGGGTTCAACGTAATTTTCTTGCAAAAAAAAATTATTTTCTCATGTAAACAAAAAGTGTCAGAAAGGGCTTTGTCTTCAAGTGGTTAGAAGAGTGGGTAATGTGTGACATAAGCGTCTAAATGTTGTGCATAAAATTCCAGGACAGTTCAAAACCCCCCCAAATGACCCCATTTCGGAAAGTAGACACCCCAAGCTTTTTGCTGAGAGGCATGTCGAGTCCATGGAATATTTTATATTTTGACACAAGTTGCGGGAAAAATAATAATTATTATTATTTTTTTTTTTTTTTTTTGCACAAAGTTGTCACTAAATGATATATTGCTCAAACATGTCATGGGCATATGTGGAATTACACCCCAAAATACATTTTGCTGCTTCTCCTGAGTACGGGGATACCACATGTGTGGGACTTTTTGGGAGCCTAGCCACGTACGGGGCCCCAAAAACCAAGCACCACCTTCAGGATTTCTAAGGGTGTGAATTTGTGAATTCACTCCTCACTGCCTATCACAGTTTCAGAGGCCATGGAATGCCCAGATGGCACAAAATACCCCCAAATGACCCCATTTTGGAAAGTAGACACCCCAAGCTATTTGCTGAGAGGTATGGTGAGTATTTTGCAGATCTCGCTTTTTGTCACAAAGTTTTGAAAATTGAAAAAAGAAAAAAAAAAATTTTTTTTCCTTTTCTTTCTTCATTTTCAAAAAAAAATGAGAGCTGCAAAATACTCACCATGCCTCTCATAAAATAGCTTGGGGTGTCTACTTTCCAAAATGGGGTCATTTGGGGGGGGTTTTGTGCCATCTGGGCATTTTATGGCCTTCAAAACTGTGATAGGTAGTGAGGAGTGAAATCAAAAATTTACGCCCTTAGAAATCCTGAAGGCGGTGCTTGGTTTTCGGGTCCCGTACACGGATAGGCTCCCAAAAATTCCCACACATGTAGTATCCCCATACTCAGGAGAAGCAGCAGAATATATTTTGGGGTGTAATTCCACATATGCCCATGGCATGTGTGAGCAATATATAATTTAGTGACAACTTTGGGCAAAAAAAAAAAAAAAAAAAAAAAGTTTGTAATTTTTCCCGCTACTTGTGGCAAAATATAAAATATTCCATGGACTCAACATGCCTCTCAGCAAATAGCTTGGGGTGTCTACTTTCCAAAATGGGGTCATTTGGGGGGGTTTTGTGCCATCTTGGCATTTTATGGCCTTCAAAACTGTGATAGGTAGTGATAGGTAGTGAGGAGTGAAATCAAAAATTTACGCCCTTGGAAATCCTGAAGGCGGTGCTTGGTTTTCGGGGTCCCGTACACAGATAGGCTCCCAAAAAGTCCCACACATGTGGTATCCCCGTACTCAGAAGTAGCAGCAGAATTTATTTTGGGGTGTAATTCCACATATGCCCATGGCATTTGTGAGAAATATATCATTTAGTGACAACTTTGGGCAAAAAAAAAAAAAAAAAAAAAAAGTTTGTCATTTTTCCCGCTACTTGTGGCAAAATATAAAATATTCCATGGACTCAACATGCCACTCAGCAAATAGCTTGGGGTGTCTACTTTCCAAAATGGGGTCATTTGGGGGGGTTTTGTGCCATCTTGGCATTTTATGGCCTTCAAAACTGTGATAGGTAGTGATAGGTAGTGAGGAGTGAAATCAAAAATTTACACCCTTGGAAATCCTGAAGGCGGTGCTTGGCTTTCGGGGTCCCGTACACGGATAGGCTCCCAAAAAGTCCCACACATGTGGTATCCCCGTACTCAGAAGAAGCAGCAGAATATATTTTGGGGTGTAATTCCACATATGCCCATGGCATGTGTGAGAAATATATCATTTAGTGACAACTTTTTGTAAACATTTTTTTTTTTTTTTTTTTTTGTCATTATTCAATCACTTGGGCCAAAAAAATAAAATATTCAATGGGCTCAAAATGCCTCTTAGCAATTTCCTTAGGGTGTCTACTTTCCAAAATGGGGTCATTTGGGGGGGTTTTGTACTTCCCTGCCATTTTAGCACCTCAGGAAATGAGATAGGCAGTCGTAAACTAAAAGCTGCGTAAATTCCAGAAAATGTACCCTAGTTTGTAGACGCTATAACTTTTGCGCAAACCAATAAATATACGCTTATTGACATTTTTTTTACAAAATACATGTGGCTGAATACATTTTGGCTTAAAAGTATGACTAAAATTGAGTTTATTGGATTTTTCTTATAACAAAAAGTAGAAAATATCATTTTTTTTCAAAATTTTCGGTCTTTTTCCGTTTATAGCGCAAAAAATAAAAATCGCAGAGGCAATCAAATACCATCAAAAGAAAGCTCTATTTGTGGGAAGAAAAGGACGCAAATTTCGTTTGGGTACAACATTGCATGACCGCGTAATTACCAGTTAAACCAGTGCAGTGCGAAATTGTAAAAAGTCCTCTGGTCTTTAGGCTGCATAATGGTCCGGTCTGAAAGTGGTTAAATGTCGTACCTGGGGGGTGTGTATAGTATGCATGTAAATGGGTGCATGTTTCCCATGCTTAGAACTGTCCCTGCACAAAGTGTAATTTTTGCAGGAAAAAAAGCTATTTAAAATCACTCGCGGCTATAATGAATTGCCGGCTCCCGTAATGCAGAGAACAGTCATTGAAAGTCATTGATAAAAAAAAAAAAAAAAGCATGGGGGTCCTCCCAAGTTCAATTACGAGGCCCTTCAGGTCTGGTATGGATATTAAGGGGAACCCCGGGTCAAATAAAAAAAAAAATTATGTGGGCTTCCCCCTAAATATCCATACCAGACCCTTCAGGTCTGGCATGGATTTTAACCACTTCAGCACCGGGCCATTTTACACCCTTCCTTACCAGAGCACTTTTTGCGATTCGGCACTGCGTCGCTTTAACTAACAATTGCGCGGTCGTGCGACGTTACACCCAAACAAAATTTACGTCCTTTTTTTCCCACAAACAGAGCTTTCTTTTGGTGGTATTTGATCACCTCTGCGGTTTTTATTTTTTGCGCTATAAACAAAAGAAGAGCGACAATTTTGAAAAAAAAACACAATTTATTTTTACTTTTTGCTATAATAAATATCCCATTTTTTTTAAAAAAAACTATTTTTTTCCTCAGTTTAGGCCGATACGTATTCTTCTACATATTTTTGGTAAAAAAAAAATTGCAATAAGCATATATAGATCGATTTGCGCAAAAGTTATAGCGTCTACAAAATAGGGGATAGATTTATTGCATTTTTTTTTTTTTTTTTAGTACTAGTAATGGCGGCGATCTGCGATTTTTTTTCGTGACTGCGACATTGCGGCGGACACTTCGGACACTTTTGACACATTTTTGGGACCATTCACATTTACACATCGATCGTTGCTATAAAATTGCAGTGATTACTGTGTAAATGTGACTGGCAGGGAAGGGGTTAACACTAGGGGGCGCTGCAGGGGTTAATGTGTTCCCTAAGGTAGTGATTCTAACTGTGGGGGGAGGGGACTCACAAGGGGAGGAGACCGATCAGTGTTCCTCCGTACTGGGATCATATGATCGGTCTCCTCTCCACTGACAGGAGGCGGCCGGGAATGGGAGGACGCCATATGACGCCCACCCAGGATGGGAGATCCACCTTGTGGGCGTCATCTGACAGTGGGCGGTGGGGAAGTGGTTAAGGGGAACTCCACGCCAAATAAAAAAAAATGGCGTGGGGGTCCCCCTCAAAATCCATACCAGACCCTTATCCGAGCACGCAACCTGGCAGGCCGCAGGAAAAGAGGGGGGACAAGAGAGCACTTCCCCAGTGATGTAAGGGTGACCCCGCCCCCTCTGATGTAACGCAGGTTTCCGTTACATCAGAGGGGGGCGGGGTCACCCATACGTCACAGGGGAATACCAGCTTCCCCCTTGCGTTACGTCAGAGGGGGCGGGGTCAGGTGACGGAGCAGCCCGGTCCTCCTCTGCAGACGGAATTTCCTCAGTGTCTCCGTGGAGACAGGACGCGCAGAGCTGGACGTCGGAAGAGATCAGCCATCACTGGACCCCAGAGAAGAGATCACCCGTCGCTGAATAGCAAGAGTGGATTACCACCGCTGGAATCTTTTTTTTATTTTTTTAATTTTTAATAAAGGACTTTTTGTTTTTTAACAATTTTTTACACTTTCTTTGTGAAATGGTAGGGGTACTTTTGTACCCCCTTACCATTTCAAACAGGGGGGGATCTGGGGGTCCCCTGGTTAAAGGGGGCTTCCAGATTCTGATAAGCCCCCCCGCCCGCAGACCCCCACAACCACCGGCAAGGGTTGTGGGGAAGAGACCCTTCTCCTGATCAACATGGGGACATGGTGCTTTGAGGGGTCACAGACCCCCAAAGCATCCTCCCAATGTTGAGGGCGTGTGGCCTGGTACGGTTCAGGAGGGGGGCCGCGCTCTCGTCCCCCCCTCTCTTTTCCTGCGGCCTGCCAGGTTGCGTGCTCAGATAGGATGGAAGGAGGTAAGCCGCGCTTGGGAGAAAAATAAGGGAGTATAAGGGAAAGGTTAGGGGACAGTGCAACCAATGAGTGTAACAAATAAAAATAAAAAGTGTAAAAATGCAAAGGCTGCTGCTAAAAAGTGAGATACTACACACTAGGCAAATATACAATAGGATAAAGCTGCGCCAATGTAAAAAGAAATTAAACATATAAAAAATGTGCAAGACATAATGAACACTTTAAACATATAAAAGATCTCATGCAGAACAATCCAGATAGAAGTGAATCAGTCCAGAGCAATTCCTCTAAGTGTCAAACATGGGGTACATTCAATCCACCAATCCTGTATGTTGAAATATAACACCTCCGTGCTCGTGATGGAAGCATCCAATGTGACATGAAAAAACGGTGTTTAGTCCCGACCACCTAATAAGTTGGAGGCTTACCAGAGGGTATAGAAAATCGAGCAATGGGTCTGAGCTTGCAGTAGACCAGCGTTGGTGGGGTTAAACGGCCACTCCAGGGGGGGAACGATCCAAAGGCAAACAAGGAGGGAGTGAAGGGATCCGTCCTGGAAACCGTTCACAGACTAGATAGCCAGATCCTAGTAAAATCCTCCGTTCAGGTAGAAAGCACAAAGGGGGCCACCCATCGTGTAATACTGGTAATACTTCGTTTATTAAAAATAGATTAAAAAACTTACATCAAGGATGAGAAATGGCGGCAACAAAGATGACAAAAGTAAACACTGCCGGCCGGTCAGTGTAATCCCGTCCCTTGATCGAATGTTTGTCTGTAGTGGTGGCGTCGCTGCGTGGATCGTTCCCCCCCTGGAGTGGCCGTTTAACCCCACCAACGCTGGTCTACTGCAAGCTCAGACCCATTGCTCGATTTTCTATACCCTCTGGTAAGCCTCTAACTTATTAGGTGGTCGGGACTAAACACCGTTTTTTCATGTCACATTGGATGCTTCCATCACGAGCACGGAGGTGTTATATTTGAACATACAGGATTGGTGGATTGAATGTACCCCATGTTTGACACTTAGAGGAATTGCTGTGCTCACATAGGGTCTGGTATGGATTTTGAGGGGGACCCCCACGCCATTTTTTTTTATTTGGCGTGGAGTTCCCCTTGAAATCCATGCCAGACCTGAAGGGTCTGGTATGGATATTTAGGGGGAACCCCACGTCATTTTTTTTTTTAAATTTGACCTGGGGTTCCCCGTAATATCTATACCAGACCTGTAGGGCCTGGTAATTGAATTTGGGGGGACCCCCACGCTTTTTTTTATCAATGACTTTCAATGACTGTTCTCTGTATTATGGGAGCCGACAATTCATTATAGCTGTGAGTGATTTTAAATAGCTTTTTTTCCTGCAAAAATGACACTTTGTGCAGGGACAGTTCTAAGCACGGGAAACATGCGCCCATTTACAGGCATACCATACACACCCCCCAGGTACGAAATTTAAAGGAATATTACACTTTACACTTGTTTCACTTTAAGCATTATTAAAATCACTGCTCCTGAAAAAAACGTCAGTTTTTAAAACTTTTTTTTGCATTTAAACATGTCCCCTGGGGCAGGACCTAGGTCCCCAAACACTTTTTATAACAATAACTTGCATATTAGCCTTTAAAATTAGCACTTTTTATTTTGAACGTTCGAGTCCCATAGACTTTAATAGGGTTCTAAAGTTCACACAAGCTTTAGGTCTGTTCGCAGGTTCTGGTGCGAACCGAACAGGGGGGTGTTCGACTCATCCCTAATGTTGAGGATTTCACCAACTATATCTCCCTGCTATGTTCCTGACAACCTTACATTTTCGCGTATTTCAATAATCTTTCTAAAATATTGATCAATACAGCCTCGTTGGACTCTAGCTTTAAAAGACCAAAACAAATCGTCAAGCCTCCTCTAGATGTTTTTGAAACTGATCAAGGCACTATGGTACATATTTGGTGGCGGTGTCACAAGATCCACAGATTTTGGATCAAAATGTTTGACATTACTAGATTAATTACAGCTGTGAATCTTGTTAGATCCCCAGAAATTGCTTTCTTTCAAAAATTTGATAAGAGTCTCCCTAAACATATCAAAAGCTTGAGTTCCTATATAATCATGGCAGCTAGAATAGCCATTGCACATTGGAATCAGTTAGTAGTATCGTTTGACTATGTCAAACAAAATTAAATTAGATCATGATCAATGATAAAATGACCTGCGCTTAACATAACCACCAAGCAAAATTTGATAAAACAAGGCAACCCTAGTTACAATACTTATCTATAGATACTTAAGACCTGAGACAGCGAAATCGTGACTATCCTTTTGTTACCCTCCCCTCTTTTTCGTCTTTCCTTTTTTATTTTTTCTGGTTAATTTTTATATTGACTGGATATTGAGAATGACAATTATTTGGTTTGTGATCATATGCAGAGAATTTGATACATTACGCAAAACCTGTTCTCTATGATTATTCACTTACAATCTTGTCCGAACAAGATATTAGCCCATTTATATAACTTTGTTAACGTTTATATACAGCTGTGCTCAAAAGTTTGCATACCCTGGCTGAAATTGTGAAATTTTGGCATTAATATTGACAATATGACTGGACAGCAATCACATGAAGTCATTTATTATCACATCATTTTTTGGATCCTTTTTAAATCATAATAACAGAAATCACCCAAATGGCCCTGAGAAAAAGTTTACATACCCTGGACTGTTTGGCCTTGGTATAGACACAGAAGGTGGCACACACAGGTTAAAATGTAAATTAAAAGTTCATTTGTGGCTTTTTAAATCACAATTAGTGTCTGTGTATAAATAGTCAATGAGTTTGTTAGCTCTCGCATGGATGTACTAAGCAGCCTAGACACTGAGCCATGAGGAGGTAGAAAGAACAGTCAAAAGACCTGTGTAACAAGGTAATGAAACTTTAAAAAGTTGGAAATATACCATAATACCTTGAGTATGTTATTAACCGTATAATAATTGTTTCCATATCTGTTAGTGTTATTATTTTTGTACTATAACAAGAAAACTAATAAAAAGATTGAACCTCAAAAAAAAAAAAAAAAAAATCAAAAAAAATTGGGTTTTTGATCATCAACATTGAATTCAAGAAGTAGAATGAATTACAAAAGCACCACATGGACAAACTTTATCTGTGGAGTAAAGGGGCTGTGCTGCATCTATACATGTTGTATGCTGTAAATATGTACTTCAAGACTTTGCTTTACAGCTTTTTTCTCTCAAGATAGCCTATGAGTTAGGTAAATATTGTAATAACATAAATTGTGTAATTGATAAAAAATAAAAAATACTTCCTCTAGCATTAAAATGTGTAAACCCTGTATACGTTTGCCTATGCACTTGATATGTATAAACAGTTAATGCAATAAATATTGTATAACTTTACTTTACCGAAAACCTTGTGCTTTTGAAAATAAGTGCCATTCCGGTGCCATTGAACTGCATTGAACTATCCAATCAAATGTCGCTCTCCAAAAGAGGTCAGCATGAGCCAATAATTATGGACTAAATGAGGACACTGGACAAATATGATTTCTTCCCCCCTAATCACTTTTTTTTCTAGCCCTTTGTGTCCCAGTTCGCAGACATATGAATCCAATTGATTTGGATCAATCAATTTCTATCAGATATAGTTTACTTATCTTGCTAGCAAGACATTATAATGAAACTTAGAAATGTCCTTGAATTGAAATCACTGTGAACATATGTCACAGACCTATTTATCTGTACATTATCACATGGTCCCTGAATAAAGTTGACATTCTTTAATAAATAGTCTACCCAAAAAGTGTAAATTTAATTGTGTTTCAGTGACAGTTATTATTTCTGTAACAGAGAAGAGTGGCCTATAAAAATATCTTATAAAATTAATTAGTCAATGAAAATATCAACAGCTATTTGTCAAGCATGCAGGAGAGCGGCTAACGCTGAAGCTGGGTGATTAGCATCATTTTTCTTTGTGCCATTTTTCTCGTGACACTGAGAATTCTTAAAGCTAAAACGTGTCTTGCAGTTCAGACTACCAGTCAGTAGTTTAAAAATGTTCATGAATTGTGTAAATGTTATTACCTACCATATTAATGTAAACTCTCCACACAAATGGACATGGCCAAACAAATTGCTTGTCTGATGGGGATTGTAGGTCTGTAGCCTATGCATCTACATTTTTAGCAGCATTGGGGAAGACAGCGAGAGGGTTAATCGTTCTGTTGAAAAATCAAGGGCATGTACCTCTCATTGAGGTTTAAGCTTTCAATTTGTCACAGCAAACATCTGTTCTTTCAAAAGCTAACGTACTTTCTTCTTCTTCCAATGTGCGATATTCATGTGTCTTTCACGCTGCCAGAAAGCTGTTGTCTCTACTGATTCCTTCATTAAACATGGAAATCGTGGTTCAGGTCATGTGGTAGCTGAAATGAATAGGGGTTGTGAGTGTATGAGATTTTAGAGTCCCCAGAAGAAGCATGCTGCAACATCATTATGGCGTATTGTTCGGCTACATCAGATGACACTGTGGGCTACAGCTCAAGTAAGAGTAAATGTAAATGGGTTCTTTTCATTCCTACTTTAGCTATATCCAGTACATATAGTTTTTTTTTTTTTTTTTTTTTTAGAGAGAAAACCAAACCCATATTATTCATATAGCTTTAACATGTTTTCATACTTAAAATAAAACCGGACATTAGACAAAATGTTCAGTTTAAAAAAAAGAACCCCACTTTTTACTGTATATCAGATACCAGCTTGAGTTATCATCTAGGCATTTCTTGGACTGCCTATTTACTGTATAATGGTTTTCTAAGAGTTCTTCTGCATGTTGGAGTGTAATATATTATTAATTACAAGCAAAAGTTTCATCTATAGATAGTGTGCCTGATATATTGTAGCGTACCTGCTCATTGCACCAATAAAAGCAACAGGCACAATAATATAAATACACTTTTTTAACCCTAGACAGCAGTGGTGGACGCTCATAAAGCGAGCAGGGGCGATGCCCCCCCAATCCATGTGCCCTGCCTCTAATCTCCATGTAGGGTGCCAGACACATGGATTTAAATGTTTTTTTTTTAAGCACATGATTAGAGCCTGAGGCTCTAATTGTTTTCAAAAACCCATTCGTTTGACATTAGTGATTTATAATTTGCTAATATC
This sequence comes from Lithobates sylvaticus, assembly GCA_028564925.1. NCBI lineage: Eukaryota > Metazoa > Chordata > Amphibia > Anura > Ranidae > Lithobates > Lithobates sylvaticus. Next base: position 512,004,718 of record CM053029.1, on the reverse strand, counting down.
TTCCTGGTTCTCCTCCTGGCCAATCAGGAAGCGGATCCTGGGACCCAATTGGCAGGATACGATTGGCTGGGAGGAGAACCAACTGCCAGGACTTGGGAGGCAATGCAGCCATGACCTGGATTGGGTAAGTACAGGGTTTGCGGGCGGCCTGGAGAGCGATTGAGCGAGGGGGTGTTGTGTGGGGATCTAGGTTTGTTTGCCACCCACCCACCCAAAAAATTGAGCACCAGCCGTCACTGCTAGACAGTGTAAGACTTTGTTTTATAATTATAAGATATTAATAAAACTCTTACTATGAGTCAATTACCATTACAGTCTACCTAGAAAATCTGCCCAGCTCTTCCTACTCAGCAAATTCCTCAAGATAAGGATGGTAAAGAGATCAGCTTAACTGATTAGGGGTCAATATCACATCTATGTTCCAAGTCCAACAAATTTGGCAAAGTATATATATCTGGCTTAAAAGGGATTCCATGCAATATATAATTTAACGATAATGGAACAATTTTCTGATTTACTGGGGGAGATTTACTAAAACTGCACACATAATCTGGTGCAGCTGTGCATAGTAACCAGCTTCTAGGTTGTATTGTCAAAGCTTAAAGTGATGGTTTAACAAAAACAAAAGAAAAATGAAATAAAGATGTCATACTTACCTGCTCTGTTTAATGGTATTGCACAAAGCAGCCCCAATCCTCCTCTTCTCAGGGTCCCTGCAGGTGCTCCTGGCCAGCCCTTCCCCCCCTGCTGAGTGCCTCCAGAGCAAGCCACTTGTTCTAGGGGCACTCATGTGTGCTCGCTTCAGAGCCCCACCCTGTGTGTCTATAAGAGGCACAGAGAGCTCAGCTCAGCCCCCCCCCCCCAGCTCGCTCCTCACTGGCTATGATTGACAGCAGTGGGAGCCAGGTATCTTTTAAATCTCAGAGGGAAATATAGAATAGTCTTCCAAAATGTTTAGGGTCATAGCAGGTAAGGTCGAAGGCATTCAGCAAGCCAAATTAAGGATAATCATACTAGACTTGCACATAGGAAAATCCAAAGGTAGAAATATTACAAAATATGAGGAGTATTTGAAACTACTATCAATTGACTTCTATATTGGGTGGATCCATTAATCCATGTCATTCCCAAAATGGATTTACAAGATTTACTTTTGAGCGATATTCAAACAATGTCCTAAAACTTGAATTGCCAGTAATAGGACATAACAGATTGGGTAAATATATAATTTTGATGGTGTTGCAATGACTCCTAAGGAGCTACCGGATTGTTGGGTCCTCCTGCCATTCCCATTAGTGACCTACTGGACCCAACAATGTACCAACACACCAGTAATATTAAAAGTGGATCTTATCTGAGCCCCGTAAAGGATAATTTGTTTAAACTTTTTCAGCAACGACAGGGTCAACATGTTATACAATTTAGAGACAATTATACGCACAACAATGTAAATGCAGTTAATTTCCCTAGTTGCATGAGGAACAGCCCTGCCAAATCACACTATGGGTGTAAAAGTGTTTTTCCATATCAGGTTCTGTTAAAATGCCCCCGAGCCTCCAAAACCATCTGTTTCCAGAGAAACAGAAACATACAGTGTCTTGAATTTGGCTTTATTGGATAGTGAAATAGTATTAATTTATAGCTATTGCCTACTGATTCAATGTAATTTATGGCAGGGTTCAAACAGATATATTGTGCTAATGGCTTCAAGCCAGAATAGTGGGGTAAATGCTACCTCATGCCAAACCTACAGCACTTGCAGTGCATGACTTAAGAAAGAATGGATAGATGGCTCTTTTAAATATAATGGGGTTGATTTACTAAAGGCAAAAAGGCTCTTCACTTTTCAAGGGAATTTCCCCTTTTCTCTTAGCTTAGTTAATGTGGTGAAAATCCACTTTTCAAAGAACACCCAATCATGTGCAATGAAAATAAAAAAAAACAGAGCATTACCTCCTTCACTAAGCCAATGGAAAACTCCCTTGCAAAGTGAAATTTTCATTTTGCCCTCTTTTTTTCCCTCTTGCCCTCTTTTTTTTTTCCTTTTTGCCCTCTTTTTTTCCTTTTGCCCTCTTTTCTTTCCCTCTTACCCTACTTTTTGTTTCCTCCTGCCCTCATTTCATAGCCCTCTTTTCCACCTACCCACTTTTTCACGTGCACTTTTTTCCTCGTGCTCTCTTTTTTCCCTCTTGCCCTCCTTTCCTCTTGCCTTCTTCTTCTCTTTCCCTTTTGTTTCATCTCTTGCACTCTTTTTACCTCTTGTCCTTTTTTTCCTTTTGCCCTCCCCCCCTCTTGGCCTTTTTTTTATATTCGTCTTGCTCTTTCTTTCCCCTCTTGCACCCCCTTTTTCCTCTTGCCCTTTTTTGTTTTTTTTCACTTGCCTTCCCTATTTTTCTTTTGCCCTCTTTTTCTCCTGCCCTCTTTTTTCTTTTTGCCCTCTTTTTTCCTTCTTGCCCTCTTTCCCTCTTGTCCTTTTTTTTCTCTTCCCCTTTTTCCTCTTCCCCTCTTTGTTGTTTTTTTTCCACTTGCCCCTTTTTCCCTCCCCGCCCTCTTTTTTTCCCTCTTGCCTTTTTTTTCTTGCCTCCGGCCCATTTCTTTTTCTTCTCTTCCACTCTTTTTTCCCCCATGCCCTTTTTTGTTTTTTTTTTCCTCTTACCTACCCTTTTTTTCTCTTGACCTCTTTATTTTTATATTGCCTTCAGTTTTTTCCTCTTGCCCTTGTATCCTCTTGCACTTTTTCCTTTTGCCCTTTTATCCTCTTGCACTTTTTTCCGCTTGCCCTCTGTTCCTTTTACCCATTTTCTTCCTGCCCTCTTTTTTTCCTCTTGTCCTCTTTTCTTTTTTTCCTTTTTGCTCTCCTTTTTTTCCTTTTGTCCCCTTTTTTCCCTCTTACCCTCTTTTTTTTCTCTTGCCTACTTTTCATAGCCATCTTTTCCTCCTACCCACTTTTTCACATGCATTTTTGCCTTGTGCCCTCTTTTTTTTCCCCTCTTGCTCTTTTTTCCCTCTTTTCCTCTTGCCTTCATTTTCTCTTTCCCTTTTTTCCTCTTTCCCTATTTTTTTTCATTCTTCCCCTCTTTTTCTTTTGCCCTCTACTCCCACCCCACCCCACAATTACCCTCTTTTTTTTCTTGCAATCTTTTTCCTCTTCCCCTCTTTGTTTTTTTTTTTTTTCCACTTGCCCTCTTTTTCTCTTCCCTCTTTTTTTTTTTTTGCCCTCCCCCCGCCCTCTTTTCCTTTTTCTTTTCCTCTTACCTTTTTTTTTTTCCCCTCTTTGCTCTTTTATGCTTTTTTTCCCTCTTACCTGCCCTTTTTTTCTCTTGCCCTTTTTTCATATTACCTTCTGTTTTTTTCCTCTTTCCCTTTTATCCTTTTGCCCTCTATTTTTTTCCTCTTGCCCTTTTATCCTCTTGCACTTTTTTCCTCTTGCCCTCTTTACCTCTTAGCCCTGTTTCTTCCTGCCCTCTCTTTTTTCCTCTTGCCCTCTTTTCTTTCCACTAGGCAGCAGGAGGACGCCAAGTCGCGGGGCTGCTGTGGCCATGGAAACCTGTGACGTCAGGTCACCTCCGCTCAATGGATGTAAACACAGCAATGGGGGGGGGGGGAAGAAGTGTGCAAGTGACAGTGAAGATGCCAAAAAGGGAAAGAATATAGTAAAGTAAAACAAAGAGGGCAGAGCAAAAAGAAATGGTAAAACAGACATAGGTGAATTGGAATAACATAAGGGTCCAGAAAGGCAGCTAGCAAGGAAAGGTCGTAAATGAATATTAGAATAAACAAATAATTATTTTCTTATTTAATTATTTTTTCATTTTAATTATTTTTGTCAATCTAATTATTATCTTTTTTTTTTTATATTTTTGTTTATTATCATATAACACTGAAGCAAAAGGTAATAGCAGAGGAGGGACTAAATCCCCAACCAGCAGCCAGCATCAGGTGGAGACTAATTGTGGGGATCTGCTGGGAGACACCTGCTGGTGGTCATTGGAAATACAACCTTATGCTGTGGGAACCACAGTGCCACCTTGAGGTGATCCAGGTCCTGACAATCACTCTGTTGTGGATAAGGCCCCTCTCAACACATTTCACATTAAGCTTCTTCAAGAGTAGGGTGAAAGGAAATGTTATTGATGTTTATAAATGAATGCCAAATGTACCGGTGTCTGCTCATGGCACTGAAACCAAGATTATCCCCAGAGAAACCATTGGTGCAATGGGGGTAACAAGCGACCGTCAGTTACACTGACAGAATATCATCAATTAAGGAGCAGTAAGGATACCACAGATATCCATGACCTGTGCCAAATATATTCTGAATAATCCAGATATTAGAAAACCTCCAGGGGCAGTGATCTGAAGACAGGGTGTGAGCAGCTTGCATCAGTGTCCATCTGGCCAACAGCAGTGTCTCAATCACTTGACCTCTAGAAGATTTACCCCCCTTTATGACCAGGTCATATTTTGCGATACGGCACTGCATTTCTTTTACTGACAATTGTGACACTGGTCGTGTGACAATGTAGCCAAATAAAATGTATGCCCTTTTTTCTCACAAACAAAGCTTTCTTTTGGTGGTATTTGATCACCTCCGGGCTATAACTTTTGCGCAAAAAAAGATCTATAACTTTGAAAAAACACCAATATGTTTTACTTTCTGCTGTAAAACATATCCAATAAAAAAAACACTGAAACTATCTAATTTCTTCTAAGATTTAGATCAATATGTATTCTGCTACATATTTTTGGTAAAAAAAAATCATAGCATATAGAGATTGGTTTGTGCAAAAGTTATAGCATTTACAAACTATGGAATATTTGTATTTATTTATTTTTTACTAGTAATGGCGGGGATCAGCGACATATAGTGGAACTGCGATATTGCGGCAGACAATCTGACACTTTTTGGAAACCGGTAACACTAATAAAGTGCTAAAAATATGCACTGTCACTGTACTAATGGCTGGGAAGGGGTTAAACTTCTAGGGAGGTCAAAGGGTTAAATGTGTGCCTAGCCAGTGTTTATGTGCAGTGCTTTTACTAGGGAACGTAATCAATTTCATTCCCTACTTTGCGGGGAAAGTAAATTCATTACTTCCCTGTTGAAGAGACAGAGCTCTGCCTTGCTTACATAGGCAGAGCCCTGTCCTGTGTGCATTTCGGACGATCGGCAGGTGTCTGCGGTAATCTATTGGCTGCCACCCGCTGATTGGCATCTGCTTTTTTTCTTTTAAACTGCTGAGCAGGGCACAGGATTGCCACCAACTAGAAGTATATCTGGCTGTATACTCCCTATTTTATTTCTGGATCTCTAATAGAATATGTGCTGTAATGTCTTCATTAGGGATGAGCCGAACACTCCCGGGTTCGGTTCGCACCAGAACCCGCGAATGGACCTAAAGTCCGTGCGAGCATAAGAACCCTGTTAGTTACAATGGATGTGAACGTTCAAAATCAAAAGTGCTAATTTTAAAGGCTAATATGCATGTTATTGTCATAAAAAGTGTTTGGGGACCTGGGTCCTGCCCCAGGGGACATGTATCAATGCAAATTTTTTTTTTTAAAAAACGGCCGTTTTTTCAGGAGCAGTGATTTTAATAATGCTTAAAGTGAAACAATAAAAGTGTAATATTCCTTTAAATTTCGTACCTGGGGGGGTGTCTATAGTATGCCTGTGAAGGGGCGCATGTTTCCTGTGCTTAGAACTGTCCCTGCACAAAGTGTCATTTTTGCAGGAAAAAAAGCTATTTAAAATCACTCGGGGCTAATGAATTGACGGCTCCCGTAACACAGAGAACAGTCATTCATTGAAAGTCATTGATAAAAAAAAAGTCATTGATAAAAAATAAAAAAAATAAAAAAAAAAAAGCGTGGGGTCCCCCCCAAATTCAATAACCAGGCCCTTCAGGTCTGCTATGGATATTAAGGGGAACCCCAGCCAAAAGAAAAAAAAATGGTGTGGGGTCCCCCTCAAAATCCACACCAGACCCTTAAGGTCTGGGATGGATTTTAAGGGGAACCCCGGCCAAAAAAAAAATGGTGTGAGGTCCCCCTCAAAATCCATACCAGACCCTTGTCCCCATGTTGATGAGGACACGGGCCTCGTCCCCACAACCCTGGCCATTGGTTGTGGGGGTCCTCGGGCGGGGGGCTTATTGGAATCTGGAAGCTACCTTTAACAAGGGGACCCCCAGATCCCGCCCCCCCCCCTGTGTGAAATGGTAAGGGGTACAAAAGTACCCCTACCATTTCACCAAAAAAGTGTAAAAAATTGTAAAAATGACAGGAGACGTCTTTGACGATTCCTTTATTAAAATCTTCTTTCTTCTGGTCTTCCTTCTTCCTTTCTTCATCCTTCGGTTTCTTCATCTTCTCCTTCCGGCATTTTCTTCCATCTTCTTCTTCCATCATCTTCTTCTTCCATCATCTTCTTCCTCCGATCTGCTTCTTCTTGCTCTGGTCTTCTCGTCCGGCATCTTCTTCCACGGCGTCTGTGTCTCTTCTTGGGACATGTGGAAAGCCATAGGGAATTCCCCATGACCTCCCTGTGCGTCAGAGGGGGCGGGGTTACCAGGTGGCCCCCCGCCCTCCGTTATAAAAGACCTGTCAGATGCAGCGAAGCCTCACACAGCGGGAGCCTCCCATTGCGCGCAGCGGCCCAGAAGAAACGTCATGGAAGAAGATGCCGGACGAGAAGACCAGAGCAAGAAGAAGCGGATCGGAGGAAGAAGATGATGGAAGAAGAAGATGGAAGAAGATGCCGGAAGGAGAAGATGAAGAAACCGAAGGATGAAGAAAGGAAGAAGGAAGAAAGAAGATTTTAATAAAGGAATTGTCAAAGACCGTCTCCTGTAATATTTACAATTTTTGACACTTTTTGGTGAAATGGTAAAGGTACTTTTGTACCCCCTTACCATTTCACACAGGGGGGGTGGGATCTGGGGTCCCCTTGTTAAAGGGGGCTTCCAGATTCTGATAAGCCCCCCGCCCACAGACCCCCACAACCAATGGCCAGGGTTGTGGGGACGAGGCCCTTGTCCTCATCAACATGGGGACAAGGTGCTTTGGGGGGTCTTAGACCCCCAAAGCACCCTCCCAATGTTGAGGGCATGTGGCCTAGTATGGTTCAGGAGGGAGGGGGGCGCTCTCGCCCCCCCTCTTTTCCTGCGGCTGCCAGGTTGCATGCTCGGATAAGGGTCTGGTATGGATTTTGAGGGGGACCCCACGCCATTTTTTTTTTGGCCGAGGTTCCCCCTTAATATCCATAGCAGACCTGAAGGGTCTGGTATGGATTTTGAGGGGGACCCCACACCTTTTTTTTTTTTTGTATCAATGACTTTTTTTTTATCAATGGCTTTCAATGAATGACTGTTCTCTGTATTACGGGAGCCGTCAATTCATTAGCCGCGAGTGATTTTAAATAGCTTTTTTTCCTGCAAAAATGACACTTTGTGCAGGGACAGTTCTAAGCACAGGAAACATGCGCCCCTTCACAGGCATACTATAGACACCCCCCAGATGTGATACTGCAATGCTGTACTAACAGCACACACTAATCCCCAGAATCACAGCACATAATGTCAGCAGTCAGCAGCACATAACACTGACACGCTGGAACACAACACAATATAGGAGGCCGCCGGCAGCCTTTTATACTGTGGGGCGTGTACTAAACCCCCTGAGCTATAATTGGCCACAGGCATCCTGCCTGTGGCCAATTATTGCTCTCCTCGCTGCTGGCTCTTTGATTGGCCAAGCATGCGGGTCACAGTGCATGCTTGGCCAATCATCAGCCAGCAATGCACTGCGACTGGCGCAGTGCATTGCGGGCCGCTCGCATCACACGAATTTGATGCGAGCGGCCCAAATAGTTCTGGGCTCGCCGAGCGGGCGAACGCCCGATGTTCGATTCGAACATGGGTTCGAATCGAACACCGGGCTCATCCCTAGTCTTCATGTGCACCATAATACTTCATTCTGAAATTGTGCATGGGCATCAGCTGTCAAACCTTTTCCCTTTTTATTGTAGCAATTCTTTTCAATAAATAGAAACAGCATTTTATAACTAAAAAGTGTCAGAGAAAGGCAAGGTAAAGTTTTGTTTTAAAATAAACTATAGCACTTTATTATCCATGTCTATTGTTTTAGTACTAATCATATTGCCAATATATTTTTACCATTAATGATTCTTTAAACAGTATGCACTGTGCACCTAATTATCTGGAGTCTGCACTGCAGTAAGTGTTAACAATGGACATACGCTGTTTCTTGTTTCCACACTTGATTAAATTCCTTTAGATTGAAATGATGAATTTTCTTATCATTTAAAACATTCCATTTTTTTTTCATCTATTTTTTTTTCAGGTCACCTGCTGTCACCGGAGATTTAGCTAATCTCCCAACTTTGCTGTCTGATATGTAATGCATACCAATGCAGTATGAAAAATACGTTATGAAATAAAGACAACATAATTGAAGAAGACAGAGTCAGAAAGGGCTGCGATAAATCTGTGGAAGTCAGTGCATAACTTTGCAGATGGGAAGTTATGATACTTTTTTTCATAGAAACATCTATATTAGGCACGCTAGAATTAATTTTGCAGAGACTCCTGATGGCTTTAGGTGTGATGAGTATTTCCCCCCTCTGTTCCTTCCATAGCACACTATTCTCCAAGTTGTATAGGAAAAATCAATTAAAATGTAATAGGTATTAGGCCCAGTCCCACTACAGGGACAGTGCTCTGTGTAGAATATTCTACATGGCAAGAGAAAGTGGTGGCAAAGAGAGTAGAGTGTTCAGTTGTCATGGCAACCTGATCACCCCAAAGGACAGAAGGACGTGGAGGCAATAAAGTGATTAAAAGAGGGCAGATGAGCATGCCCTGTCCTTTAGAAGAACAGCTTGCACTGAACTTCATGAGCAATACAGAGATAGAGAAGCTTGTCAATTTTCGGCAAACAAATTCTTGTGGTGATGGTGTGTGGGCGAGTGTGCACTTCTGTTTAACCACTTGACCAGTGGTGGCTGCTGTTTTCTTTTTGGGGGGGGGGGGGGGGGCAAACAACCACCCCCCCGTCGGCTGGAGACACATACGCCCGCCGTAAAAAAAAAAAAAAAAAAAACTTTCCCTTCTGGGTGATCTATGTACAAATTGCAAGGATTATAACAAACTTTTTTTCAGATTCCTACCTTCTGTTATTCTGAAGAAATCCCTCTGTGTTTGTCTGTGCCTCTATTCTGAGTGGGTCTAATGGGAGTGGTTTCATAATCAACTGTCAGCTGTGCAGCTGCAGAGCACTAATGAGGAAATCTGCTGGGCCTGCATCCCTTTAGACGTGTTCTTATTGAAAGTATCTCACCAAAATGACATTTTTGTTGCAGGGGATGCCTGAAAACTGACTTGTATCTTAGGCAGATTTCTGAGAAAATTTGTGAGCCAATCACACAAGCAGGAAATGATGTTTCTGGGGAGTGGTCAGTAAACACTCTGTGTACAGAACAACTCCAGGTAGCCATATTGCATTGCATTCTGAGGAAATTACAGTGGCTGCAGATTGAAAAGGAAAGGTCATTTTTAATAACATTCAATCACAATATGATTAGTGTTGCAATTATATGCGCTATATTATTTTTTCATTATTTGCTATTTTTTTGTGTTACCCTTTAAACTTACAAATGAAATGCCTTTTTTACTTGCATGAGATTTCAGACTGAAAACAATTTGTTGCAAAACCACAGGGAGATTTAACTAACAGTGAAGGCTTCATGATGACATTTCAATAAGTGTAAAATATATTTTAGTTGTTGAGATAACATTTTACACAGAGTTCTTTGCTTGTTTTCTAATGGAAATTGAATTGTGAGTTGCTGGCCCTGGCACACAGAGCAATTGCTCACTGTCATTTATGTCCAGCAACTAGATACTCTTCAGTCAGTCTTGCTCAATTTAATTCACAGTTGAAAATAAAAATTGGAATGTTTTGTGTATTTTAATGATTAATTAGATTACATCCATGGTAGAAGTGGCCATAGTATTAAAAAACACACATCATCATTTTCATTATGTCAGTATTAATTGCTACCCATTTTGTTATTACCAACTTGATCTCCTGCACCTATTTACAGTACCTCTTATGGACCAGTGAAATTTTGAAATTTCTGGTAGGAGTCTACTTATCTGGTAAAATTAAATATTGTTATTACTTACTGTTCGAATTCAACATGATTTAATATCATATTTATAAGTAATCACTATATTGTTTTTTTGGGGAGGTGATGCAGAAAATCTAAATTATCTTTCAAAAAATTATCATTGCAACAAACATTTTTTTTTTACTTTGACCAGAGTTAGTTTTAAAACCACTGTTAAGCTGGCCATACACCAGTAGATTTTTGAATGAGCATTCCTACATACTGCACATTTGTACAAACATTCGTACGAAAATTCTCATTGGTACATTCAATGAATTGTTTGAATACACTTCCCAGTATTCACTGTGGGAAATTTGTTCATTTGAGAAACATTTTCCATCCTGTTTTTTTTCCTTCATGACTGTGGTCGAAAATTAACTACATTAACCATTACAAAATGTTACCATTCTCAAGCACGACACTAATAAAAAAAATATATGGATACCATAGAAATTCAGAACACTGGGCACAGATATACACCAGCTAACTAAGAATGTATTTAAAATATGGGACACAATTACATAATTTTGTTCCCACAAATAGAGCTTTCTTTTGGTGCAATTTGATCACCTCTGCGTTTTTTCATTTTTGCTAAACAAAAAAATTGGTTTCTGTTATAAAATTTTGTAAATAAGTAAGTTTTCTCCCTCACTGATGGGCACTGATGGGCACTGACAGGCAGCACTGATGGGCACTGGTAGGTGGCACTGATGGGTGGCATCAATGAGGTGGCACTCATGGGCACTGACAGGCGGCACTGATGGGCACTGGTAGGTGGCACTGATGGGCACTCGTGGGTGGCACTGGTGGGCACTGATAGGCGACACTGATGGTCACTGAAAGGCTGCACTGATGGGTACTTATGGGTTGCACTGATAGGCGGCACTGCTGGGCACTGATAGGCAGCACTGCTGGACACTGATACATGGCACTGATATGCGGCACTGATAGATGGCATTGTTAGGCATCACTGATGGCACTGGCAGGCATTGCGGATAGGCACTGTTTGGCAGCTGCCTGGGCACTGATTGACATTTCCCTGGTGGTCTAGGGTGGCATACCTGGTGGTCCAGTGTGGTGGCCATCCCTGGTGGTCCTAGTGGTCCTGGGTGGGCATCTGAAGGGGGGCTGTGCTGATAAACAATCAGCACAGACCCCCACCTGTCAGGAGAGCAGCCATTTGGCTCTCCTCGCATCTGTTAGACATGAGTGAATAAAAGCGATCAACAGCTATTCCTGTTTACTTGGTGATCATTCGTGATTGGACATGGCTGATCATGTGGTAAAAAGCCTCCATCAGAGGCTCTTTACTGAGATCGGTTTAGCGGTGTATCAGACTGACACACCACACCACCGATTGCCGTGGCGCGCGCCCACACGGGCGTGGGAAAGCGGTCATTCTGGGTGGATGTCATATGGCGGCTATCCAGAACGAGAGCCGCACTGCGGGTGGGAAGCGGTTAATGTTCTTGGCTAGACATGTGCATGACGAAAAAATGTGTTTAGTTTCACTTAATTTCAATTGTCTAGTTTGCCTCCATCAGAGGCTCTTTACTGAGATCGGTTTAGCGGTGTATCAGACTGACACACCACACCACCGATTGCCGTGGCGCGCACTTAATTTCAATTGTCTAGTTTGTCTAGTTTTTTTAAACTATTCGTCAAATTTGTATTCGGATTCAGAATTTTTTGAATTTTCTTTAAATATACAGATTTTTTCGATTCGAAATGCTCTAAATCGATAAATTTTAAATTGGTCGAAACGAAAACTTTCAAACAAACAGAAAAATTTTCATCAAACGATTACAATGACTCTTTAAATGACCATTGGCTTAACTAAAACAGCATTATTTCAAAATTGTACTCTAATAACACACACAGTCTTTGATTTCAGCATTATGTGTACAGTTAAAATTCGACTGGATTTCAATGTAAATTTCGATTTGAATTTCAGTCTAAATTTCCGAAATTCTGACTAATTTGGTTTCGTTATTCGGAAAAAATTTGGTTAAAAATCAAGACTGTCGCAGACCTTAGCTTATATTTTTGCAAAATTCTGTACTATGGAATCAGCCTGAAGTGTAGTGGAGGACAGACTAGTGAAGTAACATGCTCTGGGGTGTTACCTGTATACACAGAAAATAAAGAGCATCCACAAGACAGATGGGTCTGATTATTATACGCATCTCAGGACACTTTCAGAAGACTGGCTGGTGTGTTTAGTCTGCCCATTCCTTTGCAAATAGTATGCTGAAGAAAAGGAGAGATTTATACAGAGTGTGGAAGAAAACTTTGCAAACTTTAGACACAAATTGAGAGTCTCGATCAAAGACAATATAAACTGGAAGGCTCTACTTTTTGGTGGAACTCTGCTTTAATTCCTGGAAAACAGCTGTTCCGTTTATGAAAGTCTGAGACCAAATGGCATGAGATACTCCTAATGCCTATCCCTAGTATTGAAATCTGTTTGGCACTTATTGCCTTTGCAAATCCTCATCAAATTATAGACTCCCCAGAGATACAGTTTGATGAAAATGTGTGTCCTTGGGATCCTAATAAATTGTCCATGATAAGAGGCAAGAAGTACCTATTAGGGACAGTTAAGGAAGAACATACTTTCCCTAGGTTCAGGGTTCCTATGGCTAATTTAATGTCTTTTTCCAGAGACTGTGGAGCAGGTTAGATATTGGCCAAGCGACCTAATCCAAACAAACTGCAAAGTGCAGGATCCTTTCAATCCAGGTCAGGTGCAAAACCAACAGCAACACTGAATGAGACATCGGCTTACTGAGGATTGGGCCAGAAAGGTAGTTTGTACCCCCAAAGTGAAATAGGCTCTATATTGGAAAAGACACTAGAAATTGATTAAAAATCTGAATTTATTATACAAATAACATGTAGAGTCTATAAAAAATCATCTGTGCATGATGATTGCAGAAACAAACACTAACAAAGACATGATTATTATGAAAATAAAAACAAAAAAACAAAAAACACACAATAATGTATTATCTTGCAATAAATTGTATGGTACATATATATAGTAAATATCACTCCATTGTCCATTAGTACTTTCTGGTGTCCGACATCTGGGTTACGTTTTAGCGGTACCCAATGCATTTAAGGTTTTTAAATCCTTTCATCAGGGGTGATTTATATAGGAGGATTTAAATTCTATAATATTCTATAATATATAATATAGTTTATAATGCAAGACCACAGTTTTAATAGGCATAGTAAGCATTGTGCTGCTACATTTTAAGAGAGGAAAAAGGGAGGATCAATCTTTTACCAGAGGGGATTGGTCTACAGGGAAAAAAAATGGAGAAGAGGAAGAAAGGAGATAAAAAAACAACCTACTGAAAGTGGGGTAAGTGGCATCACATTCAAGCAAAGGTGGACGATATTGCAGCAAGAATGACTGATGGCGCTGTCAGAGGATGGTCCCAGAAAATGTTTGGATTAAACCAGGACGGTTCAAGTATTAATCCCACATTAATCCCACAGGGCGGATATATAGTCCTAAACCCTCCATATAGTGGTTTTAAGTGAGTATAGATATCAGACTGTATGAAAAGTTGGAGGAGAAAAAAACAATTCGCAAAATTAGCTCATCATTCCTTTTAAATGTCCCAACTTTTTCTCCCAGTAGTCCCCATACACCAGTCATAGTGTGTCCTACGGTGGTGGTCTATTCACGTTGCAGTCTGCAGTTTAAAGTCACTCTGGAAACTTTCACTTGGATAATCATCTTCCTTGAATGTCTCAATAGGACTATTACTTCATGTTTGCCACATTTATTACATTGAGGCAATTGGCTCTATGTGGACTATTTATGTACAGCTTTGAGCTCAGCATTTATTAATATTTTTGTGCTACTGGCTCGGCCTGGTGTTGATTATTTTTCACTTATTATTTTCATTCACTCACGGTGTTTGCAATACATTTTTTATTTTTCATTTATAGAGTTCTACCAGTAACCACTTGTTGTTATTATTTGTGTACACACGTCAGTAAGGTTGATACACCTCTGTCAGGCGTTTACTATTAGAATCTTTCTATGGATTGATGATAATCACACTATTAATTATCACTTCACTGGTGTTAAATATAGTAACTATTATCTTAGTAAATAGCTACACGTCATATGCATAACAGATTGCATACACTCATTTTTTAGCGCAGCTCTTTTCTTTTTTCACTGTATTTTGATGTAGTATAACATTTTTTGAGCAGCAGCTTTGTGCTTAGGGATAGCGCAATTTTCGATTCACACCAGTCATTATTTACCTTCCAGTTATGAACAAAAGATCTCACAGTATCAATAAATTCTGGATTCAAGTCAAAATCCTCTATTCATAGTATAGCTGCAATAGGAGATCCACTGTCAATTTTTTCCAACTGACAAATAGGGAAAGGAGGTTCTAATTGCATTGTTTAAAATGCTTTTTCTAATCCAAAACCTTCAACAGATAAAAAAACTCTGTGTGAGGTTGTCAATCACACAGCAGTGGATAACCCAGTAGATACCTGTATTTATTTTCGCAGTCACTATAAATTAACCTTGTCTTTTTAAGATGGTGCTGGGCGGCTGCGCATGCACAGTGCACCAGCATGCCCAACGCACATGTGCGAGACCTCCGCGGTCCGATATCTATGTGTATATCGCGCATGTGCAAAGATACGTCAGTCCGGGATTGGTGGACTAGAAGCACCAATCACTGGCACATGGGGGTTTAACTGGTAATTGTATCTAAGTGGAGAGCATGGTATGCCCATCTCTGTCGATTGGGCGTCACAATGCACTCCACACATCAGAAACACCTTCCCTAGATCCAAGAGGAGGGAGGGCATCAGTAGCTAAGGAGGGAATCGGCAATTAAAGCCTCGCCATATATGATTGGGCCAGGTGGCTAAGGTGTAAAAACCAGCACCAAAACTACTACAGCTATAATTTTCAGTTGTTACTATTTTTCTTTTAATTATTACTATGCACATATATCAAGAGGTTATTACCCTCAGCAATATTTTCGTATGTACTACGTTAAATAAAGCATTCCAGAAAATATAAAGATGACAAATTAGGCTATTTACTCTAAGCAAACAGGCCTGTCTGTTCTGTGCTTGAGGCTAGGAACCCTTAAGCTTCGTACACACAATGAGAATATCGGACGAATGATCATCCGTTTCTTTTTTTTTTTTTTTTGCATGCTAGTCTCGTATCGATATATATTGCTCTTCCTATTTATTTTTATTTTTTTTGGACAAACACTGTACAATCTGGTACCGGCATGAGAAAAATGTACGCGTTTGTCCCTTCAGATAATTTCAGATGTCATGAGAGCTGTGTACTAATGATCAGATTACAGTACGATTGCTTTGAAAGTGGTATTTTTTGTCTGATTTTCTGATTGTGCATACTAGGCTTTAAAGAGCCTGTAGAAGCATAGTTGTGTAGTGGTAAAATGCACAAACCAATCATGTTTATGTTTGGCTGTATTTACAGGAGCATCTGTGAGGTTAGGCCATTATCACTGGTTTATTGCACTTACTTTAGGAGGCACACGTGCTTCAATATTTCAGCAGTAGCTAGACATCATTGACAATAGCTCAGCATGAGTCACATATTATCTTGTCATTGCAAAACCTATTTCTTATGGCCCGTACACATGATCCGAAAATCGGACAAAAAATACTGCTTTTGATAATCGATAGTTAGTACAGAGCTTTTCAGAGCCAATCATGACAGTTCATCTGATATTATTAGATCGGGAAAATTTTCCTCGTACGATATCAGATCATATAATTTCCGTTTAGTCAGTACAGTTGTAATCCGAAAATACAAAACAAATACACTACAACACATGACATCACGATTTTTTTTATGTCGTGCGAGAATTTTCATGCCTTTAGTAACCTATTCAATTTCTATTTGCGACTAGTAAGCGAAAAAAGTTGGACGATCTGTTGTCTGATTTTCAGATCGTGTGTACAGGGCATAAAACTGGCACAACATAACCATTTCTGATAAGGATGCTTTTTTTTTTCCTCTGACTAATTTAAAAAGCATTCTCAGAAGACCTATATAATAAAACAGGCAACTGCTGTTCAATAAATTTAGTTATTTAATAACAGAGACTTGCTTAGAGCATTAATTACAAATAATTACTAAATTCTGTGCTGACCTGGACTAATGTGTGTAATATGTTATACATAAAATTAAACCTATTTGGGAAGCTGAAGACAGTGGCGATGTTTAGTCCATGCTGAGTTCTAGCAATAAACCCCCCCTGCTGCTCGGATCATGTTTATATGCTCTGTATGCAGTGTTCTCTATCTCTCACAACCCTGTGTTTTATTCTTTGTAAATTAAAAATGGCACTTTTATTACCAGCATAGCCAAGCTTTCTTGAGGAAATGGCTTAGTAAAAATACAGAGGTTTTAAAGAGAAGTATTAAAAGTGTTTTTGTGTTCTCTTGCTAAGATCTGTAAAATGAATTTGATTTATTAGACTTCTAAAAGTGATCCTTTGTGCCAGATTTGTGCCCTCATTTTAAAATCTGCAAGACTTTACACAAAACTCATATTCAGAACGAGTTAAAATGAATGGGTCATATTTGCCTGGATTAGAATATAAATCATATTTATGGTCTAGAGCCCTACGAACAAAAAGAGTAAAGATGGCATACAGGATTAACACAAACTTACCAACATGAAAAGGACCTGAAAGTGTGCCTTGGTCCTTCGTACGGTACACCAAGATAAGGGGGCATACCCTAGATAAGGAGTGATGGAATGAGAGTAGCTATGCAATGATGTGAACTGAGTATTCTGTTTGGAGTAAGAACACTTGAGAAATGCCCTAAGAAGGGAGGGTGGGTATCTCACACAGGAAACCGACAAAGACAGGCAGGAAGTGGGCTGGTTAAATACCCTTCGGACTCCTCCCATAACTTCAGGTCACCATACTGGCCTTCCAATTTATGGTCTAGAGCCCTACGGACGATACGAGTAAAGATGACATACAGGATTAACACAAACTTACCAACATGAAAAGGACCTGAAAGTGTGCCTTGGTCCTTCGTACGGTACACCAAGATAAGGGGGCAAAAACCTTCAGGTAGGGAATAGCTTAATTGGCGGGGTGAATTACTGGGTAAGCTTGGCCTACGCCTGAGCCATTCCACTTGTGGATTAGGAATACAGCGGGATAAGCAGGCTGACCCCCATCAACCTATATCCAAGATGATGTGGACCGGGATGCCCTGCCGGGACGCTGTTGTGGCAGCCCCGGTCCGAATAAAGTCCGGAATACCGACTGAGGTTCAGGGGTAGGCTGCTGAGGAGAATCCGGGTAGGTGCCATGAACAGGGACGTGTTGAGTACCTCCACTGGGAAGGCAGAAGAGGGCTGATGTCTGGTTGACCGGACATAAGTGTGGCCGACTGGTTCAGTGTGGCGACTGGGCACCAGTTACTGTGGTTCTGAAGAGATGCCTTGCGGGTATTGCTGGCGCGTGATGCGCTGACGAAGTTGGTAGCTAATGTTAGGTGGTGAGGTTACACCAGGGCCAGTCATGACTAGTCCGAGGTAGTGACCGACCGGGGACTGACTCCAGGCATCTGTCCGAAGAGGGACGCCGAGCCAAAGGGGGGAGGCGGCTCTGCTGCTAAGTTGCGCTTTCCCGGAATGGATGAACAGTGGATGTTAACCTGACGCTGAAGGGACAGCTGGCAGTTCCCCCTCCCGAGACTAGACTCTGGACCCGTCCCCGATACAACCCCATATAGACAATTCTACACCCACAGTTGATCCAGAGGAAGGCAAAAAACCCAGTACAGCATGATCCAATTCGCCACAGCCGGGAAAAAATTCCTTCCTGATCCCCCGAGAGGCAATCGGATGTTCCCTGGATCAACTTACCTGTAAGCCTATGAAGGAGGGGCATGGCGGGCCTGGACTTGGACCTGCCTAGCTGATGATCTCTGCTATGGCTAGGTTGTCGGTTGTAACGCTATGACCTGTCCGGAGCAGCTGATGCCCCATAAGTGAGCAGCTGCCATGATGGGGCAGAGCTTAAAGAGGCAGACGTTGTGACGAAGCCGGATGTGGCCAGTGCCTGTGGAGGCCAGGGGGCAGTAGACCATAAATGGCCAAAAATGGCGACACCCTGTGGAATCCGCCGCCTCTGTCACCACCCGTGGTGACAGAGGGACACCGAGAGAATGAAGAGTGAGACGCCTTTCCAGTTAGACAGGGACTCCTCCCACATGGCCAGGTCTGCCACTGCTGTGGCAGCCCGTTAGGATGCCCTGGGGTTGTCCCAGGCGGTTCCATCAGCAGGAAGACATCCAGATAGTGGGCAACCTCCTGGCACTGTGCCTCCGCAGGAGGACCCACGTGAGGGTCTCCGCGAACGTGTTCAAGCCAGGGGCTACTATTGGACCCGAAGGTCGATTCGGTAGCGAAAACGATGTGCCTCCTTTGATACCCTGCTAGCGCCGAAGGGAGGGCCGTATGGGCCACCACTCGAAGGCATCAGATATGTCTTGAGTGAGAGAGTTCGAGACTGGAGGAAGAGTGAGACGCTGACAAGCTGTAAATTAGACGTGTCTTCTTCCCCCCCTTTTTTTTTTTTACAGAACTTTCCACGGTCTAATTCTGTCCGGAGGAGTTGGTCGATGGTTTGATCCTCTGTGGGCGCTAAACGTAGGTTCCTGCACTCATGGGTGGTGTGGGGCAGGGAGATGAGCCCGATGTGGAACCCGTCTGAGATGCCTGGATGCGGTAGACGGCCAGGGATGGCGTGGGATGTGAGGTCGATTAGATGCCGCGTCGTACGAGATTCACCCGGCTTAGTCATGTCTTCCTCTGCTTAACCTCACATAGGAGCCTGGGGTGTGCCCTCTAGCATAGGGTACATACAAGTAGTAAACGACACTGGCTACAGCTGCAGGAGCCATAACTATAAGTGTTGCAAACTGCTGCTGCCCCTGCCGTCCGCACTAGTCGTCCTAGTTTGTCCATCTTCAGCCCTTGTGCCGGGGCCTGCTGACCCTGGCCATGTTGTCAACCTGGTAGACGGAGGCTACGTTGGCACACCAGACGGCGGTGTGGGTCGCTGACTGGTACATGGCGCACCGTGGTGGCCGTAGGCCCGCAAAGTGCCGACAGAACAGCTTGGTGTCCACGGCATCCCAGTCCATAACGAAATGAATGAACCTAAATGAAAAATAGAACGAAGCGACAGACAACAAAACAAATAAATGAACCGACATGTTGCCTTTGATGACATGAAACTCTCATGACAGAGGCCTGGCCCGGTCGTATCGCATTGCGAGTGACTGCGAACCGGACTCTGGAGCATGTCCTAAAATGAGACAACGGTGAACTGAGGCCCAACACCTGGGGCACACCGGAACGAATTGACAACATCGTAGATGCCATGGAATTCGAACCAGAGCGCAACTAGGTGAGGTGACATGAATGAACTCCCATGACAGAGCCTAAATCGCCATGCCACTTTTTTAGCGACTGAGCACGATGGACTCTGGAGCATGTACTGAAATGAGGCCGGTCCTGGGGCACGCTGGGCCGAATAGTGACATCCTAGACGCCACAGAATTCGAATCCAATCGCAACTGCGTGAGGTGAACTGATTGCACTCCCATGACAGAGCCCAGATCGCCATGCCACTTGTCTAGCGACTGAGCACGATCGGACTCTGGAGCATGTACTGAAATGAGGCCGGCCTGGGGCACGCCGACGCGAATTAGTGCGAGGAAGTGACAAAATTTGAGCCGGAGCGCGGTAAGGTGACACAGAAATGATATACCATGACAAAGACAAGAATCAAACTAACCGAACCTTTGAAGTGAATCTGGTCTCTGGCGCATGTATTGAAATGAGGCCAAGCAGCTGGGCGCACCGGATCGAAACGGTCAGTGCATCTTGCGGATGCGACCGGCTTCGAATCGGAACGTAATAGGTGACAGAACGATGCCATTACAAAGAGTAGAATCAATGAATGAGGCTTCCACCGACAACTGAATCCGTCTCTGGAGCATGTGCTGAAATGAGGCCGGCCTAGGGCACGTCGACGCGAATTATTGCAGGGAAGTGACTAAATTCGTGCCGGAGCGTGGTAAGGTGACACAGAAATTATATACCATGACAAGGACAAGAATCAAGAACGATCGAAACCTGCGATGTGATTATGTCCCTGGCGCATGTATCGAAATGAGGCCGAGCAGCTGGGCGCCCGGATCGACCCGGTCGGAGCATCTGTGGATGCGACCGGACCCAACCAGACGTAATAAGTGACAGAAATGATACCATGACAAAGACTAGACTCAACCGACCGAGGCAACTTCTAACTGAATCTGTCTCTGGAGCATGTATAGAAATGAGGCCGGGCAGCTAGGCGAACCGGTGCGAATTGTTGCATCTCGGATGCGACCGGATTCGGGCCGAAACGTAATAAGTGACCGAAACCATGACAAAGACTAGACTCGAGCCCGCATCCGTGCGGTGAGCCAATCTCTGAAGCATGTATAGAAATGAGGCCGTAATCTGGGGCACCCCGAGGCGAATCAGTGCATTGGAATGCGACATGATTTGAATCCGAGCGCGGCTAGTGACAGCAATGAAATGATGACATGATCGCCCTGCTAGGAATGATGCGAAATGACTTAGCATGACCGGATGGCTCGAAATGTTGGCATGATTGAAATGCCACGAGTTAATGCCATGTTAGAAATGATGAAATGATTGCCATGCTAATACAATGAAATGATTCGACACGGTCGAAGTGATATGTATGATCGACATGCCAACAGCGATTCGGAATGCAAACAGCAATTCGACATGCTTGCTGACACAAATGACTTAAAACGATGTGACATGAGATGAATGATGCCCGGCGAGTGTGAACGGCACCCATGAGTCGGCAATGTTTGAACGATTCAAAGACACCACTGAGTGTCGTGGCGAGTGGCTACGAGTTGTGCGTGCCACTTGGTAGCTCCCGATCGTGTACAACCCAAAACGTGCGGGTGAATGTCTTGGTGTTTCGAGACAAGCTGTGCGTGGCTCGTGAGCTACGCATACCACAGTTTAGTGACATGACAAACAGTGCAAGAAAACGTAAAACATGGGAGCCGAAGCCCTACCTGCGACAGCCGAATCAGACTCGTAGTACGGAACCTGCGACTCGGTAACACGAGTGCGACACAAAGGGAACAACACGACTCACGAACACGGAACACGGGACTGCAACAAACACATGGAGACGGACAAACGAAACGGAGCTCACAAACCGGTCACAAACAGCGATTGTCTCGAACTAGTCGGCCCTTGACGTCTGACGTATGAGATATCTCACGCAGGAAACCGACAAAGACAGGCAGGAAGTGGGCTGGTTAAATACCCTCCGGGCTCCTCCCATATCTTCAGGCCACCATACTGGCCTTCCAATTTAACCTCCTCGCTTCTGCGCTATTGCCAAATGACAGCTACAGCATGGACCTACATTGCCGGGATGCCATCATATGATGTCCTTCCGTGCATGAGCTGCCTGCGTTGCCCCCTGGGGGGCGCGCATGGCTCGCTCTGTGATCACGAGTCAATGAGACTTGGCTGATCCTAGATCGGAGTAAGAGGTCGATCCCAGCCTCTTACCACGTGATCAGCTGTCAGCCAATGACAGCTGATCACGTGATATAAACAGAAGATTGGTCATCATTTTTTTCTCTCTTCACGCTGACAGCGTGAGGGGAAAAAAAAGCTGATCAGGACCGATGTTCACAAAAGTCGTGAAGAGGAAGAGCCACAGCCACCTCATCTGTGCCCTCCAATACCGCCTGCCAGTGCCACCTGTCAGTGCCCACCAGTGCATATCAGTGCCACCAATCAGTGCCCACCAGTGCATATTAGTGCCACCTATCAGCACCCACCAGTGGTGCCAATCAGTGCCTCATCATCAGTACCACCTTACAGTGCTGCCTATAAGTGTCACCTACCAGTGCCTATCAGTACCATCACTGCCACCCATCAGTACCACCTATCAGTGACCATCAGAGCCACCCATCAGTGCCACCTCTCAGTGCCACCCAGGGTTGCCAACCACCACTAAATTTACTGACAGTTTGTAAAAATATGTGATTTTTTTACAACTGCCAGTAAATATCAGGGGCTGATAATTTCATGCAGTGTTGACTTTTTAAATGTAAATCAATCAAATTACTTTGTTATGGGTATTGTCAGTGTTTCCATATTATGTTTATACTGCTCAAATATTCACTGTGTCAGTTTTCAATAGCAGTTCTGTGGTTTCTCAGGTTTCCAGTAAAAAAATATGCTCCGCCAGTAAATTTTCCATGTTTTGTCAATAAAAAATGCTGCAGGAGGTTGGCAATCCAGGTGACACCTCTCAGTGCCCACCAGTGCCACCTATCTGTGCCCACCAGTGCCACCTATCATTGTCCATCAGTGCAGTCTTATCAGTGCCCATCAGTGCAGCCTATCAGTGCCCATCTGTGCAGCCTCATCAGCGTACATCAATGAAAGAGAAAAATTAGTTGTTTGCAAAATTTTATAACAAATGTTTTTGTTTTTTGTTTTTAAACATTTTCTGTCTTTTTTTTTTTTTAACAAAAAATAAAAACCCAGCAGCGATTAAATACCACCAAAATAAAAGTGTTGCATGACTGCACAATTGTCATTCAAAGTGTGACAGCGCTGAAAGCTGAAAATTGGTCTGTGCAGAAAGGGGGTTTGAGTGCCCAGTAAGCAAGTGGTTAAAAACAATATATAAATGAAAGGCTCTTATTTTTTACATTTATGCTGCTATTTCCAAGTAATCAGTGTTTTGGAGATCTCTGACCCTTTAGACACCAGCATAAAACTATGAGCTGTCACCACTGGTCTGCAAAAAGAATCTATAGATTACTACACAACATTGCAAGGCTCACAATGAATTTGGTATTTAATCATAAAATGTAGTATTTCATTGTAAAATGAATCCAGACACTGACAGACTTGCTAGAAACATGTTAATTTAATTAATTAGTGCCCAACCATATGTCAAAGATCTTCTTTGTGTATGGTACTTCTCTTTAAGTCGCAAAATTAACCAACTAGCTTATGTACGTACATGAGTTTATTTAATTATTTCATGTATTGCTATTAAATTTCACATGAAAAACACGCAACATTTTTTAACAATTCCAACAATGAATATTTAGATAAAAGTATTTTGATTAGTCCTCATCAATTAAAGAGTTGTTTGCATAAAAAAATAACAAATGCTTGGGAAAAAAAAGCATTTTATTTGAGACTTTTTCAGGGAAGAAATTGAACATACTGAATTAAAATGTTCATTTACAATGGCAATTTAAGACTAATTTTTTCCACAAAATAAAGTTGTCAGGGTGATTGAATATATGACTAACAGAGTGGTCTTATATTAAAATGCTACCTGTAAAATACATATAATTTGTGACAGTGAGTCAAGAATAGACATTTTAGTCTAATGAAGAAGGACAAACTCATCTAATAGGTGTAATACACACAGAAGACAAGATGGATTGATATGGAAGTGCCTAGCATAAAACAGGAAAGTTACTGTCAATTTGGTCTTCAACTTAAATGTTACCTTGGAAACAAAAAAAACTGAGATGGAGAAATCCTGCTATAAGCAAACACAGAGCCATGTCTGAAATTACTGTCATGTTTGTTTAAATCTAGTGCATTTTTTTTCCCTTCCTCAACAGTATATATGATAGAATACCATAAAGGGTCATAAAAGATCAAACAGACTTAACTTTTATTACGTGATCAGATTAAAACTATAATTTGCTCGAAAAATTAACAAGCATCCTACGAAATAAACAAACCAGGTTTGAAAGGGTCTGGAATCCCTGGATCAGATACCTCCAGGGATTTTTTTTCTCTGAGAATAGGTTCAGGAACTCAACCATGCCCGCCACACACACATACCTGCCAAATGGCATCAAATAGTAGCTCTTTCCTCTGCATACAACCCCCTCCCTCCATTGCCCTCATCTTCTCCCCCCTCCTTAAAAAGCTTCACCATCTGTCATATGTTTTACCTTTGTTGCAATATTAAGCTGAAACACCTATCTGGCTGTAGTACCTCCCAACATACTATACTATATTACAGTCACTTGCAAGGGAGATCATGCAGTAGGAGCATCAACAACTGATCACCAGTGAAAAAATTGAGACCACAGAGGGTGCAGCCTATCACGCACCCTCTCCTGCCCATGACTGCACTGAACCCTGGGCACCTGTTCTGTATCGCCTGTCCGGCACTCAATGGGATCTGCGCAGGAGATCTGACCCGTGGGAGCTACTGGGAGATAAGCTATCACTTGTAAATGTAGAAGCTGCACTTCAGTGTTAAAAAGTTATAGTGGTGAGCAGTGAGCAGACGACCTGAGCCAGAGGTGGTGGAACTGAGTTTCCCCTAGTTCCTGCTGAAAAAAAGCCCTGGATACCTCCAATCTCCTGGGTGACCTTTGGAGCCCTGAGGGTCAGGTGTCTGGAGGATCTGCTTCTCCTTTCTTCTCCTTTCCCCTTTCTTTTCTCATTCTTTCCTCTTCTTTGTTTTTCCATCTCCCTATGTTTTTTATAGTGCTTTACTGGATACAGTCACCTGGATCACTATCATTTTTGTCAGATTCAATTTAAATGCATGTTAAAGTGCCTCAAACTCTGGTAAATGGAGCACTGTGATCACCCACTGTATTTTATCCCTCTCCTCCTTTTAGTGAGGTGGATATGCTGTGGACGGAATGTTTGACATCAGGATATCACGTCATTATGTTGTACAAAGAGGATCCATAACACAACAAAATCAGACATAAAAGGTATCTATCAGCAAAGTACTATAAAGTAAAGGCATATGGATATGGATCCTCTTGCCTTTACTAGTAGTCTTTATAGTACTTTACTGACAGATGCCTTTATGTCTGATTTTGTTGTGTTATGGATCCTCATCTATGTACTGTTTGAGTCGGATATGCTTTTCACATGATATTGTCCATGACTGCACTTTGGTACTGTAACTTTTATATATGCATTTTTGTTTTTGAATCAAAATTCTCTCAATAAAAATATTGGAAAAGACAACTACCATTTGCTTAAAAGATAAAGCATCCTAAATTTCAGAGCAGGGAAAACATAGTAACATCTAAAACTAGCCAATATTTTATAAAAGCCCCCTTCTAATGCTACCAATAAAATCCTATAAGGTGGTGTGAGAAAGGGGCTGTTAAAAATATAAACCAGCTAAAGACAACTAACATACATGTAGGATTAATGTTCAAATAATGAGGCTTGTGTATATACTTGACAGCAACCTCAAATTACTTAGGTGAGGCTCTGGTGGGTAGTCATTCCACTTGGAATGATATGTGGGTTTCTGTGGGATTAAAATTTGTGATCCCAACAAAATTGTGTGCTGTTTTGCCTGGGTATGCCCCCCCCCCCCCCACTATAATGCACTTCATGTCCTTTCAACCATGGCTAACAGACTTAAAAGGGCCAATAAAGGGGCTTTTGGATAACCTAACCCCCCCCCCCTACTATAAATGATCAGTGTACTGAAAAATGTTGTAGGGAGAGATAACAAACTGCTTACAAAAACATTAGGATCATTTAGAAAACGCGGCTTTATTTTCTTTATTTACGGGATCTTTTTTTTTCCTTCCCCCGTGCTTACTGTTCTTCATTTCACCCAAAAAATCAACAGGGTGGTATTTTAGGGTTGTGATTTTTTTTTTTATGTATCTTGTTTTTTATTTTACATTGATAAGGCCTTTTTTTTAAGTTTGGGGTGCTCAAAACCCAGTATTCACCCAGATAGCAAGGATAACTTGCCACAAATTTGTGGTAGTATTGAATTGTAAGTCTTGGTAACTTGCTGCACATTTTCACTGGCAAGTTGTACACTTGCAGAACACTTGAAGCACAAGTTCTAGCTGACACTTTTCCAATTTGCAAAAAAATTTGCGCAGCCAGGCTCTAGCAAGAGCAAAGCTGCAGTGGTGAGTCTACAGCAAGGGCTCTGCAAGTCACAGTGACCCCTGTGGAGGGATGACTATTGCACAACATAACTGAACCAGAATTTGCAGCAGACTTGCAGAATGTTTGGAAAAAAGAAAGTTGATCTGGAGTCCTGCAATGCAGACTTGCTGCAATTTTGCAACAACTTGTGAAGCCTGGCAAGTATAGTAAACTCTTAGCAAGTAATTTTCAAACTTGCAGCACAATTGCTTGCTATCTAGACACTTATTGCTGACCATATGTTCTTTGAGCTGCCTTTTGTATGCAAAAAGCTTCTGCACAAAAACAGTGTGCGCATTAACCACTTCAGCCCCGGACCAATTGGCAGCCAAAGGACCAGGCCCCTTTTTGCGATTCGGCACTGCGTCGATTTAACTGACAATTGCGCGGTCGTGCGACGTGGCTCCAAAACAAAATTGGCGTCCTTTTTTTCCCACAAATAGAGCTTTCTTTTGGTGGTATTTGATCGCCCCTGCGGTTTTTATTTTTTGCGCTATAAACAAAAAAAAGCGACAATTTTGAAAAAAAATGCAATATTTTTTACTTTTTGCTATAAGAAATATCCCAAAAAATATATAAAAAAACATTTTTTTCCCTCATTTTAGGCCGATACGTATTCTTCGACATATTTTTGGTAAAAAAAATCGCAATTAGCGATTATTGATTGGGTTGCGCAAAAGTTATAGCGTTTACAAAATAGGGGATAGTTTTATAGCATTTTTATTAATATTTTTTTTTTTACTAGTAATGGCGGCGATCAGCGTTTTTTTTTGTGACTGCGACATTATGGCGGACACATCGGACATTTTTGACACATTTTTGGGACCATTGTCATTTATACAGCAATGCTATTTAAATACATTAATTCCTGTATAAATGACAGTTGTAGTGAAAGAGTTAACCACTAGGGGGAGGGGAGGGTTTATGGGCTGTGACGTGTGTGTGTTTTTTTACATTAGGGGGCGGGGCTGACGTCTGACGTCATTGATCGGCTTTCCCGATAACCGGGAACAGCCAATCAATGACAGGCAGAGTAGGAAGCGCGGGGAGAGGTTTGTTTACACATACCTCTCCCCGCTCTTCAGCTCCGTAACCCGATCGCGGGACACCAGCGGCGATCGGGTCCGCTTGTCCCGCGGCCGGGGTCACGGAGCTCCCGACCGGGTAGCGAGCGCGCCGCTGTCGCGCGCGCGCGCGACCCACGGGCAGGCAATTAAAGGGGACGTACAGGTACGTGCTTTTGCCTGCCCGTGCCATTCTGTAGACGTATATCTACATGAGGCGGTCGGGAAGCGGTTAACCACATCACATTTGATCACTTACATTTACTGTATCTCCTACAGTAAAAATAAATATTATACAAACACTGGTTAGGGATATTCTCCCTAAATAACTGTCCAGATTCTGGCCAATTTTACAAAGCCCTAGCATCTGCTCCTGCTTCTTGTAACAGCCCTGGTTTACACTGACTGCGGGAATGAAATTGCACAAGTTCAGCTGAACTCGCACAATTTCATTCCCGTATGTCAGTCCCGACTTCGGAGGCAATTTCAGAGACATCTGTGTGGGTTTCTGCACAGATGTCAATGGAAATCACACCCCGAAATCGCCAAAAGTAAACTGCTTTCGGGAATAGGAAATTTTGGGAATAGCAAATGTGGAATCGCACCGATTCAGACGCTGCCATTGCTGGCAAATGCCGCCAATTTGGAATGCGATTTGACATGTCATATCGCATGCCAAATCACATCAATATGAAACAGGGATAAAAAGTACTTGCTTTTGCTTTGTGCCTCTACATTTCAGCTTAGTCTTGGTCATTAAAACTGCCCTGCTGCGGTCCAATTTTCACACCCAGTAATAATCTGTTGTCTATTCATTTGTGAAGAAAAAAAAACTACCTGTGCCTTGTGTCTCTAGCCACTGACCAATTTTGACACTGCTGTATCATGCTTGGTCTCCTAATGCTTAATAAATGCTCAATAGCAATTGACCAGCAGTAGGACAGTTTTGCACCAACAAGTACAAGAACAGCTTCGGTGAGCTGCTGGTCAATTTCTATTTGCTGGTCGAAGAAGACGTATTACTGTTTGATGAAAAAACATGTATCACTGCTAAAAAGCCAAGATGAATCAGATTAGGAAGCTTCTGTATGTAAGCTAAGCTAATTGATTCTGACCAAACCTCCAACTCCATTTGCAGAAATGCAGCCCCAAACTTGACTGCCTCCTGCTACAGCTCAATATTAAAATTTTTGACTCACAATTTTCTGCACTCCAGGTCCTATGTTTTTGTGCTTAGCTGAGTTGCTTGGCCTTTTTTCTGCGGAAGTATGTCTTTTTGGGTGCAATTTTTCCATGAAGACCACTTCTGGCTAGACATGTGCACACTGAAATATTTTGTTTCGGAATTTTGTTTTTGTCCGAAAAATTTATTTATTTAGTTACTCCCGAAATTTGTTTTTATTTATTTTGTTTTTCGTTAAAAATAGCATTCGTTAAAAAAAAAAAAAAATAGCATTCGTCCAAAAATCCAAATGAATTAAGGTTGAATCTATCATTGAAGGCTTATGGTGTCTGTCAAATGTTCAAAGAAGATTCAACGGAGCAGCTAAACTGTATGACTCCGTATAGTTTAACTGCTCCGTTGAATCTTCTTAGAACTTTTGACAGACACCATAAGCCAAAGATTCAACGTTTGTATGTTTTTCGATGCTTTGTCGTTCATGTTGAATGTATATAGTTCAAACAGAAAATGGACTGGTGATAGTGATCACTGATCAGACAGGTAACAAGATAGGGTATATAGAATCTATATAGAATCTCAATCTATAATATAGAATCTATAATAATAAATCCCCCCCACCACAACACGGGCAGCCTCTGAGGCTATCACAACACTAGCAACACTAGTATCACTATCAAGTTCACAACACTAACACAATAGAAACAGATTAGTATGAAAAAGTTAAGTTTAACTGTAGCTTGCTTCACTACTGTTCTGCTGCTGTGCTTATGCTTAATTGCTAAATAATTCAGGTTCTCTGACAAACGGACCAGCTAAGATTGACTGTCTTCTGAAATGATTCAGTGTGTGTCTCTCTCTGCTAGCAATTGTAAGTGAAAGTAAGTTGGCTGTACGTGTGTACTTAGTTCTAGCTATTTTACTGCTCCTCCTCTTTGGTTACAATCAGCCAATAACATTCATCATCATTATTTTTATTTTACTTTCCCCACCCAATTCCAGCAGCGATCTTTTCTCTCTACGTCAAATCTTTTCTCTCTACGTCGAATCTTCTCTCTGCATCAAATCTTTTCTCTCTACGTAAAATCTTTTCTCCCTGCGTCAAATCTTTTCTCTCTATGTAGAATAATCTTGGACAAAAAGAGTTAAGGTTGGGCACATTCGACCACAGGTTCTATGGACACAGATTGTTATTGTCAGCGTCAATTCTCCTATCTATATCGAACTGTTGTCACAACAAAAACGAAAATAAAGCATTTGTTTATGTAGGATCTTTCGTTTTTCGGATTCTGCACTTTCGTTATCGTTTGTTAAAGTGATAACTAAAATACCTGAAATTCGGACTAAAATGCCTTCGGACGAAAACGAATGCACATGTCTACTTCTGGCCAGGCTTCTCTGGACAGTAGATAGATGTACCCGGGTCCCACTGGTTTCTGCCAGTTCTGTGCCGATGGCACATGCTGGACATCTTCCGATGTCGAAGGGAAGTAAGAATACATTTCATCTGCTGCATTAAACATCTAAAAGTCCTAAAACCTTTGCACAGTGCTACACTAATTAAGGGAATCTATTGGGGCCCCTCAGGTCACCAAACCAAAATTTGGGGTTTGTCCTTTACTTTCACTTTTGATGATAATGGTAAACAGGACAAATAGAGAGGGTGAATCTCCCTAAATTGGGCATAGAAAGCAATAAAACCCTAATACTGTAGATATTTAATCCCTCTCCACTCTATCCAAAACTAAAAAAAATAAATAAAATAAAAATCCATTAGTTATACTTTATGATTATAGTTTTCTGGCTCACAGACCTACCTCCTCTGTATTACATGCTGTATTTTAGAGTCAAAGGTGTCTTTTAAAGCTAACAAACCAAAGGCAGAAGCACTTTAAAATGGGAAAGAGGATCTTAGATAATCTTCTTATTGACATTAGAAAAGCTATGTGTACATCTTCAAAGATGTTGCTGGCTTTGTAAAACCTAGCTTAAAAGGTGCATTTTCTGTACTGTAATTAAGTGTGCTGCCTCACCAGTTCAATACATGCATGCAAGCTAAATAATATAGTAATGCAATTATGGACAATATGCATCATTAATTTGGTTAGGATGTTGACCTAAATATTTTTCACAGTTCTAAATATCTTTTCAAAGACTCACCTAACAAAATAAAGTTGGGTTAAGCTGAACACAAAAAAGTTATCCATAAATGGTAAAGATAAAAATATTTTCCCCCTAGACTTATCTTTTGAGTGGGGTAGTTGTTTTTAGACTCAATTTTACTCTAGAAAGTTATGAGTCAATGAGGTTTATAGATATTTTCACTGAAGCCACTAAAGCATCACTAATAAGTGGGCGAGTCCACCTGCAAGAGTCTACCAAAAACTATTGATATGGGGGGGGGGGCAAGGCTAGCACACGAGCAGGATGGCAGCTTAATCCCAGCTGGTTGGTATACTGTATATAACAAATGGCAGCTTACTGGGACACCCTTTCTTTGTGTAGAGAGTGCAATCTGCTACCTGATCATTATGCCAGCATGATGAGGAAGAGAAAGGAGGACAACTGCCCTTGAAAGCTAATGGCTTTATTTTTACAGCCTTCCCGGGGACACAGACAAAATGGCGCTGGTTCTTCCTCATCTTCACCAAGCTCCTGGACAGCACAGCCACTTATATATAAGGAAGGTCCCTCACACAGAGGATCTCTACAGGGGTCATTATCCTCTCCAGTCTCTACTTCACTATCAGGCAGCCCTGTGCAAAGTCCAGATCCAGCTTGAATGACCAGAGAGACTACCATTATGCAATGAGCTTTTCTCAAAAAAAATATATAGATCACTGTTCAAATACACATTTTCATGATAAACGTGAAATAAAGCATATGGGTAAACATAGATATCCACCACGTGAAGCACCGCTACTGTACATGCACTCACCAGAGGTACATGATGATTATGCCCATCATAATCCTCCCGGAATTGTTTGTTTTTTCTGGTCTCCACAAAATCCGTTCCAATGTGTCACAGTACTACTTAAAACAATGTAATAAATGAGCTCACCACATGGAGCCAGAGGAGCCGTATATAGTGTAGTATTTATTATATCCTCAAATATAAATTACATAAAATAGCTGCAACATTCATGCAGATAAAACAAAAAGTTGGCCAAATCTTACTAAGGTGGCCAAAAAAGCAAAAACAAAAAAAGAAAAAACACATTTCTTCATCAGTTTAGGCCAATATGTATTCTTCTACATATTTTTGGTAAAAAAAAGGAAAACAAAATCATAATAAGCGTATATTTATTGGTTTGCGCAAAAGTTATAGCGTCTACAAAATAGGGAATATAATTATGGAATTTTTATTATTCATCTTTTTTTACTAGTAATGGCGGTGATCAGCGATTTTTTAGCGGGACTGCGACATTACGGCAGACAGATTGGACACGTTTGACAATTTTTTGGAACCGGTGAGATTTATACAGGGAAGCCTAGCCGACACCCACCTAACAACTGTGCCCGAGCCACCCCCATCAAGTCATTCTCTGCAGATATTACCTTTTGTACCATCACCCCCTCCCTTTAGAATGTAAGCTCTACGAGCAGGGCCCTCCTGTTCCTTTTGTATTGAACTGTACTGTAATTGTGTTGTTCCCCTATACATTGTAAAGCACTGCGTAAACTGTTGGCGCTATATAAATCGTGTATAATAATAGTAATATAATAATAATAATAATAATGATAATAATAATAATAATAATAATAATAATAAGAAGAAGAAGAAGAAGAAGAAGAAGAAGAAGAAGAAGGAAGAAGAAGAAGAAGAAGAAGAAGAAGAAGGAGGAAAGGCCTGTGTAAATCTCTGAACTAAATCTCCGAACTAGATGGAGAGAAATACAAATCCTTGGCAGATAAAATTGTTCCCTTATGTATTTCACCTGTGGTTAGCTGTTTGCCTGGAGCTCAGCTTTAATCATAGAGACCAATCTTGGCCCTGGTCTGAAACCTGTTTGCGGTCCTACTTTATCCAGTAGTAAATCTCCCCAGCAGTACTTGCCTAAATCTCTGGAGCAATGCACATTTTCATTAGAAAGAATAGTTATAGTACAAGCGAAAAGTGTGCCAGATCTTATTATTCAGCCTTAATACAAGCAGCACAAGGATGCTATTAAAATGAATATATAAACCAAGCCACAAACAGACTCATGGGAAGTATTTTCTTGGTTTTAGTCTTCGGAGCAAAGTAAACATGTTTACCGTACTGATAAATCAAATGCAGGGCAAAGATGTATGTAGAGATTGCATTTGTGTTTGCTTTACAAGCTTCGAGGGTCTTTTCTTCATTGTCTGATTGAATCATAAACACAGCCTGCTTCACAGATAATATGATGCGCATTGTTCATTTTATTTCACTGCCATCACAATAAAAAAGAGATATATGTGAATGTAAGTGTATTATTGGCATCTATGGTGTATGGCTGCATTTTAAATTAATTCTTTCACTATTAATCTGAAGAACATCCTGTGTAGTGACTATAAGCATGTGTTTAATATCATGCAGATGTTCAATGCTATGGTTCATCACTGTGCAGATGACATATGTCGCTTCTACTCCTCATTCAATTGAAATAAAAACCTGAACGAATGCTCCACAGACCTCTATGAAGCGTCAGTTGTCAGCGGTGACATGTCCGCTGAAATCCGACCAGCTCCGATCTGAAAAAGTGTGACGGAGGAAAAACCTACCATATTTTTTGCTCTATAAGACGCACCTGACCATAAGACGCACCTAGGTTTTAGAGGAGGAAAACAAGAAAAAAATATTCTGAGCCAAATGGTATACTAAAATATTTACCAGTGCCCATGAAATGCAGCCTGACCATTGCACATAAATGCAACCTGACCATTGCACATAAATGCAACCTGACCATTGCACATAAATGCAGCCTCTCGTTGCCCACCACTGCAGCCTCTTTGCCCACCACTGCAGCATCTTTGCCCACTAATTGCAGCCTCTGTGCCCATTGCAGCCTCTCTACCCACCAATAGCAGCCTCATTGCCCAATGCAGCCTCTCTGCCCACCAATTGCAGTCTCTGTGCCCATTGCAGCCTCTCTGCCCATTGCAGTCTCAGTGTCCATCAATTGCAGCCTCTGTACCCATTGCAGCCTCTCTGCCCACCAATTGCAGCCTCTGTGCCCATTGCAGCCTCTCTGCCCATTGCAGCCTCTGTGCCCACCAATTGCAGCCTCTGTACCCATTGCAGCCTCTCTGCCCACAAATTGCAGCCTCTCTGCCCATTGCAGCCTCTCTGTCCACCAATTGCAGCCTCTGTGCCCATTGCAGCCTCTCTGCCAACCAATTGCAGCCTCTGTGCCCAGTGCAGCCTCTCTGCCCACCAATTGCAGCCTCTGTGCCCATTGCAGCCTCTCGCCCCCACCAATTGCAGCCTCTGTGCCCATTGCAGCCTATGTGCACATTGCAGCCTCTCTGCCCACCAATTGCAGCCTCTGTGCCCATTGCAGCCTGTGTGCCCATTGCAGCCTCTGTGCCCATTTCAGCGTCTGTGCCCATTGCAGCCTATGTCCTCCGGCGCTCGTATGTCACGGAGCTGGGTCTGTGTGCAAGGTCCTGCCCCCCTAGACCGACTCTTGTGATAGGCGGAACACTGATTCAATCTATTATCACACGAGTCGGTCTAAGGGGGCGTGACCTTGTACACAGACCCAGCTCCGTGACATACGAGCGCCGGAGGACAGAGGGAGGAGAGCGCTGTAGTCGCAGGTAGGACAGTCCGGCCTTGCTCACAGGGGCTTCAGATGTCGGTCCTCCGCTCTCCTGCCTCTTTTCTAGCGATGGTGGCGGGGGGCGTTGCCATCGGCGGGGGGGTGGTGCCTAGCATGCATTCGCTCCATAAGACGCAGAGACATTTTCCCCCATATTTCTGGGGTAAAAAAGTGCATCTTATGGTGCCGAAAATACGGTACCTTTCTATCCGTCTGAGAATCGGATCAGGTGACGATGGACTCTACGGTCAGTCATCATCCGATCCCCCATAGGGGAGAGCGGCGCTCTGACAGGTCTGTCCCTGCACAGTGTGCAGAGATGGACCTGTCATCTTCCTGCTCAGCGGGGATCGACGGAGATGTTCACGGGGAGTATCATCACGGATCCATCCCATGTGAAAGGACCCTAAGGCACCTTTCACACATGCGGACCGTTCATTTCATCAGTTCAGTTACGTCAAAACTAATGAAGTATTCATCAGTTTTTCATCAGTGCTGATCCGTTTTTCATCAGTGCTCATCAATTTTTCATCAGTGGTCATCAGTTTTTCATCAGTGCTCATCCATTTTTCATCAGTGGTCATCAATTTTTCATCAGTGGTCATCAGTTTTTCATCAGTGGTCATTAGTTTTTCATCAGTGGTCATCAGTTTTTCATCAGTGGTCATCAGTTTTTCATCAGTGCGCATCAGTTTTTTTTAACATCCACTACCAATGCAAAAATGGATGAAAAGCTGACCAATTGTCGGTTTACTTCCGTTTTTCGTCCGATCCATTTTTTTTAACGGAAGAAAAATAGAGCTTTGATCAGTTTAAAAAAACGGATGATGACGGATGCGGATGTAAATTGATGTAAATGAATAATCATCCATTTACATCAGTTTTTCCATAGAGATGTATTAATGTCCTTTTTTTCAGCCATCAACGGATGGATGAAAAATGGACAAACGGACAGCATGTGTGAAATGGGGATAATCCATAGTTGAAACTATAGCCATAGCTAATCCCACAAAGGGTAGTTGTAGTGGTGGGGGTGGTGGGGTTGGGGTG
This sequence comes from Lithobates sylvaticus, assembly GCA_028564925.1. Classification (NCBI taxonomy): domain Eukaryota; kingdom Metazoa; phylum Chordata; class Amphibia; order Anura; family Ranidae; genus Lithobates; species Lithobates sylvaticus. The sequence continues at coordinate 511,969,356 of CM053029.1, read as the reverse complement.
GGACAACAGGGCTATATGTACAGTGGGGCTGTCAGAAGAAAGCTATGGGAGTCAAAAAGATGGCTTATACTGGGAGGTCACCAACCCAAAGTATCAAAACTAGAAAAGGATAAAAATGCAAGGATGTTCCAGGGTGGCCTGCCGGTATTTAAATATCATCACATAGATACACAGATAGATACACAGTCTTCCTCTGACAGGCTGAAAGTGCATGACCTGTGAAGGAAGGACATATCTGGCTGCATAGGCCCTCTTTGAGCTTGATATGAGAGGGGGGATGGTGCCGTTACTTCCCTAGACCCTGCCACCATGTGCAAGCCACTGTGTTGGACTTATCCCTAAGAGACACAGTGTTGCACTCTGATATGAAGAACCTCCACTTCTTTGATTGTATCTAACATCAATTTATTATGAAATTATTCACACTCGACCACCTCTTTCTTCCTTGCTTTATGGCCCTTGGTTAAGCCTCCCTGCAGCCTGAGACAATCTGACTTGTCCTCTTGAAGTTATTAATTTTCTTTCTTCATCGAAGAAGCGGTGTAACCAGGAAGCGCGTAATTGTATCAACACACTTGACAGTATTTTCTTATATAACATAAGTTTACCGATGTACCAAGAATTGCACGTTTTTAATGTCACTTCAACTTTGTATATTAAAGCTTCTAAAATGTTTTATATAAATCTTTGGTATATCTATTAAATGATAAGTAAATACCGACAGGCCACCCTTGAACACCCTTGCATTTTCTTCTTTTCTAAGGGGGGGGGGGGGACTAACTGAGAAAGACCCAGTCAGTGATAAAGATTCTCCAGCTTTCCCTGTGAAATTAGTTTTCAGTATCAGAATCTCGTAAATGAGCTCATAAGCCTTAGAAATGGCTTTGTAACCCTTTCTGGGCTGATACGTGTCAATTACTTGTTCCTCATCTCTTCTTGAATTTCTTTAGATTGCGGCATGCTTTGTTGCTTTTTGAGATCTTTTTGTGTGCTTCACTTTGTCAGACAACTTCTATTTAAGTGATTTCTTGATTCAACAGGTCTGGCAGTAATCAGGCCTGGGTGGGGCAAGTGAAATTTAGCTTATCTTTCCAAAAAATGTGGTTAAGCACAGTTCATTCATGATTTAGTAAGAAGGGGGGCAATTACTTTTCACATAAGGCCAGGCAGGTTTGGACAGTTTTTTTCTTAATAAATTAAATAAACTTTTAAAAACTGCATTTTGTATTTACTCTGATTATTTGTCTAATATTACATTTTTTTTCGATGATCTGAATCATTTATGTGTGACAAATATGCAAAGCGATAAAAAAATCAGGACAAGGCAAATATTTTTTCACAGCATTGTATGTACTGAATATACAGCTGTGTAATGAGCAAGAGGTTGAGAGTCACAAACTTGGGTCATAGTTGAAGTAAAGAGCAGTACAGCAATAATTAGGCTTGGTTTACACTTACAGGTGTGATCAAGCATGGGCACAATATTGCATGTTTTTCACATGTTCCTGCGTGTTGCATGTAGGCCAACCTATTAATTTCAATGGGTTGCCAAATGCACGAGAAACATGGAAAAGTAGTCACTGACACTTTCCCAGAAACACGCTGAACTGAACCGCATAGCATTGCGGCAACATGCAGTTTGGCCCGTGTGAAATTGTGCACGTTTGCAGATGTGTGGTGGTGCCATTAACAATTAATGACATTCATGTGCGTCTGCTAAAGAGCAACATGTTTCTGTGCTTGTTGGAAAAGTGTTTGATTTTGTGCATGTTCTCAACTCGCATAGATGTGAAACTAGCCTTATGAAGTCACACCCCTTTCAGCCACACCCATATAGCCATATATATAGTACTTTTTGCGACAGAGCTCATCGTTGTCCATCCCACCTCCACAGCCCTGGTCTAATTTTAGGATTAATGTCCTGATTATATGATATATTTTATTGCTTAACCACTTGCCGACCAGCCGCTGTCATTATGCTGCGGCAGGTTGGCTCATTTCTGCCAATCGCCATAGGTGTACGTTGGCTCTTTTAAGAGCCATAGCAGGTGCGCCCGCTGCACGGCGGGGGACCCAATGCACGTGGCCGGCAGCCGCAATGTCCACCGGCCACCTGCCGCCACAGGAAAGAGAGCCAAAATGAAGATCTGTCAATGTAAGCAGACAGATCCCTGTTCTGACAGGGGAGGAGAGAAAGATTGTCTGTTCCTAGTGATTAGGAACAGCAATCTCTCTCCACCTCCAGTCAGTCTTATCCCCCCACAGTTAGACACACCTCCCAGGGAACACATTTAACCCCATGATAACCCCTTCCCTGCCAGTGACATTTACACAGTAATCAGTGCATTTTTATATCATGGCATACCATGTCAATGGTCCCAAAAAAAGTCTGAAAAGTGTCCAATCTGTCAGCTGCAATGTTGCAGTCCTGCTAAAAATCACAGATCACCGCCATTACTAGTAAAAAAAGGTATAAAAATGACATAAATATATCCCCTATATTGTAGATGCTATAACGTTTGCGCAAACCAATGAATAAAAGCCTATTGCATTTTTTTAACCAAAAATATGTAGAAGAATACCTATTGGCCTAAACTGAGGAAGATTTTAATTTTTTTTTTAATTTGGGATATTTATAATAGCAAAAAGTAAAAAATATATTTTTTTCTTCAAAATTGTATTTTTTTTGTTTATAGCGCAAAAAATAACAACCGCCAGGGGTGATCAAATACCACCAAATAAAATCTCTATTTGTGGGGAAAAAAAGGACGTAAATTTTGTGTGGGTACAGCATCGCACGACCGCGCAATTGTCAGTTAAAGCAACGCAGTGCCATATCGCAAAAAATGGCCTGTTCATTAAGGGGGGAAATCTTCTGGCCTGTAAGTGGTTAAAGACGTTCTATGGTCACAACAAACACTTTCGAACATCAGTATTGTAATGACAATATACATTTTTTTTATATTTGACAACCTAATATAAGCTTACTTGAAAAATATCCTTTTAGGTTTTAAATGTTGCCTGTCTGATGGCTATCTTTCCACTACTTCCTGAATTCCCTGCATGCTTTACAGCTTCATCTCTGCAGTTTATATTGAATTTCTAAAGTCTACATATGCAATGGTACCTTGCTGCCGGCAAGCAGTGATTCCTGTACTGACTTCCTGAAAATCTGACTCTCAACACCTCCGTAGTTCAGAAGACAGGCACTTTGAAATGTGTGACACTGCAGTGCCTACTCACGAGGCATGGTAAATACATGAAAGGTATTAAATGTGTGTGGATCTTTACAAAGTAAGTTTACAAATTTCAAATACAATAATAGGAGTAGGCTAAAAATAATTGAAATTTAATGTTTAAATTAGATGTAGATAACTTCTGCGCTACTATGTATAATATTTTTTATAGTTTATAAATATTGATGTGCAGAGACGTTTGGTGCGGAAGTCAGTGATGGGACAGCGTGGAGTGAGAGGGAGTGTGTGAGCAGCGAGCAGAGGACCAGACCGCACCCCCACCCTGAGAGCGGAAGCGCTGCGGATGGGCACCCCGACCGGATCAGACCCCCCCACGAGCGGACCGGACCCCCTCATGACCAAGAGCGGCAGCTGGTGACCCGAGGACCTACAGCGGTGGCAGAGCAGGACATCGTGGTGCAGGAGCGGGTGTACTGAGGACTGTAATCACCCCACAGATGCTAACAGAGGCGGGTAGGTAATGTGAGACTGATCAGTGAAGCGGCGGCACTGAAGGTGACTGACTGACTGCTAGTGTCAGATTACAACGGGAGGCTGTGCAGAGTGACACGGAGACACAAACTACAAAACCTGACTGACAGTGTATTGTGAGTACCTGTGTATTGTGAGTACCTGAGTATTGTGAGTACCCGAGTATTGTGAGTACCCGAGTATTGGGAGTACCCGAGTATTGGGAGTACCCGAGTATTGGGAGTACCCGAGTATTGGGAGTACCCGAGTATTGTGTGCACCCGAGTATTGTGTGTACCCGAGTATTGTGTGTACCCGAGTATTGTGTGTACTTATGATGTAAATGTAAGGGTGCAATTAGGAAGGCTAAGAACACGAAAGACACATAGTGGAGGAAAGCAAAAAAAATCCCAAGAAATTCTTTAAGTATATATACAGTAAAAAAGGAAGGACAGACCATATTGGCCCCATAAAGAATGAGGAAGGAAATCTGGTTACAAAGGATGGGGAGATGGCGAAGGTATTGAATTTATTCTTCTACTCAGTCTTCACGAGGGAACTGGGGGCTTCAGTAACCAAAACTGCAGTGTTTATCCTCATGACATATCTCAGGAAGCACCCTCATGGCTAACAGAGGACATAATTAGAAATAGACTTGGAAAACGTAACATTAATATGTCACCGGGACCAGATGGCTTTCACCCGAGGGTCCTTAGGGAACTCAGTCAAGTAATTGCCGGACCATTGTTCCTAATTTTTACTGACAGTCTACTGACTGGAATGGTACCAGCTGATTGGAGAAAAGCCAATGTTGCACCAATATTTAAAAAAGAGCCAAAATACATCCCTGGGAATTACAGACCAGTTAGCCTAACATCAATAGTATGCAAGCTCTTGGAGGGGATGATAAGGGACTATATACAAGATTTTTGTAATGAAAACGGTATCATTAGCAGTAATCAGCATGGATTCATAAAGAATCGTTCTTGCCAAACCAATCTATTAGCCTTCTATGAGGGGGTGAGCTGCCATCTGGATAAAGGAAGGCCCGTAGACATGGTGAATCTGGATTTTCCAAAAGCATTTAACAGAGTTCCCCATAAACGTTGACTGTGCAAAGTAAGGTCCGTTGGCATGGACCATAGGGTGAGTACATGGATTGAAGACAGCTGGGACCAATCCTATTTAATTTCTCCATAAACGACCTGGAGGATGGGGTAAACAGTTCAATCTCTGTATTTTCAGATGATACTAAGCTAAACAGGGCTATAACTTCTCCGCAGGATGTGGAAACCTTGCAAAAAGATCTGAACAAATTAGTGGGGTGGGCAACTACACGGCAAATGAGGTTAAATGTGGAAAAATTTCAAATAATGGGTGGCAAAAAATATGAATGCAATCTACTCACTGGGGAGAACCTCTGGGGGAATCAAGGATGGAAAAGGACCTGGGGGTCCTAGTAGATGATAGGCTCAGCAATGGCATGCAATGACAAGCTGCTGCTAACAAAGCATACAGAATATTGGCATGCATTAAAAAGGGGATTAACTCAAGAGATAAAGCGATAATTCTCCCAATCTACAAGACTCTGATCCAGCCTCACCTGGAGTTTGCTGTCCAGTTCTGGGCACCAGTCCTCAGGAAGGATGTACTAGAAATGGAGCGAGTACAGAGAAGGGCAACAAAGCTAATAAAGGGACTGGAGGACATTAGTTATGAAGAAAGGTTGCGAGCACTAAACTTATTCTCTCCAGAGAAGAGACATGTGAGAAGGCATATGATTTAAATTTATAAATAACATACTGGTGTGGTGACCCCACAATATGGATAAAACTTTTTCATGGAAGGGAGTTTAACCACTTCAATACAGGGCACTTTCACCCCCTTCCTGCCCAGGTCAATTTTCAGCTTTCAGCACTGTAACATTTTGAATGGCAATTGCACGGTCATGCAACACTGTACCCAAATTAGACATGTGCAATTCGTTTAGTTACGAATTCGTTTTCCGTTCAAATTCGTTATATTCGTTCATTCGTTATCGTACGAATGAACGAATGGTTTACTAAAAATTCTAACGAATAACGAACTATCGAAACGAACGAATATGAAAAACACCGAAAATACAAAATAATTTAATTAGAAACAACGGGTGGCCAGGCAGCGGATGTAGCCGGACGCACTTGTGGGGAGCTCCGCCGAACATCCTGAAAATAATCCTGGGAATCCGCTTCCATCCGCCCGAATACCACCCTGACTAAGCCCTGCAGACCCCTGGCACCCACAGGCACTGATACTTACCCCCCAGAGGACCCGATGTCGACCGCCAAACGACACACACCATCGCGCAGCACGGACCTCATGGGCCATAATGGCGCCTCCACACAGCGCTCAGCGAAGGAGATTCACAGGGAGGCAGCTGCAAAGCTGTTCTCCATGCCGCTTACCTCCGATCCGTCTCTCCCCCCAGCTGCAGCAGGGGAATCCATGAGAGGGGCAATGGAGGCTGATGGCACAGTACCCCTGGAGGATTCTAATGGCGCCATATTTTCCTGGGACGCAGTGAGTACTCCTAAAGGCCTGCCTGCTAGGCTTCAATCCCTACCCAGCCCTGAAAGGGACAATGAACCCACACTTAGGGACATTTTTGCTGCGGTCACCTCATGCAATGCATCACTTGCAGCACTCACATCTGACATTAAAGGGGTTAAAGCAGAAATGACATTCCTGCGTCAGGACACACAGAAGATAAGGAGGACAGCTGCTTTGGAGGGGAGAGTGAGCTCCATAGAGGATGATCTAGCGCCAATGAAAAATGACCTATCTTATAACAATCATTTACTTTCACAACATGTTGCCTGTTTAGATGAAATGGAGAACAGAATGAGGAGAAACAATATAAGGGCCATTGGTATCCCTGAGCGTATGGAGGGTAAAAACCCAGTGGATTTTATTGAAAAATGGCTGACCAATGCATTTGGGGCAGAGGCTTTCTCCCCTATGTTCTCAGTGGAACGGGCTCACAGAGTTCCAGCCAGGCCTCCACCACCAGGTGCCCCCCCAAGGCCATTCCTGTTTAAACTCCTTAAAGAGGAAGTAAAGCCTCTGTAAAAAAAAAAAAAAAAAAAAGACACCCTGCAAGGCAAAGGCATAATGACCTAATATGCATAGCATACTAGCTCATTATGAAAAACTTACCTGAAAACGAAGCCCCCGAAGCGGTCCTTATCTTCAATCTTCTTCCCCGCCATGCAGGGCCGGAGTGACTTCCGGGTCTCGCCGCTCCAGCGCTATCATTCGCTGGAGCGGCGATGACGTCACTCCCGCGCATGCGCACGAGATCGGCATATTGCCGTGAGAGCGGCATACTCAGTGCGCCCTCAGTGCGCCTGCGCGCCGTAGACAGCGATGCCTTTTCATCGCTAAATATCTCCTAAACCATGTAGGTTTAGGAGATATTTATTGGACCTACAGGTAAGCCTTAATCTAGGCTTACCTGTAGGCCAAAGTCATGTGGAAGGGTTTACTTCCACTTTAATTCTAAGGACATAGACGCGGTCCTCTACAATGCCAGGATTAAACCTGCAGCTCTCAAACTAGACAATGCCAAAATCTCTTTTCCCTGATTTCTCTGCTGATTTACAGAAAAAAACGTGCTAAATTCACAGATGTCAAGAAGAGTCTCAGAGATTTAGAGCTTAAATACGCAATGTTATACCCAGCTCGTCTCAGAGTGGAAGTCCTGGGCTCTGTTCAATTTTTTGATTCTCATTCTGCAGCGGCACAATGGTTAGACCGGGAAGAGCAATCAATCCGAGCTGCCAGAAACAGGCGCAACGCACCACCATGAGATGCCCATCATGTTTCCACACAGGTTTGGTATACTTTACCTTTTTTCCCCATGAGAGTTGAAGATAAGGCGGAGCCAGCTATCCAGGTATCCAGTTGATTTTTGAATACATGTATACACGCACGGCTAATGTTCTTGCTGTGAAGGAGGTTGGGACAGGTAAGTGCACTTATACTGTTGCCCCCAGGATGGATAGGATTGACTCCCCATCCGAGTTCAGGATCGAAGGCAAGGCCCTGTTGGCCATCTGTTTCATCTTTTTTTCCACTCTTGACTTTTTTTTTTTTTTTTTTTCCTCTTCAAAGATTGCGACCATGATCACCAGAACCACTTTTATAGTGCTTGCGAGACTCATGTCCTATGCTGATGCCAGTTACACGTTCTTACTGCCACTGTCGTTACTCACAAATTGTTTTCTTTCTACAGCCAGACAGCCATATTGGTGCAAAAGCCTACACAAGGGCAAGGTTGATACAGTTCTCTTGACGCGGGTGTTATATATACTAAATATCCTTGCAATTATGAATGTATTCTTTAAATGTCAGGAATAACGAGAATTTTGTCCTGGAATGTAAGGGGCCTAAACAATCCGATCAAGCGCCTGGCAGTACTGAGAACTGTCAAGCGCATACAAGCGGATGTGATATGCCTACAGGAGACTCACCTCCCCTCGACAAACACCCCGTCATTCGCTGTGGGACAATTTTGTCATCAATACCATGCCACTTATTCGGTGTACTCGAGGGGAGTGAGTATCCTGATTAAAAGGGGTACACAGTTCTCCCCATTAGACATTAAACTTGACCCGGAGGGTCTCTACATATTTTTATTGTGCTCCCTTTATGGGAATAAATGCATTTTGGCAGGATTGTACATTCCTCCTCCTTTCTCGGCCACCATTCTTACACTACTTGCTTCTTATATGGCTCAGTTTCCAGGAGTGCCACTATTGGCAATAGGAGATTTTAATAATTATATTGACATGAGTAAAAGATAAATTGAGTACCACTGGGGGAATTGGGCCACAAATTAGTCAAAAGTCTACACCGTTTGCTCGCCTCCTCCAGGAGATGGGCCTTACAGACGCATGGAGGATGCACAACCCTGATACCAAAGTATATTCCTGTCAATCTGCCTCCATTGGAGGATTGTCGCGCATTGATCTAGGTCTGGGTAATGAACATATGTTACCACTGATTGACTCTTCGCAATACCATACTAGACATGTGTCTGACCACTCTCCACTGTCCATAGATGTACATATGGGGATGGTCAGGGGTAGGGGTATGTGGAAGCTAAACCCATTTTGGATGGCTCTACTTCCAGACCCAGATCCGATTAGGAGCCTTTTAAGCACTTTCTTTAAGCAAAACATAGGGTCAGCTGACCTAACTGTAGTGTGGGACGCAACCAAAGCTTATTTACGTGGGCTTTTTATTAGAGAGATCTCACATATTAAGTCTAAAACCAAGGAGTGGGAGAATCTAGTGAGGTTAGAGGCAGGTAAAGCTGAAACACAATACATAGCTAACCCAAGTGATAGCACCAAAAGCGCATGGCTTTCAGCCCAATCCATGCTAAAAAAAAACTTACGTTACAGTTAGCTGAAAACAAACGTTTTTTCCTTCAACAGGCACACTACGAGGAGGGGGAAAATACTGGTCACATGCTGGCCATGCTAGCCAAATCACAACAGTCAGCGACACATATTGTGGCAATGGCTGACAAACAGGGTATGCTTCTCTATTCTACCCCAGAAATTATGGGAATTTTTTAAGATTTTTTCCAAGACGTTTATACTTCTAAAGTGAACCCAACGAAGGCAGAAATACACACGTTCTTAGATAGACACCCCTTGCCAAAATTTTCAAAGACAGACACCACTCAGTTAAACGCCCCTCTCTCTGAGGAGGAATTATTGGAAGCACTGGCACATGCGCAAAATGAGAAGGCCCCAGGTTCGGATGGACTTCCCTCCGAAGTCTATAAACGATACACCTCACATTTGATTCCAGTCCTCTTGAAGGTATATAACAGGGCCTTCGAGACCGGTAGACTTCCCCTTTCTATGACCGAGGCTCTGATAGTGGTCCTTCTAAAACCGGGCAAGGCTGCGATATCACCGGATTCTTACCGACCAATATCTCTGCTTACTTTTGACGTTAAGCTGCTGGCCAGAGTATTAGCCAACAGATTGGCCAAGTGCATCCAAACAGTGATACACAGAGACCAATCTGGGTTCATCCCGACCAGATCAACGGCCCATAACTTGCGTAGATTGTTTCTTAACCTACAGATTCCGGTAGACAACCCGGGTAACAGAGCTGTTCTGTCACTTGACGCTGCCAAAGCTTTTGACAGCGTCGAGTGGCTGTATCTGTGGGAAACGTTGGAAAGATTCGGGGTGGGTCCCTCCTTCCTTAAATGGGTTCAATTATTATATAACAACCCCACTGCAAGAATGCGTGTCAATGGGGAAGTATCTGATCCTTTCACACTTTTTAGGGGCACACGACAGGGGTGTCCTTTATCACCCCTGTTGTTTGCAATGGCGCTCGAACGCTTGGCCATTCATGTACGGGCGTCACTGAACATAATTGGATTCCGCAGGGGACTTAGACAGGATATTATTTCTCTATACGCAGATGACACTTTAATTTACCTAGGGGACACTGACAGCTCCTTGCGGCACGCAATGCAATTGATCGCGGACTTCGGGGAGCTGTCAGGTTTTACTATTAACTGGAATAAATCAGTCATTCTACCCCTGGATCCGCTGCCGAAACCACTTCCAGACTGCGCCAAAGATATACTCACGGTGAACGAATTTCGTTACCTTGGGATACAAGTGACAAGTGACCCTACTCAATACTTGACACTAAACCTCACGCCCTTGCTCCATAAATTTAGACAGAAGTGTGCGGTATGGGTGAAGTTGCCTATATCTGGAACCGGGCGAGCGAACTTAATTAAAATGGTTTGGGCCCCTCAACTCCTCTATGTGTTTCATAACACCCCTGTATGGATCCCTCATAAATGGTTCTCCCAGATAGATGCTCAATTTAGAGCGTTTATCTGGGGCAACAAAACCGCAAGGATTAGCCTAAACTCATTGCAACTAGCAAAAGACCAGGGGGGGGGGCTCGCAGTACCACACGCCAGATACTACTTTGTTGCCTCACAAACCCAACATTTGGGTGGGTGGGGGATAATGGATGACGAGGACCCTATTAGGTCACTACTGATCCCACGAGACTCCACACTTATGGCACTGTCTCATCTAGATGCAGGCTTCACACATATCCAACAATCTCTCCCCACGGTCGTGCGTTTCAACACATTATGAAAGTACATTAGGTCCCTCATGAACATAAGAGGTGTATGCCAATTCACTCCCATTTGGAGAAATATTTACTTTAAGGAGCTGGCCAAACTTACAGACTTTCATCAGTGGGAGGAATTAGGAGTGCTATATATTACGCAGTTGTTCAGAGGCTCGGTGTTCAAGTCATTCGCAGATCGACAAGGGGAATTTGCGATTCCCAGGATATGCTTCTTTCAATATCTACAACTGCGACATGCAGTGCAAAGTGAGCTCAGGCTGTCCTCTCTCGCGCTGGTGGCACATCCCCTGATGAGTGATGTGCTGTCAGCGGGCGACAGGAAGGGCATGATTTCCAGAGTGTACGTGAGGCTGCTCAACACATCACACGATGCATCCAAACTAGCTTGCAGACGTGGCTGGGAGAAGGATTTGGGTCCTATAGACGGAGAGCAATGGGAGCTGTGTTTAGCTTCGGCTCCATTGGTATCGGTCTCTGCCTCCCACAGATTATCTCACCTGTTTTTACTACATAGGGTCTATAGGACTCCAGCCAGGTTACATAAATGGGGCCTTAGGGACTCTTCACTGTGTCCGAAATGTACTAGAGAGGAGGGAGATCTATTACATATGATGTGGAAATGCCCGAAATGATTCCGGTATTGGCAATTTGTTTTAACAACCATCTCACAGGTGTTCCAACTCCCAGTATTTAATGATCCGATTGTCTGTCTCCTTGGAGTGTTGGAAATACCATCTCTCTCACCTGGTGGACACACGGCAGTATTGCGTTTATTATACCTAGCACGAAAGGCGATTGCACGATTCTGGAACCCCTAGAGTTCCCACAGGAAAAGGTTGGGTGGACATGGTAAATAGCATGTTAATCCGTGAAAAGCTCACTTATCAGCATAGGAATGCACCCAAAAATTTTACAATTTATGGCAAAACTGGCTGGACGTTCCTGGGTTAGCACCGGCCCAATTAATAGCTGATAGGTTACTACAAATGTAATCTGGTATAATATTAGCAAACAACTGGCTGGCCCAGAACATGTCAGAAGCACAGGTCCTGACAAGATGTCTCATGGTGAAAGCATACACAGTATAAGGTACTAGAAGAGGACTGAATCCTTACATTATTTCAAAAGAAAAATAGTTCAGATCTCTACTTCTTAGTTTTTTATTTCTGTTCTTCTTGGTTTTATACACATTCTTGGTTCATGTGTACTCTGGTCTGAAGGATGTATACATGATTTAATTTCCTACATTGCTTATGTAAAAATAAATGTAATACAGGTTGTGCGAGTCTCCTCTACAATTATCCGAGTAGCACTTTGAATATCCCGCAGAAAGTACTTCTCGTGTCTAAGTCAATTCATATGTGTGTAATGTAAAGTATTTTGCACTTTTCCAGTTAGACATGACATTGCACTATTGTTAATTATGGTCATGTTTACCCCATTTACTCAATTTGACATGATGTACTGTATTCCGTTGGTGAACTTTGGATGTATCTGTAAGATATATTGTATGTTTTTTTTCTTTAGTTTTTCAATGAACTTCTTTTTCTGATTTAAAAAAAAAAAAATTAGAAACAACGAAACTACGAAAGAATGAAAATCCGAAAAACGAAACGTGCTTCGAATAGATTCGTAAATTCGTTACTTTTTTTTGTTAGTTGATAAACGTGGTTGGGTCGGAGGCACTGTTTTGGTGGATTTTTGAGTTAGGTTCTGACTTGTGAGAGAGAAATTCTTTGTTTCTTAAACATGTAATAGCATACACATTACATAAAATTATGAGTTATGCTCCGATTACGAATCTACGAAAATAATGTTACGAAAGTACGAATAAATCAATCTACGAAAGTACGAATGTAACTAAATCTACGAAAATACGAATGCGTCCGAATACAAAATATAACGAAAATACGAAAATATGAATTGCGAATAAACTAAAATGATTGGAATAATAAATTGACAGTAAACTGATTCTTATTGTGGAAATAAACATTACCCTCAAGTAATGGTTCATTATGCTGTTCAAGATTGCCAGTGACAGTGCCTATGCAGTGTGCTGTTTGCTTGTAGCTGCTGAAATGTTTTGCTGTGTTCTGAAAAACACCAAAAATTCTTTGCATGATGATGCCAGTGTCACCATGCAGTGTACACATACATGAACTTTAACAGTTCAAGAAACTGAACAGAAGTACTGTTCAGTTTCTTGAACTGTTAAAGTTCATGTAAATGTGCACTGCATCATCACGCAAAGAGTTTTTGGGGCTTTTTATTTTATTTTATTTTAACTTCTGGCAAAAAAGCAATATTCTTGTAACGAAACTTGGTTTTGCTTAAATAAAGATGTTCAAACCTTAATACCATAAATAATAACATATTAGATTTTTCACTCCAGGAGTATATAATGAGTTTGGAAATTGTAGTGAAATGCTTAAATAATGCATTACAGTTTAACAACACCCATTCAATTTTAGACGACTAAAATTAGTTTTAGTCGACTAAAATGTACTGGAGATTCATTCGACTAAATGCGACTAAAACTAAAACAATTGCAGAAGACTGAAATGGGACTAAAACTAAAATGCAATTTTAGTCAAAAGACTAAAGCCTCGCACACACGATCGGATATTCCAACGGTAATTGTGTGATGACAGGCTGTTGGCGGAAAATCCAATCATTTGTACACCTCATCAGACAATTGTTGTCGGATTTTCCGTGGACAAATGTTGGATGGCAGGCTTTAAAATTTTTCACGGACAAATGTCTGTTGTCGGATTTTCCAAGCGTGACAAAAGTCCAAAGTACAAACACGCATGCTCGGAAGCAAGGACGAACTGGAAGCGGTCTTTCTTGTAAACTAGTGTTCGTAATGGAGAATTAACATTCGTGATGTGGAAAATTATGAAATCTCGAAATGCAGCGCACATTCTCTTCTTCTTTAATGGGATAATAATGAAGCTGCTTTGCTGGTGATACTGATGGAGTTATGGCAAACACATTTTCAAAGACTTTTTCTAGTGATATCAAGAATAATATTATTATGCTTGTTATTTTTTTTGGTGCAAATTACCACAACTAACCCATCGTTTTTAAGATCAAAGATACAACTTGGTGTCCCTTGTTAATTTTACATTCTATTTTTTAAAATATAACTGCCTACTCCCAAACTGTCATTTGAAGTAAAAACACATAGCCAAGTATTATTCTTCACAATTTTATTATTGTGAATTAAAAAAAGAAAACAAATAAAATTAGACATGCTATCTGCCAATAGAACTTAACCAAAAAGTGCTTTCTATGCATCCAAAAATATAGAAGATATACCAAATCAAATCATTATTCAACCAAAAAATAAAATAAAAGCCTCATGCACGTGTCCTGCTTCTTAATATAGGGGGTCAACAATGCCAAGAGTTGGTGAAAGCAGGGGTCCGTCATCCAGACATAATTCCGAAAATCATCTGGATTATTCTCCTGGAGCTCCCACAGCAAAGGCATATGACATAATTGGCCACGATTAATAAAGAAACCAATTTTTGGTCCAAGAAATCCTCCTCCTCCTGTTCCTGGACTGGACTTGGGTCAAAGCAATAACTCCAAGGCCAATAATAAAAAAAACATGTTATCTCCTCCGATTCCGCAACATATCTGGTTTACGAACTGAAAAGCGTGAAATGAAAAGCGTGAAATGAAAAGCGCAAATTAACACTCACCAAACTTCTACTAACACGAAATTAGCAGAAGGAGCCCAAAGGGTGTCGCAAAAGAGCTGAAAAAACACGTAGTACGTCACTACGTTTGTGCTCGTTGGCCGACAATTCCTTGCCGTTTGTATGCAAGACAAGTTTCTAGCCAACGTCCTTCAAAAAGTACGAGGTTTTGTCTGCAGAAAATCCAATCGTGTGTACGAGGCTTTAGACTAAAACGAAATAAAACTTTGCTGCCAAAATTAACACTGCTGAAGGGAGAAGAGTTCAAATGTTGGCTATGGTGCCTAGTGATTTATAATTATGCCCCTATGGTACACCAAATATTCTAAACCTTTCAGAAATTACTAGGCAGTATCTATACAATGTCACTAAAACACTTTCTAAGTTCTAATGACTGATGTTAGGTGGCAATGTGAACAACTCGATTTTATTCAATAAATGAACTGGGTGGAGACAGGACAGTCACATTGAAAACACAGGATGCAAATATCAAATTAATATTTGCAACCTCATAAATACATAACATAAAAATAAGTGGCTATAAATTTCTAAAGTAGTTAGAGTGAAATTGGATGATAGTTGACAAAGCACTTTTGTTAAATAATACAACAATGTGAATTTCAGGATAGCTCAGTATATTACTTGTGTTTCAATATTTTTAGTTGATTTTATACATTGGTCCTTGAATAATAAAACTATGTTGTATAATATCGAACAACATAGATATGGACTCAATTCTGTTTAGTGCAAATAAGCAATGATTGAGACTGTTCAGAAATACATTCTCTATGTTATATGTGAGCAAACTGCCAGCTTCAGTATACTATGACCATTTTAACCTTACTTTCCTTCCTTCCTTCCTTCCTTGGCATAGGAGTGCTGCATTATGCAAGGTATTTATGTATGTCTCCTCTGCTCTCAAAGAACCTATTAAATACTGGAAAACAAATGTAATTTAGCCTTGCACAGTTAATAATAGAGAATAATAGCAAATTTCATAATAGATGTAAATACAGTATTAAAATGTCTATACTTTCCTTTATGCATGAGAGCTTTTCGTACATTTCATACTTTAAATGGTGTTATTAGATTACTTCAGGATTACTTGCAATGAATATTTTGTTTTTGCTATAGTGTCTATCAATTTGTTTAAACACTAAAGACTTTATTTATGAATATGGTGAATACATCCGTGATTGGAAAATCCAAAGCAACCAATCACAGTACAGGTAGCTAACTAATTAAAAAAGGGAAGCACAGTGGCTAGCACTTCCACCTAGCAGAACCATGATTGTTGGTTAAAATACCAACCACGACACTACCTGCCTTGAGTTTGCATGTTCTCCCTGTGCCTACTTGGGTTTCCTCCCACACTCCAAAGACATCCTGGTATGTAAAAAATTGTCCCTACAGTGTGCATGTTCAGAGTTTACAAGATGGCCGCTTGAGCCGGGAGCTCTGTACCACCCAGCCCAATTCACAGAGCACCCCAGGACATGCTACACCTGGAGATCCAGACCCCTAATCTTCCAGGCACACCCCCCATATGTCCAGGAGCTCGGCCTGCAGAGACCTCGTGCTGCAATTTAAGACGGCATCTCAGTATGAGTGTACCAAGATGGCCGCCACAGCCCAGCAGCATGTGCCAGGTGCGGAAGGACATGCTGAATACAGGCAAGTGATCGCCACCTGCTTCCCTCACATACACTCTGGTTGAACAGAACAGCAACCAACAGCTTCTGACACCCTCCCCGGTATCCACTGAATCACTGCTAAGCCGTGGTTTTGTGGACAGTGCCTCTTCTCTGGCTGGGCCTACTTTTGCAACACACCAGGGGGTCTGTGTCCCTACCACCCCTGATCAGGACACTTACATCCAAGCAGGAAACCTATATCTCAAGCTTTCTGAATTGCTAGAGAGGGGCTTAGCCTCCATAGTGGCAAAAATAACTGGGGACATTAAGGCCGACTTCCAAAACCTGGGATCCAGGATGGAAGCCATTGATAACAAACTGGACATGACAGTAGCAGCCACTAATCAAATGTCGGACCATATTCAGATCCTAGAAGACATGCTAGACTCAGCCCTTTCTAGGATCGATGATCTAGAAAACAGATCCAGAAGATACAATTTTAGGATCAGAGGTCTCCCGGAGTCCACCACGGATGTCCCCCAGGCCGCCCAGGAGATTATTAAAAACCTTAATCCCCAACATCCCACAGCACCATCTGGAATTGGACAGAGTGCACAGAGCCTTGGAACCCCCAAGGAAGGATGGATCTCCTATGGACATCATCGCAAAACCACACTTCTATTCGGTCAAGGAGGAGATAATGAAGCAATCCAGAGCAATGAAACAGATTACATGTCAAGGTCACTCAATCCGCATCTTTGCTGACTTATCCCCCTCTACGATCCAGCGGATATGGGCTTTGAAACCCCTACTCTCATTCCTGAATCAAAAGGACATTAAATACTGGTGGTCCATTCCATTTCCAGTTAAATTCTTCTTCAAGAGCAAGCAACACTAATTTTCCAGTCTCCAGGAAGGCGCTCCAGCTACCCCTGCATTACGCCACTGGCTGAGAGTTAGGAGCCAGTGCAGCAGGCGGCCTCTGCGGGAGTTGGGACTAGTGTGGCACTGAGTAGAACACTACCAATTTGCGCCCCCCCGCCTGCGCCCCCGGTGGGCACTGGTCTCGCCAACCCCTTGGTACGGCCCTGGTCCTGGGTGCAGTGTATGTGCCTCCACCTATTCCTCAGTCTCCTATTGACTCTGCGGGATAGGTAGTCTGATGCTAGTGGACCAGACATTTATTTTTTTTGGTTCGGACCCTGGGGGTTGTTTTTTAAAATGTATAGACACCACACTCTCAGATCACTCAATAGTGACTGTATCTCTTTTTAAAAACTCTCACCACACCAAACACACACAGTGGAGGCTTAATGAATTCATTTTATCTGACCCCATTACGATCACCTAAATTAACAAAGCCCTACTAGAATATTTTAAACTGCACAATGTAGGTGATACTTCAGTGGAGATGTTGTGGGCTGCCCATAAGGGGGAAGTTAATCCAAATTGCCACTTAAAAAGGACACGTCACAAAAGGTATCCCTTTTCTATCGCCCAATTCGATGCAGCTAGGCTGGAGCTGAACATTGCTCTCATGGCACAAGCCGAGAAGCAAATTCACTGCAGTGGAACTAAATTTTATAACCAGAAGGACAAACTTGGACCAATGCTGGCCACCAAACTTTCCCCCAGGGCGAGGGTTCACTCTATCCCCAAGATCCAAACCAATGGACAGTTCACAACATCTGACCCCACCAAAATCCTGGCAGCCTTCAGAGATTTTTATGAAAGCTTTATAGTGCTCAATCGCAGGGCAACCATATCACACCACATCTCAATTCCTCAAAACCCTCCCCATCACCTCACTCACTGATAAACATAAAACTATTCTGGAAAAAAACATCACTGAAGAGGAAATTTTGGAGGTTATTAGAAACCTGAAAAGAGGCTCAACCCGTGGCCCAGACAGTCTTTCAGTCCCATATTACAAAGCTTTTGCAAACACTCAAGCCCCATTTATGGCCAAATTCTTCAATGCCAAAATGTCTGGTGACCCCCTAAGCCCCGACCTTTATACAACTTTAATTACTGTGATCCTGAAACCTGATAAGAACCCTAAGGAGGTAGGAAATTACCGGCCAATATCACTCATCAATAACGATCTGAAAATTCTTACCAAAATCCTAGCTAACCGACTAGCCTTTTTCATGAGTTCCTATAATCATAAGGACCAGGTGGGATTTATCCCAGGGAGACAAGGCCCAGACCAAACCAGAAGGGCCATAGATATAATATTCATCCTGTGAAAAATACAAACAAATGGATAGAAAAAATGTGTGCACTATGGCGTTTTTCTTCCAGAGATTTGTAGCAGCGCTGTTATTTAAACTCCACAGTCCAACGTGAAATAAATATTTGTTGATAAAGTCCCACACAGTGTCATTCTGTGTTTAAAATAAATAAATATAAATAAATAATTACTTAATTAATGAATTCATCTACTAGTTTCAATACGTGTCCCAAATGTGAATAAAGATCCACATGAAATAAAAGGATGAATCAGCAATACTCCATCTGTGACAGGTCTAAAATGATGTGAAAAACAGTTCTATGCAGAAGATATGTAGCCAATCTGAGCCTTCCACCACAGACTTCACCACATGTGAGGATCGTCCCCTTTTGGGGGTACACTCACCAGAAACATAAAATATACAAGCCTGTAGTCATCATCAGTAAATCATCCTTTTCCTCCAACATCACCAGATCAATTCTCCAACAGCGCGGGCATTAATCATGTATGGAAAAGAATATTGGGCCACATAGTGTAATACTGCATAAAATTATTTTTTGAAAAAAAACCTTTTATAACAGATAATCCCCTCAGTAAATTAAGCGTACCAAAAACCAATTAGTAATAGGCGAATGTAAGATCGTGTACTGTGCCTGTGCTGCTTTTCTCTGCCGGATATGGTATAAGTAGTTCCGCTGTATGGAACAGCGGTCTCCTTCCTGTCCGGATCAATGGAGTGCACGCTTGGACCGCACACACCGTGACGTCACTTCCGGTTGACCTACGCCCTATTCATTTATATTTATTTATCTTTCACTAATAGCACATTGGGATTTTAATCACTAATTATCTCACATACCGCAGCTCAAACATCCTTGCAGTGCAGAGCGGTGTTGGTTTTAGGGGGGCGGTACTAACAAACACCTTTTTTTTTACATAATATTCATCCTACAATCTAATTGCCCTGGGGTAGTAAGCAACAGGGTTTACTGCTTTCCCTCTATATACAGAAAGCGTTTGATTCAGTGTCCTGGCCATATATTCTAACGCTGTTGGAGCTTTGGGGATTAGTCAACGCATCTTATGCATCATGTGAGCTCTTTATTCCAACCCCAGAGCCCTAATATGCCTACAGGGCTTTTACTCCCCCTCATCCATATTGCTACAGGTACAAGACAGGGCTGCCCTTTATCACCACTATTTTTCGCTATAGCCATAGAGACTCTTGCAATAGCAATACAAGAAAATCAAGAAATTTTTTCATGGGTTTCATGTGGCCCCCAGACCCACAAATGTGGTCTTTTCGCAGATGACCTAATTTTATTCATTGTAGGTATAAAAGTGGGATAAATAATCTCGCGCTTACACAAAGAGTAAGGCTATTCTAATGCAGCGCACACTGGGGGTAATGTCTGAACCCAAATGGAGAAATAGAGAGTGGAGAGGTAGTGGCGCGCAAGGGGTTAAAGACTAAAACTAAAGACAGAAAAAAGGATGCAGGTGAATAGATCCAATTCAGGTATAGTGACTTGTTGTGAATGGATAAGTACAAGTAAATTCACATAAAAATGTACCAGTGATTATCAAGATAAAATCACGGTAAAATCATAAATACATAAGATACATCAAAATGTGATTATAACACAAGGTTGTCTTGATAAAAGAATAAAGTGAGTAGTGACTGTGATTTAAAATCAGCAAAAAAAATCTTAATACAATTCAAAAAAATATATGTGGAAACAAACGCAGTGAAAGGCGATAAATGCGATAAAATGCAGTAGTCGGATAGAACTGCAGTGAAAATAGCTGGTAATAATTGGTGGTAGACAAAAATGTCTATAAAGTGACTGAGGTGAAAGGTACAAATAAGTTACAAATAAGTAAAATAGCTGAGGTGATGATAAAAACAATAAAATTGAGTCGCAGACTAAAAACCCATCAAAATAGGTGTAATCGATAGATAGTTCATAAAACGCATGAGTGCCAGAGCAATTGATTTCCAAGGTGAAGGTGAAAAAAAGTTCTTGTTGGGTGTACAATATTTTTGACTGTGGCTATCTCGTGCAGTTTAAACGGTGCTCTGTGATCCTGGTGGGGGTAGTAATAGTTGGCCCCTTACCTTACAGCTGTAAGGTTACAGCATTGGTTTGTGGGTCTTTGTGGTCCCTGGTGACCTTCCTCCTTTTAGGGCTCCAACCTGTGTCCTGGTTCCTATTGGTGCTTTTAGTTGCATCCAGTTAGGGGGGGCGCTCACATCAGTATATAAAAGAGGAATGAAGGAGGTAGCCTCATGGTGTAGTATGTTACAAACAGTAAGAGTTTATTACAAGTAAAACAATATACAATTAAAAAGAGGGGTACTCACATTCTCACAGTGAGTCAAGGCAATGTACAAACGAGCGGCGAGCTCGATATTACGTCACTTCCGGTCGGTATGCTATGCTGAGGTCCCAGGGACCTCATAGCATACCGACCGGAAGTGACGTAATATCGAGCTCGCCGCTCGTTTGTACATTGCCTTGACTCACTGTGAGAATGTGAGTACCCCTCTTTTTAATTGTATATTGTTTTACTTGTAATAAACTCTTACTGTTTGTAACATACTACACCATGAGGCTACCTCCTTCATTCCTCTTTTATATACTGATGTGAGCGCCCCCCTAACTGGATGCAACTAAAAGCACCAATAGGAACCAGGACACAGGTTGGAGCCCTAAAAGGAGGAAGGTCACCAGGGACCACAAAGACCCACAAACCAATGCTGTAACCTTACAGCTGTAAGGTAAGGGGCCAACTATTACTACCCCCACCAGGATCACAGAGCACTGTTTAAACTGCACGAGATAGCCACAGTCAAAAATATTGTACACCCAACAAGAACTTTTTTTCACCTTCACCTTGGAAATCAATTGCTCTGGCACTCATGCGTTTTATGAACTATCTATCGATTACACCTATTTTGATGCGTTTTTAGTCTGCGACTCAATTTTATTGTTTTTATCATCACCTCAGCTATTTTACTTATTTGTAACTTATTTGTACCTTTCACCTCAGTCACTTTATAGACATTTTTGTCTACCACCAATTATTACCAGCTATTTTCACTGCAGTTCTATCCGACTACTGCATTTTATCGCATTTATCGCCTTTCACTGCGTTTGTTTCCACATATATTTTTTTGAATTGTATTAAGATTTTTTTTGCTGATTTTAAATCACAGTCACTACTCACTTTATTCTTTTATCAAGACAACCTTGTGTTATAATCACATTTTGATGTATCTTATGTATTTATGATTTTACCGTGATTTTATCTTGATAATCACTGGTACATTTTTATGTGAATTTACTTGTACTTATCCATTCACAACAAGTCACTATACCTGAATTGGATCTATTCACCTGCATCCTTTTTTCTGTCTTTAGTTTTAGTCTTTAACCCCTTGCGCGCCACTACCTCTCCACTCTCTAATTTTATTCATTACCTCACCTATTACCTCTCTCCCCAACCTATGTCGGACTCTTACTTCTTCTGCGAACATTTCTGGCCTCCAAGTCAATTATAACAAATCTCAAGCCCTAAACATCTCCCTAGCCCCTGAGACGGTTGCACTGCTGAAACAGAATTTCACATTTGACTAGAACGAATCCTCCATCAAATACCTATGTGTTTCCTTCACCTCTAAATTTGACACATTATACTGAAGCAATTACCCTCCTATGTACAACAAACTTGAACAAGACTTAAAGTCTTGGTACAAACAAAACCTCTCGTGGATAGGGAGAATAAATGCAGTTAAAGTGACACTGCTACATAAAATACTATACCTTTTCCGCTCCCTCCCCATTCAAGTCATAAAAGACCAACGCCAGGCTGTGCTGCAATACACAGTTAAGGTATGACCCATATCTCATTTCAGAAATTAATCTCCTAGCACACCTCTTCCATAATCCAAACTTTCCTCCAGGTTTGGACATAAAGTCCTTTCAATGGTGGCTGGATAAGGGGCTGTACCGAACAGGACACTTCTAAACAACTCACTAGTCCATTGTGTTAGCAAACTGAAACTCCGGCAATCGTAACGATTCAGGTTCAGACAAATCTCACATTTCCACCACAGCATCTGGAAGGATAAACCAAAACCCCCCAAATTCACAGCCTATGAGTTGTGGTGCGGTCAAGCCGAGGAGCAGAGGGGTGGCATTTCGGTCATCTACGCGTCACTTTCCCAGACGTCACAGAAATCTCCGTATATGTTAGCCTGGGAAGAATACTTTCAATTTCAATGGAACCTGGGGACCTGGTACTCTGCTCTTTCCACTCCATTAAAAAGGGCATTCTCAACATATACCTAACAGAGGCGACCCTAAAGGTCATGACTCAATGGTATATGACCCCCTCCAGACAAGCAACAATTTATCCCACAGCAGATCCCCTATGCTTTTGGGGATGCCAACTAAGGGGAACATTAACCCACATATGGTGGGAATGCCCAAGAATGAGATCTTTCTGGAGAAAAATCTTTAACCTTATTCGAGTGGCCACAGGATGCGAGATCCCCAGGTCTCCAGAGGTCGCTCTACTGAACTCAGATATCCCAAAGATCTCCAAATATAACTGAAAATTGATACACTTCATACTCTTAGGAGCCAAACTAACCGTAGCTAAGGCCTGGAAACAACCGTCAGTCTCAACAAATGCAGTCAAACGGAAAGTTTCATGGGTTATGGCCCAAGAAAAATTAACTAGTATCCTGTCAGATATGGATCATAAGTTTGAAACCATCTGGGAACCCTGGGCTCTATTTGTGGGAATCTCCATCATCCCGGGTGCTGAACCCCCGCAGGGTTTAGCCCAAAGTACTGCTGAATGACTCTCCTTTCTTCCCCTCTCTTCCCTGCATTTACTCTATTTCTCCTTTTTTTCTAGCCTTCTAACCTCTTTCCCACTCAGGGATCCTCAACAGCATTTACTGGAAACGTACTAGGGCTCTTACCTAGCAGCTTACCTGTTTTTGGAGGAGACCCTTGCTGGGGGGGAATGGGGGGTGGGTGTCCCATCCTTCGGCACAGCATGATCCCATTAGGGGTGCCGGAGGTGTCGATGCCCTATGCCAGCCTTTCTCAACCTTTTCAACACAGAGGAACCCTTAAAATAGTTCTCTGGTCTCCGGGAACCCCTTCTAAAAATTAGAAATCTCATGTAACATTAGTGTGATGGTCAGTGGTAAGAATGGTCCTTACACTTGTGGTCATTGGGAAGAATTACCTCCTTACAGATAGCTAAAAAGATCAATGGCGTGAGTGGGAACTTATCTGAGAGGCAGAAATTATCCCTAGCAACCTCTGGAGGAACCCTAGGGTTCCACGGAACCCTGGTTGAGAATCACTGCCCTATGCCTCCTACTCCACTTTCAGAGGGTGTTTACACCTCCAGGCTTAAGAGCCTCTAGCCCGAAGCATTGGTGGCCGCCTGGGGTGAATTTATTACAAGTCTTTTTTTGGTAGTTCTTCAGAGATTTGTAATCAGCAATTTTCAGTCTTTGTTTAAAACCTTTACAACCATCTCTTGCTTTTGATATGTTTGACATTGACTTGTATTCCAGACATCCCTACTTTGCCTTTGCTTTTCTATTCCTTTTTGTAAAAGTGCTATTTGTGAAAATAAAAACCTTTGAAAGTAAAAAATTGGCCCTAGTATGTGAGTTAGAGACCTTAGTTCGTAAGCGCCTTGAGGGCAGTGACTTATGTGAATGTACAATATGTTAACCAGTTCCCGACCACTGCACGACGATGTATGCCGAAAGAATCGCGCGCGCACCGCCAATCTCGATGTCTGCGGGGATACCCGTGATCGTCTCACGGAGAGGAAGAACAGGAAAATGCTGATGTAAGCAAGCATTTCCCCATTCTGCCTAGTGACACTGTCACTGATCACAGCTCCCTGTAATCGGGAGCGGGGATCAGTGATGTGTCACCTGTAGCCCCTCCCCCCACAGTTAGAATTACTCCCTAGGACACACTTAACCCCTGCAGCGCCACCTAGTGTTAACCCCTTTACTCTCAGTCACATTTACACAGTAATCAATGCATTTTTAATCGCACTGATCGCTGTATAAATGTGAATTGTCCAATGTGTCCGCCATAATGTTGCAGTCATGATAAAAATTGCTGATCGCCGCCATTACTAGTAAAAAAAAATATTAATAAAAATGCCATAAAACTATCCCCTATTTCGTAGACGCTATAACTTTTGCGCAAACCAATCAATAAACGCTTATTGCAATTTTTTTTACCAAAAATATGTAGAATACGTATCGGCCTAAACTGAGGAAAAAAAATGTTTTTTATATTTTTTGGGGATATTTATTATAGCAAAAAGTAAAAAATCATGTGATTTTTTTGTTTATAGCGCAGAAAATAAAAACCGCAGAGGTGATCAAATACCACCAAAAGAAAGCTCTATTTGTGGGGGGAAAAAGGATGTCAGTTTTGTCTGGAAGCCACGTCGCATGACTGCGCAATTGTCAGTTAAAGCGACACAGTGCTGAATCGCAAAAAGTGCTCTGGTCTTTGGCCAGCCAAATGGTCCGGGGCTGAAGTGGTTAAGCGCTGCATAAGTTGACAGTGCTATATAAGTACCTGTAATAATAAACCCAGTGTTGTCCTATCAACTGTACTCAATGTTCCATATAAAAGCACTCTTGTGTGGCAAAAAATGTCACTGATGTTCTTTTATTCCATAGTATCTTATACACCGATCAGCCATACCATTAAAACCACCCACCGAATATATGTGGAGGTCCACCCTAAAACAAAAAAAGACAACATTTGAAAAAAACGTTTTTTTACTTACCAGAAGCCCCTGTTGCTAGGTAGTCTTCCTAATCTGCCTCTTTATATTCCACGACGCTGTTTCTTCAGTTTCTCCTCTTCGGTGAGCGGCCCCGTTGTCTTCTGGGACATGTGTGTGTCCCATAAAAAAACAGGGCCATTTACAAAGCACTGTTCGACTTGCGCATGCGCAGTAGGAAACGGGCAGTGAAGCCGCAAGGCTGCCTGCCTGTTTCCCTTAGTTAGGATGGCGGCGCCGGCACCCGATCCGAGTCTGGACGGATCAGCCTCAGGGTGGCTGACATTGCGGGCTCGCTGGGCAGGTAAGTGTCCTTATTAAAAGTCAGCAGCTACAGTGTTTGTAGTTGCTGACTTAAAAAAAAAACAGCCGGACCTCCTCTTTAACCACTTGCTTACTGTGCACTTAAACACCCTTCCTGCCCAGACCAATTTTCAGCTTTCAGCGCTCTCGCACTTTCAGTGACAATTGCGCGGTCATGCAATGCACAAATAGAGCTTTAGTTTGGTGGTAATTATTCGCGACTCCGTTTTTTATTTTTTGCGATATAAGCGAAAACATAGCGGAAATTTTGAAAAAAAAAACAATATTTTCTCCTTTCTTTTTAAAAAGAAATCCAATAAAATCAATTTTTTTCATAAATTTAAGCCAAAATGTATTCTGCTAAATGTTTTTTGTAAAAAAAATTCCGTGTATAAGTGTATAATAATTGGTTCGCGTGATCACGGACATATGTACGCAAATGATCATGTACAGATGTATGCAGGTGATCACGGACATATGTGTGCAGATAATCATTGGCACATGTTATTTTACTGGGACATATGTGAGGGACAGGTGTTTTTATTATTTGGGGACATGTGTGTTTTACTGTGGGGACATGTGTGTTTTACTGTGGGGACACTACACTGGTGATCAATGAGTAAAAAGCTGTAAAAAAAACAGCTAATACTCACTGATCACCAGCCGGCTGCAGCGATCCGCTCTCCTCTCCTCACCGACGACTTCCGTGTGAGGAGAGGAGAGCCGATTGCCTAGCAACCGGCTGTTTGTTTACATCGCATGACGGCTGTGATTCGACACGGCCGTCATGTGATCAGTCAATCACAGAGCCCTCCTGCCGATCCGAGATGCGCCGTGTCCGGGTGACACGGCCGCATTGGGATCGCGCAGCTGCGCGGGCACGTGCGCGCGCGATCCCTCTACTTCTGAAGGACGTTCCGGAACGTCCATTCAGAAGTAGACGGCCCCCTTTTGCTTAACCCCCCTGGCGGTATTCCCGAGTCTGGCTCGGGGTGGAACTTCAGTACCATAAGCGGTAACCCCGAGCCAGACTCGAGATTGCATCGCAGTATCCAGGGAGAGTTACTTACCTTGTCCCCTGGATCCTGAAATGTCTCCCGTCTGTGTCTGCTCGCTCGATTCACACAGTGCCCGAGTGCTGCCAAGCTCCGTTCCCTGCGACATTACAACGCACGGGAGCGGAGATCGGCGCCAAATTCAAAAAAGTAAACACACAAAAACACATACAGTACACTGTAATCTTACAGATTACAGTACTGTATAAAAACTGTCCAGTGCCCTGCATGTAGTTTTATATTATAAATAATGTTTTTTCTGCCTGAAATTTGGAGATTGTCCATAGCAACCAAAAAGTGTCCCTTTATGTCAAAAGTGATTTTAGACCAGCTAGAAAACAGCGATAATAAATTAGAATCACTTGCAGAATTGAGCGATAGCGATTTGTGGGGAAATTCGTCATCAATCACTAAATCTAATGACAGCGACAATTATGCAACTGAGCAAATTTCAGTGTTTTTGATTTGATTCCATTTTATTATTATTTTGTTATAATTATTTATAGTTTTTTTTATATTATAAACTTTATCATACCCGGGATGTCTACTAACATCCACATGAATGGCAGGACCCAAGGTTTCCCAGCAGAACATTGCCCAAAGAATCACATTGCCTCTGCCAACTTGCCTTCTTATATCGCATCCTGGTGCCATCTCTTCCCCAGGTAAGTAAAGCACGTGGCCATCCACATAATATAAAAGAAAACGTGATAGATCAGACCAGCCCACCTTTTTGCATTGCTCCATAGTGCAGTTCTGATGTGACCATTGTAGAAGCTTTTGGCTGTGGACATGGGTCCCCATGGGCTTCACAGCCCCTCACACAACAAACTGTGATGCCCATTTTTTTCTGCTTTAACCATTTCAACTTCATGGACAACATGTTCACTTGCTGCCTAATATATCCCACACATTTTCAGATGCCATTGTAACGAGATATTCCCTTTACCTGTCAGTGGTCATAATGTTATGGCTGATCATTGTATATCATAGAAAAGGGAGCAATCACAAAAACTAGGTGTAGGTAAAAAAAGATCTGTCTGTTTTTACACTAACCCAGCTAATAAATAACCAACCCTACCACTGCTTCTCAGGTGCTCACCAACATCCTATTGCTCTGAGCATGCTATAACTCTACAATTACCAAAACAATAAACATAGAAAAACATTACAGCTGCCCAAGGAGTTTCACAATTTAGTATGATGCCATATTTCACCGTGGAGCTGACATTTTTATTCCTTAAAATGTAATCTCTTCACAGTTAAGTGAAGACAAAATAGCAATGTAATCAACTTTTTATAGCAATAGTATTGAGTTTCTCTACAACACCGCTGTTATGCTACTAGTTGTTACTTTTTTTGTAACTAAATTCATAGTACTATTACTTTGTTTAATGCTTAACCAGGACATGGACATGGACATGATTACCTGCTGTGGCATGAGTATTGTTGGCTATATACCATTCATGCGAACATTGATACAAACAATTTTTGTACATTCGATGATTGGCATTTAACATTCAATTTTAGAATGTAATTTCCCAAACAAAAAAACACATACACTGTTATGCCGCGTACCCCTCTCAAATGTCTTCAAGTGTAATGTGTGGTCTTCAAATCATTTAGAACCCTCCCCCACCCCTCTCAAATGTCTTCAAGTTTAATGTGTGGTCTTCAAATCATTTAGACATTTTTATTACTGCACATTCAAACATGTGCTTTATTTTTATTTATTTTTTTGGAAACTTCTTTTTTTTTTTTGACTCAATATAAAATATATATATTTTTATTTTTATTTTTATTTTGGTTAAACAATATTATTTGTCTTTTTGTTTGTTTTTTTCCGCAAAATGTTTCATAGAAAACAGGGTTTTTTGTATTAAAAAGTAACATACCCAACTCTGGAACTTACAAAGTTCAACATGTCTAAAATTAGCAGGTGATGTCACCCATGCAAAAGCCAAATTTTGGATGCACACAAATTGGAAGTCCAAATGGGTAATGTCAACATATGCTATCTCCCATCATGGGGAATCAATGGACGTTTTTTGTAGGTGCAATCCCTTCCTCTCACCTACTAGCATTATGAGGAAGGGGTTGCAAACACAAAATGCATACATTTAGATCCCCTGATGGCAGATAGCACATGTTAACACACCGTGTGCATCTTCAAAATTTGGCATATAAAATCTTAAAAACATAAAACAATAACAATCTTCTTATTTCCAAAGGAAATGAAGGACACAATCGATTGTTTTGTAGGGTAAAGGGGATTAGATTCTCCCCAAAACATTGATCATGTCCTTCATTCCCTGCTTGGTGTCCAGCTGAGTTTGCATCCTCTCCATCTGGTTGCGCATGCTGTCTATCTGGTTGCGCATGCTGTCTATCTGGTTGCGCATCTCGTCAATTTGCCCATTCCAGGCCATGATCTGCCCAATGAGTCTGTGGGCACTGTCGGGGCTAAATGGCTCCGCCGCTTGCGCTTCCACAACCAGATCATCACCTAAAAATTGTGTACAAAAAAAGTATTTAGAAATATGCAGGCATAAATAGATTACCTTAAGCTGGGGTGTCAGACACTCACCTGGTGGGATGTATATCTCACCCACTTCCACCACCTCTCCTTCCTCCACATCATCGGGTGGGCTCAGGCTAACTACCAACTCCAGCTGGTGAGGTCGGGGGGTTCTGGGAGGCTCTAACTGTCTTTGCTCCCCTATGAGAATGAAACAAAAGGTATACTTAGCACACTGCTATTTGAGTCCAGAAATAGGAATATGAAACATTGCTTTAAAGTGGTGTACAATTATCTGTTTGTTCAAAGATCCAAGTTGAACACATGATTCTAATTCCCTTTTACCCAAACTGCAATACTTTTACCTTGTTTCGCCAAGTTTCACAGATGGAGACACCCCAAGCATACCCTGGATCCCCTGTGTGGGTTACTGTAAAAAATGTTCTATGGTGTCCCACACTACACTAGTGCTCCCACACTACACTAGTGCTCCTGAGTCCAGATGTTGAAACCGTTGCTGTGTCCTCTCCTTGCATTACACTGAATCAAGTTAAAAAAACATTCTATTTTCAAAGACCTCTACACAACAATATCTTAAACTGATAGTAATCAGACAAATTATCCAGATCCAGAAAAAAAAATATTACAAAAACATATATATTAGCAAATGCCCGATATTTACAAAAAATCCAAAAAATAAATTAGCAAACAAATTACATTTACCAAAAGTCATATCTAAGCAAACGAGCGATATTTAACAAAAAGTCATATATATTGGCAAACGACCGATATTTACATCGTTAGCTAATACATACTATTTTTGTGAAAATATCGCTCGTTAGTTAAAGTAGATGTAAACCCCCAAAATTTTTTTGGATGTCACAATGTAGAGAATAAGATTTCCTTACATTTGAGCCCAGTTTTGCCACACAGATTTACTCCAGCCCTGAGAAATCCTCTTTTATTGTTCTGTTAGAAATATCTTGACAAAGTGATGAAATCTTTGTCAAAAACGCCCCCTTGCTGTGAGTGACAGGTGATTTACCGTATTTATCGGCGTATAACACGCACCGGCGTATAACACGCATCCCAAGTTTAGGAGGAAATTTTAAGGAAAAAAAGTTTTAGGAGAGAAGTTTAGGGAAAAAAAAAAAACTTACATTTAAGCGTCATTTGCAGCTTGCCCAGCGTCATTTGCAGCTTGCCCAGCGTCATTTGCAGCTTGCCCAGCGTCATTTGCAGCTTGCCCAGCGTCATTTGCAGCTTGCCCAGCGTCATTTGCAGCCTTTCCCAGCGTCATTTGCAACCTGCCCAGCGTCATTTGCAACCTGCCCAGCGCCATTTGTAGCTTGCCCAGCGTCATTTGTAGCTTGCCCAGCGTCATTTGTAGCTTGCCCAGCGTCATTTGTAGCTTGCCCAGCGTCATTTGTAGCTTGCCCAGTGTCATTTGCAGCTTGCTAGTGTCATTTGCAGTTTGCCCGCGTTTAAATTTCCCGCCGCGTGACAAACCGCGCATGCGCGGCCGAAAAAGATGGAAAAAAAAGTGTGTTATACGCCGATAAATACGGTACATATCTCATGCACTAGCCTGAGACAGGCACATCCTGTGTAATTATAAAGTGAGAAATCCTCCCCTTCCCCACATAACAAAGCCTGGTGATGAAAAGGAATGTTATCTGTGATCAGGTGACCTCAGACACACACACTGCACTATAACAATCATCAGATCACTGGATGTTCTACTCTGCCCAACTCTGACTACATACATCTTCCCTATATTCTTCTTGCTGTTCACTCGAGAATACATTTTCTTTCACTCTGGTCTGTGGATCTGTGGTCTGTGCCTGTGCCTGTCTGTGGGTCTTGTGGGGGCGTACATAGCTTATAATGACATGCAATGTAAACACTGTTTAGGCCACGGTAATAGTTTCATTGTTTTATTTTTAATAATTTTGCTCTCTGTATTTACTAGACCTATCTATTTTGGGTACAGACTGAATCAGTGACCCTGAAGAAGCCATTGTTAGGCGAAACATGTCGGTCATCCTCACTTAACAACTATACTGTACCTATGATCTATACAGTTGTATAGACCTTTTAACTAATCCCCAAGGAATTATTGAATGTGCATGGTTTCTCAATCATCTCTGAGGCCTCCTTTCCCCAATTCAAGCGGGCTTCAGCTTGATTGACAGACAGATTTTAAATGTATGTCATTTTTTCTGTGTCCAATTTTTCGTTAAATAAATATTATTGTATTTTTTACAAAAAATCACGAGTGTCCTTCTCCTTACTAAGTACCGCTATAATCCCCTGTCTCTATCCCTTTCCACCCATTTATCATTCTTTTATATGTGTGTGTGTGTGTGTGTGACCTATATTGTGAGAAAAATAATACTGTGAGTTTGGACTGACATTAGTGTTTTTATCTTGTGTATTGTCTTTCAGAAAAAATATGACTACCTATAACCTTAATCCCTTTAAAGAGGAGGCCTTTATGAGCCATTTCATAGAGTTGTATCAAAAAAACTGAAATCTGTGGGAGTTAAAGCACCCCTTGTATCCCAATAGAGAAGCATGGAAGGCAACACTGGGGACACTTTTGGAGTTTGTGAAGACTCAACTCCCCAGGCAGACGTCAAGTTTGTGGAGTCTAAAATTGGGATTGTGCGTAATATGTATAAGCGGGAGCACAACAAGATCAAGCAGTCCCTCAAATCAGGAGCAGCAGCAGATAAAGTTTATGTACCCAAGCTGTGGCACTACAACAAACTACGTTTTCTGGATGACCAGACGAAATCGAGGCAATCACTTTCCACCCTTCCCTCCACCCCAGCTGAGGCGTACCAAGAAGAACCAGACCCTTCCATCCTGGAAGAAGTGGATGCGCCCAGCTGGAGCCAGGTATATTTTATTTTTTAGGAAATATTGATTGTCCTAATATTAATGATGTAAAGTAAAATCTTTGAATTGCTTACTAATCTATGATTTAATCCCAAAATATATTATGTATACATATCACTATACAGTAATGGCCAAAAATGTAGATAGAATCTTGGTAAACAGCTTGAAAAAAGCTGGTGTCAAAATGATAGCCTTTTATATAGGTTGAAAAATCTATTTGCAAGGGAGAAACGGAAAATTGTCTGTGACTGATGAAGCAAAAAATACAACTATGTCCCTTTTTTTTATACACAGGATGAGCCGGCACCAGCGGCAAGCAGGAGGTGGCTGGGCCCAGCAGGAGCCTGACAGAAAGCCAGGTGCCTCCCCTGGCATTACCACAAGGCCCAGGAGGATGACGCAAACTGAGGAGGAATGCCTTGCTCTCATCCGTGAAGCAAGTAAACATCTGACCCAACCCCCCAATGCTGAAGAGGCCTATAGGACATATTTGGCCACAAGGTTACTGCAGCTGGGGAAAGGCCAACTGTGTGAGGGGCTTTTTTCTGAGGCCCCTTTTTTCTGAGGCCCTTCAGAATGGTTTGAGGGGCGACCTTACAAAAAACACCCATCTGTATGATGAAGCCCCTACTTCTACTCCTCCTTCTGCCACCAGTCCACCACCAGAGGCACAGCTTCCAAGGAAGGCTGCAAAGAAGCGTGGAGGGAAGACTGAAGGGCAGCATGGAGGGAAGGCTGCACGGAAGAGTCGGAAGTGATTTCCTGGCTTCAGTCTGGTCTGACAGAAGATGCAGGCTGTTGTAGTACCACAGCCTGGGGACATAGATGTCATTTGCTGCTGTTCCTGGTCTGTGAAATTCCTGGCTCAGATTGTGCTCCCTATTTTATTGACTACGCACAATCCCAATTTTGTTGGCCACTGACTTGATGTGTGCCCTGGGGGACAAAAGGCTTCACAAACTCCAAAAGTGTCTCCAGTGTTGCCTTCCTCTTTATTTTGTTTTAACCAGAATAAATGGCCATTTAATTTTCCCCAAAAAATGTACTATGTGTTTTTATTCCAAAATGACAGTTTGTTTGTGAGTAGGCAGATACATGTCAAAAGACTATGGGGTTATTTACAAAAGGCACATTCATTTTGCAAGTGCTACCTACAAGTGCAAAGAAATTGCACTGCAAGTGCACTTTGAAGTGCAATCGCTGTAAATCTGAGGGTAATATCTGAAATGAGGGCAAGCTCTGCTGATTTTAGCATCCAATCATGTGTAAGCTAAAATGCTGTTTTTTGACATTTCATTGCATGTGCCCCTCGGATCCACAGCGAATGCACTTCCAAGAGACACCAACCTCATTAAGGTTCATTAAAATACAAGCTAATAATGTTATTGTGGTAACTTGAAACTCCAAAAAAAAAAAAAATGGAAATCCCTAGTTTTTTTTTGTTTTTTTTATTTGAAAACATATATATTTTTTGGAATCTAAAATTATAAAAGATGAGTCTAAAAAAGAATTGTAAACATTATTTATGGAGATGTGACTTTTAAAAACTAGAATTTTAGTCATGAGATGAGGATAAATAATGAAGAAAGAGGTTTGTGATAACTCTGTGTGAATATAAGCAGCAAAGCAACTTCTTTCTTCTAGCATTAGAAAGAAGAAAAGAATGCACTGTATTAAAAGATCACAGAATTAGCAGCGTGAGGAATGTGCTTCAATACGAACGCTAGTTTACCAGACTGAGCGCTTGTGCCCTGTACTTGCTTCTGCGCATGTGTCATTTTCATGTGTCATTTTTAGTCCGCCAGACTAGCACACAGACAAACAGATTGTCCACTAGAAAGCCAAGTCCGGCAGATAATTTTGAATCCAGTCTTATTTCTAGGTCCGCCGGACTTTTGGGAAGAAAAAGTCCGCTGGAGCCCACACACGATCGAATTGTCCGACGGCCTCTGGTCCGCCGGATAGTCCGATCATGTGTACGCGGCATTAGAAATGCGTTCCTTTGAGAAAATGTTTCCGTCCTGGAGTTGAAACCAAATGTAAATTTGACCCCACTAATGCTTCGAAAATTGAACAAACATTATAAAATTTTTTTTTTTTTTATCCATGCTTTAGAGCCCTTTCACACTGAGGTGCAGGGAAGTCGGTGCTAAAGCGCCGCTAGATTTAGCGGCACTTTACCGTCGTTTTAAAGGTGCTTTTCGGCCACTAGCAGGGCACTTTTTACCCCTGCTAGAGGCCGAATAAAGGGTTAATAGCGCCGGCAAAGTGGGATTTGCAGGTGCTTCGTCCCCACTGCCTTTTGATTTCAATGTACAGGGGCGCCTCAAAGATGCTGCTTGCAGGACTTTTTATTAACGTCCCGCAAGCGCACCGCTCCAGTGTGAAAACCCATGGGCTTTCACACTGGGCTGACAGGAGAGGCGTGTTACAGGCGCCTCTCAGTGTGAAAGTAGCCTTATTGTAAGTCATGGATCCTAATATTACACCAAAATCACATAAATATGTAAGCCTGAGCACTAGTCTTTCCAACTTAATCCAAATATAGTGAAGTCGAAATATTTATACATATATATAACATTCCAGTTCTTTTAAAGAAAAAGTCCCCTTTCAAAACGCCCTATGTTCAGTGTGCCAACCGATAAAAATGAGTCAGGTGACTCCATTCTTCACCACATTGGAAATCCCTCACACCAGGTTCCAGACTCACTCACCAAATATTATTTCCTCTCAAAAATATGATTAGCAAACAGCGCATAAGAACAGAGCCAAAGGCTCTTCAGGAACACTTCTGCTTTAACCACTTCAGCCCCGGACCATTTGGCTGCCCAAAGATTTCTTTTGGTGGTATTTGATCACCTCTGCGGTTTTTATTTTTTGCACTATAAACAAAAAAAGTGACAATTTTGAAAAAACACAATATTTTTAACTTTTTGCTATAATAAATATCCCCAAAAAATATCAAAAAAATGTTTTTCCTCAGTTTAGGCAGATATGTATTCTTCTACCTATTTTTGGTAAAAAAATATCGCAATAAGCGTTTATTGATTGGTTTGCGCAAAAGTTATAGCATCTACAAAATAGGGGATAGTTTTATGGCAATCATTTTTATTAGTAATGGCGGCGATCTGCGATTTTTATCGGGACTGCAACATTATAGCGGACAGATCAGACACTTTTGCCGCTATTTTGGGACCATTCACATTTATACAGCGATCAGTGCGATTAAAAATGCACTGATTACTGTGTAAATGTGACTGGCAGTGAAGGGGTTAACCACTAGGGGGGCGCTGCAGGGGTTAAGTGTGTCCTAGGGAGTGATTCTAATGGTGGGGGGATGGGCTACGTGTGACACAACACTGATCACCGCTCCCGATCACAGGAAGCTGTGATCAGTGCCACTAGGCAGAATGGGGAAATGCTTGTTTACATCAGCACTTCCCCATTCTTCCTCTCCATGAGACGATCACAGGTATCCCCGTGGACATCGAGTCTGCGGGACCCGCGATCACACTCATGGAGATCCGCGGCAGGGACGTGCGCGCTGCCGGCTGCGCACACGCAGCCACACTTCAGCAAATTCAAAGGAACGTACCTGTACGCCCATTTGCCTGTCCGTGCTATTCTGCCAATGTAAATGTTCATGCGGCGGTCGGCAAGTGGTTAAGATGTTCACTCACTGCTCTTAATTGAAAAAAGAGAGACCTCCAATAGTGTAGTATCATTAAAACTATAAATTTCCTGCACACTGTCAGTGTATCGGGTTACCCGTACATCCCGGACGGGTAAGCCGATACTCCCTGACAAGAAGACTCAATGAACTAACACGGTGCTGTGTCAGGACTTGTAGTTCATTCAGATACACAGAGCTGTGTGCATGAATGACATGGTGTGTGGGCGGAGCCCCGCACAGCTGCGCTGTTTTCAAACAGTGACAGCTAGTATGGGGAACTTTTCCCTATACTGCTGCAATAGGGAGGGGGCGGCAGGCAGTGTCTGCGGCACTGGGAACTTGTTCCACTCTAAAATCGGGTGGAACATGTAACATGTTCCCAAAGGTGGACTTATCCTTTAATACAATGATGGTGCTGCATTGAAATTTTGTATATTTACTTGTAAATCTCCATAAGTAGCAAAAAATATATTTTGTGGTATAGTGTTTGGTAATCCACACAGTGGGATTGACTTACTAAAGGCGAATGGGCTGTTCGCTTTGCAAGCTAATCTTCACTTTGCAATGTCATTTTCCCTTAGCTTGGTGAATGTCCTGAAAATTCACTTTGCAAAAGATACCCATTCTTGTGCATAACAAATAAAAAAGAAAACAGTATTTTAGCTTGAACATGATTTGATCAGCAAATTTCCACCTCATTTAGTAAGCTAAGGGGAAATTCCCTTGCACAGTAAAAATTTCCTTGCAAAACGAACACCCAATTTGACTTTAGTAAATCAAATCCAATGCCTCAAGCTGTGCAGTATAATATGAAAGTCAAATATGAAAATATAATTTCATTATATTCTTATTTAACCGCTTCAATACAGGGCTTTTAAACACCCTTCCTTACCAGAGCACTTTTTGCGATTCGGCACTGCGTCGCTTTAACTAACAATTGCGCGGTCGTGCGACGTTACACCCAAACAAAATTGACGTCCTTTTTTTCCCACAAATAGAGCTTTCTTTTGGTGGCATTTGATCGCCCCTGCGGTTTTTATTTTTTGCGCTATAAACAAAAGAAGAGCGACAATTTTGAAAAAAAACACAATATTTTTTACTTTTTGCTATAATAAATATCCCATTTTTTTTAAAAAAAACAATTTTTTTCCTCAGTTTAGGCCGATACGTATTCTTCTACATATTTTTGGTAAAAAAAAAATCGCAATAAGCGTATATTGATCGGTTTGCGCAAAAGTTATAGCGTCTACAAAATAGGGGATAGATTTATTGAATTTTTTTTTTTTTTTTTTTTACTAGTAATGGCGGCGATTTGCGATTTTTTTTTCGTGACTGCGACATTGCGGCGGACACTTCGGACACTTTTGACACATTTTTGGAACCATTCACATTTACACAGCGATCGTTGCTATAAAATTGCAATGATTACTGTGTAAATGTGACTGTCAGGGAAGGGGTTAACACTAGAGGGCGCTGGAGGGGTTAATGTGTGTCCCTAATAGGAGTGATTCTAACTGTAGGGGGAGGGGACTTAAGGGGAGGAGACCGATCATGTGATCCTCTGTACTGGGATCACATGATCGGTCTCCTCCCCGCTGACAGGACGTGGAGCTGTGTGTTTACACACACAGCTCCACGGTCCCGCCCGGTCCCGTTGTTTTAACGGGCAATCGCGGGTGCCCGGCGGACATCGCGGCCGCCGGGCACTCGCACCGGGTCCCGAGCGATGCCGCGGGCGCGCGCGGGCGCCGCCGGCGGCGCGCGCGCGCGCCCCCCAGGCGGCCGGGAATCCGAGGACGTCATATGACGCCCACCCAGGATGGTAGATCCACCTTGTGGGCGTCATATGACTATGGGCGGGTATTGAACTGGTTAAATAACATCTGAAACATTTAAATGAAAAATGGAAAATATGCATTGCTGATAAACAAAATGATAATTAAAAGAGAAGTATGGCTTTCTTAAAAAAAAAAAATATATATATATATATATATATATATATATATATATATATATTTCCCCAGGTGTATACAGTAGCTGCTACTTCCTAGACTGGAAACTGAGCTGTCAGCCGACAGCGGGCTTGTGACCCATAGGAGATGTAGGGCCAAAAAAGCTTTAACCATACTTCTCATTTAAGGAGAAGAAAACCACTTCAAGGAGACAAAAATATATGACAAGGTAAATTCTTAATTTCTCATTTTCAGAAATCACTGGGAAATGTTTATACCAGTAGTGGTTATGAGCTTGATAAATAAAGTATTTATCTTGAGAAGAGTACACCAGAGAGAGATTTCTTCTTTATGTATCCTTACAAATGATAGATAGAATGTTTAGTCATTTAAAAGAAACTGTCTTTCCCATTCTTTAAAAATGAAAAATGTATTTCAACTAAAAGCAGTAAATCACAAAATCATTTTGTAGAATATACAAGGTGAACAGATGATTCTTGATATCAGGGGAGCAGCATCCAACACTGAATGATGTTAAGCTCTACAAATGCTTATAATAAAAATGTACCTGTACAAAAGGGAAATACTATTTTATTATAGTTTCTCAGCACTCTTTTGTAAAACTTAGGTATTTTCTCTAGAGGGATTCAACTTTTTGAAAATATTTAGGTTATGCATAAAATGGCTTATTTTAATACCCAAAACGTCTTCTTATTATCACCCAAATTATGTTTGCATAAAAACACAAGCAACTACCTATTAAAGCACCATTACAAGTTAGCTTATCTATCAATTAATGAAGTCATTAAAGCAGCATCCCAGACTACAATAAAAAGATAAAAATGAATAGTCCATTAAAAGATAAGATAACAAAACCACAATACCTTTGCTTCAATATTTACTTTCAGTCCAGGAATTTCCTAAACAGTATTTTCTGTGCCACTAGATGTCCTAATTCTGTTGGCCCTGCATTATTCACCCCACTGTCTCTGGGCCA
Source organism: Lithobates sylvaticus (assembly GCA_028564925.1). Lineage (NCBI taxonomy): Eukaryota > Metazoa > Chordata > Amphibia > Anura > Ranidae > Lithobates > Lithobates sylvaticus. The sequence goes on along the minus strand of CM053029.1, from coordinate 511,930,630 downwards.
AGGTTGTCCTGGACCTGCCCCAGCCTGCTACTGGACAGTGAAAAGAAAAGCAGCATAGTGATAAGATCATCTGTCACTTTGCTTCCTCTTCCCATCAGAATGCTTTGTCAGCATATGAACTGATTGGTTCCTTGTACTGCCTTTTCAAACTCCAGCCCTACTATACATGGACTAAGAAGGCCAATTTAGGTATTTACACTTTTGCTTGTATGTAAAACATAAATTTCGTGATGTAGTAACAATTAGAGAGCTGCAAACATTTGTGTCTTTTATATCTGCTTAGAGTCTGCTTTAACCACTGGCAGCCAAAGGACCAGGGCCCTTTTGCGATTCGGCACTGCTTTGCTTTAACTGAGAATTACGCGGTCGTGCGACGTGGCTCCAAAACAAAATTGGCGTCCTTTTTTTCCCACAAATAGAGCTTGCTTTTGGTGGTATTTGATCGCCCCTGCGGTTTTTTATTTTTTGCGCTACAAACAAAAATAGAGCGACAATTTTGAAAAAAATGCAATATTTTTTGCTTTTTGCTATAATAAATATCCCCCAAAAATATATAAAAAAACTTTTTTTTTCCTCAGTTACGGCCGATAAGTATTCTTCTACATATTTTTGGTAAAAAAAAATCGCAATTAGCGATTATTGATCGGTTTGCGCAAAAGTTATAACGTTTAAAAAATAGGGGATAGTTTTATAGCATTTTTATTAATACTTTTTTTTTTACTAGTAATGGCAGGGATCAGCGATTTTTATTGTGACTGCGACATTATGGCGGACACATCGGACATTTCTGACACATTTTTGGGACCATTGTCATTTATACAGCAATCAATGCTATTTAAATGCATTGATTCCTGTATAAATGACAGTTGTAGTGAAGGGGTTAACCACTAGGGGAGGGGAGGGGTTATGGGCTGTGACGTGTGTGAGTTATTTTACATTAGGGGGCGGGGCTGACGTCTGACGTCATTGATTGGCTTTCCCGATGACCGGGAACAGCCAATCAATGACAGGCAGAGTAGGAAGCGCGGGGAGAGGTTTGTTTACACATACCTCTCCCCGTTCTTCAGCTCCGTAACCCGATCGCGGGACACCAGCGGCGATTGGGTCCACTGGTCCCGCGGCCGGGGTCACGGAGCTCCCGAACGGGTCGCGAGCGCGCCGCTGGCGACGCGCACGCGACCCACGGGCAGGCATTTATGGGATCACGTACAGGCACGTGATTTTGCCTGCCCGTGCCATTTTGCCGCAGTATATCTGCGTTAGGTGGTCGGGAAGCGGTTAAAGTGGTTCTAAAGGCAGAATTTTTTTTTCTTTTATCTTAATGCATATGCATTAAGATAAAAAAAAAAACTTCTGTGTGTAGCAGCCCCCTCAGCCCCCCTAGTACTTTCCTGAGCCCCCTCTCCATCCAGCGATCTGAAAAGTATGTCCATGTACAGTATAGTATGCACTCAATTCTTGGTCGGGGCTCCTTTTGCATGAATTACTTCATCAATGCGGTGTGGCATGGAAGCGATCAGCCTGTGGCACTGCTAAGGTGTTATGGAAGCCCAGGTTTCTTTGATAGCGGCCTTCAGCTCGTCTGTATTGTTGGGTCTGTGCCTCTCATTTTCCTCTTGACAACCAGGGAGTTTGCTGGTCAATCAAGCACAGTGATACTATGATCATTAAACCAGGTATTGGTTCTGCCTCAACACTGACCACTGTACGTGCTTCTTTTCTATTTCGGTGGTGTAAACAGGCCCTCCCCTACCTAGGAGTAAAACTCACCACAGACGTATCTACTCTATATAAGGCTAATTACACACCTCTTCTCTCTTCCACTACAAAAGATTTAAAGAATTGGCAGAACCATAGTCTTTCTTCGATAGGTAGAATAAGTGCCGTTAAAATGATGACTCTTCCCAGAATTCTTTATTATTTCAGGTCCCTACCGATTTCAGTTCCCGCAACATTTTTTAAACAACTCCAATCATACATTTTCAAATTTATCTGGAGCCGGGAAGGTTGCAGAGTGGCTTGATCTTCCTTGTATGTCCTTGTATGTCTCAAAGGTGGATTAGGGGTACCACACTTTTTGCATTATTATAGAGCAGCCCAGTTGGTGCAACTTTACCAAATTTATTCTACAACCTATCGCCCTGACTGGGTTATCCTAGAGGCACAGGCGAGTTCTCCTCTCCCTATGGACCTTCTAATGTGGCTACCTTCTAAGGAAGGTAGAGCCATTCTGAGCCCCTCTCTCTCACTCACTGGGCCTCTGGGACAGGATATGCAAAGTATACTCTCTAAGGTCACCACATACTCCAGCGGCCCCCATTTTTGGAAACCCGCACTTTCTCCCAGGACAACATCCACAACAGTTTGCATGGTGGATCAATAAAGGTTTATACAAGATAGCACATTTCATAGATCATAGGGGCATCAGAAAAGCCTCCTACTTTTGAGACACTTTAGACATGCCCCCGACTGAGACGTTTTGACTCTCCCAAATTACCCATTATTTACAATTGCTTTGTTGAGACCAGGGGGACATCACCACTAGAACATTCTACGAAAATAAATGCCTAAGAGGGCCCGGGACGCAAGGTAGTATTTTGGAGTTGTATGTTTTGTGCTTGATTGGCCAGAAAACTTGCCTCACCTAAACCCCATATATTTGTGGGATATTGTCAAGAGGAAGATGAGAGACACAGACCCAACAATGTTGACGAGCTGAAAGCCACTATTAAAGAAACCTTGGCTTCCATAACACCTCAGCAGTGTCACAGGCTGATCGCCTCCATGCGAAACTGCATTGATGCAGTAATTCATGCAAAAGGAGCCCCGACAAAGTATTGAGTGCATACTATACTGTGCATGGACATATTTTTCAGTAGGCCAATATTTCTATATCAACCATTTCAGCCCCGGAAGGATTTGCCCCCTTCCTGACCAGACCATTTTTTGCGATATGGCACTGCGCCGCTTTAACTGACAATTGTGCGGTTGTGCAATGTTGTACCAAAACAAAATTTATGTATTTTTCCCACAAATAGAGCTTTATTTTGGTGGTATTTGATAACCTCTGCGGTTTTTATTTTTTGCGCTATTAACAAAAAAAGAGTGACAATTTTGAAAAAAAAACAATGGGGGTTATTTACGAAAGGCAATTCCACTTTGCACTACAAGTGCACTTGGAAGTGCAGTCACTGTAAATCCGAGGGGGACATGCAAGGAAAATAAAAAACAGCATTTTAGCTTGCACATCATTGGATGATATAATCAGCAGAGCTTCCCCTTATTTCAGATCTACCCCTCAGATTTACAGTGACTGCACTTCCAAGTGCACTGCCAGTGCACTTGTAGTGCAAAGTGGATTTGCCTTTCGTAAATAACCCCCAATATTTTGTACTTTTTGCTATAATAAATATCCCCAAAAAAATGTAAATATCTTCATCAGTTTAGGCCGATATGTATTCTTCTACATAATTTTGGTTAAAAAAAAAAATAAAAATCGCAATAAGTGTATATTGATTGGTTTGTGCAAAAGTCGGGAAGGGGTTAAAAATCCTTCATTTTATTGGCCTTATGTAATATTCTAATTTTCTGAGATACTCAATTTTGGGTTTTCACTAGCTGTAGGCCATTATCATCAAAATTAAAAGAAAGAAATACTTAAAGCGGTTCTGCACTCTGAAAAAAAATTTTTTTTTTTAGGATGTAATGTAAAGTGTGCTTACCTTTATTAGGGGACTCACCTGTTCCATCTTCCATCTCGATCGCCGCCGGTTTTCGTCCGATGAAGTTCCTCGTCTTCTTCTTTAGTGCTGGGGGCCATCTTGCCTGTGGGCATGTGAAACACCCACAGGGACTTTAGATGGCCCAGCATGCACTGCCGTTACTCGCGCGTGCGCAGTAACGGCTCATCTGCCGAGATCTCACGAGATTTCGGCAGATGCGGCCGAAATCTCGGGAGATTTCGGAAGATGTGGCCGAAATCTCGCGAGATTTCGGAAGATGCCCGCACTGACTCCTGGGATCAATGACACCAGATCCCAGGAGACAGTGCGGCGTGACGACGATCGACGCAAGACCCCGCCCGCCGCCGCAGAGGGAGAAGACCGGAAGTCTTCAATTACAAGGTAAGTAAAAAAAAAAAAAAAAAAAAAACATTTCATTTAGTACTCTTTGCCTGATTTGGAAGGCAAAGAGATTTACTAAATGAAATGAGTGCAGAACCGCTTTAAAATATATCACTCTGTGTGTAACGCATCTATATAAAATATACGAGTTTCACATTTTGAATTGAATTACCATACTGAAATAAATTAACTTTTTTAATGATATTATAATACTATGAGACGCACCTGTGTATATATATATATATATATATATATATATAATATATATATATATATATATATATATATATATATATATATATATATATATATATATATATATATATATACCCACACACTATATTGGGACACCTGCCGTTAAATGTGCATGAACTTTAATTAATGGCATCCCAGTCTTAGTCCGTAGGGTTCAATATTGAGTTGGCACACCCTTTGCAGCTATAACAGCTTCAACTCTTCTGGGAGGGCTTTCCACAAGGTCTTTGGGAATGTTTGACCCTTCTTCCAGAAGCACATTTGTGAGGTCAGGCATGCAGGGGCGTACCTAGTGCATATGGCACCCGGGGCGGATCCTATATCTGGCACCCCCCACCCCACCTTAAAACGTAAAAACACCCCACTGTGCTCCCTGCATACCTCTGCATCCTTAAATATCTTTTTGTCACTACTGTGTACATTACACAGCACCCTGCACCTCTGGACCCCTTTACATTACACAGCACTCTGGACCCCTTTACAATACACAGCACCCTGGACCCCTTTACATTACACAGCACTCTGGACCCCTTTACAATACACAGCACCCTGGACCCCTTTACATTACACAGCACTCTGGACCCCTTTACATTACACAGCACTCTGGACCCATTTACATTACACAGCACCCTGCACCTCTGGACCCCTTTACAATACACAGCACCCTGGACCCCTTTACATTACACAGCACTCTGGACCCCTTTACAATACACAGCACCCTGGACCCCTTTACATTACATTACACAGCACCCAGCTCCTCTGGACCCCTTTACATTACACAGCACTCTGGACCCCTTTACAATACACAGCACCCTGGACCCCTTTACATTACACAGCACTCTGGACCCCTTTACATTACACAGCACTCTGGACCCCTTTACATTACACAGCACTCTGGACCCCTTTACAATACACAGCACCCTGGACCCCTTTACATTACACAGCACCCTGCACCTCTGGACCCCTTTACATTACACAGCACTCTGGACCCCTTTACATTACACAGCACCCTGCACCTCTAGACCCCTTTACATTACACAGCACTCTGGACCCCTTTACATTACACAGCACCCTGCGCCTCTGGACCCCTTTACATTACACAGCACTCTGGACCCCTTTACATTACACAGCACCCTGGACCCCTTTACATTACACAGCACCCTGGACCCCTTTACATTACACAGCACCCTGGACCCCTTTACATTACACAGCACTCTGGACCCCTTTACATTACACAGCACTCTGGACCCCTTTACATTACACAGCACCCTGGACCCCTTTACATTACACAGCACCCTGGACCCCTTTACATTACACAGCACCCTGGACCCCTTTACATTACACAGCACCCTGGACCCCTTTACATTACACAGCACCCTGGACCCCTTTACATTACACAGCACCCTGGACCCCTTTACATTACACAGCACCCTGGACCCTTTTACATTACACAGCACCCTGGACCCCTTTACATTACACAGCACTCTGGACCCCTTTCCATTACACAGACACCCCCCCCCCTAACAGCTCTGGACCCCCTGCATGTTACACAGACCCGCCCACAATACAGATCCCCCTACAGTGGAGACCCCCCCCTACAATGCAGAGCCCCCCCCCTACATTACAGACCCCCCCTACAATGCAGACCCCCCCTACTACAATGCAGACCCCCCCCCCTTCAGTACAGACCCCCCCTACAGTGGATACCCCCCCTACAATGCAGACCCCCCCCTACTACAATGCAGACCCCCCCCCTTCAGTACAGACCCCCCCTACTCCAGTACAGACCCCCCCTCTACAGTACAGACCCCCCTACTACAGTACAGACCCCCCCTACTACAATGCAGACCCCCCCCCCCCCCCCCCAGACTTCAGTACAGGCCCCCCCTACTACAGTACAGCCCCCCCCCCTACTACAGTACAGGCCCCCCCCCCCCCTACAGTACAGACCCCCCCCCCCCTTCAGTACAGACCCCCCCCCCTACTACAGTACAGACCCCCCCCCCCAACTACAATGCAGACCCCCCCCCTTCAGTACAGACCCCCCCCTACTACAGTACAGACCCCCCCCCACTACAATGCAGACCCCCCCCCCCCTTCAGTACAGACCCCCCCCCCCCCCCCCCTACTACAGTACAGACCCCCCCCCCACTACAATGCAGACCCCCCCCCTTCAGTACAGACCCCCCCCTACTACAGTACAGACCCCCCCTACTACAGTAAAGACCCCCCCCCCCCCTACGACCCTTAATGTACCTCAGGTCAGGAGGATTGTCAGCGCGGGACACACAGCAGACTACAAGGAGGAGGGGGAGGCGGAGCCGGCGGCTTCACTCTGCTCGGCTGTATGACACAGCCGAGACAGATCAGAGCCGCGGAGAGCCGCGTAGAGCGGCGAACACCCTCCCCCTCTCCCTCCTCTCACCTCACCTGACGCTGGCTGTTACTCACCGCGCAGCGGCGCTGCGCAAGATATATCAGCGCTCGGCGCGCTGTCCCCGACTCCCCGCTTCCATCGCGGAGGGGGGCGCCGGCCTGGCACCCCCCCAGTGTGTGGCACCCGGTGCGGCCCGCCCCCCCCGCACCCCCCTTAGTACGCCTTTGCAGGCATGCACTTCGACGCATGCTCGGAAGCATTGAAATTCATTTTCCCCACTCGTCGTAGTGTTGTACATCACCGCGTTCTTGACGGTCGAAAGTTCAGAGAACTTTTGTGTGACCGTGTGTATGCAAGCCAATCTCGAGCGGAATTCCGTCGGAAAAACCATCCGAGATTTTTCCGACGGAAATTCCGCTCGTGTGTACGGGGCATAAGTATGCTCAGACTCTATCTAACCATGACCCTCTACATCACACCCAACATTTTTTAGCCACACCTAATTTTCTCCCAGACACGCTATTTGTTTAAGTATGCGCCATGCCGCAATATCTATTCCTGCAGATGAAAATGCGCCAACCTGTTCATAAATCAGCCCCTTTGTGTACTGTGGAGTAGACCCTCCACTTACTGGTGGACTCCAGGTATCCCAGCCCAACCCTGGATCAGGTTGTAAGTTTCTCTTTGAATAGTCAAAGGCCTGTAAAGTATGCAAAGGGTCTTTCAAAGGCTGGTCTAATACTTGAATCTTTAGAAATTTAATTATGCCCCTTGTTACTTCTCAAAAGCTTGGAAAATAAATATAAATGTTTAACAACTTAAAATATTCATAAATTACAATGATTTTACCATGGTTGTGTGTGCTAAATCAACAAACAATATACACTGTGTATAAAGACATTATGTTCATAAATCCATACCTCCCAACATTTTGAGATGGGAATGAGGGACACCTACTAGCAAATGTATGTAGGAATAGGACACGCCCCCCTGCCACACCCCCTAAAGGTGAGTTAACCACAAAAAAAAATATGTTTTTTTCACCACTACTATTGCTATATATTGGCTTTTAAAATTTACAAATGCAGCAATTTATAATTTGGATGAAAGGTTTAGCACTGGGAAACACTTTTTGACAGATAAAAAGTGCATTTTATAAACAACTATATAGATCAGACCAAAATGAGGGACAAATGAGGGGGTAAGAGGGACAGAGGGTCATTGCTCCAAATCAGGGACAGTCCCTCGAAATCAGGGACCGTTGGGAGCTCTGTAAATCATCAACAGTTGTGTCTTCCTGCATATGAGTATGTGTTACTGAACTTTTCTACTGGACCAACTTATGCTCCAACATAACTCACAACTGTCTGAAGTTCTCAGTAAATGATTTTAAGTAAGTAAAACAAATGCAGTCAAATAAATGAAATATGTATTACGTTGCAAACATAGTGCTTCAATTACCTCTCCCTCTGTTATTGATGGATGGTACATTTAACCATCCTGTATAAGTGAATATGAAGTGCAGCACTCAGCACTCACTAAGGTTGACATCAAATACATTATTTTCTATAATACTTGGATTATAATAGATATGTCTTATGTAGAAATAGGAAAACAAACTAATCAAACTTTGGAAGTTCACTTTTTTTCCAGACAGAAAGACTGATACCAGTAGTATTTAAATATTTAATAGTAAATTTGATAAATTAGTCATCCAAGTTAGAAAGGTCATTCTATTTTCTCTCTGCTGCATTTAGATAGATGCATTATTCTTTGGTTTATTACTTTTTTTATATAAATTATATAGTTTGCCATTTTCAGTTATACAGTAATATAGTAAAAGTTCTTTACTTCTAGCCCAAAGTATTTATTATACAAAATACACACCTGCAAATTACAGAATCTAAAACACACCTGGGTATGTCATGTTAGTCATTCACTGTTTAGAACTGTACACAAGGAAATAGTTATTAATTATTTAGAATTTTGGAATGCGCCTCTGAACTTCTGCTGTTTACCAGGTGCTCGGATGGTTGGGTAAGCCTGGGGAGGACACACTGTGGAGGACACAGCTGTCATGGTACACATTGATATGAATGACAAAATTAGAGAAGGATAAAACAACCCAAAAAATTATTCCAGGTACTTACAGTATCTTACAAAAGTGAGTACAACCCTCACATTTTTGTAAATATTTTATTCTATCTTTTCATGTGACAACACTGAAGAAATTACACTTTGCTACAATGTAAAGTAGTGAGTGTACAGCTTGTATAACAGTGTAAATTTGCTGTCCCCTCAAAATAACTCAACACACATCCATTAATGTCTAAACCGCTCACAACAAAAGTGAGTACACCCTTAAGTGAAATTGTCCAAATTGTGCCCAAAGTGTCAATATTTTGTGTGGCCACCATTATTTTCCAGCACTGCCTTTACCCTCTTGGGCATGGAGTTCACCAGAGATTCACAGGTTGCCACTGGAGTCCTCTTCCACTCCTCCATGACGACATCACGGAGCTGGTGGATGTTAGAGACCTTGCGCTCCTCCACCTTCCATTTGAGGATGCCCCACAGATGCTCAATAGGGTTTAGGTCTGGAGACATGCTTGGCCAGTCCATCTCCTTTACCCTCAGTTTCTTTAGCAAGGCAGTGGTCATCTTGGAGGTGTGTTTGGGGTCGTTATCATGTTGGAATACTTCCCTGCGGCCCAGTCTCCGAAGGGAGGGGTATGCTCTGCTTCAATATGTCATAGTTCATGTTAGCATTCATGGTTCCCTCAATGAACTGTAGCTCCTCAGTGCCAGCAGCACTTATGTAGCCCCAGGCCATGACACTCCCACTAACATGCTTGACTGTAGGCAAGACACACTTGTCTTTGTACTCCTCACCTGGTTGCCGCCACACACACTAGGCACCATCTCAACCAAATAAGTTTACCTTGGTCTCATTAGACCACAGGACATGATTCCAGTAATCCATATCCTTAGTCTGCTTGTTATTTTGAGGGGACAGCAAATTTACACTGTTATACAAGCTGTACACTCACTACTTTACATTGTAGCAAAGTGTAATTTCTCCAGTGTTATCACATGAAAAGATATAATCAATTGTTCACAAAAATGTGAGGGCTGTACTCACTTTTGTGAGATACGGTATGTATCAAGTTACTTCCTGTGCCACAAGCCACACCAGAGATGCAGAAGGAGCCTAGGGAGCTTAAAGAGGAACTTCAGCCAACCCCCCCTCCTTTTGTTCTATACCCCTGCTTACCTGATGGCGTTATAGGCACAGTATGGATACCCAGTACTCACCCAGCCACCGGATCCAGTGTTATCCCGCTGACAACCATCTGTGGCCAGACACAGCTTGTTCCATCTTACTCGTGAGGTCTTCGAGGGGCCGGCCGACTCTTCCAGGTTCAGCCAGGGGGTTGGAGGGGCTGATAAAATAGGATAGGGAAGGGATTAAAAAGAATATACCATATAGAGAGCAAGGGTCAAAGAGGGCATGGGATATTGGGGAGGGTGGAACAGAGAGTGAAGTGGGGCTCAAACTACATGGTAGGGAAATTGTATAATACGGAAAGTGTTGCAGAATTACATTGTAATTAAAGAATGAGCAATAATAAAATATTAAACACTAACACAAAATTAAAATGTATGTTTACAAATACAAGAAGTTTGGCAAACAAAATGGAAGCAAAAACTTCTGAGGAGCAATATGACTCTGTGAAGCACTGTATTTCAAAGGGAAAAGACTGATAGAAAAGGTGGAGGGGTATGCTTGTATGTCAAGAATGATCCAATGGTGAATATGTGAGGTTATACTAGTAGAGTTGTGGTGATGCAAAGTCATCATGGCTGGAGCTTTATTTGAATACATCAAAAAATAAAGGAAAGTGGTATTAAACCCAAAACAAAATTTATTATTTAGCAGCTTACTAATCATTAGATGTGGTGGCTGCATCAGTTTTCTTCTCTTTGGCTTTTTTTCCCTCTGTTTTCACCTGATGATCTGGCCAGTAAAACACCCCCTGTATTAGTAAGGCACAACTCTGGAGGAATGAGAACAGGAGGTACAGAAGGCAGCATCATTGTCAGTCTGGGGGGGGGGGGGGGTAGTGTATTTGCAGATTTAGATACACTAACAAATTGAAGCCAAACTTCAGGTTTGGGATTAAGGTTTTGCATGAATTAAAAAGCTGATCATTTCAATCAGCTGCCAATGTTCCCTGCCAATGTTAAGAGTTTTGTCTCATCCATGTAAACCGATACATTCTACTGGAGAGCTGGTGCTTTTGAAAAACAACAGACTTTCTGGCCGGATAATCTGATGAAAATAGAAGAAGAAAGTCTAAAAAAAAGAAAGCCAATGCAGCCATCACATCTAAGAATTGTTATATGGCAATGTATTGTAATTTTGGGAGTATGTTATAGGCCCCTTAACATAAAGGATGAGTAGGAGTGTCAAATGTCACAAACATAAAATGGCAGGGAAACAGGTCAATGTTATATTATAGGAAGCTTCAATTATCCTGATATAGCTTTGCCAAATGGAACTACGCTGAGGGAAAATGGTGGCTAAAAACAAAGTGGTCATCTCTATGCTTAGTTATCACATTGCTCATTTAATCTGTAGCAATGCAAGGCTTCTTTATGTGGCATGAACAAGAGTGCTGAAATACCAGATCTATGGTCTTCATATAATGTGAGATGTCTCATTTTATCTGGAAATTCTCTCCAGATAAGAACCTTGGGGAAATGGAATAACTGTTTAGGAAGAGCTCCTAACCTCATAACACTTAACCGCAATTAATACTATATTTAGGTACATGTAACATACAATTGTATTAAAAAAAAAAATAGGAAGTTAGATACATATGTTAGTTCCCCATTGGGGTATTGTGGGAGAGTTTTTGTATGTAGATTATTAACCACCTCAACAACAGACACTTTCATCCCCTTCTCCAAGCCATTTATACTTTTTTAGCACTGTCACACTTTGAATGACAATTACTCAGTCATTCAACACTGTACCCAAATTACATTATTTTTTGAGACAGAGGTTTTTATTTTTTATTTTTTTGGTGGTATTTAATCACCACTTTTTAAAATTTTTAGCTAAATAAACAAAAAAAAAAGATTGAATATTTTGAAAAAAAAAACATGTTTTTCTTAGTTTCTGTTATAAAATTTTGCAAAAAAGTAATTGTTTCTTCAGAATATTAGGCCAACATTTATACTGCTACATTTCTTTTGTGAAAATAATTCATATCAGTGTATATATTTTGTCTGTGTGAAAGTTATATAGACCACAAGCTATGGTACATACAGTTGGGCTCATAAGTTTACCCTGGCAGAATTTATGATTTCTTGGCCATTTTTCACAGAATATGAATGATAACAGAAAAAACTTTTCTTTCACTTATGGTTAGTGTTTGGCTGAAGCCATTTATTATCAATCAACTGTGTTTACTCTTTTTAAATCATAATCAAAAACAGAAACTACCCAAATGACCCTGATCAAAAGTTTACATACCCCAGTTCTTAATACTGTGTATTGCCCCCTTCAACCACTTTAAGACCGGCCTATTTTTCAAACTTGTTGTTTACAAGTTAAAATCTTTTTTTTTTCTTTCAAATATTTTATTGGTTTTGCATATAGAATACAGTGTACAATTAGTCATTGTACGTCGTGCGGCGACGTCGGTGAATACATTTAAACAACTTAACTTGTGTCCACTAACAGGTTGCAAGTACATTTTTTTTTTGCTAGAAAATTGCTAGAAAATTATTTAAAACCCCCAAACATTATATATTATTTTTCTAACACCCTAGAGAATAAAATTGCGGTCTTTACAATACTTCTTGTCACACCATATTTGTGCAGCGGTCTTGCAAGCGCACTTTTTTTGGAAAAAAATCTCTTTTTTTACTCAAAAATAAGACAGCAATAAAGTTAGCCTATTTTTATATTGTGAAAGATGATGTTACGCTGAGTAAATAGATATCCAACATGTCAAGCTTTAAAGTCACACCTGCTCGTGGAATGGCTACAAACTTTTACCCTTAAAACTCCCCATATGTGACGTGTAAAAAATTCTACAGGTTGCATGTTTTGAGTTACAGAGGGGTCTAGGACTAGAATTATTTCTCTCGCTCTAACGTTCGTGGTGATACCTCACGTGGCGATACCTCACATGTGTGGTTTGAACACATGTGAGGCGGAGACTGAGATGGCCACTCCAGAACGGTCATTTTATTCTGCTGTAGCCAATGACAGGTCGATTTTGCCTTGTGTTTTGGGTCATTGCTATGTTGGAATGTCCAAGTACGTCCCATGTACAGCTTCCTGGCTGATGAATGCAATTGTTCCTCCAGTATTTGTTGATAAAATACTGCATTCATCTTGCCATCATTTTTGACCAAATTTCCTGTGCCTTTGTAGCTCACACATCCCCAAAACATCAGCGATCCACCGTGTTTCACAATTTTCCTGGCAGTTGTGGCTGAAATTTTAGTTGGTCTACTTGACCGTGGCTTGGTTTAAACAGAACCCCTCATTTTCCACTTCTTGATTAGAGTTTGAACACTGCTGATTGGCATTCTCAATTCCTTGGATATCTTTTTATCCACTTGACCACTGGGCAGTTAAACCCCCTTCCTAACCAGACCAATTTTCTGCTTTCGGTGCTCTCACACTTTGAATGACAATTACTCCGTCATGCAACACTGTACCCAAATGAATTTTGTGTCCTTTTTTTCACACAAATATAGCTTTCTTTTGGTGGCATTTAATCACCGCTGGGTTTTTTATTTTTTTGCGCTATAAATCAAAAAATACAGAAAATTCGGTAAAAAAAAAAATAAAAATTCTTTGTTTCTATTAAAAATTATTGCAGAGTATTGGCGAGTATTGGCTTTGTATTGGCGAGTATTGGCGAGTATTGGCAGAGTATTGGCGAGTATTGGCAGAGTATTGGCGAGTATTGGCGAGTATTGGTGAGTATTGGCAGAGTATTGGCGAGTATTGGCAGAGTATTGGCAAGAATTGGCAGAGTATTACAGTGTTGCACCGTATTGGCAGAGTATTGCAGTGGTGGCAGAGCATTGCACAGTGGTTGCAGAGCATTGCACAGTGGTTGCAGAGCATTGCACAGTGGTTGCAGAGCATTGCACAGTGGTGGCAGAGCATTGCACAGTGGTTGCAGAGCATTGCACAGTGGTGGCAGAGCATTGCACAGTGGTGGCAGAGCATTGCACAGTGGTGGCAGAGTATTGCACAGTGGTTGCAGAGCATTGCACAGTGGTGGCAGAGCATTGCACAGTGGTGGCAGAGTATTGCACAGTGGTTGCAGAGCATTGCACAGTGGTGGCAGAGCATTGCACAGTTGTGGCAGAGTATTGCACAGTGGTTGCAGAGCATTGCACAGTGGTGACAGAGCATTGCACAGTGGTTGCAGAGCATTGCACAGCGGTGGCAGAGTATTGCACAGTGGTGGCAGTGTATTGACCAGCGCTGTGGGCACTACACATCCAGCCCACATCGCTGGTCCCGTCTCTCCCCAGGGGAGGGAGGAACCAGCATCATGATGAGGTTTGTGTACATGTGATCGCTCCGTCATTTGACGGAGCGATCACGTGGTAAACGGCCGATATCAGCGGCTGTTTACCGTGATCCGTGATACGTCACGGATGTTCCCGAGTGCGCACCCCAGGGGCGCGCGGGAGCAAGTTTCTGGGAGGACGTCCGTAGGACGTCCACTTAGAACAAGTCGACAGCGCTGTGGCCGTCTTTCGACTATAGCGCGGTCGGCATGTGGTTATATCCCTTTCCCATTTTATACAGTTCAACTACCTTTTCCCTCAGATCCTTTGACAATTCTTTTGCTTTCCCCATGACTCAGAATCCAGAAACATCAGTGCAGCACTGGATGAAAGATGCAAGGGTCTATCAGGAGTCCAGAAACTCATTGACCTTTTACACACACACACACACACACACACACACACACACTAATTACAAGCAAACTGATCACAGGTGAGGATGGTTACCTTTAATAACCATTTAAACCCCTTTGTGTCAACTTGTGTGCATGTTATCAGGCCAAAATCACCAGTGTATGTAAACTTTTGATCAGGGTCATTTGGGTAGTTTCTGATTATGATTTAAAAAGAGTAAACACAGTTGATTGATAATAAATGGCTTCAGATAAACACTAACCATGAGTAAAAGAAAAGTTTGTGTGTTATCATTCATATTCTCTGAAAAATGGCCAAGGAATCAAATTCTGCCAGGGTATGTAAACTTATGAGCACAGCTGTACAGGGGGTCCCCGAGTTACGAACTCGTTAGGGACTGCCCGCCTGTACCGGAAGTCGGAAATGTTCGTAAGTCGGCCGCGCATGCGCAGACCAACAAATACGGACATTTCCGGACATTTCCGATGTTCCGTCTAATGCCGTTCTGCGCATGCGTGGCAAATTACGGACATTTCCAGCGTTTTCCAAGGCTCCGTATGGCCGCGCATGCGCAGAACAGCCGGAAGACGGCGGAAATTGGCGAAAAATGGAGGAGGGTCCCCGCAGCGCCCCATTCGTAAGTAGGGGTTGTTCGTAGGTCGGGCGTTCGTAAGTCGGGGACCCCCTGTATATTTAAAATGTGACCAATCCTGGCGGTACTGACCGCCTAGCTAATTTTTTGAGGCCTTAAAATGCCAGGACAGCACAAATAACCCCTTTTTTGGAAAGTAGACATTATTATGGTGAGTTTTTTAACCGGTTCCCGACCGGCTCACGTCTATATACGGAGGCAGTATGGCTCCCCTGCATGAAACCCCGTACAGGTATAGGGTTCCTTTAAGAGTCGCCAGAGGGCACGCGCCACCTCAGGGGCACGCGCGCTGCATGGTGGGTGATCGCATACACGAGTGCCAGCACAGGGGTCAGGATCTGGGGGTCCCCTTGTTAAAGGGGACTTCCAGATTCTGATAAGCCCCCCCCGCCCGCATAACCCCACAACCACCGGGCAAGGGTTGAAATCCCATGCTGTTTTTATCAATGAACTTTTATATGTATTGCCGGACCGACAATTCATTATAGCTGCTAGCGCTGGTACTTTTAAATTACTTTTTTCCTTTAGAAATGTCATTTTGCACTCTACTGTTCTAAACACGGGAAACATGCGCCACTTTACACTTTACTTGTCAATCAACAAGTTATCATAATCTTTAGTCTGTCCTGGAGGTCTGTATACTACACCAATTCTAAGGGAAGGCAGGCCCAGAGGGTTTCAAGTATTTCATTTGTATTTTTAATTAATGTTAGGGTTATGATATGTTTGACATTTGTGACTCCACCTCCCCTTTTCCCTACTCTGTCCTTCCTGTATAGTGCATACCCTGGTATAGTTATTTCTAGGGATGAGCCGAACACCCCCGGGTTCGGTTCGAACCAGAACCTTTGAACGGACCGAAAGTTTGCGCGAATTTTCGAACCCTATACGTTATAATGGACGCGAACGTTCGAAATCAAAAGTGCTAATTACAACGGCCAATATGCATGTTAATGTCATAAAACAGGTTTGGGGACCCGGGTCCTGCCCCAGGGGACATATATCAATGCAAAAAGAACTTTTAAAAACTAACGTTTTTTCGGGAGCAGTCATTTTAATGATGCATAAAGTGAAAAAAAAAAAAAAGTGAAATTTTCCTTTAAATATGGTACCTGGGGGGTGTCTAAAGTATGCCTGTGAAGTGGCATGTGTTTCCCGTGTTTAGAACTGTCCTTGCACAAAATGACATTTGTAAAGGAAAAAAAGAAGCCATTTAAAACCACTTGCGGCTTTAATGTCATGTCTTGTCCTGGCCGCCATATGGCTGAAAATCCTTGAGAAAAATGGCATGGCTACCCCATCACCACCCCCCCCCCCCCCCACCCCAGCCCCTTTGGGTCTTGTATGGATATTAAGGGGGACCCCGCACCCAAAATAAAACCCTATACCTACAACCCTATATACTCTGAACAGCAGTATATAGGCGGTGCAAACAAGACACGGACTGTAGGTTTGTTCTTAAGTAGAATCTGAACAGGTACATTATGAAGTGTAGCTCCATCCCAAAAAAATCTATTTTTAAGCTTTTTGGAGAACATAGGGAGGGGTTATCACCCCTGTAACATTTGCTGTCTTTGCACATCTGTTCAGAACATGTCACCTCACTTTCTGTCCCAATGACAAATGTTTTTGGAAAAGTGGGGTTTTAATTGAAACAAGGATTGGTGATAAAGTATCAGTAGAGAGGAGATACCATTTTCCCAAATTAAATCTAACAGGATAGAATTTCCCTTCCTAGGGGTAGATTTCCTCTCACTTCCTGTTTTTTTCTTTCCATTTGCAAGTAGGAGTCGTTTGTAAGTTGGATGTTTGAAAGTAGGGGCCTGGCGTATATACTCTGCAGAAATTTGCCCTATTATATGTTGGTGTAGCCACAAGACTGGTGGGCACAGGAATGGGCCCTGCTGTGAGTTAATAGATCAAGATTTGTACTTGCATGCACCTGTTGAACCGGGCAGAAAAATTGGGCCTTTGGCGGTGGTGGTGGTGGTGGACGGTGTTGCCACAAGACTGTAAGCTCTCACAGTTACTCTTGGTGGGCGCAGGAATGGGCCCTGCTGTGAGTTATTAGATCAAGATTTGTAATTGCATGCACCTGTTGAACAGGGCAGAAAAATTGGGCCTTTGGTGGGTGGTGGTGGTGGTGGTGGTGGTGGTGGTGGACGGTGTTGCCACAAGACTGTAAGCTCTCACAGTTACTCTTGGTGGGTGCAGGAATGGGCCCTGCTGTGAGTTATTAGATCAAGATTTGTAATTGCAAGCACCTGATGAACAGGGCAGAAAAATTGGGCCTTTGGCGGTGGTGGTGGACGGTGTTGCCACAAGACTGTAGGCCCTCATAGTTACTCTTGGTGGGCGCAGGAATGGGCCCTGCTGTGAACTATTAGATCAAGATTTGTAATTACACGCCCCTGTTAAACAGGGGCTGAAAAATTGTGCCTTAGGCACTGGGTGCTGGTGCCACAACACTGCAACCCCTCACAGATACTGTACTTGGAGCACAGCAGTCACACGTGTTGCGAAGCATTTTTTTAAAAAAATTGTAAGTACACGCCCCTGTTAAACATGGGCTGAAAAATTGTGCCTTAGGCACTGGTGCTGGTGCCACAACACTGCAACCCCTCACAGATACTGTACTTGGAGCACAGCAGTCACACGTGTTGCGAAGCATTTTTTTTTTAAATTGTAAGTAAACGCCCCTGTTAAACCGGGGCTGAAAAATTGTGCCTTAGGCACTGGTGCTGGTGCCACAACACTGCAACACCTCACAGATACTGTACTTGGAGCACAGCAGTCACGCGTGTTGCGAAGCATTTTTTTCAAAAAATTGTAAGTACACGCCCCTGTTATACAGGGGCTGAAAAATTGTGCCTTAGGCACTGGTGTGGTGTCATGGATCATTGAGGAGGAGGAAGAGGATAGTCAGTGAACATAAGAGGACAGTCACTCAGCATCAGCATAGGCAGTCTTGAAGGGATGTGACATTATAAATTATTCCGTTATATCCGCTTCAGGTGCCTGGTAGCTGGTGGTGATCCAAGACTGATTCATTTTGATGAAGGTCAGTCGATCAACCGAGTCGGTGGACAGGCGCACCCTATGATCGGTGACAAATCCTCAAGCAGCACTGAATGTGCGTTCGGAAAGAACGCTGGAGGCAGGACAGGCCAGTAGCTCAATTGCATACTGTGCAAGCTCTGGCCAGTGATCCATCCTCAGGACCCAGTAAGCCAGAGGATTTTCGGTGGGAAAGGTGTCCAAGTCTGACCTTGCCCCAAGGTATTCCTGCACCATGTATATCAGACGCTGGCGATGGTTGCTGGAACCGATCATACCTTGGGGCTGCGGACTAAAAAATTGTCTGAACGCATCGGTCAGACGTCCACCTTCCCCACCGCTCCTTCTGCTACTGACCGAAGCCTCAGCAACTCGTCGCCCAGGACCAGGAGTTTGTAACCTCCCAGTTTCTGGGAACGCGTTGCACAGACCTTTCTGCAAGGCCTCCCTGAGATGTCTCATCCTCTGCTCCCTCTGCGACGGCAAGATAAGGTCCGCAACCTTACCCTTGTACCGTGGATCAAGGAGAGTGGCCAGCCAGTAATGGTCCCTCTCCTTGATCCGAAGAACACGAGGATCCTTCCGCAGGCTTTGCAGGATCAGGGAGGCCATGCAGCGTAGGTTAGCTGAGTCATTCGGTCCGGAGTCTTCTGGGTCACTGAGGATGACATGATCGCCAGCCACCTCCTCCCAGCCACGTACAAGTCCACTGGTTTGTTGGGGACTGTACATCATCCCTAAAAGACTGCTGCTGCTGATGCTGAGTGCCAGGCTCCACCTCCATGCTCACACAATCCTCCTCCTCCTCCTCCTCCTCATCCTCTTCCTGTGTGATGGGTGGGACAGAAGGAACACTGTCCGGATAAAGGGGGCCTTGAGAGGCAAGGAAGTCCTCCTCTTCCTGCCTCTGTTCTGCCTCAAGTGCCCTGTCCATTATCCCACACAGCGTATGCTCCAACAGGTGGACAAGAGGTACAGTGTCACTGATGCATGCACTGTCACTGCTCACCATCCTCGTGGCCTCCTCAAATGGTGAGAGGACAGTGCATGCATCCCTGATCATGCTCCACTGACGTGGGGAAAAAAACCAAGCTCCCCTGACCCTGTCCTGGTGCCGTAGTCGCAAAGGTACTCATTGATGGCCCTCTGCTGCGTGTGCAGTCGCTGCAGCATGGCCAACGTTGAGTTCCACCTGGTGGGCATGTCACATATTAGGCGGTTCTTGGGCAGGTTCAGCTCCTTTTGCAGCTCAGTCAGCCGAGCACTGGCATTATAAGATCGGCGGAAATGCACACAGACTTTCCTGGCCTGCCTCAGGACATCCTGTAAGCCTGGGAACCTGCCCAAGAACCGCTGCACCACCAGGTTGAGGACGTGAGCCATACAGGGCACATGGGTGAGCTGCCCCTGTTGCAGGGCGGAGAGGAGGTTGGTGCCATTGTCAGAAACGACCATTCCTGGCTTAAGCTGACGTGGCGTCAACCACCTCTCGGCCTGCCCCTGCAGAGCTGCCAGAACCTCTGGCCCAGTGTGGCTCCTGTCCCCCAAACACACCAGCGCAAGCACGGCATGGCATCTTTTTGCCTGCGTACTTGCGTAGCCCCTTGTATGCCTACGGAGCACCGCTGGTTCCGAGGACAGAGCACTGGAGGAAGAAGAAGAGGAGGGGGTGGAGGAGAGAGGTGTGTCACAACCAGTAGCAGTAGTAGCGTTTTGGAGGCGTGGTGGCGGAACAACCTCCAACACTACTGCACCTTGTCCTGCATCCCTCCCAGCTGCCAATAGAGTGACCCAATGGGCCGTGAAAGAAAGGTAACGTCCCTGTCCATGCCTGCTGGACCATTAGTCAGCGGTAATATGCACCTTACCGCTGACCGCCCTGTCCAGCGAGGCATGGACATTGCCTTCCACGTGCCGGTAGAGAGACGGAATCGCCTTCCGTGAGAAAAAGTGGCGTTTGGGAACCTGCCACTGAGGAACCGCACATTGAACAAACTCACGGAAGGGGGCCGAGTCTACCAACTGAAAAGGCAGCAGTTGAAGTGCTAGCAATTTAGCCAAGCTAGCATTCAACCGCTGGGCATGTGGATGGCTGGGAGTGTACTTCTTTCGACGGTCCAGCAGCTGGGGCAGGGAAATTTGCCTGCTACAATCGGACGTCGGTGTACTGCAAGTACTTGGTTGTGACACACCTAATTCTACACCTTCAGTCCTCTCACAGCAGCTTTCAGAGAGGACTGAAGGTGTAGTGGGGATGGAGATACCAGCTGATGAGGAGCAAGGAGAGGTCCGCTTAGTTCTTTGGTGTGGGTCTTTTATGTGTGCCTGCCAACGAGCTGCATGGCAGGTCGACATATGTCTGCTCATGCTTGTGGTGCCCAAGCGGCTGATGTTTTGGCCACGCGAGATACGCTTGAGACAAATATTGCAAATAGCAGTGGTGCGATCTGATGCACTCGTCTCAAAAAAGGCCCACACCAAAGAACTTTTCTGATAACGTGCAGAGGCAGCGCCCTGCACAGGCGGAGCTCTGCGGTGTTGTACAGTTGCTGTGCTGGCCTCTAGCTGACCTCCAGGGGGCATCCTGCCTCGTTGGACATGTGACGCCGCATCCTCCTCCTCCTCCTCTCCTCATCCTCTCTCCCTCCAGGCACCCACGTGGCGTCAGTGACCTCATCATCCCCTCCCTCTTCACCACTAGAGCAAACCTGGCAGTAAGCTGCAGCTGGTGGAACAGTACTGCCAGATTGCTGTCCTTCAGCATCCCCTCTCTCTGCGCGCACACTACTGACTTCCTCAAGCTGGGTATCATCATCCGAGCCTTCGAATCGTTGGGCATCCTCCTGGAGCATGTACCCAACACTGTGCTCAAAGAGTTCAGGGGACTCCTCAGGAGGACATGGTGGGTCTAGGGAAGGGGTGGCTGATGATGCCATTGAGTACGCGTTGGCAGCTGCTCTGCCAGTACCCTGAGCCTGGGTGAGAGAGGATGAGGAGGATGAGGAGGGCTTGGTCATCCATTCTACCAAGCCTTCAGCATGATGTGGCTCCACATGTCCAGCTGCTGAAAACAAAGACGCGCGTGTCCCATGGCCACGTGCTGATGACGATGCACGACCACGTCCACGGCCACGGCCACGTCCACTAGAAACAGAGCCTGCCTGCCCTGTGTTCTTGGCTCTGCATGCTCTGCCTCCCCTTGGCGGTCTTCCAGCCATTGTAGTCGGTAGTCCTGTGGGTGCTGCTGAGAAAAAAATATAGGAGCTCTGTGTGATGCCACTAACACACTAGAAGTCCTATGGGTGCTTCTGCAAAGAAAATATAGGAGCTCTGTGTGATGCCACTAACACACTAGAAGTCCTATGGGTGCTTCTGCAAAGAAAATATAGGAGCTCTGTGTGATGCCACTAACACACTAGAAGTCCTATGGGTGCTTCTGCAAAGAAAATATAGGAGCTCTGTGTGATGCCACTAACACACTAGAAGTGCTATGGGTGCTTCTGCAAAGAAAATATAGGAGCTCTGTGTGATGCCACTAACACACTAGAAGTCCTATAGGTGCTTCTGCAAAGAAAATATAGGAGCTCTGTGTGATGCCACTAACACACTAGAAGTCCTATGGGTGCTTCTGGGAAGAAAATATAGCTCTGTGTGATGGGACTAACACACTTCAAGTCCTATAGGTGCTTCTGGGAAGAAAATATAGGAGCTCTGTGTGATGGGACTAACACACTTCAAGTCCTATAGGTGCTTCTGGGAAGAAAATATAGCTCTGTGTGATGGGACTAACACACTTCAAGTCCTATAGGTGCTTCTGGGAACAAAAATATAGGAGCTCTGTGTGATGGGACTAACACACTACAAGTCCTATAGGTGCTTCTGGGAAGAAAATAGAGCTCTGTGTGATGGGACTAACACACTTCAAGTCCTATAGGTGCTTCTGGGAAGAAAATATAGCTCTGTGTGATGGGACTAACACACTTCAAGTCCTATAGGTGCTTCTGGGAAGAAAATATAGCTCTGTGTGATGGGACTAACACACTTTAAGTCCTATAGGTGCTTCTGGGAAGAAAATATAGCTCTGTGTGATGAGACTAACACACTTCAAGTCCTATAGGTGCTTCTGGGAACAAAATATAGGAGCTCTGTGTGATGGGACTAACACACTACAAGTCCTATAGGTGCTTCTGGGAAGAAAATATAGCTCTGTGTGATGGGACTAACACACTTCAAGTCCTATAGGTGCTTCTGGGAAGAAAATATAGCTCTGTGTGATGGGACTAACACACTTCAAGTCCTATAGGTGCTTCTGGGAACAAAATATAGGAGCTCTGTGTGATGGGACTAACACACTACAAGTCCTATAGGTGCTTCTGGGAAGAAAATATAGCTCTGTGTGATGGGACTAACACACTTCAAGTCCTATAGGTGCTTCTGGGAAGAAAATATAGCTCTGTGTGATGGGACTAACACACTTTAAGTCCTATAGGTGCTTCTGGGAAGAAAATATAGCTCTGTGTGATGGGACTAACACACTTCAAGTCCTATAGGTGCTTCTGGGAACAAAATATAGGAGCTCTGTGTGATGGGACTAACACACTACAAGTCCTATAGGTGCTTCTGGGAAGAAAATATAGCTCTGTGTGATGGGACTAACACACTTCAAGTCCTATAGGTGCTTCTGGGAAGAAAATATAGCTCTGTGTGATGGGACTAACACACTTCAAGTCCTATAGGTGCTTCTGGGAACAAAATATAGGAGCTCTGTGTGATGGGACTAACACACTACAAGTCCTATAGGTGCTTCTGGGAAGAAAATATAGCTCTGTGTGATGGGACTAACACACTTCAAGTCCTATAGGTGCTTCTGGGAAGAAAATATAGCTCTGTGTGATGGGACTAACACACTTCAAGTCCTATAGGTGCTTCTGGGAAGAAAATATAGCTCTGTGTGATGGGACTAACACACTTCAAGTCCTATAGGTGCTTCTGGGAACAAAATATAGGAGCTCTGTGTGATGGAACTAACACACTACAAGTCCTATAGGTGCTTCTGGGAAGAAAATATAGCTCTGTGTGATGGGACTAACACACTTCAAGTCCTATAGGTGCTTCTGGGAACAAAATATAGGAGCTCTGTGTGATGGGACTAACCCACTACAAGTCCTATAGGTGCTTCTGGGAAGAAAATATAGCTCTGTGTGATGGGACTAACACACTTCAAGTCCTATAGGTGCTTCTGGGAACAAAATATAGGAGCTCTGTGTGATGGGACTAACACACTACAAGTCCTATAGGTGCTTCTGGGAAGAAAATATAGCTCTGTGTGATGGGACTAACACACTTCAAGTCCTATAGGTGCTTCTG
The DNA here is from genome assembly GCA_028564925.1 of Lithobates sylvaticus. Lineage (NCBI taxonomy): Eukaryota > Metazoa > Chordata > Amphibia > Anura > Ranidae > Lithobates > Lithobates sylvaticus. Next base: position 511,906,833 of record CM053029.1, on the reverse strand, counting down.
GGAACAAAATATAGGAGCTCTGTGTGATGGGACTAACACACTACAAGTCCTATAGGTGCTTCTGGGAACAAAATATAGGAGCTCTGTTTGATGCCAGTGCCTGCCACGAACACACTACAAGTCCTATAGGTGCTTCTGGGAACAAAATATAGGAGCTCTGTTTGCTGCCAGTGCCTGCCACGAACACACTACAAGTCCTATAGGTGCTTCTGGGAACAAAATATAGGATCTTTGTTTGCTGCCAGTGCCTGCCACTAACACACTACAAGTCCTATAGGTGCTTCTGGGAACAAAATATAGGAGCTCTGTTTGCTGCCAGTGCCTGCCACGAACACACTACAAGTCCTATAGGTGCTTCTGGGAACAAAATATAGGAGCTCTGTTTGCTGCCAGTGCCTGCCACGAACACACTACAAGTCCTATAGGTGCTTCTGGGAACAAAATATAGGATCTTTGTTTGCTGCCAGTGCCTGCCACTAACACACTACAAGTCCTATAGGTGCTTCTGGGAACAAAATATAGGAGCTCTGTTTGCTGCCAGTGCCTGCCACAAACACACTACAAGCCCTATGGGTGCTTTTGGGGTGCAGTGCTGTACTAACAGCACTGCGGTTGGTACTACTGAAATACTGTAATAACAGTAAGACATGCACCAGACTAACCCCCAGCAGCAGCTAAAAACACACTAACCAGCAGCAGCAATGGACGATCAATGACAGGTAGCAATGGTTTAGCAAAGTAGAGAAAATCTTTCTAAATGAATCTAGCAAAGAGTGACACAGAATCAGCCTGCACTCTCCTAAAGCCGGAACGCATGTGACCGGCGCCGACGGCGTGGCGGCCTTTTAAATGAGGGGGCGTGTACTAAAGCCCCTGAGCTGTAATTGGCTACAGGCGTCCTGCCTGTAGCCAATTATGGCTCTCCGAGTTTCCGGCGCTGTGATTGGCCAAGCATGCGGGGTCACAGTGCATGCTTGGCCAATCATCAGCAGCAATGCACTGCGCCGGCCGCGCCGGCCGCAATGCATTGCGGGGCCGCTCGCATCACACGAATGTGATGCGAGCGGCCAAAATAGTTCTGGGCTCGCCGAGCGAGCGAACACCCGGTGCTCGATGCGAACATGGGTTCGCATCGAGCACCGGGCCCATCCTTAGTTATTTCCCAGTGATTTGAATCCTTGAACCGTGTCTCTGTAATTGCAACAGGGTCCACGTTGTCCCGAATACATAAGAGCTGTCAGCTCACAAAGATGCCTAAACTATGAGCATTAATACACATGAAAAAGCAAACACTGGTATCTACTGCTTTATTTTTACCACCAGAAACTTTAACTGAAGTGACCACCCAATTAGCCCAGCCCTTAGCATCAAAAACACTCATATTTGTTTCAACCTGCTGGGGCAGACATGCTCCTCGTCAATTACTCTGCCCCATTTCTCAGTTTAAATGCATGTCCAAAAATTCCTAAATTCCATACTAAGAAGCTCAGTACCCTTGTGTGAGGGATGCAGACCATCTCTCTTGTACAGCTCAATGTCAGACCACCTGATAGCATCAAACATTGAACTCTGCTATATGAAGTAAATTCTATTGTTGTCCATTATGAACAGGTAAGACGTCTGAAAATGTAACAGTACACCCTAACTGTTAAAGTTCCTGGCCCAAATTTTGAAAATATTTCTGTACAGAATGCACATCATTCTGGGACAAATCAATTGTGCCAAGGTGCACAACAACATCAACATTGCACTCTAAACTAGCTTTTTTGATAATTTTCAACATGCACCTTTCACAGTAGCACCAGGCAAGCACCTAACTTCCTTTGGCACTTCCATAAGATTTCCTAAAGAAACACCTCTTAAGCCCCATACACACGGTCGGATTTTCCGATGGATTCTGTCCTATCGGACAATGTTGTCTGAAATTCCGACCGTGTGTAGGCACCATCGGACAGTTTCCATCGGATTGTCCGACGGACAAAGTCCTATCTCCTGCTGGATAGATTTTTTGACAACAAAGTCCGATCACACCAATTCCGATCGTGTGTAGCGAATTCCGACGGACAAAGTGCTACGCATGCTCAGATCACATTACAAGACCAAAGCTATTGGCTACTAGCCTCTACGTAGTCCCGTCGTAGGCAACAAACGTCACCACGTTCAGAATGATCGGATTTTCCGACAACTTTGTCCGACCGTGTGTATGCAAAACCAACATCGGACAAAGTACGACGGACATGATCCGACGGACCTGGTCCTCGGATAATCCGAGCGTGTGTATGGGGCTTTACAATTGAATCACCAACAAGAAGATAACTTCTCCTTTTAGGAGCCTTATCCACAACACTCAAATAAAACAGTTACTTTTGGCATTGCAATTTTTTTTCTCAGGGTCCTCCTTCCTATGCAGAGAAAGTTTGCCAATGTCATAAGCAGCTATGTTTGCGAAACAATTTTTTTGCAGGCCAGCTCAACAGAACAAATTGGCTTAGACAGCCTCCTGATCTCAGACTACAGGGCACAAACCAAGGAATGTAGACAAGCAATGTTATCACGTGAACTAGAAATTTGCCTACAATGGGACAGCATCCCAGCTTCCAAAAAGTACCACAAAACAAATGCAAACAAGTATTGCACTGAACTAAACCAGACATTTAAAAAAAAAATATTTACCTAAATTCAAACACAGGTACTAACTAAGATAGTTGGCTGTCTCCAAACCCCTGCTGTTTTCAAACTACTGCTGTTCAAAACTTCGCACTTTTGTTCTGCTGCACTTCTGTACTGTTGCACTTCAAAAGAGAAAAGTCTACAGGTGGGTCAGTTTAGGCACAGGTAGAGACATGGTCTGCATTCAGGATTCTGTAACTTGTGTGTCAGTGATCAGGAACACTAAAGCCCCATACACACGGTCGGAAAATCCGACCACCAAATCCATCGGATTTGGTCCGACGGATTTAGTCCGACACTGGTGTTGCATACACACGGTCGGACAAAGTTGTCAGAAAATCCGATCATTCTGAACGTGGTGACGTTTGTTGCCTACGACGGGACTACGTAGAGGCTAGTAGCCAATAGCTTTGGTCTTGTAATGTGATCTGAGCATGCGTGGCACTTTGTCCGTTGGAATTCGCTACACACGATCGGAATTGGTATGATCGGACTTTGTTGTCGGAATATTTATAGAGCAGGAGATAGAACTTTGTCCGTCTGACAATCCGATGGAAACTGTCCGATGGTGCCTACACACGGTCGGAATTTCCGACAACATTGTCCGATAGGACAGAATCCATCGGAAAATCCGACCGTGTGTATGGGGCTTAACACAGTGGCAGTGATTAGGGATTCCATAAGTGGTGTGGTGGCAATCAAGGACACTGTGGGGCTGATTTACCAAGATGAATGCGCTGCGCCGGTTCATACCACAATAAAGCCCCATACACACGTGCGGATTATCCGAGGACCAGGTCCGTCGGATCATGTCTGTCATACTTTGTCCGATGTTGGTTTTGCGTACACACGGTCGGACAAAGTTGTCGGAAAATCCGATCATTCTGAACGTGGTGACGTTTGTTGCCTACGACGGGACTACGTAGAGGCTAGTAGCCAATAGCTTTGGTCTTGTAATGTGATCTGAGCATGCGTAGCACTTTGTCCGTCGGACTACCATACACACGATCGGATTTGGTGTGATCGGACCTTGTTGTCCAAAAATCTATCCAGCAGGAGATAGGACTTTGTCCGTCGGACAATCCGACGTACACTGTCCGATGGTGCATACACACGGTCGGATTTTTCGACAACATTGTCCGATCGGACAGAATCCATGCGAAAATCCGACCGTGTGTATGGGGCTTTAGTGCGCCAGATAAATTATTACTTGAGCGTATGAACCGGCGCACACATAAGCGCAACACATAATATACCGGTGCACCCCGAATAGCGCACGCCGTTATCATTGACAGTACATTCACACACGGGCAACATGACTTCCAGCACGACTTGGGGCAACTTTACAACACGACTTCCAGCGCGACTTACAACACAACTTGGGGCAACTTACAACATGACTTTAAGTCGCCCCCAGGCCAGGCGACTTTCATTTAAAAAAAAAAAACAGCATGGGTTCCCTTCAGGTCTGGTATGGATATTAAGGGGAACCCCGTGCCAAAAAACAAAAATGGCGTGGGGGTCCCCCTCAAAATCCATACCAGGCCCTTCAGGTCTAGCATGGATTTGAAGGGAAACCCTGTGCCAAAAAAAAAAAATGGCGTGGGGGTCCCCCTCAAAATCCATACCAGACCCTTATCCAAGCACACAACCTGGCAGACCGCAGGAAAAGAGGGGGACGAGAGAGTGCCCCCCCTCCTGAACCATACCAGGCCACATGCCCTCAACATTGGGAGGATGCTTTGGGGTCCCCCCAAAGCACCTTGTCCCCATGTTGATGAGGACAGCGGCCTCATCCCCACAACCCTGACTGTTGGTTGTGGGGGTCTGCGGGTGGGGGGCTTATGGGAATCTGGAAGCCCCATTTAACAAGGGGACCCCCAGATCCCGGCCTCCCCCTGTGTGAAATGGCAAGGGGGTACAAAAGTACCCCTACCATTTCACCAAAAACGGTGACAAAAGAGTTAAAAATGACAGGAGATGGTCTTTAACAATTCCTTTATTAAAGTTGGATGGAGGAAGAAGATGAAGAAACCGAAGGATGAAGAAAGGAAGAAGACCAGAAGAAAGAAGACTTTAATAAAGGAATTGTCAAAGACGTCTCCTGTCATTTTTAACTCTTTTGTCACGTTTTTTGGTGAAATGGTAGGGGTACTTTTGTACCCCCTTACCATTTCACACAGGGGGGAGGCCGGGATCTGGGGGTCCTCTTGTTAAAGGGGGCTTCTAGATTCCGATAAGCCCCTCGCCCGCAGACCCCCAAATCCAACGGCCAGGGTTGTGGGGATGAGGCCCTTGTCCTCATCAACATGGGGACAAAGTGCTTTGGGGGGACCCCAAAGCATCCTCCCAATGTTGAGGGCATGTGGCCTGGTATGGTTCAGGAGGGGGGGGGCGCTCTCTCGTTCCCCCCCCCTCTTTTCTTGCGGCCTGCCAGGTTGCATGCTCAGATAAGGGTCTGGTATGGATTTTGAGGGGGACCCCCACGCCATTTTTTTCTTGGCGCGGGGTTCCCCTTAAAATCCATGCCAGACCTGAAGGGCCTGGTATGGATTTTGAGGGGGACCCCCACGCCATTTTTTTTGGCGTGGGTTCCCCTTAATATCCATACCAGACCTGAAGGGCCTGGTATGGAATTTCGGGGGACCCCCATGCATTTTTTCTCTTCATTTTTTTAATTTCTTAATGCTAACATGACCTGTGTTCAAGTAGCCTTTAAAAAACCCATATTATTAACATACAACAAATACTGTTTTCCTTTGTTATGTATTATATGATAAAACCCAATAAAACTTTGGAAGAAAAAAAAAAACCCATAGAAGTGAACCAGTGAAAAAAAAAAAGTCAAGTTGAGATGTGCGCCCGTTCAACTTATGCAAATGAACCTACGTGGCTTGACGTTTACTAAGATTTTGCTGGCGCAGTGAACCAGAGCACATGAACGGGCGCAAATGCCGCTCACGCATGTGCAGTACATAAATTGACCTAGCATAGTTACAAGTGCATTTGCAGGCGCAGCAAGCCTGCTCAGATAAAGTTAGTTTTCGGTTCTATTTTGGGCATATTTGTTAGTTGGATAATCGTATCTATACCTCATCACATCACCCACATCACCCCCATAATATTGCCACTTCCAGCTTCTTTTATTTTCTGAGTTAAAGAATGCTTGCGCCAGGTCTATAGCGGCGCACATATCGCGGCCGCCCGTGCGCAGGCAATATTATAGTGAATGGGGAATTGCTCTGTGTTACAGGTGCAAATGCTTTGTGAATGCGAAAACGGCCGTTGCGCGGCAGAGTGTGCCGCAACTCATGACGCAAATGCTTGGTAAATCAGCCCCTGTAACTGCTGTGGCAGCGATCAGGGAAACTGTAACTGGTGTGGCGGCGATCAGGGACACTGTAACTGCTGTGGTGGGGATCAGGGATACTGTTACTGGTGTGCGGTGATCAGGAACACTGTAACTGGTGTGGTGGTGATCATGGATACTGTAACTGCTGCTGTGTTGATCAGGGACACTGCAACTGCTTTGGAGGTGATCAGGGATATTCTAACTGGACAGGACACTGCGACTGGTGCAGTGGTGATCAGTGACACTGTGAGTGGGTGGCAGGGATTAGGAACACTGACTGACGACAGTATGCATAAAAAAAATATACTTTTTTTAACAATTTTTATAATTTTTTAAAAAATTTTATTATCTTTTTTTATCATTTTTTTTACATACTGTCACGAGAGTAGTGCAGTGTCACCATAGTGGGAAGGTGATCTGGATTTTTTTTTTACACTGTGATTGCTTGTTACAGTGATGATCACTGTAACAGCAATCATTTTAACTCTCATGAATGGCTTTCATTCATGACAGATTTCTTACTATTGTGACTGCTGTGATTGGCTACAGCTATCACATGGTACAGAGCCACCATGAATGGCCCAGTACCATGTAATAACTGTGATTGATCACAGTAGTAAGCAAGCTGTAATAATTGGCTGCCATTCATGACATTTGTGTTTACATGTTACCATGTGATCACTGTGATTGGCCGCAGTGATCACCTGATCCTGACCTGACCTGACCTGATGGCTTGCTCACAGAACTGGAAAACCACTCCAAGGCCGTACATTTACTATACGGTGGGTGGGAAGTGGTTAATATTTAAAATCTGTGCAGGAATGCAATATACATCAAATTGAAATTGCCTCCGGTGGCACTATAATAGACACATTTCTTCCTATTTATACTGACATTTTAGGTATATTCTACAATAGCATACTCAGCAAAGGCATGTCATTTACTTATTGCAGGACAATTTCAAGGGTCAGATGGTGGAAGAAAAAACGCTCTGTTGGATCTATTAATTTAAAATAACACAGAGTGCATTTACATTTGTCGGAAGATACAGGAAAGAGAAGCATGTTGGTGTGAGAAAAACTCTGAATTTTAAAAAGGCCAACTTCACTAAGCTGTGCAATTTACCACATGGTAATCATTGAAACTGCATTTTGCCATTGTATTCCGATAGGCAAGAAATATAAAATAACTAAATGAAAGCTTATATGACTGAATTCTAGTGTAAAGAGCAAATACAAGAGAAGAAACTGGCCTTTAGAAAATACAAATTGGAAGGGGCATCCTCTGCTTTTTAACCACTACAATACTGGGCACTTTCGCCCCCTTCCTTCCCAGAGCAATTTTCAGCTTTCAGCGCTCTCGCACTTTCAATGACAATTGCGCGGTCATGCAATGCTGTAACCAAATGAAATTTTTATCATTTTGTTCGCACAAATAGAGATTTAGTTTGGTGGTATTTATTCACGACTCTGTTTTTTATTTTTTGCGATATAAGCGAAAACACAGCGGAAATTTTGAAAAAAAACAATATTTTCTCCTTTCTTTGTTAAAAGAAATCCAATAAAATCTAATTTTGTCATAAATTTAAGCCAAAATGTATTCTGCTACATGTTTTTAGTAAAAAAAATTCCGTTAAGTGTATAATAATTGGTTCGCGTGATCACGGACATATGTACGCAAATGATCATGTACAGATGTGTGCAGGTGATCACGGACATATGTGTGCAGATAATCATTGGCACATGTTATTTTACTGAGACATATGTGAGGGACATGTGTTTTTATTATTTGGGGACATGTGTTTTTATTTGGGGACATGTGTTTTTATTATTTGGGGACATGTGTGTCTTGGGGACATGTGTGTTTTGGGGACATGTGTGGGGACTTGTGTGTTTACACTGTGGGGACACTACACTGGTGATCAGTGAGTAAAAAGCTGTAAAAAAAAAAAGCTAATACTCACTGATCACCAGCCGGCTGCAGCGATACGCTCTCCTCTCCTCAGCGACGACTTCCGTGTGAGGAGAGGAGAGCCGATTGCCTAGCAACCGGCTGTTTGCTTACATCACATGACGGCTGTAATTCGACACGGCCGTCATGTGATCAGGAGGGCCAATCACAGAGCCCTCCTGCCGATCCGAGATGCGCCATGTCCGGGTGACACGAGCGCATCGGGATCGCGCCGCTGCGCGGGCATGCGCATGCATGATCCCGCTGTTTCTGAAGGACGTTCCGGAACGTCCGATCAGAAGTAGACGGCTCCCACCCGGCTGTATATGTACAGTGGCCGGGTGGGAAGTAGTTAAAGTTTCAAGGAATGCAACTAAAGATGCAAAAGAGCAATCAGGGCGACTAAAATAGAATATGAAATACATATTGCTACAGCAAGTAAAACAACCCCCCCCCCCCCAAAAAAAAAAAAAATTATCTTCAAATACATCAATAGTAAAGGGGTAAGGAGAGAACATTTTCTTTTCAGTTTATACAAAGTAAAAAGAAGGCATTGATAGTTTAAAAAGTAAAGATAATAACAATGTACTGAATGTACCTCTGTGGCTGACAGAAAACTGAGTTTAAAGCAAGCTAAATAAGCTTGGTGCTAATTAATCACCAGGACTGTATGGCTTACACCTGCGAGTCCTCAAAGAACTTAGCTCTGTTATAGCCAAGCTGCTATTTCTCTCTTTTAACCGGTTCCCGACCAGCGCACGCAGATGTACGTTGGCAGAATGGCACGGCTGCGCAAATGGGCGTACCTGTACGTCCCTTTGAATTTGCCGTCATGCCATTGGGCGCCGGGAGCTCCGTGAGTCGTATAAATGTGAATGGTCCCATAATTGCGCCAAAATTGTCCGACGTGTCCTCCATATTGTCGCAGTCACAATAAAAATCGCTGATCGCCGCCATTACTAATATAAAAAATATTAATAAAAAATGCCATAAAACTATCCCCTAATATCCCTTAAAAAACACTTATTGCAATTTTTTTTACCAAAAATATATAGAAGAATACGTATCGGCCTAAACTGAGGAAAAATATTTTTTTTTTATATATTTTTGGGTGATATTTATTATAGCAAAAAGCTAATTTGTTTGGGAGCCACGTTACACGACCGCTCAATTGTCAGTTAAAGCGAAGCAGTGCCAAATCGCAAAAAGTGCTCTGGTCTTTGGCCAGCAAAATGGTCCGGGGCTTAAGTGGTTAAAGACAACTTACTGACTAGAATGGTACCAACAGACTGAGATAGAGCAAATGTGGTACCAATATTTAAAAAAGGAATGAAGAAACTAAATACTAGTAAGCCTAACACCAATAGTATGTAAGGTATTTGAAGAAATGGAAAGGGGCTATATTCAAATATTTGTCTGCTTTAAAGGTATCATAAGGAATAACTAGCATGAATTCATGAAGGACCATTCTTGTTAGACCAACCTATTATTGTTCTATGAGAAAGCAAGTAGAAATTTGAATGAAGGAAGGTCATTGGACATAGTATGTATGGATTTTGCTAAAACATTTGATACTGTACCTCAAAAATGTTTAATTTGCAAAATAAGGTCTATTGGTGTAAAGAAATGTATGAATGTACATTGTTAGAAAACTGGTTACATGAATGAGTTCAGAAAGTAGTGATAAATTACTCATTCTCTAAATGGTTTACGTGGGTCTGATTGGTGTGCTTCAGCGATCTGTTTTGGGCCTATGCTATTTAATTCCTTTATAAATGATATTGAGGTTGGAATTAAGAGATTGGTTACTGATGATACCAAATTATGCAAGGAAACCAATGCAGTACAGGATGTAGCCACATTGCAGAAAGAACTTAATAAAATAAGGAGAGGACAGCTATGTGGCAGATGGGGGTCAATATTGAAAAATGTAACAATAAGACCTTGGGTACTAAAACACACTTGCAAAATACTTATTAAGAGGGGCTCCTTTGGGAGAATCATTAATGGAAAAAGACTTGGGGGTCCTTGTAGATCACAGACCTAACAACAGCATGCAATGCCAAGCTCTCATTAAAAAGGTCACACATTCAGAAGAAAAAATAAATTCTTCTACTGCTTTACAAAACACTTGTTCAGCCTCATTTTGAATATGCAGTTCAGTTCTGGTCACTAATCCACAGGAAGGATGTCTCTGAACTAGAAAGTTCAGTGAAGGGAAACAAAATGAATAAGGGGGCTGGTGGACCTCAGCTTTGAGATCGCCAATCCACAAGAAGGATGTCTCGGAACTAGAAAGAGTTCAGTGAAGGGAAACACAATTAATAAGGGGGCTGGTGGACCTCAACTTTGAGGAACAATTACAAAAACTACACTTATGCCGTATACACATGACCGGGCTTTTCGACGGACTAGGTCTGACGGTCTTCCAGGCAGACTTTCAGCAGAGTTCTGATGGTCTTTTTCCGAATGAACAGACTTGGCCACACACAATCACACCAAAGTCCGACAGATTTGAACGCGATGACGTACGACCGGACTAGAATAAGGAAGTTCATAGCCAGTAGCCAATAGCTGCCCTAGCGTCAGTTTTTGTCCGTCGGACTAGCATACACACGAACGGATTTCTCGATAGGAGCTGGGTCCGACGGAGTTCCGGCCAAAAAATTTAAAACATAAAGTTCGTCAGATTTTTGGACAGCAAAGGTCTGATGGAGCTCACACACTATCGAATTGTCCAACGGATTCATTCTGTTGGACCTTTGCTGTTGAAAAGTCCGGTTGTGTGTACACAGCATTATTCACTCTGGAGAAAATGATCACAATTTACAAACATATCAAACTAGATTTTATTAATGGTTATAAACTGTTTACTGTAAGCTCAATTATATAGGCACACAACCACAATTTAAGAGTAAGGGGCTTTTTACTGTTAGAGCTGTGAAAATGTGAAACGCCCTTCTCCGGGTAGTGGTATCAGCTGAGAGTTTTAAAAAAAGCAAAAAACGGTCACCTTACTCAGTATGCATAATTTACAGGGGTATGGGAATTCCTAATGATTCAAACACACACACACTGTCAGGATCACTTAGTGCTCCTGTTCCTCATTCCAGCATCTGGGGTTTTGGCTATGGCACTCTCCTTGTCTGTCTGTCCGCCTACAGGCTGATTAATGTGATCGGTCTCTGGGTGGAAACCAAGCCTGTTATTAGCCTGCTCAAACCTCATTTGGGGGCTTGTGATAGAGAGTGATGCGCGTGTTTTTCCTGATCAAGCTCCCTGTCTGTCTGCCCTGCTTTGCTAGTTTGGATTTCCCTGTGTATGACTTTGGACCGACTTAGCCTATCTGGACTGTCAAAGAACCACGTTATCTGTCTGCTAACTGCAAGTATCTATTTGCTTTGCTTAGTTTGCATCTGTCTTGGCGTGGTACCAGGCACTATAGCATTGTGTATAAGTCCTGCTTGCCTTATGGGAAAGGGGGCTGCTATAGGTGAAGAAACACAGTAGCCAGCTATAGTGTCTAACCACCTGTGTTGGGGTAGACATCACACACACACACACACTGAACTTGATGGTCCTATGTCTTTTTCACCCTTTTATTTGTAGCGCCATAACCCCTAAGATTTTCTGGGCTTACCGATTACCTCCTCTGCCTTGTAGCTCGTTGTTCTTGTCTAGGGGTTCCCAGGGTTAGTACCCAGTAACTGTGGAGACTGACACTCAAAGTCCTTTTGAGGATTTTTATTTGCACAAAACGTTGAAGAAAACACAGTCTCTCAGTTGGGAATAGAGGGCAAGGGTAGAGAAGCTCAGGCACTTGGAACTTGCTGACACTTAAATAAATGTCTCTCTCTAGATGATCCAGGGAGTATCCACTCGCAACTGGATAGCTCACTGTTGGATAAACCCTTGTTTGTAGATCTAGCAGCCAACACGTGATCTCAGCTTAGCAAAGTCTCTGCCACAGACTTGGTTGGGAAACTTTAGATAATCACACAAAAGTCTCTCACAGGAACTTGGTTGCAACTGAAGGATAGTTTAGGAACTTTTCCTATGGTAGCAGTATCTTTAAGCCGATCCGGCGATACCGTAGGAAATGCGGATTCAACTAGTGTACATACATCTCAGCTTTCAGGCTCTTACCGAGCAGCCAGCCTCGTGCGTGGCCCTCTTCCAAAGAGTTCTCCCCTGGACATATGTAGAGTTGCTGGGCCTCTCCAATCCTGAGATGGCACCGGAAAACTTCAGAATCCTCCTTCAGTTACTGTGCCTTGAACTAGCCAGTTCCAAGGCTCGGAAATGGATGGATCCCCACCCCAGACCATGAGGGCCTCCGGGGCTGGTTAGGAGAACCAGGAGCATGGAGTCAGCAGACACTCCTGGGCGAGACCCCTCACGGGGCTGGTCAGGACCAGAACCAGAACGGGCCCGGAACACGTGACTTCAGCACCTTAAGTACCCCCCCCCGGGAATACACAGCAGGGCAAGACACGCCCACTGATTGGCTCCGGGGAAAGATTGGTACCCAATGCGTCCAACCAGACTGCGTTCTCAGCCTGTCACAGGTGCTCACCTCACCTATGACCAGGCAGAACCTTAGTACAGCCCAGCCAAACTGATGCCAAAGTATAACCTAGAAAAATTAACCCCAAACTCAATTACATTTCTGGGAAAAACTAAATTTGCAGTCATAGCGTGCACTTTGAAAAAAGTGCCAGCGCTACATATTTATGTAATTAACTAATTAACAATAGATGAGAGGGGGAAATATCTGACAATTAATGATGAGATGATGATCATTAACGATGAGTATGGTTCAGCAGATGTTCGATGCTAAACCCGAACACCACTGAAATCGATAAAAGCTCAATCTGTCAAATTTAAAATGACAATTTTTTGGGCTAATAGGCAAGTGGGTGTCAAAAATAGCATGAGGGGGTGGGCACTACCTCATCATTTCTTTGTAAATGCAGCACACCCTATAGCAAGAATGAGAATAAAATTTGCATAGAGTCCAGACCCTTTGATTCTGGTATATATGTTAAGGTGGTACCTCATGCAAAAAAACAAATAAGCTTGAGGTCTCAAATGCATACCAGCCCCTTAATATGAACATGCAGCCTGGCTGGCCAGTAAAGGGGGGTGTAGCACCCAGGCCTTATGCCCGGGGGGGGGGGTGTAGCACCAGGCCTTATGCCCGTACCAAAAAGCAGTAAAATAAAAACTATAGGCAACGGCACTGTCCAAATCGGTTCCCAAATAGGCGACTATTGCGACTCTGCGGCGCCTCACCGATTCCCAAAAGTAGTTTCTATACTACTTTTGGAGACTTCGGGAGACTGCAGAAAACCGCACAGATGTCTCTGAAAACGCCCCCGAAGTCGGAACTGACAGGCGGGTATGAAATTGTGCGAGTTCAGCTAAACTCGCACAATTTCAATCCCACAGCAGTGTGAACCTGGCCTGAAAGAGATTTGCAGAGAAATATTGTATCTGCTCCCATATTATGTGTATTGTGTATAGCTCTGCAAATCTGCAAATTCTATGAGCAGCACACATTTGACATTTCTTGTAGTTTAGTTGATGGATTATTTCATCAGTTTGCAAGCAAGTTTGAAGTTCTAAAAAATATTTTTGGTTTAACAATAATTCTTGAAAATTAGGCACCAGTTACTGTGAGTGGATCCATGCTTGCTTGTGTGACCATGCTGTGGGCTAATGTGTGTTTTTTCACATATCGTTCTGTACTTTTATGCAGTCATTATATTTATTTTGTATGTGCTTTTGTACATATAGGTAAAAAAAACGCACAGTTCAGAGCACTCCCTGCCTAACAGTATGTTTTTGGGCTGTGGGGGAATGACAACAACTGGAGGAAGGTCACCCAAACACAAGATTATATTCACACTTTAGATACCATCACTGACTGGAGCTCAGAACTCTGCTACTAAAAGCCAATGGTCATCACTTATTCACTTTGTTGTCCCTAAGGCCCCTTTCACACGGGACGGATCCGTAATGATCCGCCCCGTAAACATCCGCTTGCTCAGTGGGGATCGTTCCGTTAATCCCTGCTGAGCCAGCGGATGACAGGGCGGTCCCTGCACACTGACGGACGATATCGGGTGTCAGCGGGTGGTCATCCGCTGACACCCGCTATCCCATAGGGATGCATGTATGTCCGTATTTCATCCGGATGAAATACGGACATACGGCCGGCATGTGTGCAAGGGGCCTTACTCAATCCATGAAATTAAATAAAACGATTACATTGTTAAGGAAGGTGATGATGAAACATGGACATAAAAAGCAAATGTTCCCTGGTTCTAATAGCTCTGCAATGTTCCTCAATGGGAGGCACCTGTCTCTTCTAGGTTTGATGTTTTGATAAGTATAAAATATTTCACAGTTAAACTGTCAACCTTCTATATTGCTGCATTGTTTATGTAGAATATAATGCTAGCAGAAAGGGATTATAACGATTTTTAGACATGCGCAAATCGTTTTGGTTCAAATGTAAATTTGAACAAATTTTAGAATTTTGTTGAAAATACTTTTTGTGTATTTGTTTTCTAACAAACTCAAAATTTTTTGAACGATTCAAATTCAGATCGTTCGAAAAAAATTAATCGACCGATTCAAATTCTGTGTGAAGAATAGCTGGTTGTTAAGGAGCGGGCTGGGAAGCCATGTCCTTAACAACCGATGACTCATCAGCTGTCAGTGGGCTTTACCGCTGAGAGCTAAAATGTAAACAAAAGAATACCAGCAATAGAAAAGTCAGAAACAAAAAAAAAAGTGTGGGGTCCCCCCAATCCATACCAGGCCCTTGGGGTCTGAATGAATTAATGAATGAATGAATGAATTTTCTAAGGGAAACTCCATGCCAAAATGTTTTAAAAAAAACAGCGTGGGGTCCCACGAAGAAGACCCCCGGAGCTGCCTAATAAATTACTTTAAAAACCTGTCTAGTGTGTTTTTTTATTGACATTCTTTTTCCGCAGGTGAATGGGTAGGGGTTACGATGTACCCTATAATCATTCACATAGGGTGGGGGGCCGGGATCTGGGGGCCCCCTTATTAAAGGGGGCTCCCGGATTCCAATAAGCCCCCAGGCCCTTGTCCTCATCAACATGGGGACAAGGTGCTTTGGGGTGGGGGGCCGCAGCCATTTTTTCCGACGGATTTTGTCCGACACTGGTGTTGCATACCCACGGTCGGACAAAGTTGTCGGAAAATCCAATCATTCTGAACCGGGGTGACGTTCGTTGAGTTCGATGGAACTATGTAGAGGCTAGCAGCCAATAGCTTTGGTCTCGTAATTTGATCTGAGCATGCGTGGCACTTTGTCCGTCGGAATTCTCTACACACGATCGGAAAAAGTCAGATCGGATTTTGTTGTCGGAAAATTTGAGAGCAGGATCTCAAATTTTTTCCGGCGGAAATTCCGACAGAAAAAGTCCGATGGAGCCCACACACGGATTTTCCGACAACATGGTCCGATCGGACATTTTCCGTCGGAATTTCCAACCGTGTGTACGGGGCATAACACAGAAAAACACACAAGGGAATAAGAAACAAGCTCATTCAGGGGAAGCGACAAGCTTATTGGCCAACGTCCAGAAATATTTCAGAACTAACAAATTTGTTCTTTCGAATTCTCGTTCAGTAGAATTTCCGTTATTTCGTATCTTCGTGGTTTTGACTTCCGTTTTCTGAATATTCGTAATTTCGATTTTTCGTTCACTTTGATTTTCGTTATTTTGAATCTTTGTTTGGTATTTTTGTAGTTTCTGTTTTTTTGGATTTTCATTCTTTCGTATTTTCGCTGTTTCTTATTTAATAATTTCGTATTTTTGTTGTTTTCCATATTCGTTCTTTTCGATAATTTATTGTTCATTCGAATTTTTAGTAAAACCTATATTTATTCGTATGTTTACAAATTAACGAATATAACGAATTTTGACGAATAATGAATTCGTAACTAAACGAATTGCACATGTCTAGTTTTTTTTTTTTTTATGGAAGTAAGGGGTAAGTGAAAGGTACTAGAAACCATTATATCTCTCTCTATCCCATGGATAATATTCTTCAGAGCTTTGAGAAAAGAACAAAATGTTTTCCTGTAGAAATATATAGAACAGAAAGATTGATATTTGAGCTCAAAGTCTTCATTATAATCTCATTTACTGGATCAAGGTTCTTGAGCAGCAGGATAGAAAATTAAATAGACTATTAATACAAAATGCAATTCTCCCTAAGTACTATATATCTAATTTTAAAGCATGAAACATACTTTATCAAAATTGATAGCTTTTTGTGTGTAGTTTAATGAGACCAAAGGCGTACTAAGGGGGGTGCGGGGGGGGGGGCCGCACCGGGTGCCACACACTGGGGGGGTGCCAGGCCGGCGCCCCCCTCCGCGATGGAAGCGGGGAGTCGGGGACAGCGCGCCGAGCGCTGATATATCTTGCGCAGCGCCGCTGCGCGGTGAGTAACAGCCAGCGTCAGGTGAGGTGAGAGGAGGGAGAGGGGGAGGGTGTTCGCCGCTCTACGCGGCTCTCCGCGGCTCTGATCTGTCTCGGCTGTGTCATACAGCCGAGCAGAGTGAAGCCGCCGGCTCCGCCTCCCCCTCCTCCTTGTAGTCTGCTGTGTGTCCCGCGCTGACAATCCTCCTGACCTGAGGTACATTAAGGGTCGTAGGGGGGGGGGGGGTCTTTACTGTAGTAGGGGGGGTCTGTACTGTAGTAGGGGGGGGTCTGTACTGAAGGGGGGGGGGTGTGCATTGTAGTGGGGGGGGGGTCTGTGTGTAGGGGGGGGGGGGGGTCTGTAGTGAAGGGGGGGGGGTCTGTACTGAAGGGGGGGGGGGTCTGCATTGTAGTGGGGGGGGGTCTGTACTGTAGTAGGGGGGGGGGTCTGTACTGAAGGGGGGGGGTCTGCATTGTAGTGGGGGGGGGGGTCTGTACTGAAGGGGGGGGGGTCTGCATTGTAGTAGGGGGGGGGGGTCTGTACTGTAGTAGGGGGGGGGGGGGCTGTACTGTAGTAGGGGGGGGCCTGTACTGAAGGGGGGGGTCTGCATTGTAGTAGGGGGGGGGGGGGTCTGTACTGAAGGGGGGGGTCTGCATTGTAGTAGGGGGGGTCTGTACTGTAGTAGGGGGGGTCTGTACTGAAGGGGGGGGGGTCTGCATTGTAGTAGGGGGGGGTCTGCATTGTAGGGGGGGTATCCACTGTAGGGGGGGGTCTGTACTGAAGGGGGGGGGGTCTGCATTGTAGTAGGGGGGGTCTGCATTGTAGGGGGGGTCTGTACTGTAGGGGGGGGGGCTCTGCATTGTAGGGGGGGTCTCCACTGTAGGGGGATCTGTATTGTGGGCGGGTCTGTGTAACATGCAGGGGGTCCAGAGCTGTTAGGGGGGGGGGTGTCTGTGTAATGTAAAGGGGTCCAGAGTGCTGTGTAATGTAAAGGGGTCCAGGGTGCTGTGTAATGTAAAAGGGTCCAGGGTGCTGTGTAATGTAAAGGGGTCCAGGGTGCTGTGTAATGTAAAGGGGTCCAGGGTGCTGTGTAATGTAAAGGGGTCCAGGGTGCTGTGTAATGTAAAGGGGTCCAGGGTGCTGTGTAATGTAAAGGGGTCCAGGGTGCTGTGTAATGTAAAGGGGTCCAGGGTGCTGTGTAATGTAAAGGGGTCCAGAGTGCTGTGTAATGTAAAGGGGTCCAGAGTGCTGTGTAATGTAAAGGGGTCCAGGGTGCTGTGTAATGTAAAGGGGTCCAGGGTGCTGTGTAATGTAAAGGGGTCCAGGGTGCTGTGTAATGTAAAGGGGTCCAGAGTGCTGTGTAATGTAAAGGGGTCCAGAGGCGCAGGGTGCTGTGTAATG
Source organism: Lithobates sylvaticus (assembly GCA_028564925.1). NCBI lineage: Eukaryota > Metazoa > Chordata > Amphibia > Anura > Ranidae > Lithobates > Lithobates sylvaticus. The sequence goes on along the minus strand of CM053029.1, from coordinate 511,888,988 downwards.
TAAAGGGGTCCAGAGTGCTGTGTAATGTAAAGGGGTCTAGAGGTGCAGGGTGCTGTGTAATGTAAAGGGGTCCAGAGTGCTGTGTAATGTAAAGGGGTCCAGAGGTGCAGGGTGCTGTGTAATGTAAAGGGGTCCAGGGTGCTGTGTATTGTAAAGGGGTCCAGAGTGCTGTGTAATGTAAAGGGGTCCAGAGTGCTGTGTAATGTAAAGGGGTCCAGAGTGCTGTGTAATGTAAAGGGGTCCAGGGTGCTGTGTATTGTAAAGGGGTCCAGAGTGCTGTGTAATGTAAAGGGGTCCAGAGGTGCAGGGTGCTGTGTAATGTAAAGGGGTCCAGGGTGCTGTGTATTGTAAAGGGGTCCAGAGTGCTGTGTAATGTAAAGGGGTCCAGGGTGCTGTGTATTGTAAAGGGGTCCAGAGGTGCAGGGTGCTGTGTAATGTAAATGGGTCCAGAGTGCTGTGTAATGTAAAGGGGTCCAGAGTGCTGTGTAATGTAAAGGGGTCCAGGGTGCTGTGTATTGTAAAGGGGTCCAGAGTGCTGTGTAATGTAAAGGGGTCCAGGGTGCTGTGTATTGTAAAGGGGTCCAGAGTGCTGTGTAATGTAAAGGGGTCCAGAGGTGCAGGGTGCTGTGTAATGTACACAGTAGTGACAAAAAGATATTTAAGGATGCAGAGGTATGCAGGGAGCACAGTGGGGTGTTTTTACGTTTTAAGGTGGGGGGTGCCAGATATAGGATCCGCCCCGGGTGCCATATGCACTAGGTACGCCCCTGAGTAGGGGGGGGTCTGTACTGAAGGGGGGGGGGGTCTGCATTGTAGTGGGGGGGGGTCTGTACTGTAGTAGGGGGGGGTCTGTACTGAAGGGGGGGGGTCTGCATTGTAGTGGGGGGGGGGGTATGTACTGAAGGGGGGGGGTCTGCATTGTAGTAGGGGGGGGGGGTCTGTACTGTAGTAGGGGGGGGGCTGTACTGTAGTAGGGGGGGGGGTCTGTACTGAAGGGGGGGGGGTCTGCATTGTAGTAGGGGGGTCTGTACTGAAGGGGGGGGTCTGCATTGTAGTAGGGGGGGGTCTGTACTGTAGTAGGGGGGGTCTGTACTGAAGGGGGGGGGTCTGCATTGTAGTAGGGGGGGGTCTGCATTGTAGGGGGGGTATCCACTGTAGGGGGGGTCTGTACTGAAGGGGGGGGGGTCTGCATTGTAGTAGGGGGGGTCTGCATTGTAGGGGGGGTCTGTACTGTAGGGGGGGGGCTCTGCATTGTAGGGGGGGTCTCCACTGTAGGGGGATCTGTATTGTGGGCGGGTCTGTGTAACATGCAGGGGTCCAGAGCTGTTAGGAGGGGGGGATTATGTGTAAAGTAAAGGGGTCATGAGTGCTGTGTAATGTAAAGGGTTGTTTTTTTTTTTTGGGGGGGGGTGGGTAATGTAAAGGGGTCCAGAGTGCTGTGTAATGTAAAGGGGTCCAGGGTGCTGTGTAATGTAAAAGGGTGGGGTGTGTGTAATGTAAAGGGGTCCAGGGTGCTGGGTAATGTAAAGGGGTCCAGGGTGTCTGTGTAATGTAAAGGGGTCCAGAGTGCTGTGTAATGTAAAGGGGTCCAGGGTGCTGTGTAATGTAAAAGGGTCCAGGGTGCTGTGTAATGTAAAGGGGTCCAGGGTGCTGTGTAATGTAAAGGGGTCCAGGGTGCTGTGTAATGTAAAGGGGTCCAGGGTGCTGTGTAATGTAAAGGGGTCCAGGGTGCTGTGTAATGTAAAGGGGTCCAGGGTGCTGTGTAATGTAAAGGGGTCCAGGGTGCTGTGTAATGTAAAGGGGTCCAGAGTGCTGTGTAATGTAAAGGGGTCCAGAGTGCTGTGTAATGTAAAGGGGTCCAGGGTGCTGTGTAATGTAAAGGGGTCCAGGGTGCTGTGTAATGTAAAGGGGTCCAGGGTGCTGTGTAATGTAAAGGGGTCCAGAGTGCTGTGTAATGTAAAGGGGTCCAGAGGCGCAGGGTGCTGTGTAATGTAAAGGGGTCCAGAGTGCTGTGTAATGTAAAGGGGTCTAGAGGTGCAGGGTGCTGTGTAATGTAAAGGGGTCCAGAGTGCTGTGTAATGTAAAGGGGTCCAGAGGTGCAGGGTGCTGTGTAATGTAAAGGGGTCCAGGGTGCTGTGTATTGTAAAGGGGTCCAGAGTGCTGTGTAATGTAAAGGGGTCCAGAGTGCTGTGTAATGTAAAGGGGTCCAGAGTGCTGTGTAATGTAAAGGGGTCCAGGGTGCTGTGTATTGTAAAGGGGTCCAGAGTGCTGTGTAATGTAAAGGGGTCCAGAGGTGCAGGGTGCTGTGTAATGTAAAGGGGTCCAGGGTGCTGTGTATTGTAAAGGGGTCCAGAGTGCTGTGTAATGTAAAGGGGTCCAGGGTGCTGTGTATTGTAAAGGGGTCCAGAGGTGCAGGGTGCTGTGTAATGTAAATGGGACCAGAGTGCTGTGTAAGGTAAAGGGGTCCAGTGTGCTGTTTAATTTAAAGGGGTCCAGATATAGGATCCGCCCCGGGTGCCATATGCACTAGGTACGCCCCTGAATGAGACTACATAAAATATGAAAAGATGCTGGAAAGATACATTACACAACAAATGTAAATGTGTGGCATATGATAGAGAAGAGCCTCAGGCTCTTCTTCCTCCATTAAACTAGACAACGTATGTCCTTCTCTCTAGGACAAGATTATACAAGACAAAAGAATATGGTACAATATGTAAAAACAGTATATTTCTACTTTTCTGTAGGGTGACCATTCCCTTTCATCCCATTAAGGATGTTCTATTTGGTTCTTTGGGGATCTGTACAGAACTGCCAGCCACATAGCAACATGCCTGCCCTTACTTATTATGGATTATGATTGGAGATAATTCATCATATTTTAATGGAAAACAAAATTGGTTGAAAACAGTTCTGTATCTTGGCAAGGTCATAGAAGGATTTTTGAACAATGACATTTTCTTTTGAATTCAGTTTAGATTAGGGATATCAACCTCTAAACAGGCAGTCTTGCTATTTATTTGTGATAATCAGGGAATTAGATGTGGTATGTATTATACTGGGAGTTAAATCTTTCAGGGACCTGCATCTTCAGCCTCAAAGTAGTTATAAAATATTAAACATGGTATATTTACCTCCTCTTGTGGGGTCCCCTGCTGGTGCTCTTGGCTCCTTGTTGTGAAGGCGCATGTGCAGGCTCGCTCCCAAGCCGGGCTGCGTGCCTCCATAGGCATAGTGTGGCTTGGGCCTGCCCCCCTCTCCCTCCTCGCAGGATTTGATTAACAGCACCAGGAGTCAATGGCTCTTGCTGCTGCTTCTCTGTCCTGTGAGGAGAGAGAGAGACAAGTGCCACTGCAGATGGGCACAGAGCTGTATTGAGAAAGGTAAGTATAAAGGGGAGGTGGGGGAGTGATACAAATGCTGTAACATGTTTTACTTTAATGCAGGGAATGTACTACTAAAAAATAACAAACATGTTATACTTACCTGCTCTGTGCAGTGGTTTTGCACAGAACAGCCTGGATCCTCCTCTTCTTGGGTCCCTATTTGGTGCTCCTGGCCCCTCCCTCCTGCTGAGTGCCCCCAGAGCAAGCAGCTTACTATGGGGGCACCCTCTCTCACTTCATTGGCTCACTGACTTTGATTGACAGCAGCGGAAACGAATGGTGCCCTGCTACTGTCTCAGCCAATGAGACAACCGAGACTCTCGTGCAACACTGCTAGATCGAGATGGGGCTCATGTAAGTATTAGGGGGGCTGAGAGGGGGCTGCTGCACACAGAAGGTTTTTTATCTTAATGCATAGATTGCATCTGGGGTCAATTCACTAAGAATTAAATAACGCAGAAAAAATTGAGGTAAAATAATGCATGCGGAAACAAATGTGCAAATGTTCAGTTCACTAAGAATTGTGTGGTAAATAACTACTGCGGTAAAGTTTTAATAATGTGGTAATTATCGCATTTATCGCACTAAGTTGGTTGCTAAACAGCAGGCAGGGAAGTCGGCTGCCGCGTCCTTGACAACAGATGACTCATCAGTGAAGAGAATGCATTAAGGTTATAAACCTTCCACCTTTACAACCAATTTAGAGCTGAACTCCAGGAATGATCTTTATTGCATTCTTACATTAATACACTGGGGAAGCTGACAATCACTGTATTAATCAGCATAATAGGCATGTGCAGGGGGTGTGCCAGGTGTGCCTAAGCACACCCTAATAACCACATGCAGTACCGATTCTGCCCATCTTCTCCACCTTGTCTCAATGTAATCATTGAGAAAATTCAAGGCATTCTCTGAAGGGTGGTGTTGCCAAGCAAGCGACCCTCTGTGAGCAGTGTGTCCAGAGGGGAAACCGCTCAGCACAGGACCCAGAGGAAAGCAGCTATTACTGTAGTAGTGCCGTCTGCTACAGTGATTATCAGTTTCCCCAGCAGACCCTCAGGTATGATATATGCATACTTCCATTGAACTAAGCTGGACCAATGTTGGTATCAGATAGGGATCATACCTGGAGTTTAGCTTTAGCAACTGCTGCATTATTAGCTATTATCAGCCACAGTGCCCCTGGTGCCTCCTGGGATGCATGACATGCAGTCTCATTTAGTAAGGAGGAGGGGGGCAGGTCTATTAGTGCCTGCACTCAGAAGAGCCAGAAGCAACATGGCAGCGCTGGACAAGTGCAGGGACTGCAGAGAGGAGGATCCCAGCAGGTCAATGCTGGACCCGCTGGTTAGGTGATTAGCCTTACTGTGCAGAACACAGTATCAGGTAAGCAGGGGAAAAAAATATTAGGGGGGAGGGGATAGGCTGAAGTTCTTCTTTAAATATGTAAAAACCGTGTTTGCCTTATGTACATAAATAATTTTAACCCCTTCCCATCTGGCCTAATGTAATGTGAGCCCTGTTTTTTTCTGGGAATACGTTATGTGACGTCCTCCCATGATTGCGCCAATGCCGATCACTGTATCGGCACTCTGCCTGTACCATGTGATCACTGTGGCCAATCACAGCAGATCACATGACAATTGCACACAATAAATGGCTTTGATTTTTGCCATTCATTGTGTACTATTGTGATGAGCTCTGTGATTGATCACAGTGATCACATGGTACAGACATGTCCAATCACAGCTCGTCTGTACCATGTGATTAGCTGTGTCCAATCAAAGATAATCACAATATTAAAAACATTTATGAATAGTTTTCATTCAGAAAAAAATGGCTGCTAATAACTGTAAAATTCACAGTTGCAAGCAATCATATTGTGAAAAATAAAAATAAAAGAAATCCTGATTACCTCTTCAGAGTAGTACAGTTGTACTATGGTAGCACTCTATTGCTCTGGTCACAGTATGTAAAAAAAAAAAATTATGTATAAAGAAAAATTATGAAAAATATTGAAACAAAATATAAAAATAACATACTGTCACCAGTCAGTGTCCCTAATCACTGCCACTCCAGTTATATGATAGTGCTATATTGCACTGGTGACAGTATGCACAACATTTTAAAAACATTTAAAAAAACGTTTTTTTGTTAATTTTCTCTTCCAAAAAATTGTGACTTCAAAAAACTCACCATGTCTCTTACTAAATACATTGGATTGTCTACTTTCCAAAAGGGGGACATTTGGTGGATAATTGTACTGTCCTGGCATTTTCAGGCCTCAAGAAATTAGACTGCCAGTACATCAGGATTGATCGTTTTTCAGATATATTTACCATAGCTTACGGACTCCATACCTTTCCTACAGACTAAATCATATACACGGATTTGGGTTATTTTCACCAATAATATGTAGTGGCATACATGTTCACATTAATTTATGAAGAAAGATTATTACATTTGCAAAATGTTATAACAGAATTTAAGAAAAACTTTTTTTTCCAACATTTTTAGTCTTTTTTCATGAATGTGATATAAACAATACCCTTATGTGGCGTACATACGGTCAGAATTTCCGATGGAAACAGTCCGATGGGAGCTTCTCATCGGATTTTCCGACCGTGTGTATGCCCAACGGTCTTTTTCTGTCTGAATTTCCGACGGACTTTGAATTGAGAACCTGTTCTCAATTTTTCCGACGGAAAACCTTTCTATCGGATTTTCCGATCGTGTGTATGCAATTCCGACAGGCAAAATTCCGACGCACGCTCGGAAACAATTTGACGCATGCTCGGAAGCATTAAACTTCCCTTTTATAGTGCTGTCGAACGTGTTTTATGCTGCTGTGTTATTGACCGTTGGAATTTGGTGTGATCGTGTGTAGGCAACACAGCTTGAGCGGAATTCCGTCGGAAAAAAAACGTCAGAGTTTTTTCTGACGAGAATTCCGATCGTGTGTACGCGGCATTAGGCTATATTCATATGAACAATGGGATGAGATAGTTTGCTGTGTTCAGAGACAGCTATACCACCTCCCCATACAGCAACACTGTGCTATAGCTGTATGCAAGCTGGCTGATTACCTGCAGTGCAGAAAAACCCACACTGGACGCACAATGGTTACATCCAATCAGAAGCTCTATTGGCCTGTAACCACTTTGATGAGTACAAATCTGGCAACTGCCCCTGAGAACTGCAGCTGTTAACACACTACTACTACTACTACTACTACTAATACTACTACTACTAGTCTACTGATTTTTGCCGGTGGCTACCTCGGGCTGCTGCTATTCAGACATGTGAATGTAGCTTCATAGTATTCCAGTTGGAAGGGTGTTTTAAATGTTGGTAGTAGAATGATAATGAAAATAATTTTGCAGAATTTCGATAAGGCTTTGTTTACATGGGGCATATGCATTTATGTCCCTTGTGAAGGCTGTGTATTCCTGCATGGGAATGCACATGTAGCGCTACCCCCGTAAGGGCCGCTGGTCATATGGGCTTTCAAAACAATACTTTCAAGACATGGAGTGTGTGAAGAACTTGTGTCTGATAATGGGCCGCAATTCTCATGTTCTGAATTCCAGTGCTTCCTGTGTGAATAGGGAATCAGGCACAAACCCACAAGCCCCTATCACCCACAGGCCAATGGTCTAGCAGAGAAGTATGTTGACATAGCCAAATCCATTATACTGAAAGCACAATCATCAGGGCAGGATGTGTACCTAGGACTGTTAAACTATCGTGCAACACCTATTGAAGGTTTATGCTCACCTGCACAGCTGCTAATGGGTAGAACACTGAGGACCACAGTGCCTATTGCACCACAGAAATTGCAGCCTCAGTCTATTCCACAGGATCGAGTAACAGCTCAGAGGATCATAAACATGAAAAAACAAAAACTGTATTTTGATAAATCTACAAAATCCCTTCGTCCACTCTCTGCTGGGCAAGCTCTGCGACACAGAGTCACTGGGAATACATGAGAACCTGCTTGAAATGTCAAAGATCCAATTCACCAAAATCATATATAATCAAGACCAAGTGTGGACAGAAACTGAGACGAAACAGGCGTCATCTTTGTCCAGACACTGCTACGGATACATCACTAGAGGAATCGTATGACAATGGAGATAAAGAACAAGCCCATGATGGCACAGAAGTCCTAAACACGGATATTGAGTCTACTGAGGACACAGAGGACAGCATAAACGTATAAGCATGTGATATTGCTGGGAGTGACTCTCAACTGGACACCAATCCTACGGATGATGAGCCAGCGATTACTTTCTCTCGCTATGGTCGAGCTATTAAACCAAAGACATGGAGGGACTTTGTCTCATATTAAATGCTTCATACTTGAGAGGGAAGATGTAATCATGTGTATGCTTTATGTTATAATTCAAGTTCAATTGTTATGCCTAGTTCCTTATGCATGTTAGGAAACAGTTAACAGTTTTGGTCATGTGATCTGAGGACGGGGAGCTGTGGAGAGTTCTGTAAGATGGATGCTGCTGGATAAACACCAGGCTCATGTTAAAGCTTATGCTGTCTGCCTATTCTTGGTGTTAAATGATCACAATAGTCAGGCAACTATAATTTTTTTGGAGGACAGCAATGGCAGACCCAATACTTTCCTTGTAGCACAGTCATTTTAACCTGATGCATATATTAGTGAGAGTCAGTGGCAGTGTTTGGTGGCAATTCCTGGTGAGCAGTATATTTCTGGTCACACACCTCCTCTCCAGGTAAATAGAAGATCGCCACCTGTGAGAGCATGCAGAAAACTCTAGAAAATATAAAGAGGGAAAGGTGGGGGTTATATATGCAAAGCAGACTTTTTTGTATTTTCTCCAACAGCCATATTCATACTACAAGTAGCCATAAACCTATTCTACCAATACAAGAAATAACTAAAAATATATTGTTTTTAAGAATTTTGCAAAGACACAAAGAGAATGCACATTTCCTAACAGCTGCTCTATGACAAAATTATCTTTTTAAAAGGATTCAAATTACAGCATTCTTGTTCAATTTAAAAAAAAAAAGCACAAATGAGATTCGGAGTCAGCAGGGTGCCTACATTTGACATCTGGTGTATAAATCTCCCTTTGTGCCTGCTTATAATACATTAATAATTCTGTGAACTAAAACAATTAAAGCTGAACTCCAGGGAGGTATATAAAAGATTCATTAAAGTGAACATGTCATAGGGAAACATGGCCCTACTATTGCTGACTAATTTTCTGGCTTTTATGATGACCCTCTGGCTTCAATACCATCAGAATCACTGACCTGGAAATCGTATTCTGTTCAGAAAAGTCAAAGTAAATTCCTAATGTGCGTAATTGCATCATGTGATTCATATTCCTGAAGCAAGAGAGTTAGCATGATAGGCAAGGAAGTACGCAGTTTCAGAAGGAGAGGTCAGCAGTGACAGCTTTCTTGTTTATCTCATTAAAGGTTGAAATGAAGACCAAACTCTAATAATGCATTTATAACTGCTACTAATGAGTATCCAATTTTTTTCTCAATATCAGCCTCCTGTAATCGCCTGAATAACAGTATTCAGAATGGGAGAGGAAGGCCAGCACTATCAAGCAACAAACCAGCCTTTGTATCAGTATAGAAGGATGACATTTCCAGTGTACTGTCTTTCCTTCATTGTCCAATTAGCATGGTGGGTTTTGTCTTGCTAACATCCATCTTACCACCTGCCCTCTGGATCCTGTTACCTCGCAAATGCTACATTCACATCACATTACATCTTCAATCTTTCCATCTCTTCTGGCATCTTTCCTAACTCTCTAAAACATGCACTTATCAACCCCACATGAAAAGAGCTCTCACTGGACCCATCCAATCTTAACAACCTATGCCCCATCTCCTTGCTCCCCTTCTTATCCAAACTCCTTGAACATCTGGTCTACAACCGACCACCTTGCAGATAATAGCCTTCTTGATCCCCTTCAGTCTGGATTTCGTCCTCAACACTCCACAGAAACTGCTCTCCTAAAACTAACAAAAAATCTACTAATTGCCAGAACCAATGTACACTATTCTGTACTCCTACTCCTTGACCTCTCTGCTGCCTTTGATACGGTTGACCACCCCCCTCCTCCTCAAAAAAAAATCCACCCCTTTGGTCTCCCTGACTGTACTCTTCGTTGGTTCTCTTCCTACTTATCCAACCGCGACCTTTAGCGTTACTTACAATTCTACTTCCTCCTCTCCTCTTCCTTTCTCTGTTGGGGTCCCCCAAGGTTCTGTTCTTGGACCTCTCCTATTTTCACTCTACACCTCCTCCCTGAGTCAGCTGATAGCCTCCCATGGCTTCCAATACCACCTCTACGCTGTCAACACCCAAATCTATTTCTCTACCCCTCAGTTTACTCCTTCAATCTCCTCACGTATCACTAATTTACTATCAGATATATCAGTCTGGATGTCACACCACTTCCTCAAACTTAATCTATCCAAAACCGTACTTATAATTTTTCCTCCCTCACGTGCCTCTTCCCCTAATCTCTCTGTCCAAATCGACAACCATAAGTCCATCCCCGCATGTCAAGCTCCTAGGTGTAGTCCTGGACTCTGAACTCTCCTTTAAGCCCCACATCCAATCACTGTCCAAATCTTGCCACCTCAACGTCTGCAACAACTCCAAAATACGCCACTTTCAAACTACACAACTACACAACAAAGCTCTTAATCTCCCTGGCGGTATGATTCTTTCTGGTTTTAGGTGCTGAAAGCGGTACAATTATTTTGCATGGAAATTTGGCTTTTTTATATTGTAGGCATGCAATTCTTATGAATAACTCACTTAAATCTGTCCAAACCAGAGTCTAGTAGACATCCCGGGTATGATAAAGTTTAAAACACAAAATCATAAATTATAATATAATAAAAATATATATAAAAATTATTCAATAATGTAATCAAATCAAAAACACTGAAATTTGCTCAGTTGCAGAATAGTCGCTGTCATTAAATTTAGTGTTTGATGATGAATTGTGATTCTAATTTATCATCGCGGTTTTCTAGCTGGTCTAAAACCACTTTTGACATAAAGGGACACTTTTTGGTTGCTATGGACAATCTCCAGTTTCCAGGCAGAAAAAAATCTATTCATTATATAAAATGACATGCAGGGCACTGGGCAGAACACTAGGGACAAAGGGGGTGTGTATTTTTTGTATACAGTACTGTAATCTGTAAGATTACAGTACTGTATGTGTATTGTGTTTTTTAACTTTTTTGAATTTGGCGCCGATCTCCGCTCCCGTGCGTCGTAACGTCGCAGGGAACGGAGATCAGCCGCACTCGGGCACTGTGTGAATCGAGCGAGCAGACAGCTCGCACACACAGTGGGGAGACATTGCAGGATCCAGGGGATAAGGTAAGTAACTTCCCCCTGTATCCTGCAATGCGAGCCCGAGTCTGGCTCGGGGTTACCGCTTTTGGTACTGAAGTTCCAACCCTGAGCCAGACTCAGGAATACCACCAGGGGGGTTAATTCACTCCCTGATCATCTCTCGCTTCGACTACTACTACAGTCCCTCCTCATTGGCTTACCTCTACATAGTCTATCCCCCTTCAATCCATCTTGAATGCTGCTGCCAGATTCATCCACCTAACCAACAATTCTGTGTCTGCTACTCCTCTCTGTCAATCCCTCCACTGGCTTCCGCTCACCCAACAAATTAAATTCAAAATACTAACAACAACTTACAAAGCCATCCACAACTCTGTCCCCAGCTACATCACTGACCTAGTCTCAAAATACCAACCTAATTGTTCTCTTCGTTCTTCTTAAGACCGCCTGCTCTCTAGCTCCCTCATCACCTCCTCCCATACTCGCCTCCAGAGCCTCTCCAATCCTATGAAACTCCTTACCCCAATTTGTCAGATTATCTCCTACTCTATTAGCTTTTAGACGATCCCTGGAACCTTCTTCTTCAGAGAAGCCTATCCTACCCCCACCTAACAACCATATTTTCATTTTCTCCATCTGATCACCCCCCATAGTTATTACCTTTTGTTCCACTTGATCCTCCCCTCTAGATTGTAAGCTCTAACGAGCGGGGGCCCTCTGAGCCCTTCTGTATTGAACTGTATTGTAACTGTACTGTCTGCCCCTATGTTTTAAAGCGCTGCATAAACAGTTTGCGCTATGCAAATCCTGTATAATAATAATAATAGTGCCGTAGCTGCAGTGAAGGTCTCAGGTCTGGTTGCAGTGTCTGACAGGTGTGACTGGATCACAAATCTGTGAAGAGTGTTTAAAGCAGAACTTCACATTAAAAGGGAAGTTCCCCTTTAACACCCCCTTCCCCCTCCTCTTCCACTTTTAGAGGTTTATTTTTTTACTTGGGGGGGGGGGGTGCAAGTCCCCAGTGTTAGCAGGTACCTGCTCCCACTTCTGTTCTAACCGTAGGTGATCAGAGAGGAAGTTTTCCCCGTCACAGGTCCCATGAGGCTGCGGAGCCATTCATACAGCGCAGTGTGGCTTGTGCATTGCTTGTGCATTCACAGTGAGAAACTGGCTTTGAAGCCACAAGAAGTCACATCTGTCTTCCCTTAGTAAAAATGCTGGTGTAGGGGCCAAAAAGATTTGAGAAGAAGCAGCCCAGGTGAGGACAGTGCCGGACCCTTGGACAGGTAAGTGTCCTTTTTTAAAGTCAGCAGCTACAGTGTTTGTAGCTGCTGACTTCTATTTTTTTTTTCTTTTTTAAGACTGAAGATCCTCTTTAACCACTTGCTTACTGGGCACTTATACCCCCTTCCTGACCAGGCAAATGTTCAGCTTCCAGCGCTTTCACACTTTGAATGACAATTGCGCAGTCATGCAACACTACCCAAATGAGACATTTTGAGACAGATAGAGCCTTGTTTTGGTGATATTTAACCACGTCAGCCCCGGAAGGTTTCACCACCTTCCTGACCAGAGCATTTGCTTTGACTGACAATTGTGTAGTCGTGCGACGCTGTACCCAAACAAAATGTATGTACTTTTTTTCCCCACAAATAGAGCTTTCTTTTTTGTTTCTTTTTTGCACTATAAACAAAAAAAGACTGACAATTTTAAAACATATCCCCAAAAAATATAAAACATCAAATTTCTTCATCAATTAAGGCCAATATGTATTCTGCTACATGTTTTTGGTAAAAATAAGCGTATATTTGTTGCTAGTAATGTTGGCGATCAGCAATTTTTAGCGGGACTGTGACATTGCGGCAGGCAAATCTGACACTAAGTGGGTTATTTACTAAAGGAAAATCCACTTTGCACTGCAATTGCACTTGGAGGTGCAGTCGCTGTAGATCCGAGGGGGACATGCAAGGAAAATAAAAAACAGCATTTTAGCTTGCACATGATTGGATAATAAAATCAGCAGAGCTTCCCTAGCTAGCGTAGGCAGTTACTGCCGCCGCGCTAGCTCCGTGACCTGGCATGGATTTAAAGGGAATCCCCACGCCGAAAAAACGGCGTGGGGGTTCCCCCAAAATCCATGTCAGACCCTCATCCGAGCACGCAGCCTGGCAGGCCAGGAAAGGGGTGGGGACGAACGAGCGCCCCCCCCCTCCTGAGCCGTACCAGGCCGCGTGCCCTCAACATGGGGGGTGCCCTGGGGAAAGGGGGGCCGTGCGGCCCCCCCCACCCCAAAGCACCTTGTCCCCATGTTGATGAGGACAAGGGCCTCTTCCCGACAACCCTGGCCGTTGGTTGTCGGGGTCTGCGGGCGGGGGCTTATCGGAATCTGGGAGCCCCCTTTAATAAGGGGGCCCCCAGATACCGGCCCCCCACCCTATGTGAATGAGTATGGGGTACGATGTACCCCTACCATTCACCTAAGGTGTAAAATGTAAAGTACAAAAACACACACACTTTTGAAAAAATATTTTATTGCACTGCTCCGGGGGTCTTCTTCGTCTTGGGGGTCTTCTCGCCGGACTCCTCCGCTCTCTTCTGCTCTTTTACCTAGCTCTTTCACGAGCGGGGGGAGTCCGGCTACCTTCTTCGTCGTCGCCGCCGTCGTCTGGGGGTCTCGATCCGCCTTCGGGGGTCTTCCGGGGGTCTCTTCTGTTCTTGCGGCGGTCGTCGTCTTCCGCGCCGCCGGCGCCGCCTTCTTCTTCTTCTTGTCCTTCTTGTTCTTCTTCTTCTTCCGATGTTGACCCGTCGCTGTCTCTGCCCGGAATGCCTGTGCCGCTCTGCGCTCGGACTTATATAGGGACATGGGGGACAGGGTCACATGCACATGTCACATGGTGACCCCGCCCCCTTGTGTTGTCACAGTCCCGGAGGATGCTGGGACTGTGACAACACAAGGGGGCGGGGTCACCATGTGACATGAACATGTGACCCTGTCCCCATTCCCCTATATAAGTCTCAGCGCAGAGCGGCACAGGCATTCCGGGCAGAGAGAGCGTCGGGTCAACATCGGAAGAAGAAGAACAAGAAGAAGGACAAGAAGAAGAAGAAGAAGAAGAAGGCGCCAGGCGGCGCGGAAGACGACGACCGCCGCAAGAACAGAAGAGACCCCCGGAAGACCCCCGAAGGCGGATCGAGACCCCCAGACGACGGCGGCGACGACGAAGAAGGTAGCCGGACTCCCCCGCTCGTGAAAGAGCTAGGTAAAAGAGCAGAAGAGAGCGGAGGAGTCGGCGAGAAGACCCCCAAGACGGAAGAAGCCCCCCGGAGCAGTGCAATAAAATATTTTTTTTCAAAAGTGTGTGTGTTTTTGTACTTTACATTTTACACCTTAGGTGAATGGGTAGGGGTACATCGTACCCCATACTCATTCACATAGGGTGGGGGGCCGGGATCTGGGGGCCCCCTTATTAAAGGGGGCTCCCAGATTCCGATAAGATCTACCCCTTAGATTTACAGCGACTGCACTTCCAAGTGCATTTTTAGTGCAATTTCAAGTGCACTTTGCACTTGTAGTTTGCACTTGTAGTGCAAAGTGGATTTGCCTTTCGTAAATAACCCCCATAGTGTCTGGGTCTGTCTCTGAGTCTTCCCTGCACAGTTTTACTTATGTCATGCCTGCCTGTTAGGTTACTCGATTATCCCCTAGGGGTTAAATCTTTTTTTTTTTTTTTATATATTTCTTTAAAGTGAACTTAGGCGTTGACTTAGACAATAGCCAATTACAGGTTAGCAGTTTGCATACATAGTGAGAATGAAACTAGCTGATAACACACTCTAATTTATTAGAAATCACATATTTTTCTTAGTAAATTGAAATTCAACAGTTTTGTTACAGTTTAATTAGACACTGACTAGAAACTACTCATTATTTGGAACTCCCCACTTCACTGCCCAACTTTGGCTGCACAGGCTCCTGCCTAATTATGACCAGTCCTTTAATACCTCCCTTATGCGATGGCCTGGTCAGTTCACCTATCCTGGAGGTTCAAGAAGACACTCTCCCTGTGCGTGTTCAAACATACTTTTTGCACAGGAGCTTGTCCCCAGGGGAAGAAACCCTGGAAGAAGAACCATAGACCGCCCTGACTAGATCAGGAATGCAGTCCATGTTCCTGTGTGATTCCAGTGCATTCCTGTGTGGTGCGATTTTGCAACCTTTTTATTTGAAGGGTCTGCCAATCACCCCAGAATGGAGACAGAGTAATTCATGCACTACTTTTAAAAAGCATTTTGGTACCATGCGATCTGATGCCTGCAAAAACACTGCTTTTGTAATCTGCAAATGGGGTGCATTGGAACCCGCAGCAGATTGCAAAGGCAGTACATTTGGGTGCAGTGAGGGATGGTACGAAAATGGTACACAATAAACGACAATCGTTTGTTCTGTTCCCGTATGAGAAAAATGTTGGCGTTTGTCCCTTCGGGAATTTTCGTACGAAAAGTCAGAATTGGCTGTAGAAAGTTGTGTACACACTATGCGAAAATCAGACGGAAGTTCCTCGGACGCCCAATTTTCTTATAGTGTGTATGAGCCTTTAAAGCCCCCAATCTGCATAAGTGAGAACCTTGGGTGAGGCGGTTCTCACAGCAGCCCAACCTTACTAGATTGAATCTTAAAGCTGTCAGCCTATTCTCGGTGGAGCGGCGAGCTGCGGGGAGAACCCCAGCTTCTTGGAGTCTTTGCAGAATGCAGTCTTGATTCATTTATATGTGAGTGGTGTGGTTTTAATGCAGAACTTTACTCTCTCAATCAACATTGACTATTCTTAATCCTTATGCTGCTAGCATTGGTAAATAGATAGGAAAGTGTATTATGTTTACTTGTTTTAAACATTTACATTACTTCAGTTACTTCCTGGTTTTCATGCCTAGGCAAATGATTTCATACATCCCAAGAGTTTTCAAGAGGGGAGGAGAAGATTTCTCAGCTAAGTACACTCTCCTGCCTGCATACCTGAGCTAAGGGCAGATGGATTCCAGAAGCCAGGAAGTAAATTATCTGCCCTTACTTAAGATGGCCACGGCCAGAAATGCTAGAGGGGTGTTCTTCAAAGTGCTTTCTCAACAAAGTAAAGCTTGGAGACATGAATAGATGGGGGAGTTGACTTTGCATATTACAAATTAATGAAATAGTGTTTTTGGTTTGTGCTGCTCAGATGCAGTGCAGTTAAAATGTGAATGGGACTATGGTCTATTTGCGTTTTTTTTTCTCTGAGTAGTAACATTGTACTCTTTTCCTGGAGATAGCTCTTGATGTGAAAGAAGGTTTTTAACCCTCTAGTGTAGCTTATCCCAGCTGACTGAAAGGGGAAGGGAACCTTAAACGTTGCCCTTTAAGAGGCGGCCAGCGGGTGCGCCCACGCGCCTGCAGCAAGCTCCGTGAGTCGGGTCGCGGGTCCCGCAGACTCGATCGCCGCGGGGATACCCGCGATCGCCTCGCGAGGAGGAAGAATGGGGAGATGCTAATGTAAACAAGCATAAGCATCTCCCCGTTCTGCCTAGTGACAGTGTCACTGATCTCTGCTCCCTGTGATTGGAGCAGAGATCAGTGACATGTCACACACAGCCACTCCCCCCACAGTTAGAAACACGCCCCTAGGACACACTTAACCCCTACACTGCCACCTAGTGGTTAACCCCTTCACTGCCAGTGTCATTTACACAGGAATCAGTGCATTTGTATAGCACTGATTGCTGTATAAATGACAATGGTCCCAAAAATGTGTCAAAAATGTCCGATGTGTCCGCCATAATGTCGCAGTCATAATAAAAATCGCTGATCGCGCCATTTAAAAAAATATTAATAAAAATGCCATAAAACTATCCCCTATTTTGTAAACGCTATAACTTTTGCGCAAACCGATCAATAATCACTTATTGCGATTTTTTTTACCAAAAATATGTCGAAGAATACTTATCGGCCTAAACTGAGAAAAAAAAAAAAGTATTTTTTATATATTTTTGGGGATATTTATAATAGCAAAAAGTAAAAAAAAGGAAAATTTATTATCAAATACTTACCGTAATTTTCCTTTCCTGATGGACTCCATGGCAGCCTACGTGTGGGTTAACCCCGCCTCCTCTCCAATGCTATAGGACCCCTTTCAAATAAAAGAGCACTCACCCCATGATGCTACGTTCCGTAACTAGTCTACTCAATAACCAAATGGGTGGGAACTCCGTCTGCCATGGAGTCCATCAGGAAAGGAAAATTACGGTAAGTATTTGATAATACATTTTCCTTTTTCCTGACAGACTCCATGGCAGCCTACGTGTGGGAAATAACTAGCCAAGCCACACGGGAGGGTATGCTTAAACAACAGAAAATTTATTTTGTCCTATCCACCGATAGGATTTTACGACCAAAATCAACAGAAGACAATGAAGCAGGCTCTATACAGTAGTGAGACATGAAAGTATTAATAGAGGCCCAAGAGGCCGCTTTGCAAATGATATCTGGAGCCACATGCTGCGCCGCTGCCCAGGATGCTGCCATTCCGCAAGTAGAGTGAGCTGTCACCGCCTCTGGGGGAGCCAAGCCCTTAGCCCTGTAAGCTTGTTGGATGACCTGTACAATCCAAGACGCAATTGTCCTAGTCGAGGCCTTCTTCCCTTTATTAGTACCAGAGTGGAGAACAAAAAGGTGATCGGTACGTCTAAAAGAAGAAGTCATGTTAAGATAGACCTTCAGGACCTCACCTACATCCAGTGGGTGCATCTCGGAAGAATCCGGAGATCGGAATGTGGGCAACACAATCTCTTGATTATCATGGAATACCGATGTTACCTTTGGGTTTGCACCCAGCATCGGGATGAGCACAACTCGGTCCGTGAAGAACGTCAAGAAGGGTTCTTTATGCCCCAATGATCCAATCTCTGAAACCCTTTTAGCTGAGGTGATGGCTATCATGAAAGCTACCTTTGCCGAAAAGTCCTTCAGAGAAGGTGGGGAAGACCCCGCGGTACTGAGACCGGATAAATAGTCCAGCACAAGTGGTAGGTCCCATTTGGGGAATCGTGGTCTCCTCTGAGGTTTGAGTCTTGACGCCCCCCTGAAGAATTGCCGAATTAAAGGGTGAACTGCCCAGGATGTTCCTGAAAAGGCTGACAAGGCCGAGATTTGGACTCTGAGAGAGCTGATGGATAGCTGCAAGTCTAAGCCCGTTTGTAGGAAGGCGAGAATGTCTTGAATCTCCGGCTTTCTGAAGGATCTGCCCACGGAGGAAGAGAATGCCACAAATTTAGCCCATATCCTACTGTAAACCTTATTTGTGCTTGTCCTTCTCGAACTCATCAGGGTAGAGATCACTTTAGAGGAGCATCCGAATGATTCCAGCCTTTCCCTCTCAAGAACCAGACCATTAGTTTCAGCTGTGCCGGACAAGGGTGAAGGACTACCCCTTGAGAAAGAAGGTCTGGTCTGAGAGGAAGAGGTAACAGCTCTTGAAAACTGAGTTGGATCAGAAGTGGGAACCAAGGCCTGTTTGGCCAAAATGGAGCTATTGTTGCTATTTCCACTTCCTCCGACTGAAGCCTGCGCAGAAATCTGAGTAGCACCGGGAGTGGGGGAAAATCATATGCCTTCTTGAAACTCCACAGATCTGTCAAGGCATGTATCCCGAATGCTTGGCTGCACCGACCCCGAGTGTAGAACCTTTCCACTTTGAAGTTGCAGGGAGATGCGAAGAGATCCACTTCTGGAATAAACCCCCTTGACAGGATCCACTCGAATGTCTTCGCATGCAGTGACCACTCGTTGTTGTCTAATTGGTTGCGAGAGAGAAAGTCCGCCTGGGAATTCTGGACCCCGGGAACAAATACTGCCGAAATGCCTACCAAGTTCTTCTGAGCCCAGGAAAGGATGGGTTCTACTTCCTGAAGGAGAGTGGAGCTCCGTGTGCCTCCCTGTCTCTTGACGTAGGATACCGCCGTGGTATTGTCCATTCTCAACAATACCGACTTCCCCTTCAGGAGGTGAGAGAAGGACTGGAGAGCACACCAGGCTGCTCGAAGCTCCAGTACGTTCGACCCCGGGACAACTAGCTGAGTGGCCCATTTTCCCTGGGCAAGGGCTGACCCACATAGGGCCCCCCAGCCTGTACCGCTGGCATCGGTCGTGACTGTGACCCATGAGACGGGAGCGATAGAGTGGCAATTCAGTAGGTTTTTGCGAAGAAGCCACCAGAAGAGGCTGTTCCTCATAGACGTTGATATCCTGATTACCTGATTCTTGTCGCCTGATTTCCATTGACGGAGAAACCCCGACTGGAAGGGTCGTAACCTCCATAGAGCCCACTTGACCATCTGAGTCGTAGAGACCATTGTCCCTATGATTTCTAGGCACTGAGAGGCCTTCAAATGTGAAGCGTGTAGAGCCCGTGAGATCCTCCGTTGAATCACTGGGATCTTCTCTAATGGGAGAGAGATGGTACTTCTCACTGTATCGAACTGGGCCCCTAGATATATCAGATGCTGAGATGGGACCAGATGGCTTTTTTCTATGTTCAGGAGCCATCCGAAGCTGGACAATATGGAAGTCACCTGTTCCCTGTGGAGCAATAACTGCTCTCTGTCCTGGGACAACACTAAGAGGTCGTCTAAGTAGTGGTAGAGACGTATGCCTTTTAGCCTGACCAGGGCCACTACCGCCAGCAGTACCTTTGAGAAAACTCGGGGTGACGTAGTCAGTCCAAATGGGAGGCAAATGAATTGTAGATGTTCTACCCCGATTTGGAACCTTAGAAATTTGAAAAACTCTTTCTCTATTGGAACGTGAAAATAGGCGTCCTTTAAATCGATAGAGATCATCCAATCCCCGGGTTGGACGGCTTGTTGGATGGTTGATAACGTCTCCATTTTGAACTTTCCGTGCTTTATGAACCTGTTGAGGTAGGTTAGATCGATGACTGGGCGCCAAGCGCCATTTTTCTTCTGAACTAGGAATAATGGGGAGTATACCCCTTGAAACCATTCGTCTCTTGGGACATGCACTACTGCTCCTTGAACTTTTAGTATGTCCACATAAGACATTAGAATCTGCTTCTTCTCTTCCAGGGAAGGGAGAAGAGTGGATATAAACCTGGGGGGAGGGATACTGGAAAAGGCCCATCTGTGGCCTGAAGACACTGTCTTGATTACCCAGTGATCTGAGATCGAGGCCACCCAGACGTGCCGGAAAAGGAGCAGACGTGCCCCTACCCGACCCGCCTGGGCGGGCACAATCTCAAAAGGACTTCGCCGGGCCCCGGCCCTCAGACGTCTGGCTCTTGCTGGTTTTACGGAAAGAAGTCTGGCCTCTACTCCAGTTTCTCCTGAAGTCGCGACCTGGTCTATATGAGCGCGCTTCCCTTGAGCGCTCCTGGCTGCGTCTTCGATACTGAAATTTCTTTCTTCCCGACAGACGTCTATCCTGAGGAAGGAAACCCGACTTACCACCTGTGGCACGGGATATGGCATCATCAAGTTTGATTCCGAACAGGGAAGACCCCTCAAAGGGAATCCTGCACCAAGACTGCTTGGAAACTGGATCCGCAAGCCAAGGACGCAGCCACAGGGCCCGCCTGGCTGTAACTGATGATAGCATAATCCGCGCCAACAGACGAATCAGATCAATGGATGCCTCCCCCAGGAAGACCGCTGCCAATTTTAGTTCTGCCGCCGCCGAGCTTCTGGCTAGCTCTTCAGATACCCCTCTCAGAAAGGAATCTACGTTCTCCGTCCAGGCCTCCATGGCCTTGGACATGGCTGCTAAGGCAAGGGCAGGTTTGCAGGCTAAGCCCGCTAGCCCATAGATCCTCTTGACATCCTGGTCTATCTTCCTTTCCAGACCATCTTTGAAGGACACAGCGTCTTCAAGAGGAAGGGTGACATGCTTGGCTAAGCGCATTAAAGCCGCATCCACTGAAGGGGCATTCTCCAGGTGTTTCACCTCGTCTGCTTTAAAAGGATACAGCCTGGCCGTTTTGTTTGACATTGAAGACTTCTTATCTACTTTACACCATTCTTCATCAATGATGTCCTTTAGTTCCGTCAGGAGCGGAAAACTTGCTCGCTCCTTCCCCAACTGTTTAAAGAATTTTTTCTGCTTTGTTGGAGAGGGAGATGGTTCTTCCCAATTAAGGGCCTCCTTGATCGCTTTTATTAAAGGCGAAACTAGGGAGAAGTCAAAACCGACACTCTCTTCCTCACCGTCAATTTCATCCTCTGAAGAGTCAGGCGAAGAGGCGTAAGGCTGCGAAGGGCCTGCCGTCTCATGTATCTCAGCAGCGGGAGAGCCAGAACGAGTGGATTGGCTCCGAGTGTGAGGTGCTTCTACCTCCTTCATAGACTGCTGTACCACGCGCCTTACTAGAGACTCCAAGCTCTGGCTTTCTGTCTCCTTTTCCCCGACTGCTTGGGCATAGCACTGGTCACACAAAGATTTGCCCTCCGGGACTCGTGTCCCACATCCCCAGCAGGCTCTATGATTAGAGCGGCTGTCCTGGCGGTGGGAGCGGTGTCTTGAGGAGGAATTAGAGCGTCTCCTCTGGTGGTGTATATCTGATGGGGATTCACGTCTTGATCTTGATCTTGACGATGAATGATGCTGTGGTCTGGCAAGGTCTCTACTGGAAGGGCTGAAAGAAAACGGGAGGGGAAACGCATCATGCATCAAAAGAGCGTACAAGAAAAGGTATCCGTGATACACCTTAACCCCTCCCCTCTACGGCACATACCTTGTGCGTGAGGGCTGGCCACTTAAAGGCGGTGACTTGTCCATACTGATTGGACGTAAGAATGACCGGCAGGTGGTCTACGGAAGAAAATTAGTAGACCTAATAAAACTTCATGAGCATAAAATAAATATTTCCTACCATCACAAAATTTTCCTATATATATATATACATATATATATACACCAATACATATATATACACCAATACATATATATACACATATCCCGACATATGCACCCATATACATATAAACATTTATTATCTCCCTTTTTTTTTTTTTTAATTCATTTAAATATACACCTTTTTTTTTTTTTAAAACGTTTAAATATAGTATTTTGCATAGTCTCACTCACCCTGGCAAATGGGGATACCGAAATCTGCTCTGCTGCTCTGTTTCTGCTCACTGACAGGCATTCCCATCTGACAGAAGCAAGAGCAGCTTTTTAAAAGTCCCGCCTGTGACGTCATCCGCCTTCGCCCCTGCGCATTAGGGGCAATCCACACGGCGCATGCACAGCCGCCGGAAAACGACCAGACAGCGCATGCGCGAGCCAAGCCTCGTTCTGGGAAAGGCTACAGCGCATGCGCGAGCATCGGGACCGGCCGCGACCCGGAAGCCACGGCGAGCTGGAACGCAGAAGCGCTCCAGCCGCCATGAGGGAAACGCTCTGCATGACAGGGAAATACACACACAACACATACAACTAAGAGGCGACTGCCATGGAGAAAATATGTAAGGAAATCCGACCTTTGCCAGCCATCGAGCGTCCCAGGTCCAATCTTTCGACCGCCAGGCATCCAGAGGCAACCACCCCACACCACTAGGGTACCAATGGGCCTCTTAAGCTACTTGCCCGCCCATGGCTGGGAACTTGAGCTGCACCGCAAGGTATGCCGACAATTTCTCACGACCACCGACCTGATGCCCGTAGAATATAAATATGGTCCATTGGAGGAGGACAAAAAAGGAACGTAGCATCATGGGGTGAGTGCTCTTTTATTTGAAAGGGGTCCTATAGCATTGGAGAGGAGGCGGGGTTAACCCACACGTAGGCTGCCATGGAGTCTGTCAGGAAATACTGTTTTTGTTACTGTTACTGTTTTTAAAAAAAAATGTCACTCTTTTTTTTTGTTTATAGCGCAAAAAAAATAAAAACCGCAGGGGTGATCAAATACCACAAAAAGAAAGCTTTATTTGTGGGAAAAAGGACATCAATTTTGTTTGGGAGCCACGTCACATGACTGCGCAATTGTCAGTTAAAGCGACGTAGTGCCGAATCGCAATAAGTGCTCTGGTCAGGAAGGGGGTAAATTCAGACATTTGCGGTTGTTGAAGATCATTTATGAACTTTTTTGTGGTTGTTATTTATATTAGAACTTTGTTGTACTATTGACTACTACTAACTACCCATATGCTACTTTTGTGAATGTTTGTGTTGCAACTGTCGATTACTTGGCATAGTTATTCATTTGATTTTAACAGTAATTTGTCAGTATGGTGCAATTTTTCCTATATTTTGTGAAAGTTTGTCATAACTTTGAACATGGCAGCTTTGATTTACTGCTACATTGGTGAGCGTGAGCATTTTTCTGACTCTATACCAATTATGAGCTAGAAAGTGGAAATCAGAGTGATAAAATAGGGAAGAATAAAGGAATCTTTGGAAAAAAAAATATTTTTTAGATAAAATTTTATGTGATCCTAATGTATGTTTCAATGAAAAAAACAATTTTTTGTCCAAATTTTATCCCAAAAAATGAAACTTTCTGTGATTATCCACTTTAGCCCTGGACCATTTGGCTGGCCAAAGACCAGAGCACTTTTTACGATTTGGCACTGCGTCACTTTAACTGACAATTGTGCGGTCGTGCGACATAGCTCCCAAACAAAGTTGACGTCCTTTTTTCCCCACAAATAGAGCTTTCTTTTGGTGGTACTTGATCACCCCTGCGATTTTTTATTTTTTGCGCTATAAACAAAAAAAGAGCGACAATCTCGAAAAAAAAAAAATAGCAATATTTTTTACTTTTTGCTAAAATAAATATCCCCAAAAATATATATAAAAAAAAAAATTTTTTTTCCTCAGTTTAGGGCGATAAGTATTCTTCTACATATTTTTGGTAAAAAAATAAAAAAAAATCTCAATAAGCGATTATTGATTGGTTTGCGAAAAGTTGTAGCGTCTCCAAAATAGGGGATAGTTTTATGGCATTTTTATTAATTTATTTTTTTACTAGTAATGGTGGGGATCAGTGATTTTTATCGTGACTGCAACATTATGGCGGATGCATCGGACACTAATGACGCCATTTTAGGACCATTGTCATTTATACAGCGATCAGTGCTATAAAAATGCACTGATTACTGTAAAAATAACATTGGCAGTGAAGGGGTTAACCTGTAGGGGCACTGAAGGGGTTAAGTGTGTCCTAGGGATGTGTTCTAACTGTAGGGGGGATGGGCTACGTGTGTCATGACACTGATCACCGCTCTCGATCACAGGAAGCTGTGATCAGTGTCCTGTCACTAGGAAGAATGGGGAAATGCTTGTTTACATCAGCATTTCCCCTTTCTTCCTCTCCGTGAGACGATCGCGGGGCTCCTGGCAGACGTCGAGTTCGCAGGACCCGTGGTCACACTCACGGAGCTCCCACAATGTCACTTCTTAAACGGGATGTACCTGTACGCCAATATGCCCAGCCATGCCATTTTGTTGACGTATATCGTTGTGCGCTGTTCGGGAGGTGGTTAAACTGACTTTTTAAAATACTTCTAACCAGGGCTTTTTTTTCTCAGAGAATAGGTGCAGGAACTCCCCCCCCCATCTGAGTCACCCCTTGTCTCTGCCCCTACCCACCTCTGACCACCGTCCTTGATTCCACCCCCTACCCACCTACAAGTACTGCCCCTTTTAGAGAATACAGAACCAAGTATTATTTTGTGGTGCTAAATCATTTGTATGGAACATATTAATGATAAAAAGAAAAGCAGTAAAATAGATCCCCTGCAGCCAGGAACAATAGAATCCCAGCAATAGATCCCCACACAACAATAGACTCCCCAGCAACAATGGACTCCACCCCACCAACAACAGATTCCCTGCAGCAACAGTGAACTACCCACAACAAAATATCACACCCAGTAACAAAATATCCACCCAAGCAACATTAGACCCCCCAGCAGCAACAACAGATCTCCCAGCATCAATAGATCCTCCAGCTGCCAGTAAAAATAGACCTCTCCCTTAACAGTAGATCCCTTCTAGCAACATAAGACCCCTACCAGCAACAATAGATTCCCCCATCGGCAACAGTAGACCCTCACACAAAATCACAAAATCAGATCCCCACCAGTGACAATAGATCCCCCAGCAGCCAACATCAATAAACCCTCCAGCACACCCCACACCCCATGCTATTACATACATTCAGTGCTGGAGGTGCAGGAACTGTGTTCCCCAATGTTCCCGCTGAAAAAAAGCCCTGCTTCTAACACTCTTTGAAGTTGAAGTGAAGCAGTCTATTATATGTTTAGTGGCATAGATTGTATGCAGGCACTAATGCATGATATATATTATATATATATATATATATATATATATATATATATATATATATAATATACACACACACACACACACACACATTTGAGTGGCTTTCCCACTGTGTTCATTCAAGTAGAAGAATGTGAAAGCTTTCCCTGTGGAGTGTTCTGAAATCCCAAGATTGCTCATACAAACCACCATGAAAAAAGTTAATTGTAAAGCCCCATACACACGGTCGGACAATCCGCGGACCAGGTCCGTCGGACCATGTCCGTCATACTTTGTCTGATGTTGGTTTTGCATACACACGGTCGGACAAAGTTGTCGGAAAATCCGATCATTTTGAACGTGGTGACGTTTGTTGCCTACGACGGGACTACGTAGAGGCTAGTAGCCAATAGCTTTGGTCTTGTAATGTGATCTGAGCATGCGTAGCACTTTGTCCGGTCGGACAACCGTACACACGATCGGGTTTGGTGTGATCGGACCGGGTTGACGGCAAATCTTTCCAGCAGGAGATAAGACTTTGTCCGTCGGACAAACCGACGAACACTGTCCGATGGTGCATACACACGGTCTGATTTTTCAACAACCTTGTCCGATCGGACAGAATCCATGAAAAAGTCCGACCGTGTGTATGGGGCTTAAGAGTGATGAGCTGTAAATTTTCCTGTTATATTGTACAGAAATAAGCTCTTGCTTGTTACACATGAATGCACAGATTAAAAAAATAATAAAAAAAGAAGCTGCTATTACTGATTTTCCTTTCTGAAAATACTAGTTACTTGGCTGTCATGTAAATATAGGAGCTTTAGTACTTTGAGTCACTGACCTAAGATAAGTGTGACTTCCTGAAATCTTCACTTGTTTCAGGTTACTGACTCAGAAAGAACTGAAGTTGCTGAATCCATCATGACAACCAGTCATCTAGCATTTTCAGAAGCGGATCAGGAATCGCAACCTCTAATTTTCTCTCAGTACTGTTTTTTTTTATTTATTTTTTTAGAATATATACAATTTGTATGCACTTTTTTTATATCATATTTTTGAGCTGTAATCTGTAACCAACTGATGTGTAGCAGGACTTTTTTTTTTAAATCTGAAAGCAATCTCATGAATTGCGGTCAAGAGCTGAGAGCAATCTTGTTTGAGAGCCAGGCAATTTTCAATGAAAGCAGTGGCTGATGGAGGATTGCTACAGGAGATTATATGCTGTGTGCTGTGTGTTTAAAAGAATTTGAGGATATAAACACCCAAGTGAACATAGGCAACAGTAGAAACCTAGTGTACAAGTGGGATTCTATACTAGATTGTCACAATAAAGGATCAATGCAGTATTCTATATGCAAATGTGATATGATAATGATACCAACTATTTCTTGAAAGGCAACAGCAACAGATGCAGCAATTGCTGAAATATTACATAATTTAAAATAACATGAACAGTAAGGATTACCTAACTTTTAACAGTTGTGAGCACATTCTGTCCTTCCCAAACCTAACACATTTTTCAAACACTCTTGACTTAGCTTTTCATTTCAGCAATGTGAGAAAAATGTAATATTAGCTGACAAGCTCCACATGATACTATAAGGCATGTGACAGGTTCTCTTTAAACCTGAACTTTACTTATTTTTTGTTACATCTGACGTTACATAACTTACCAGTATTAATGTATGTTCCATGTCATGCAGGCTCATGGTTCATGTAGAAATCTTCCAGTGATGCCAGTCCTCTTCACACTCATGGCTGGACTGGGACAAAAATTTGGCCCTGGACTTCATCCAGACCGGCCCACTTTAACTTTGCAAACACGCACAAAAACAGTATCCTGTGCACTTGCGCAAGAGTGACATCATCACGGCCCGGCTGTCAACACAGCAGGAGCATGCAAACCCAGAAGGAAGACCAGGTGAAGGGGGAGGCCCCCGGCAGCAGTGACATCACATGCTTCTCTGGGTAGTGTGATCCCACTTTCTTCCACCTTTCACAAGTGGGATCCCACTACCCAGAGTATTTGTTTCTTGCACTGGGACACTTTACTCTTACTGCTTTGATTGCATATTTTGCACAGTTTTTTTTTCTCTGCACATTCGAACAGACTAATTTCTTTGCACTCTTTTTGCACTTTAATACATGAACATAGTTTGGCTATAACGGTTTTAATTATAAGCATGGTTTATATATGAATTTTTTGCTGAAAATATTTTTATGCACCTATTTTTTGCACATTTCAATATTGACACTTTTGATGAACCTTTAGCTACGTTGGATTTTGCATATTGTTAGAATCATTATTTGCACTGAATGTATTTTTGATGTTATTTTGATTTCATTTTAGTTAGCGCCACATCCTTCGCTATATATTCAATGGCTCTGTATTATGCGGCTGTGCCAGGCCGACCGGTTACCTGGTCAGGTTCCTCAGGGCTCAAAATTTCAAGTCCTGAGCTACTAGCTAGGCCTCAAGGATTACTCGTCACCAGTAGCCCCACCCAACCTGTGCCCATCATTGCAGCCTTACTGTGCCCACCATCGCAGCCTCACTGTGTCCACCATTGCAGCCTCACTTGGGCAGAGGAAGACAGAGGGCAGCCGGATCAAGAATGGGGAAGAGGAGAGCCACGGGATCACAGAGCAGTATAGCATGCTTACATTACAATTGACTCCACGCTTCTCACTGTCATACACAGCCCCGCCTCCTCCTGGCACTGCACCTGTGATAGACAGAATGCATCCCAGCATTGGACCCGCATTCTGAATATCACAGGAGTGGGGCCAGGAGGAGGTGGGGCTGTGTATGACGGCGAGCAGAGTGGAGTCAATTGTAATGTAAGCTGTAACTGCGGGCTATCCCACTCTGTGATCCCGCGGATTTCCTCTTCCTCCATGCTCTCTTCCCCGGGGCGATCGATGGGAGAAAAGCTCCCGATCAACCCCTCCCACCTGCGGTGCTCACCCCCTGGTCCCAGGCAGCCCAGCTCTGAGTTCTCTGTCACAGAAACCGGCCCACCAGGAAACTCCCAGTAGTCCAAATGGCCAGTACATCCCTGTTCACAATACTGAACTTCTGACTTTGCATGGGGTTAAAAGATTTGGGTTTATTGAAGTACACTGAAGAAGGTCCCAATGGGTGCCTGCCCTGTCCCATCCTCTTCTCCGTTACAAATTTTCTTATTGTTTTCACAGAATGCAACATTTTCTGTGAATGTGGAAGAGAATTCTGCCTTTCCGCCACCTCTTCCCTATTTGCTAAACATGTTGAATTCTGTGAAATCAATGCAAGGAATGTTGAGGATGGAGGGGAGGAAAGAAAGGGGTGTACACCCCTCAAGACCGTCTGCAATATACTTCAATGTGGGTCCTGAAGCTAATAACCCCCAGTAGAGCCAGAAGTTCAGTGCTGTGAAGAGGACTGGGCATCTCTGATGATAATATTTCTACAGTAACCATCAGCCTGCAGGTTGTGGAGCATTCTTTGGGTACATTATGTGACTGAAGCCACAGCCACAAAAAAAATTAAAATAAACTTCATTAAGCATTAAGGAAACATTGGGGTCTACTAGACACTTAATGTTACCTCTGCACTGATTGAAGTGGATTGAGCACAGATTCAAACTGTCAGCTTGGACTAAAATGGTAATTAAACATTTAGATGCTCTAGTGGCTGTGAGTTTATTTGCATAAAGGTGCATCAAAAGGGTTAAATATATGATTCTTATTTAAAACCTGATTATTTTTATATATATATATATATATATATATATATATATATATATATATATATATATATATATATATATATATATATATATATATATATATATATATATATATATATATATATATATATATATATATATATATATATATATACATTAATTTTAAAAAGTTATTTAACACAGTCAATCCTGGACATTTGGCCAGATTATCATCTTCACTCACCACCCGCTTGCCTCACAGAAATTAAAGTGGATGTACATATACCCAGTGAAGTGAACAGCCTCAGATGATACACAGAGATGAAACAAATCTCTCTACATACATTTTACATGTACAGGAATATCTACTGTCTTCAGCTTGCTATATTCTTTAGAAAGTTAACATCATGTTAGAAATTTTCTCTTCCTGTTCAGCACTGAGAGTGAAGTCTTGGCATACACTGGGGGTCATTTACTATAGCGCCAATATATGATTCTGCAGTCCCAAAAAATAGCACAAAATTAAGGCCAATTAGGACTTCAACTCATGCTATTGCCGATGAGCATGCCTGTCAGATCAGCATATGTGGGAATAGGGGAAGTCAATGGGGCTCGAACCTGCAAAATCCAAAGTTCTTACTGAAGACTTATATCCAAGTTCTTTTCCATAAAAAAGTGTATGGGGGCCTGGGTATTGGCCCAGGGGACATGTATCAATTTACATTTTTTTTTTATGATAGTTTTTTCAGGAGCAGTGATTTTAATAATGCTTAAAGTGAAACAAAAAAATAGAAAAATTCCTTTAAATATTGTGCCTGGGGAGTCCCCTTAGTCTGCCTGTAAAGTAGCGCATCTTTCCCGTGTTTATTACTGTACCGCAGCAAAATTACATTTCTAAAGGAAAAAATGTCATTTAAAATTGCTTTCGGCTGTAATGTATTGCCGGTTCCCCGCAATAAAGATTAAAATTCATTGAAAAAAATGGCATAGGGTCCCCCCCCCCCAGTCCATTACCAGGCCTTTCGAGTCTGGTATAGATATTAAGGGGAACTCCACGCCAAAATAAAAAAAAGGTGTGGGGGTCCCCCCAAAATCCATCCCAGACCCTTATTAGAGCAAGCAACCATGGCAGGCCAGGAAAGGGGGAACTAGTAAACCAGGCCTGATCATACCGGGCCACTCTCTAAATGTTGAGGGCATGCAGCCTGGTATCGTTCAGGAGGGGGTGGGGTTCTCGCTCGTCCCCTACCTTTACTGACCTGATGGGCTGCTTACTCAGATAAGGGTCTGGTATGGATTTTGGGGGGGACCGCATCCTGTTTTTTTGCCTGTATTTTTTTTTTTTACTTTCAGTGGGGAAGCCCGCTGAGAGCTGATGACTCATTGGTTGTTAAGGACGCGACAGCTGGCTTCCCAGCCACCTGCTTAGCAACCAGCTATATACAGTGTTAAAATAAAAAACACAAAACACATCAAAAATCACATCACAAACGCAACAGTTGTGTTTCTGGTGCGGTTTCATTGAAATCTATTACCTGCAGATCACAGGAAAAAGGTCCCCGACCATTTCCAAAAACGCACCGGCTGCCAAACGCATCGATGTGTACTAGTACCATAAGAAACCATGTTAAAAGGACTGTAGTGCATTTCTGCAAACTGAAAATCGCACAAAAAATGCATAGGGTCAGGACCGGTTCACACTGGAGCGTTGCGGGAACCCTGTGAATCCAGTGTGGGTTCCTGCATCACATACAACTTGCAGGCAGTTTACACTGCCATATGCAAAGTGCTGGGAGTGTCAGTAGAAAGCTAATGACACCCTCAAATCAGTTTGCATATCGCAGAGCGAACTGCAAATTCAGAAAGGAATCGGATCGCATGGGTGTTTTACACATCCGATTCTGCTGAGGACCAAAAGAAGGGTCCTGTGCGAGTTTGGTTGGAATGCAATGCAAATTCAGCCATACATTCTGTATGGCTGAGTTTGCATCACACAGACATCGCATGTGATTTACAGTGCGGAGGAAAACACATCCCATGTCGGACAGCACAACAGTGTGAACCGGCCCTATGGCCCCTTTCACACTTGTGCGACTCCTGCGTCCATAGACCTCAAGATTACACAGGCATTGCTTAAAATTCCATAAAATCTGCTGCAAAAAGCTCTGCAAAATTGCGGAATTTTCAGGTCGCACAAGTGTGAAAGGGGCCTTACGGACCTTAAGTTGCATGAAAAGTCACCCAAGTGTCAAAGGAACCTAATGAGATTCATTGATAACATCTTTGAAATAGGCTCCATTTGCACTTGTACGACCAATGCGTGTGTAATCTTGCGGTATATGGACCTCAAATTGCATCAAAGTCAAACCAAAGTAGTGCAGGGACAAATTTGACCCACTTTCAGGATGCACAAGTTAGAATAGAGCCTAATTCAAAGGTATTATCCATGAATCTCATTCACACTGCTGCAAGCTGAAAGTCACACTATTTTGCTGCCACTTTGCTGCTGAAACTTGGCCCCAACCACATCCACCCTCACATTGAGTAAGCACAAGTACATACTACACTTACCCAGCAAATGAGCAGCACCTCCTCTTTGCTAAAGAGGGACCTCAGCCTTTCCACCTAGATGTAGATCCTGACCAGCACAGGACCTTCCGGGTGATTACAACCAGGGCTGACACATACAACACTGCCTATCCACCAGCTGAATTCATTACCTGCAATTTGCCACAGCTGTTATATATAAAGACTCCACCTAAACACCTTTATCATTTACTTGCAGGTGTGCTGAAAAGATTTTTTTTTTTGGTGCACAATTATATCTTATAATTTCTATGGGTATAAGATAGGTATTACACTTCTCCAAAACCACCACCCCAAAACGAATTAAAAAGAAGAAAAGAGAAAAAACAACAAGCTCAATAATGTACTTTTATTTTGCCAGCAGAAACAAAATGATGTGCATCCATTTACTAGCATAAACAAACTATTCTACAGGATATATGGTGCTACATTTAGCAAAACAGTTAGCAATTGGGTTTTAGGGCCCTGCTCATAGGAGCTTACAATCTAAAATCTGTCTAAACCTTAGAGCGGACACAGCTTTACTTTCAGTGTATAACGGGCAACACATTTCATCACACAACCCACCAACCCACATCACATTTTTATCTGCAACATTATAAAAACATACTTAACAGTCATTATTCTTACAAAGCATTCCAACATAATGTTAAAAAATTGATATATTCAAAATATAACACCCACCACCAGCCCACAATCCACACACATAAATTGGAGAGTATATTCTGCTGGAAGCTGCATTTCTGTGTACATGATTAAGCAATGAGATCAAAGAGTAGAAGGTCAGCAGATGCTCCCAAAACACGAATGCATGTTCAGACAGGAACAATAAACACACTACATTGACAGCATGATCACATAAACCCACTTTTGATTGGCAAAATGAACAAGAATTGCAGCAAACAAACAGCTCTAGTGGGGCATTTGTCATTATGCACAATAACATTCCTTCTCCCACAAAAAAAAATTGAAGCAAACAACCTGGCCGCTTCTGAGGCCGAATGAACCCCCCCCCTGCAGTCTTTTATATAAGATAGGTCGTATTGTAAGCACACTGACACACGCCCAATAGAGGTACATGCCCACTGGTATCTTTCAATCTATCTCTTCATATACAGTATGTCTAAAGTGATTGCAACTGGTGAGCAGGAACACATAATACTATTTGCAACTGTGTTAGCCCTTGGCTATGTGCATCAAATCTCCAACTGCAGGCCAAAGATCGAAGTCCATTTGCATGCACATGAACAAAGCAACATTTTTCTAAGCATAAGTACTTACGCAGTGTAAACCCTACAATTTTTTAATGTCCAACTCCCTGGGCATGATTAGTCCTAACAAACATTAACATCAGTCCCTGGCTACAATGAGCTTCCAATCTAAAATCCAAAATGGATGTTCTTAAATTAGAGACTGTTTCGACAGGAGACAAATAAAATGCCAGCATGTCTTTGGATTGTGGTGAGAAACCCACACAGGGAGAATGCATAAACTTCAATACAAGCATTAGCATGAGGACAAGAACATTTCCCCCTTTCACACCCTTTCCTTATTCCCTCACCCACACTGCTTTCCTTCCCTTCACCATTCCCCTTTCCCTCACTTCCCTTTCTACATTCAGTTTACAAGGTTCATCAGATTCTTCCATCTGCATATAGGGGCCCACTCTTTCATTTTTCCTCAGTCGAGGTGGGGTGGAGTGTCCCCACGGGCACAAAGGCTAACCAACGTCCCCCTGAGCCGGCGTCCTCCACTTACACTCTTCAGGTGAGTTGGAATGTATGTATTTGAGATAAAACCATTTATATCGATACATATAGAAAACTCAACCTTCATATGTAGACATTTTTCATATTTATTTTACCTTTTATTCAATTTAGTACCCTCATTTGAACACTCCCTGCATACGAAAACACCGCTGTTCACTAATAACTATGTAATGTAACTGTATGTATATATTAGATGCTCCACAACATAACATATAGACTGTATTAACAAATGTTTAATGTGATATGATATTTATACACATCTGTGTAAAACAAATGCATTAGTATATCTTTTCTCCATTCATCTGTAATTTTATTCATGTAAATCATGTCACTCATGCATTGTCTTTTAATACTTTATCTATAGAATTCATGTGATATCCTATTGTGCTACTTTCAAGGCCTGACGACGCGGAATTGTCCACGAAACACGTAGGCCACATCTTTTCTAATTGTCTGGGACCTGCACACCCTGATTTCAAACTCCAAGACTGTAATTTATCTTAACCTTTTTATTCTTAGAAGGTACTGCCTTACGGGAGATTAATAAAGTTTATATATTTTCCTACAATCAAAGTATTTGTATTCTATTTTTTCATACTCCTCTGAGGCACAATTAAAGTCCCACCCCGTTCTATTTTTTGAAACATAGTTGCATATTCTTAGGGGATGGTGCCTCTGCAGGAGTATTTGTGATTCCACATCCACCCCAACCCCTACACATAAACCTTGTGAATAGCCTTCCCAATTTGGCCAAATCAAATTTTAACCCTACGGACTAAGACTGGGCTGCCATTATGTAAGGGCAAGTGTCACAAAACTTTTGGAAATATAGTGTATCTTACAAGATTTACAATGGTGGTGGAACACTCCTACTACATTTAGACATCATTTATAATTTTAGGACCTGAGTCAGGAGTTATGTTTAACAACATAGGGAGATGAGACAACTTCTCTACATGTAGCAGCATGTTTGGGATTTGAACCCAGACCTTCAGGGACACTAAGCAGAAGTTAGAAGATCTAACCTCTAAGCCACAGAGCTGCCACGTGTGGAAACCTCCAACATATAAATACACATATACTGCATTTCTTTGGACATATAGGTGGTAGAATTACATTACTCAAGAGTTCTTCTTCTTGATTTATTGTGTGATATTTGGTGGTTCTTGGTGGGTGAGCGTAGAATAGTGATGTTACCCTCTGATTTTTGGGAATTACATTTTTATTTCTGATGTTGGTACACATATCACATTTTGTGGGCTCAAATTATGATCATTTGGAACTAATAAAAAACACACAAAATGATGACTCATTTTAAATTTGCATAAGCATTGTTATTGTTTGTGGTTTGTAAAGACACCTGTGTGAGTTTGGGTAAAGATTTTTGTAAGATGGAGAGTAACAAGTGAAAGTAACAGAGAAAAATATATTTTACCAAAACGTTGAAACATTCCACATTCTAGCATGCTTAAAAACAAAATAGATGAAGAAGAAGCAACACTGTTGCAAGGAAAATGTATTTTAGAGAAACATACATTTCATCTCAACATTAAAAGTATTTATTTGAGAAGTTACAATTTTACCATTAGACTGAACGGCGGAAGCTTGCATTGGACTATATAGCGTGGATTTTCACTCTCAAAAACGCATTTTAGCCCAGCGCTAATTTTGGTATTTACCATAGCGCCCTGTAAAAAAGCCATGGGAGTTAAAATGAGACTAGTTTGCATGTCTGAGCATGCTCAATTGTGCTGGCACCTAGTGGTACAGAGATGGGGAATTTATCTCTTCTCAGACTTTTAAAGATATTTCAGTGTAGAAATAATTTTTTCACACAGTTTAAAAGCATATTATCTTTAAACAATATACTGCACATTTCAGTACCATTTAGGCAATCATATCATGCTCTAAAAAATATTTCCATGTGCACTACTCCAGGTTTTAACAGAGTAAGGGTTTGGGCACTATTTGTTTTCAGGGAACTATAGTAAATTCAATGTTGGGAATATTTTTTCACCAGCACTATAGTGAATACCGTTTTAGAGTTAATTAGCGTGATTAGAGCTAATTAGTGCTGCGGCACTATAGTAAATGACCCCCATTGTGTGACAGCTGATTGGAGGAAAGGCACACACCCCCTCTCCACATAGGCAGAGGAAGGAAGGAATATGATATGAATAGACAAGCTCCCTGATAATCTATTTATAGCACCCACCCCGACACAAATTTCAGGCTGGTTTTATCTTAGTTGTCAAATAACTTGTCAGAAATGATCATGCTGATAACAGAAGAACGGAGTAGCAGAAACACACAGGACTTAGGGCTTTGGAGAGAAATAAGAAAACACTGCAGATATACAGTATCTCACAAAAGTGAGTACACTCCTCACATTTTTGTAAATATATTATTATATCTATTCATGGGACAACATTGAAGAAATTACACTTTGCTAAAATGTAAAGTAGTGAGTGTACAGCTTGTATAACAGTGTATATTTGCTGTCCCCTCAAAAAACTTAAAAATGTCTAAATTGGGCCTAAAGTGTCAATATTTTGTGTGGCCACCATTATTTTCCAGCACTGCCTTAACCCTCTTGGCCATGGAGTTCACCAGAGCTTCACAGGTTGCCACTGGAGTCCTCTTCCACGGACCACGGCTATGGAACACTCTACCGAACGATATCCACATGGAAGAAAACCATCAGGCCTTCAGGAAAAAAATCAAGACCTACCTCTACTAAGAAGCTTGACAACAAATCACGAATACAGCGCCTTGAGGCGATTCAGTTCACATTGTAGCGCTATACAAATGATTCATTCTTCCACTCCTCCATGATGACTTCACAGAGCTGGTGGATGTTAGAGACCTTGCACTCCTCCGCCTTCTGTTTGAGAATGCCCCACAGATGCTCAATAGGGTTTAGTTCTGGAGACATGCTTGGCCAGTGCATCAACTTACCCTTAGCTTCTTTAGCAAGGCAGTGGCCATCTTGGAGGTGCGTTTGGGGTCGTTAACTTGTTGGAATACTGCCCTGGGCCCAGTCTCCAAAGGGAGGGGATCATGCTCTGCTTCAGTATGTCACAGTACATGTTGGCATTCATGGTTCCCTCAATGAACTGTAGCTCCCCAGTGCCAGCAGCACTCATGCAGCCCCAGACCATGACACTCCCACCACCATGCTTGACTGTAGGCAAGACACACTTGTCTTTGTACTCCTCACCTGTTTGCCGCCACACACGCTTTACACCTGAACAATCTGAACCAAATAAATTTATCTTGGTCTCATCAGACCACAGGACATGGTGCCATAGAGGGACAATGGCTAATTGATCCCAATTTGGACATTTTCACTTAGGGGTGTACTCACTTTTGTTGCCAGCGGTTTAGACATCAATAGCTGTGTGTTATTTTGAGGGGACAGCAAATTTACACTGTTATACAAGCTGTACACTCACTACTTTACATTGTAGCAAAGTGTAATTTCTTCAGTGTTGTCACATGAAAAGATATAATAAAATATTTACAAAAATGTGAGGGGTGTACTCACTTTTGTGAGATACTGTATGTGCCTAGGTAAAATTTCATGAATCAACATTACATCCACTTCAAGCTTTTATTATTTAAACATAACCTTATATTCATTATTGGATATGGTTTCTCCAAACCTGTACTAAACTTTGGTCAACAATAGTCAATGCACAATGGTCACTTAGGCAGCCCACAGACGAGTCATTTTTTCTTTCGTTCAACCAGTGGGTTAAACGTAAAAAAAATAACTCAGTTCCCCCATCCACACACCCAATGTGGATGGGGGGAATCTCCCAAAGCTGCTATTTTATTCTGACAGTAGGGAGGCTTCCCCACCATCGATATACACTGATCAGCATTGCAGGCTATAGCTGGCGGGGCAGATCAAGTGGGGGAAATCGGACAGGATGGTTGTATAGAAGTAGATTGATAGATGGACAGCTTTGAAAACAAACTTAAACCTACCACACCTTTCAGCACAAAGTATGTAATCTAAGAATACACCCATGCCATTTGTTAGAAGAAGATACTGTACTTACCACCAAGCAAATGCTGCTAAAAATAAAAATAAAAAAACATTTTTTGTTTTCAGCTAGATAGTTTAAAATATGTTGAAACGCAGTGGATGGAAACCATTGAATAAAGCACTTGTATGTATGTATATACGTATATATTTATTATGCACCAAGAAGCAATGGTGGTGGTTGTTGAGCTGTTTTTCTGTTCTAAACAGAGGCTTATTGCTTTGTGATAGAAGCTTGGTATGGGACATGTTGGATATGTGGCTTTAGCACTTTTGTCATTAGATACTTTTTTCTTGGCACATAACACGCTTGAAAATAAAGTAAAAAAAATAAACAATCCTATTTTGTTAAGACAACTTTTTAACATAATAAATATGTAATATTTGGAGCCTCAAACAAAAGATTTGCAAAGAATGTTGCTTATGGAGCTTGGAACAGTTTCCTTAAAGTGGTTGTAAACTCTCCTCCACAACTTTGTCCCATGTAAATCAGCATAAAAACCCTAATGAACACTGCTTGTAGAGATCTCCTTACTTGCTTAGTATTGTTGTAATCCTTTTTGTTCTTTAGAATGATGTCACTGATGCCCAGATCTCCCCTGATTTATGGCACACTCTGTGTACTTGTCTATCTATTATCAGGACTTCCTACGGCACACCACTGAAATCCCAGGAGACTGCATAATCACTCAGAGCTTCCTCCTACACCCCATGTAACCATGTGACATCACATGCAGTGTAAACCAGGGCATCAGACAGCATTACTGCAGTCTTATCAGCTGAAGCTGATAAGACTGACACAGGCAAACACTAGATAATCGGCACAAGTAAATACTATGAAATAAAACAAGTCAGCTATGAACAGGGAAGGAGGAATTGAGAAGGAGGCTTGGTTAACAGTACAGGAAGTGCTCAATGTAAGGACTGAAATACACTCCACTGTGTACTCAGAAAACAATACTTAAGATGGTGCTGCCTAACCCCTGAAAACAAGTTTTTCAAAGTTTCTTTAGACAGTAAGTAATATGCAATTTGGGCTGGATTACAGTGGCTATAGTTTGATAAT
Source organism: Lithobates sylvaticus (assembly GCA_028564925.1). Classification (NCBI taxonomy): domain Eukaryota; kingdom Metazoa; phylum Chordata; class Amphibia; order Anura; family Ranidae; genus Lithobates; species Lithobates sylvaticus. The sequence goes on along the minus strand of CM053029.1, from coordinate 511,850,728 downwards.
TACTTATTATAATGGACTAAATGAAAAGAAGCATCAGAGTGGGAGAGTTTACTTCCTCTTTAAGTAGTAATAGCAATCCAGTTATATCTAGCAGTTATTTCTTAAAAATATAAATTCAGCATAATATATATAATTTCAACAAGGGGTATTTATATCTTGATTTTTTGATGGGCCTGCATAATCTAGTACAATATTGTACACAAAAACTTAAAACAGTTTTACTGAACTTATTGGTAAATGGTGAGCAAATGGTTGAATTATTTTGTAAGTCCCTGCTCTGCTGAGTATACCACACTCTCTAATTTGTTACAACTCAAATAATTGATTAATGTTTATAAAATAATAAAATTAGTATGGTTATATATCTGTTAATGTTTGGGTGTGAATGGCCCCACAATACCAATGCAAGTACTACTGTTTACAGTATCTCTTGCATTTGATATCTGTTTGTTGTCAGTCTTGGAAACTCTCAATAAAAACAATCAAAACAGAAACTATTACAATTAGCCTACTTTTATTTTGAAAGTCATAAACTGAAACCAAATCACAACCCAAATAAAAATAAACAAGTCTGTTTTTACTGGGTAAATGATTGAGTAAAATATTCTCTTAATTAAACATTTTTGTAACCAATTTAAAACTGAAATTGCAGGAAATAAATGTTACTAGATAACAGAGATGGAATAATGAAAAACAATTGAGTTGAGGGAATGAATGTTTTTAGCAATGAACTGTAGCAAAGAGTTAGCAATACAAATGATACATTAGGCTCAAAACAATAGTTTTAATGATGGAATGAAGACACTGTTCCTATTACTGATAAATTTTCTCTTTGGCGTGGTCACCACTATAGATAAGTAAATCAGATCGGTTTGATTTGCAGGCTGTTTGTTGAATTGATTGTAAAGTCTGGAAATTTGATCTTTAAAATGATATTTAAAGTTTGTTTAAAAAAACAAAAACAAACATGTCACACCGTCCGTCCAGTGGTTTTGCACAAAGCAGTCCTGATCCTCTTCTTCTCCAGGCTCCTGGAGAAAAAGAGGCTCAAGGGGATAATGTCCCCTCAAGCACCGATAAAGGCTCTGGCTTTGTAATACTTGCAGATAACACTGTTCCTCTTTGTTAAAGTGCAGTGGGGTTTGGCCAGCAGCCTCACACCAACTTGTGATAGGAGGTGATCCCCCTCTGTTTCCTGTTGGCAATACAACCAGTCAGTGTCTGTAGTGTATTTCCCCTTGATCGGGCAGTGGGCTCTGTCAGCATCTTTGGCACTCTCTGGTGTCCCGGAATGTCTGCCACTGCATCTCTCTCCCTCTGGGGGTGAGTAGGCTTTGTTCTAGTTTTTGTTTCATTAGTTTTTTGTTTTTTTCATCATTCTAAAATTCGTTAATTCGTAATTCAAAAATTAGTAAATTCGTAAATTCGAGAATTCATAAATTCTTAAATTGAAAATCTGGAAATTCTAAAATTTGTAAATTCTTAAATTGGAAAATTCTGTTCTTGGAAAGAACTTGGAAAGTTCTAAACTTCGAAAATTCAAAAATCCGAAAATAAGAAAGAAAATTTGAAATATTAACTCACTAACTATTAATAACTAACTATTAAATTATAGGCATTGGAATTTCCTTTCAAATGTGTCTGTTAGTCAACGAAACGAATACAAATTTATCCAAAGTTAAGAATTATCTGAAATAAAGACAATTCATTACAGCTGCAATCAGTTTTAAATTACTTTTTTCCTTTAGAAATGTAATTTTACTGTGGTACTGTTCTAATCAAGGGACAACAGTTTTTAATACGTTTTTTTTGCATTGATACATGTCCCCTGGGGCAGGACCCGGGTCCCCAAACACTTTTTATGACAATAACTTGCATATAAGCCTTTAAAATTAGCACTTTTGATTTTTCATGTTTGTCTCCCATAGACTTTAGCAGTGTTTGCATGTTCCTCCGAATTTTTTGCCTGTTCGCATGTTCTGGTGCGAACCGAACCAGGGGGTGTTCGGCTCATCCTTAATGGTTAATAATTACTTATTAACCAACAACAGAGTTTCCTGCGTAATATACTGTATATTGCATAGTCATTACACTCTGAAACCATCTTACAGAGTACATAGGAATGAAATGAAAGAGGTCACATAGGGGTTGGTTTACTAAAGGCAAACAGACTGTGCACATTGCAAAGTGCAGTTGGGCCCTGCTAGTGCACTTGCTTCAGAACTTAGTAAATGAGGTAAAGCTTCACTTTGTAAAGAGTACCCAATCACGTGCAAGGAAAATTAATAAAACAGCATTTTTGCTTACACATGATTGGATGATAAACATCAGCAGAACTTCTGCTCATTTACTAAGCTCCGGAGCAGCTGTACTTGCCCAGCCTATATGCCTTTAGTAAATCAACACCATAGTCTTATTTAATTTTTTGTTTAGTTTTTAATATGAGGATAATTTTCATACTTTTATAATACGGGGACACTTTTATATATATATTTTTTGGTATAATTAAATCCTGTGTGGTAAATGATAAATTGGTAAATTGTGATTTATGAATAATGTGTGGAGTAGAAATGTAATTTTATTGTGAATTTGTTTTCTACAATGACAATACATCTTATCTTATCTATAGCCAGGAAACATCTAAATGAAGTATACAGAATTAAAATGTTGGACTACAGGGAATCCAGACAAGTCAAACAGTGAGGAGCAAATTAGTTCAGGGACTCTACATTTTATGAAATTCTTTTGGAGAACCTCTAGTTGAGGGAGGTTGGTATAGTGGGAGGGCTGCATTGATAAGATTACTTCATTCTGAGAGGGTTGGGAAGAAATATAATATGCATAGCAGTTTTTTGGTATGAGGGTATGAGAGCCTACTGGTAGATCCTCCACCAACCCTAAAAGGCAAATGTCACGTACCTGGTGGTGCGAGCCCGAGATTGCAGGGAGAGGCCTCCCTTGCGTCTCCCACTCCTGGTCCCCTGGTGTGGGAACAGGAGGGACAGGAGTGAGGAGGAGCACGGGTGCCTGGCAGGATCAACAGACCGGTGGGAAGGAAACAGGTTAGCTGAGCAGGCAGGATCTCTGAGAAGCAGGCTCACAGGTAAACTGGATAGCAGAGCTGGCAGGATCACAGGAAGCAGGCTCACAGGTAAACTGGATAGCGGAGCTGGCAGGATCACAGGAAGCAGGCTCACAGGTAAACTGGATAGTGGAGCTGGCAGGATCACAGGAAGCAGGCTCACAGGTAAACTGGATAGCAGAGCTGGCAGGATCACAGGAAGCAGGCTCACAGGTAAACTGGATAGCAGAGCTGGCAGGATCACAGGAAGCAGGCTCACAGGTAAACTGGATAGCGGAGCTGGCAGGATCACAGGAAGCAGGCTCACAGGTAAACTGGATAGCGGAGCTGGCAGGATCACAGGAAGCAGGCTCACAGGTAAACTGGATAGCGGAGCTGGCAGGATCACAGGAAGCAGGCTCACAGGTAAACTGGATAGCGGAGCTGGCAGGATCACAGGAAGCAGGCTCACAGGTAAACCGGATAGCGGAGCTGGCAGGATCACAGGAAGCAGGCTCACAGGAAAAACTGGATAGTGGAGCTGGCAGGATCACAGGAAGCAGGCTCACAGGTAAACTGGATAGCAGAGCTGACAGGAACCGGACAACGGCTTGGCAAACAGGTTCACAGATAAGCTTGGATAGCAGAGCTGACAGGAACCGGACAACGGCTTGGCAAACAGGTTCACAGGTAAGCTTGGATAGCAGAGCTGACAGGAACCGGACAACGGCTTGGCAAACAGGTTCACAGATAAGCTTGGATAGCAGAGCTGACAGGAACTGGACAATGGCTTGACAAACAGGTTCACAGGTAAGCTTGGTTAGCAGAGCTGACAGGAACTGGACACTGGCTTGGCAGACAGGTTCACAGGTAAGCTTGGTTAGCAGAGCTGACAGGAACTGGACACAGGAAACGGAACCACGGACTGGACTGGAACCAACAGGTGAACAGGCTCGTTACAGAGGGTCAGACTGCAGACTGGACAAGGCTGAACAAGGAACCAAAGTTCATCAAAAGTCAGGTAATAGATCTGAACCAGGGCAGGGTACAATGGATCAGGCAGGAGGATGGTCACTGGAAGCCGGGGTCGGGTACAGGCAGAAAGCAGGATAGTCTTAATGGCAAGCCGGGTCAAAGGAACAGGTATAACAGGATCAGGTTTCACTTTACTACACCACAACGCTGTAGAGCAGACAGCAAAGACCGTCTGCTCAAGTCAGGCTTAAATAGGCCGGCTGGTGCTAACTAGGGCGCGCGCCCGTCTCCCTGTGCGCGGTTGTGCACGTGCCCGCGCCCGGGCGCGCATGCGCATGCGCAATGGAATCTGAGGGCCAGGACGGCCCGGGTTTAGATTTCTGGCAGGATCTTCATGACATTGCCCCCCTCCTAGGGGCAACCTCCGGGTGCCCCTCTGGGCAAATCTCTCAGGATGAGCTCTTTTGAAGGCTTGAACTAGGCTCTTAGCATGGATATTACACTCGGGCTCCCAGGAATTCTCTTCAGGACCATATCCTTTCCATTTGATTAAGAACTGGTTCTGATTTCTCCTTTTTCTAACATTTAGTATGGCCTCTACCTCATATTCTTCCTCGCCATCTACCAAGACTGGATCTGGGGGTACCGTCCTTCTGTTGGGAAAGGGGTTGGAAGTGGAAGGTTTTAACAGGGAAACATGAAAGACTGGATGGACCTTGAGGGAATCAGGAAGTTCCAACTCATAGGCTACTTCATTAATCTTTCGTTTGACTGGAAAGGGACCCAAGAACTTAGGGCCCAGTTTCTTTGAGGGACAAGCCAACTTCAGGTTCAAGGTGGAGAGCCACACTGTGTCACCTGGTGCCAGTATCAATTCTCCACGCCTCTTTCGGTCAAAGACTGTTTTGTTATGTTCCTGGGTCCGAGCCATGGTATCCTGCAGGAGTTGGTTATTGGAAGCAAAGAAGTCAATCTTCTCCTGGACTGCGGGCACAGTACATTCAGGAAGAGAATTGGGCAGGAATGAGGGGTGAAAGCCATAGTTGGCGAAGAAAGGTGTCTGTTGGGTGGCCGAGTGGATAGCATTGTTATATGCAAACTCGGCAACCGGCAACAGAGAGATCCAATCGTCTTGGGAGAAGGAAGAAAAGCATCGAAGATATTGTTCCAGAGTCTGATTGGTTCTTTCGGTCTGCCCATTGGTTTGAGGGTGATAAGCGGAAGAAAACGATAGCTCAATGTTGAGGGCCTTGCAGAGTGATTTCCAGAACCGAGAGGTGAATTGCACCCCTCGGTCGGACACTATGTTGGCTGGTACCCCATGGAGTCTGATGATTTCTCGGATGAACACTTGTGCGGTTTCTGAGGCAGAAGGGGTACCCTTCATGGGAACAAAGTGTGCCATTTTTGACAGACGATCAACTATCACGAAGATCGTAGTGTGGTCCTCTGCTGGGGGCAGTTCCACAATGAAATCTATGGACAGCATTTTCCAGGGACGATCTGGGACTGGTAATGGCTTGAGTAAGCCCCAGGCTTTGGTTCTGTGGCTTTTGCTCCGAATACACACAGTACATGTTTCCACAAATTTCCTGCAGTCTTCCCTTAGCTGGGGCCACCAGAAGGTACGTTGTACCAATTCAGTGGTCTTGGTGACACCAAAGTGTCCAGCAAGCTTGTGATCATGGCACAATTCCAGGACGGTTACCCGCAGACCCTCGGGAATGAAAATCTTATCCCCATGCCACAATAGCCCATCCTTGGCCTGCAACCCAGGACCGGGAGTGGGTAAGAGGCCACTGGAAGCCCGCCTGAGCTGGGACCGTAGGTCTTCCTGTAGCAGGAGAAAGTTTCCAGGGGCAAGGATAGTGTCTGGAGGGGAACCATCCTGGGATTTGTGATACATACGAGACAGAGCGTCCGGCTTCGCATTTTTGGAACCCGGACGATATGTCACGTGAAAAGTAAAACGAGAGAAAAATAAGGCCCAACGGGCCTGTCTAGGTTTTAACCTCTTGGCAGTTTTTAAGTACTCTAGATTCTTGTGATCTGTGAAGATCAGGATTGGGTGAATAGCCCCTTCTAGCAGGTAACGCCACTCCTCGAGGGCGGTCTTTATGGCCAGTAATTCCCGATCCCCACATCGTAGTTCTTCTCGGCTGGGGACAATTTCCGTGAGAAGAATGCCACGGGGTGTAGCAGGGCTTTGATGCCCTGTCTCTGGGACAGGATGGCCCCTACAGCTATCTCTGAAGCATCCACCTCGAGGACAAAGGGCAGAGAAGGATCTGGATGCTTCAGGATAGGAGCTGAGGTAAAGAGCCCCTTGAGGGCCTCGAAGGCCCCTTGGGCCTCAGGGGACCAATGAAAACGGGTACCTTGCTTGGTGAGTTGAGTAATGGGCGTCACTATGGCCGAGAATCCCTTGATGAATTTGCGATAAAAATTGGCGAAGCCAATGAATCGCTGGATCCCCTTTTTATCTGCAGGAACTGGCCAGTCCAGGATGGCTGAGATTTTCTGGGGATCCATCCGGATGCCTCTACTGGAGATGATCAGACCTAGGAAGGGTATGCTTTCTACCTCAAAGAGACACTTTTCTGCCTTGGCATAAAGGCCATGTTGCCGAAGACGGCCCAACACACTTTTAACATGTCCACGATGCAGCTCTAGGGAGGAAGAGAAAATTAGTATGTCATCAAGATAAACAACAGCAAAAACATCAAGGAAGTCCCGAAGCACATCATTTATGAAGGACTGGAAGGTAGCGGGGGCGTTACAGAGTCCAAACGGCATCACCAGGTACTCGAAGTGCCCAAATCGAGACCGAAATGCCGTCTTCCATTCGTCCCCATCCTTTATACGTATTAAATTGTATGCCCCTCTGAGGTCCAGTTTAGAAAAGATGGAGGCCGTGCCAAGCCTCTGAAACAGTTCAGGTACCAGGGGAAGCGGGTAGCGATTTTTAACTGTGACCTCGTTTAGGGCACGGTAGTCCACACAGGGTCTGAGAGAATGGTCCTTCTTCTCTACAAAAAATATTCCTGCACCTGCAGGAGACGTAGACGGGCGGATAAACCCTTTTTTCAGGTTATCATCTATATAGTCCTTTAATTTTCCCTGCTCCACCTCTGTTAATGGAAAGACCCTACCGAAAGGAATCTTGGCCCCGGGAAGAAGTTCAATGGGACAGTCATAGGGCCTATGGGGTGGCAGCACATCTGCCCTTTGTTTGCTAAACACATCCAGGTAAGCATGGTAGACTTCAGGGATGGACTGGCGTAGACCTGCCTCGTTTTCGAGGCAGAGCAGAGCAGAGGGTCCTGCGGGGACCAAGAAGCCGCAGGACCTTTGGCAGTAGGGAGAAGAAAAGGCCACCTCTCCTGTGGACCAGTTGATGACCGGGTTGTGTGCTTGCAGCCAGGGGATCCCTAGAATGACTGGAAACAAGGGGGAAGAAATTATGTCCAAACATAACAGTTCTTGATGTGACTCTGAGATCACTGTGTGCAGCGGGGCAGTCTCCTGAGTCACTGGGCCAGATTTGATGGTAGATCCATCTGCCAGGTGGACAGACAGGCCTTGTTTTCTCAGACGGAGAGGAATTCGATGCCGGGCAGCAAAAGCAGAGTCCATAAAGCAACTACAGGCACCAGAGTCAATGATAGCTGTGGTTTGTAGGGTCCTTCCTGAGAACTGGAAGGAGACAGAAAGGGCAAGATGAGATGAAACCCCGGTCACAGGATCCACATAACTGGAGAGAATAGTAGGGAACTTACGGAGTTTAGCCGGGCAGTTCCGGACAAAATGACCAGGCTCTCCGCAATATAGGCACAGATTGTTGCTGCGGCGTCTCTGGCGTTCTGCTGGGGTGAGAGAAGGCCGCAGGAGTCCAAGTTGCATGGGTTCTGATGCTGAAGAGGGATGAGTAGGTTTAACAGGGGGAACAGTGCGGAAATGATTTGGACCCCTGGGGAGCATCCAGGTAGGTTTTGGGGACCCCAAAGTTCGTTCGGCCCTACGCTCCCGTAGGCGCCGGTCAATTTGGATGCTTAGGTCTATGAGGGAATTCAGGGTCTGGGGTACCCCCACTCTGGCGAGCTCGTCTTTGAGTGCGTCCGAGAGGCCCATGCGGAATTGGTGACGGAGGGCAGCATCGTTCCAGTCGGTGTCGGCACCCCAACGCCTGAACTCAGCCACATAGTCCTCTGCTGGTCTTCGACCCTGTTGGAGAGAACGTAAGGCGGCCTCCGCAGTGGTTGAGAGTTGGGGGTCCTCATAAAGCTGCGCCATGGCATCAAAAAAGGTGGAGAGGCTGGTCAATGCTGCATCCTTTTGTTCCACGAGACGGTGGGCCCAGATTTGGGGATCCCCAGTCAATAGGGCTATCACAAAACCCACCTTGGTGGTCTCTAAAGAGAAAGTCCTGGGTTGCAGGGCAAAATGGAGTTCACAAGAGTTACGGAAAGTTCTGAAGCTACCACGGGCACCCGTAAATTTCTCTGGGGTAGGTACCTTGGGCTCAGGTGGTAGCATCACTATAGTCTGGGTAGGTGCAGGCCCCGTTGGGGGTATTGCTGGGTGAGGAGTTCCTTGGGTACTGGATGGACCAGACAGGGCCAGTACCCGTTCCTCCAGCCGGGTGTAACCCTGCTGGAGGCTCTTCACCGCTTCGGTCAGACCTGCCAGGTGTTGGCATAGCCCCTCCTGCTCGGGCTCAGACATGGCTGTCTGCTACTGTCACGTACCTGGTGGTGCGAGCCCGAGATTGCAGGGAGAGGCCTCCCTTGCGTCTCCCACTCCTGGTCCCCTGGTGTGGGAACAGGAGGGACAGGAGTGAGGAGGAGCACGGGTGCCTGGCAGGATCAACAGACCGGTGGGAAGGAAACAGGTTAGCTGAGCAGGCAGGATCTCTGAGAAGCAGGCTCACAGGTAAACTGGATAGCAGAGCTGGCAGGATCACAGGAAGCAGGCTCACAGGTAAACTGGATAGCGGAGCTGGCAGGATCACAGGAAGCAGGCTCACAGGTAAACTGGATAGTGGAGCTGGCAGGATCACAGGAAGCAGGCTCACAGGTAAACTGGATAGCAGAGCTGGCAGGATCACAGGAAGCAGGCTCACAGGTAAACTGGATAGCAGAGCTGGCAGGATCACAGGAAGCAGGCTCACAGGTAAACTGGATAGCGGAGCTGGCAGGATCACAGGAAGCAGGCTCACAGGTAAACTGGATAGCGGAGCTGGCAGGATCACAGGAAGCAGGCTCACAGGTAAACTGGATAGCGGAGCTGGCAGGATCACAGGAAGCAGGCTCACAGGTAAACTGGATAGCGGAGCTGGCAGGATCACAGGAAGCAGGCTCACAGGTAAACCGGATAGCGGAGCTGGCAGGATCACAGGAAGCAGGCTCACAGGAAAAACTGGATAGTGGAGCTGGCAGGATCACAGGAAGCAGGCTCACAGGTAAACTGGATAGCAGAGCTGACAGGAACCGGACAACGGCTTGGCAAACAGGTTCACAGATAAGCTTGGATAGCAGAGCTGACAGGAACCGGACAACGGCTTGGCAAACAGGTTCACAGGTAAGCTTGGATAGCAGAGCTGACAGGAACCGGACAACGGCTTGGCAAACAGGTTCACAGATAAGCTTGGATAGCAGAGCTGACAGGAACTGGACAATGGCTTGACAAACAGGTTCACAGGTAAGCTTGGTTAGCAGAGCTGACAGGAACTGGACACTGGCTTGGCAGACAGGTTCACAGGTAAGCTTGGTTAGCAGAGCTGACAGGAACTGGACACAGGAAACGGAACCACGGACTGGACTGGAACCAACAGGTGAACAGGCTCGTTACAGAGGGTCAGACTGCAGACTGGACAAGGCTGAACAAGGAACCAAAGTTCATCAAAAGTCAGGTAATAGATCTGAACCAGGGCAGGGTACAATGGATCAGGCAGGAGGATGGTCACTGGAAGCCGGGGTCGGGTACAGGCAGAAAGCAGGATAGTCTTAATGGCAAGCCGGGTCAAAGGAACAGGTATAACAGGATCAGGTTTCACTTTACTACACCACAACGCTGTAGAGCAGACAGCAAAGACCGTCTGCTCAAGTCAGGCTTAAATAGGCCGGCTGGTGCTAACTAGGGCGCGCGCCCGTCTCCCTGTGCGCGGTTGTGCACGTGCCCGCGCCCGGGCGCGCATGCGCATGCGCAATGGAATCTGAGGGCCAGGACGGCCCGGTTTTAGATTTCTGGCAGGATCTTCATGACAGCAAATCTTAGGACATAGGGCATTCAGGAGACCTTAGGCCCTTTAAAAAATCCACATACTGTACGTGTGACCAAAGCAATAGTACATGAGAACATAGACCAAAGAAAATGGTCAAAGTCTGCTTTTTGGACACAGAGTCAGAAACAGAGTGCAGTCTGTCAGAGATTACGTTTATATCAGCCCTGGGGTCAGGGCCATCTTTAATATTGACTGGACCCTGGGCAAACAGTGAGGCTAAACTGCACTATCAGTGAGGCATTGTTATAAACCAGGATTTCAGGAGTGCACCATATACAGACTGCAGGGTTCTGGAGTGCACTACATAGAGTACAGGGTTGAAGAGTGCGCTATGTACAGAGTGCATTGTTGAGGAGTGAGCTAAATACAGAGTACCGTGTTGAGCTACGTACAGAGTGCACGGTTGAGGGGTAAACTTTGTATAGTGCAGAGTTGATGGGTGCGCTACATATGGAATGCGGTGTTGATGGGTGCGCTACATATAGTATGCAGGGTTAATGAATGCGCTACATATGGAATGCGGGGTTGTGGGTGTGCTACATAGGGAATGCAGGATTAAGGGGCGAGCTACATATGGAATGCAGGGTTGAGGGGTGCGCTACGCATAGAATGCGGGGTTGAGGGGTGCGTTATGTATGGAAAGCGGGGTTGAGGGGTGCGCTATGTATGGAATGATGGGTTGAGGGGTGCGCTACGTATGGAATGTGGGGTTGAAGGGTGTGTTATGTATGGAATGCGTGGTTCAGGGGTGCGCTATGTATGGGATGCTGGGTTGAGGGGTGCGCTATGTATGGAATGCTGGGTTGAGGGGTGCGCTACGTATGGAATGCAGGTTAAGGGGTGTACTACTAGGGATGAGCTTGATGTTCAAGTCTAACATAAGTTCAACTTGAGCATCGGTTGTTCGCCAGTTCGCCGAAGAGCGAACATTATGGGGCATTCACAGCAAATTTGAGCACCACAGAACGCCCCATAATGCACTGCAAGATCGCAGTGCATTGCTAGTGCATTGCTGTATGATGATTGGCCAAAGCATACGCCTGATATAAGAAATAAAAGTGCAGCATCAAATACTATGTGTAATTAAACCATAGAAATGTGTTAATGGTGATTGAACCCCAAATAATTTTGATAGTGATATAATATATATCAAATAATCCAGGTGCTTAAAATCTTAAATTCAAACACACATAGTTATAACACAATATATACACTGAAAATAATAACATTTTTAGTGAGAAACAAGTATAAGTATTGATGATAATATTGATGATAATATGAAAATACAAATTTTAACGCAATGGGAGCAGTGGACACGACCCATTGCGTTAAAATTTAGATTTTTCATAGCGCTTATATTTCTTCGCAAATGTGAGTGTAATTCCTTTATTTTATATTAAATGTTCGCTATATGGATTCACACTATGTGAGTTTTTATTTCCTTTGACCTACATGTGCGTATCTGCATTTCAACTGGCACCTCTCAAATACACCCCAATTGCGGGTTCCTGGAGGAGAATATCCCTATCTTGTTCCTCTCTACTGGTTGATTTGCTTTAGATCATTGGTGTAAGATCACCTATAAGCCTGAACGACTCATGTGGTGTATACCTTTTTCAATCAGGTAAGTCCATTCAATCTGGTAAGCCTCAGCAAGCATTGATGGCAGTTTTCTATTAATTCACCTAATATCACCTGATTGGTGTGGAACTTTAACCACTTGCCGACCGGCGCACGACGATATACGTCGGCAGAATGGCACGTACAGGCAGGAGGGTGTATATATAAGTCCCTCCTTAATGCCTGTCCGTGCCATCGGGAGCGCGCCTGGAGCGGCGCGCTCCCGCGCCGGTCGGGACCCCCGTGATCGTCTCACGGGAAGGCTGAACGGGGAGATGCCGAGATAAACAGCATCTCCCCGTTCTGCCTAGCAACTAGTGACGCTGATCTCTGTTCCCTGTGATTGGAGCAGAGATCAGCATTCACTAGCTGACAGCCACACACCCCCACAGTAAGAAACACACCCCTAGGCATACTTAACCCTTACACTGCCCCCTTGGGGTTAACCCCTTCACTGCCAGTGTCATTTATACAGGAATCAATGCATTTAAATAGCATTGATTGCTGTATAAATGACAATGGTCCCAAAAATGTGTCAAAAGTGTCCGCCATAATGTCGCAGTCACAAAAAAAATCGCAGATCGCCGCCATTACTAATAAAAAAAAAAATTATTAATAAAAATGCTATAAAACTATCCCCTATCTTGTAAAGCTATAACTTCTGCGCAAACCGATCAATAATCGCATATTGCGATTTTTTTTTACCAAAAATATGTAGAAGAATACGTATCGGCCTAAACTGAGGAAAAAAAAAAATGTTTTATATATTTTTTGGGGATATTTATTATAGCAAAAAGTTAAAAATAATGCATTTTTTTCAAAATTGTCGTTCTATTTTTGTTTATAGCGCAAAAAATAAAAACCGCAGGGGCGTTCAAATACCACCAAAAGAAAGCTCTATTTGTGGGAAAAAAAGGACGTCAATTTTGTTTGGGAGCTACGTCGCACGACCGTGCAATTGTCAGTTAAAGCGACGCAGTGCCGAATCGCAAAAAGGGGCCTGGTCCTTTGGCTGCAAATTGGTCCGGTCTGAAAGTGGTTAAGTGGAGTGTATTTGGAATATTTTTCATCTATCAACACTTGATCACATCGACTTTTATATAGAGTATTATCATCAATACTTTATACTTGTTTCTCACCCAAAAATGTTTTTGTATTATTTACAGTGTATATATTGTGTTATAACTATGTGTGTTTGAATTTAAGATTTTAAGCACCTGGATTATTTGATATATATTATATCACTATCAAAATGATTAACACATTTCTATGGTTTAATTACGCATAGTATTTAGCGCTGCACTTTTATTTTTTATATCTACTGTATTTTGCAAATTGTCATTTTGCGGTGTTGACAGCGCGGTATTCACCTTTTTTCTTCACAAAGCATGCACCTGACCTGCATGCTTTGGCCAATCACAGTGCCCTCTGCTAAGAGAGCCATAATTGGCCAAATGCAGGGTGCCTTTTGCCAATCATGGCTCAGGGGGACTAAGTCCATGCCCCACACTATATAAGGCTGCTTACAGCCTTATATAGGCTGTAAGCAGCCTATATAAGGCAGGAAAAAAATATATATATAAAAGTGTCCCCGTATTATAAAAGTATAAAAATTATTGAAAACTAAACAAAACAATAAAACAAGACTATAGCGTTGATTTACTAAAGGCATATAGGCTGGGCGAGTACAGCTGCTCCGAAGCTTAGTAAATGAGCAGAAGTTCTACTGATGTTCATCATCCAATCATGTGCAAGCAAAAATGCTGTTTTAATAATTTTCCTTGTGCACTAGCAGAGCCCAACTGCAGTAATCAATAGTAAATCAACCCCTAAGTGACCTCTTTCATTTCATTCCTATGTACTCTGTAAGATGGTTTCAGAGTGTAATGACTATGCAATATACAGTATATTATGCAGGACACTCTGTTGATGGTTAATAAGTAATTATTAACCATTAAGGATGAACCGAACACCCCCCGGTTCGGTTCGCACCAGAACATGCGAACAGGCAAAAAAATTTGGACGAACATGCAAACGCTGTTAAAGTCTATGGGACACAAACATGAAAATTCTAAAGGGCTAATTTTAAAGGCTTGTATGCAAGTTATTGTCATAAAAAGTGTAATGCTTAAAGTGAATAAATAAAATTAAATATTCCTCAAACTATCATGCCTGGGGTGTCTATAGTATGCCTGTAAAGTGGCACAGTTTTCCTGTGTTTACAACAGTACCACAGTAAAATTTTATTTCTAAAGGAAAAAAGTCATTTAGAACTGATCGCAGCTGTAATGAATTGTTGTGTCTCAGCATTATAGATAAAACTCATTGAAAAAAACATCATGGGTCCCCCCCCAGTCCATTACCGGGCCTTTTGGGTCTGGTATGAATATTATGGGGAACCCCTGAACCAGAAATGTAAAATAAAATTGTGTGGGGGTCCCCCCAAAACCCATACCAGGCCCTTCAGGTCTGGTATGGAAATTAAGAGGAACCCTGCACCAAATGTACAAAAAAAATGGCACAGGGGTCGCCCCCAAAAATTCATACCAGACTCTTATCTGAGCATGCAACCTGGCAGGCCGCAGGAAAAGAGGAGGGGACGAGTGAGCGCCCCCCCTCCTGAACCGTACCAGGTCACATGCCCTCGACATGGGGAGGGTGCTTTGAAGTAGCCCCCAAAGCACCTTGACCCCATGTTGACTGCGTAAATCTCAGAACTGAATGGACAAATTTAGAAATCCTTTGGCAGGTACAACAGCTCCAAAATGTGTATCTCAAGTGTATTTAACCATTTTCCCACAGTTCAGCTTTAATGTCAGTTCATAACTGGTGGATTATTTTCAGTCAAATGCTGGTAAATCACTGCTCAGTCTTATCTTTACATTGCTATCAGAGTTGATTTGTTTTTTATCTGCTAAGTTGTATAACTTCTCGGCAGTTAAATTAGTAACAATGCAATCCAGAATTGCAGTATAGCTAAAATTGTTATGTTGGAACAATATATTGACCAGCTAAACAACGTGAATTGAGTTTGCTGATTTTAACTGCTGAAGAGGGATTTAGTCACACAATTAATCAATATCATTTGCTACCATATGTAATTTTGTTACCATGGTGATCCATCACATTTACTCACAATGACAAGTTGCCTCAGAGTTCTTTTCTGAAGCGATCTTTCAAATCTGCAGACAATAATTTTGTTATAACACAAGGCAAAGACATGCAAGTAGTGGTTCAGTGTTTTTTTTTAACTAAATGCATTTTCTGCATCAAACTAAAACACCCCACCCCACCTGCTTGTTTCCCTTCCATCCCTAAACACCTACTTGCTTCCTATCACAATCCAGCACTGTTCCCAGCTGCAACCCGCTATCCTCTTTTACTGCTTTCAAAGGAGTAGCAGGAGCCATAGGACTACGTCCCCTCATTCTTGGATCAAGACCATGTGGCCACCTTGGAGGGTAAGACTCTCCTGTGCGACCCCTGTAAGAGAAAAAAAACAAAAATGGTTTTCTATGGACTCCTATGGACTCGTATGGACTATGGGCTCCATAACAAATACTATTTGCCATAGGCTCCTGCTGCTGTCAGTCAGACTTCTGTGAGGAGTGAGAGGGGGTTAGACTTACCAGTGCTGTGTGTGTCTCTATGGATGCACACAGCCCAGCTTGGGAGCTTGCCTGCAGCTTTCATAGGGGGCACCTGGCAGAGAGGAGGAGTGGACATCCCCAGTGGGGAACTCCAGAAGAGGAGGTAAGAGACTTCTCTGCACAGAGCAAGTAAGTATAATGCCGCGTACACACGTACGGACTTTTCCCGGCGGACCTAAGTCCAGCGGACAATCCGCTGGACTTTCCAGCTGGGTACGCTGGACTAAAAAGCGAACAGACTTGACCACACACGATCACGCAAAAAGTCCGGCGGTTCACGCGATGACGTACAGCACGTACGACGGGACTAGAAAAAGGAAGCTCGAGATCCCAAACGACACCCTTTGGGCACCGTCAGCTGATCTCGTGTGTATCGCGTGTTAGTTGACGTTTGGTTAGAGACGATTCGCGCTTCTCAGACTTCTGCTTAATTCGTTCGCTTCTGCCGTTCAGTTTGTGCTTGTGAGGTTTGTATCTGGCTTTCAGTGCGTGTGGATCAGTTCCTACCTGTTCTCAGGCCGTTCTGGTCCGCTCGTTCCTGTTTTTCAGGTCGTTCTTCATAGGCCTTGCTGTTCTTCAGTGCGTTCTGTTAAGTTGTTTGTTTGATCAGCCGACCGTTTTGAAGCCATGGAGTGTGGACGTACTCGGGAACGAGTTCGTGCTGTGCAGGGGCTCGGTGTTGCGGTTAACACCTTGGCACGAGCCCAGTCCATGAACAGGGTGAGGAGGAGTTCATGGACCAAGAATTGGTTGCGCCAGCGTGACCAATTCTCGCATATGCCTTTGCTCCGTGAGATCCGTGAGAATAATCCTGATGATTTCAGGAATTATCTCCGGATGACGGACCCCATTTTTCACCGTCTGTTGGCTTCGCTGTCCCCTTATATTACCAGGCAGAATACCTGCATGCGGCAAGCCATCAGTGCGGAGCAGAGGCTAGTCGCCACGTTGCGTTACTTGGCGACGGGGAGAAGCTTGCAGGACCTCAAGTTCACGACAGGCATCTCCCCCCAGGCTCTGGGGCTCATTATTCCAGAGACCTGTTCTGCCATTATCCACGTCCTGCAGGAGGAATACATTAAGGTAAGTCTTCTCTTTTAAAATTACCTATGTCTTGTATGTTTGCTAATGTAGTGCATCAATGTCATCATTAGCTAATTACCATGATAGGACTATTCTATGAATGT
This sequence comes from Lithobates sylvaticus, assembly GCA_028564925.1. Classification (NCBI taxonomy): domain Eukaryota; kingdom Metazoa; phylum Chordata; class Amphibia; order Anura; family Ranidae; genus Lithobates; species Lithobates sylvaticus. The sequence goes on along the minus strand of CM053029.1, from coordinate 511,833,952 downwards.
CCCCTATTCCTTTTTTTTTTTATTTTTTGTCTAGTATTTTATGGTTGACTTATCGAAATAGCTTTAAGAATGTATTATTTAGTGGGTCACATGCATATTTCCTTGCACCAACCTCCCCAGCATGGAAGCTTGGCCCCCTAAACACCCCTAGCCTAGTCACTTTCTTTGGTTAAAAATGTATATTACCAGCTCCATTGTACTGCTTTAATCACCCCCCCTTTCACCCCCCTTGCCCCTCACCCCTTTCACCCCCCTTGCCCCTCACCCCTTTCACCCCCCTTGACCCTCATTTTTAAATTGATTGCATGTGGTTTTGGTCAGCTTGTAATTAACCCCCCCCCACCCCCCACACCCCCTGATAATTAATTGCATGTGGTATTGGTCAGCTTGTAATTAACCCACCCCCCCCACACACCCCCTGATAATTAATTGCATGTGGTTTTGGTCAGCTTGTAATTAACCCACCCCCCCCCCCCACACACCCCCTGATAATTAATTGCATGTGGTTTTGGTCAGCTTGTAATTAACCCACCCCCCCCACACACCCCCTGATAATTAATTGCATGTGGTTTTGGTCAGCTTGTAATTAACCCACCCCCCCCACACACCCCCTGATAATTAATTGCATGTGGTTTTGGTCAGCTTGTAATTAACCCACCCCCCCCCCCACACACCCCCCCTGATAATTAATTGCATGTGGTTTTGGTCAGCTTGTAATTAACCCACCCCCCCCCCCCCACACACCCCCTGATAATTAATTGCATGTGGTTTTGGTCAGCTTGTAATTAACCCACCCCCCCCACACACCCCCTGATAATTAATTGCATGTGGTTTTGGTCAGCTTGTAATTAACCCACCCCCCCCCCCCCACACACCCCCTGATAATTAATTGCATGTGGTTTTGGTCAGCTTGTAATTAACCCACCCCCCCCCCACACACCCCGTTAATTAATTGCATGTGGTTTTGGTCAGCTTGTAATTAACCCCCCCCCCCCCCACCCCCCCACACCCCCTGATAATTAATTGCATGTGGTTTTGGTCAGCTTGTAATTAACCCCCCCCCCCCCACACCCCCTGCTAATTAATTGCATGTGTATTGTGTGACCTTACAATTAATTACTCCACACCCACATCCCCATTATTATCTTCTCTGGGCCATCAGAGGGGTCATCAATCAGAGATTTGTCCCTTATCCTTAATCTTTTGGCTTTATTTCAAGGACTTACAAAATAAATACATATGTTCTTCCAAATTGTTTGTTAATTTGTTGCATTTAGTTAGGTGTTTTGCCTGGTTTTTAATTCGATTTGTATATTTGTGTTTGACTTCACAGTGTCCTTCCACGCCACAGGAATGGCAGACTGTGGCTTCCCAGTTTGCTGCCCGTTGGGACTTTCCCAACTGCGGAGGGGCGATTGACGGGAAGCATGTGCGAATTGTGCCCCCACCCCATTCGGGGTCTTACTATTGGAATTATAAGGGGTTCCATAGTATAGTGTTGATGGCGGTGGTGTCGGCACAATATGACTTTCTTTATGTGGATGTGGGGAAAAACGGCCGGATGTCGGACGGAGGAGTCTTCAACCACACGGAGTTCGGTCAGCGTCTCCAGACTGGTGGCCTGGAGCTGCCACCAGATGAAGATAATGTGGAGGGACTCCCCTTCGTTTTCATTGCCGACGAGGCGTTCGGTCTGGGTGACCATCTGATGAGGCCATTTCCCCAACGATCCCTCACCCCTGAGAGGAGGATTTTTAATTATCGGTTGGCCAGAGCAAGACGGGTTGTGGAAAATGCCTTTGGTATTATGGCCAACCGTTTCAGATTGCTCCTTACATCCCTACATCTGGCAGAGTACAAACTGAATACTATTATTCTTGCATGCTGTGTCATGCACAATTATTTACGCAAACATTCGGGAACATACTCATTACCAATCGGCCCTGAGGCCGGAGTGGAAGGCAACATGACCGGGCTGGATAATCGCCATCTTGGTTCGGCCCCACAATCAGCCCAGCAAGTGCGGGACCGTTATTTACATTATTTTAATGGTAGGGGGGCCATTGCAATGGCAGCAGACCCTTAAACCATCTTTTTGATTTACAAAGAATAAATACAGTTATTTATGTTTGAAATATTGGTATTTTCGTATGGTTTTGCTTTTAATTTTGCCTGTTTTATATGTTGTCCTAGTGCACATCTTAATAGTGGCAAACTTGTTTTGCGTTTAGTAAATAAGCCCCTTTGTCAATGAACCACAACATGTTTTGGTCAAACTGGTAGTATTTAAAAAGAAGAAGCCACACATTGTTTAATTTGTGCAAACATTGTTTTTTTTATTCTAGTGCACATCCAAACCTTTTTTAAGTTTTTTTTTTTTTTTTTTTTTTTTTTTTTGTTATTTTTGGTTAATATTTTTTTTTTTTTTTTTTTTCAACAACATTTTTTTTTCTTTTTTTTATGTTATATTTGTAAAATTTTTTTGGTCTTTTTCTCACAACATATTTTTTTGATTTTTGTGATTGATTTTTTTAAACAAACATAAAAACATGTTTTAAAATGGTAAAAAATGTAGGCTTAGCATTAGAAAATATTTACACAATGTAAAAGTCCAGAACTTACAAAGTTCAACAGGTAACCCATGAACAGTAGAAGCCAAATTTAGAATATGCACACTAATTTAACAGGAAAATGGGTAATGTCAACATGTGCTATGTTCCATCATGGGGAATCAATGGACGTGTTTTGTGTGTGAAACCCCTTCCCTCTCACCTACTAGCATTAGGGATTGCAAACACAAAATGCGTCCATTGAGATCCCCTAATGGCACATAGCACATGTTGACACACCGTGTGCATATAAAAAATTTGGCCTCTAAAATTTGTAAAACAGCGCATCAAAAGGGGAATGAAGGACATGATTGATGTTAAGAAATGGAAAAGGGGTCTTTAGATTCTCCCCAAAACATCAATCATGTCCTTCATTCCCTGCTGCATGGTGGCCATCTCCTTCTGCATATTTTCCAGCTGCAGATTCCAGGCCATGATCTGGCCAATAAGCCTGTGGGCACTGTCTGTGGAAAATGGCTCCGCAGCTTGTCCTTCCACAAACAGATCAGCATCACCTAAAAGTTGGGTAGATAAAACACAAGAAAAAAAGTGTCAAAAACATGCAGACCTTAATTTATTAGCTCAATCTGTGTTCTGAGACACTCACTTGGTGGGGTGCAGATTTGATCCACTTCAACCACCTGTTCCGCCACATCCACGCGTGGGCTTGGGCTAACTGCCCAATTAGTCTGGTGAGGCCGGGAGGTCCTCGTAGGTTCGGACTGACGTCTGAGTCTTTTGCCCCCTATGGTAATGGAACACAAAAAGGTACACTTTTAATCACACTGATATTTGAGTGCCAAAATAGGATTATTAAACATTGTTTAAAAGTGTTGTCCAATTATTAGCAGTTTGTTAGAAGATCCTACTTGAAGACAGAATTGAAATGTCTATCTAATGAAACTCCAATACTTAAACCGCCCTTCAACCCTAAATTTGAACTTACGCTCATTGGATCCCTGCACCCCTGTGGTGTCTTATTTGGAACCTTTTAGGGGGGAGGGGTTGCAGATACCTGTGTAAGGCAGGTATTTGCACACACATCCGGCCCTAGACTCCCACAGAAGTATACGCCACATCCCGTCCCACCGTGCTGTCTGCTGGGACACACAGGGGTCCCCGAGCTCACGCGGACCAGTCCTATTGCATTGCGCAACTGGCGCATGCCCAATAGTGACCCGGGAAGTGAAGCCGCAAACATTAATTTCATGATTGCAAGATCAGAGATTGTAGCTGCACCATCCAAGGGACAGGTGAGTGTACTTCTTTGAAAAGTCACCACCTACAGTATTTGTAGATGATGAGCATTTTTCGGGAATTGTGAGCATGACACCCTGCTTAACATATTTATCCCACCCCCCAAAACAGCCTCTGGAGTCCCTGTGTAAGTTACCCCTAAAACCCTTACTACAGCAGTAATTGTATAGATAGTGACAATAATAAACAACCTTACAACTCCAACAACCCAAAGCCAGGTAAACTCAATAAACGTTATGAAGACAAACTGAACTTTCATCAAATCTGCGCAAGTTTCACGTCCGAATGCTAATAACATCTGCGCAAGTTTCACGTACGAATGCTAATAACATGTGCGCAAGTTTCACGTCCGAATGCTAATAACATGTGCGCAAGTTTCACGTACGAGTGCTAATAACATGTGCGCAAGTTTCACGTACGAGTGCTAATAACATCTGCGCAAGTTTCACGTCCGAATGCTAATAACATGTGCGCAAGTTTCACGTACGAGTGCTAATAACATCTGCGCAAGTTTCACGTCCGAATGCTAATAACATGTGCGCAAGTTTCACGTACGAGTGCTAATAACATGTGCACAAGTTTCACGTCCGAATGCTAATAACATGTGCGCAAGTTTCACGTACGAGTGCTAATAACATCTGCGCAAGTTTCACGTCCGAATGCTAATAACATGTGCGCAAGTTTCACGTCCGAATGCTAATAACATCTGCGCAAGTTTCACGTACGAGTGCTAATAACATCTGCGCAAGTTTCACGTCCGAATGCTAATAACATGTGCGCAAGTTTCACGTACGAGTGCTAATAACATGTGCGCAAGATTAGACATATCAAGTATAACCATAGTAGCGCACGTGCTTGACTTACTTTTTTTGATGGCTTTTCGAATTCTCCTGTACTGATCGTGCTCCCTGGATTTGATGTCGGACCATCGCTTGCGCAGTTGATCCTTGCCCCTTCGTACGCCGAATTTCTGCTCCAGGGTGCTGACGATTGTAGTGAGAATCTTGTCCTTGCGCAAATTGGGTCGAGGGTAGGGGCCATTTTCCCCGTCGTAATCTTCCCTTTGGAGGATGTCCACCATCTCCACCATCTCTTCAAAGGCCATATTGGTGGCCTTATATCTGCTGCTGGATGCAGATGTGTTCGCTTCTTGGCTTTCCTCCGCGCTACTGGCTGAGAATGTGTCCGCCATCTTCATGAATTTATTCACCCACAATGCAACGAGGGGAAGCGGGGCGGGGAATACTCGTCAGGAGGAACGTCATGGGCGGGCGACGCGGAGGACGCAGGCGGACTTCGACGCGTGCGCAGTGTATATAAGGCTGTTTGAGGGCCCCACGTGTTCCCGAACGGAAGTAGCGAGCGCTGTGTACGAAGGTAAGTGTTTTCTAGGATGCATTACTGTGGTTTACTGGGTTTTGGGCCTGCATTTTTTAAGGATATGTGTGTGTTGCTGCCTGTGTGTAGGGGTTGCTGCCTGTGTGGGTGTGTTGCTGCCTGTGTGTAGGGGTTGCTGCCTGTGTGGGTGTGTTGCTGCCTGTGTGTAGGGGTTGCTGCCTGTGTGGGTGTGTTGCTGCCTGTGTGTAGGGGTTGCTGCCTGTGTGGGTGTGTTGCTGCCTGTGTGTGGGTGTGTTGTGTAATGTTTGGTTAGAAAAACTGGATGTGCGTTTTTAGTAACATTTGTGTTTTTGGTCTTTTGTATTGCCATTACTAACAAAACAGAAACAAACATGTCAGCAGCCCAGTTTAATCCATTCAAGGACCAGCAGTTCATGTCCGAATTCATTGCGCTGTACAGAAAAAATACCAACCTGTGGCAGCTCAAGAACCCTTTATATGGCAATAGGGATGTCCGGAAGGCAACACTGGGGCCACTTGTGGATTTTGTGAAGACTCAAGTCCCCAACGCAGACACCAAGTTTGTTGAAGCCAGAATTTCAAGTTTAAGGCACATGTACAAGCGGGAGCGCAAGAAGATTGAGGAATCAGTCAGATCAGGAGCAGCAGCAGAGAATGTTTATGTACCCAAGCTGTGGTACTACAACCAACTGGCTTTTATAGGTGACCAGATGGAACCCAGGCAATCACTGTCCACTCTTCCCTCCACCCTTCCCTCCACTCTTCCCTCCACTCTTCCCTCCACCCCAGCTGAGGCTTCCACGGAAGGAGAAGACCCCTCCACCTTGGAGCAGGCTGATGCGCCCAGCTGGAGCCAGGTATATATTTAGTATCCCAAATTGTGATTGTGTGAATATTAATGCTGTAAACGTTAAAATGTGAAACAATTAACACCCTGAACTCAGAATTGTGAAAAAAGCTGACAAAAATTGCGCAAACTTCGAAAAAGTGTGGGTGCAACATATCGATACATATATAGTGTATACATACATCCAGTAGTGGCAAAAAATGCCTTATACAACATTGGTGATCTGCTTGGAAAATGCAGGGGTCCAAATGATAGCCTTTTGGATCTTTTTAAAAATGTATCTGCTCCTTCATAAGTTTACAATTGGATGATTGAGGAGGCCATAAACCAAAAACCAGGTGTTTGATTTTTGTTTTTATTTGCACACAGGATGAGCTGACCCAGGATGATGCCGGGACAAGTGGTATGGAGGAGGAGGACATGACCAGCGAGAGCCAGGAGGTGGCTGGGCCCAGCACGAGCCAGAGTGACAGCCAGACTGTCTTAAGTCTACCTCCACCCCTGCCCTTACCCCCAAGAAGGCCCAGGAGGATGACCATTGTTGAGGAGGAATCACTCCAACTTATTAGGAAGGCGAGTGCGATTCTCGACAAACCCCCCATTCCAGAAGAGGCCTATGCCACCTACTTGGCCAGCAGGTTGCTGGAAATGGAGAAGGGCCAACGGCACCTGTGTGAGGGCCTCATTTTTGAGGCTATTAAGGGGGGTTTGAGGGGTCAATTACGAGAATCCACCCGCCTGACACATGAAGGCCCGACACCAACTTCTCCTCCTCCTCCTCCTCCTCTTCCTTCTTCTCCTCCTCCTCCTCCTCCTCCTCCTCCTACCACAAGTCAGCCTCCAAGGAAGCGTGCAGGGAAGACTGCAGGGAAGAGTGCAGGGCAGCGTGGTGGGAAGAGTCGGAAGTGATTGCCTGGCTTCAGTCTGGTCTCACAGAAGACACAGGCTGTTGTAGTGCCACAGCTTGGGGACATAGATGTCATCTGCTGCTGTTCCTGGTCTGTCTGATTCCTGGTCAATCTTCTTGTGCTCCCTATATTGGATGAAATGTGCCCAAGCTTAATTTTTGGCTTCACAAACTTGATGTCTGCCGTTGGGGCAAAAAGTCTTCGCAAAATCGCAAAGTGGCTCCAGTGTTGCCTTCCTATTTTGTTTTGCCTTGTTTGTTTTAACCAGAATAAATGGTAATTTAATTTTCACAAAATAATGATATACGTGCTTGTTATTCAAAAACATAGTTTCTTTAGGAGTAGGCAGGTACATGTCTAAACATTCATTTGACAATACAAGTGTAAAGTGCAACTTCAATGGAACTGCAAGTGCAGTCGCTGGAAAGGTGAGGGTTAAGATCTGAATTAAGGGCAAGCTCTGCTGACTCCACAATTGTATCATGTGTAATAACAAATCCTTTTGATAACCAACAAATAATAAAATATATCTAAATAGAGATATATGTACATATATAATATATATATTGTACAGGACGCCAAGGTTGGGTCCTGGACGGGTGCTATATAGCACCAGTATTTGGGCTGTGGTCCCTTTAAAGGAATCAGCGTTGCTCAGGGGGTCACCCAAAATGGGTGAGGGGTTCCGGGAGTAGCCGAGCAGGAGAGGACTGACTCGCAGGCCTCTCTAGTTTAATAATAGTTATTTGGGACCCGGAATTTGGGAGGCTCTGAAGAGATATTCGGGTGGGAAAAGAGCCTCCCTCCCTGACCACAATGATTCAGCGCACAGGGGGTTAAGGGCCTCCAGGAAGACAGCTCTTAAGACAGGAAGTAGGGAAGAGTTGTTGGGGAGGAGGAGTAGGTGATTACACCTGTTGGTTGAGCTGTGTGGATGTCTGGAGGCTGCTAAAAGAACCTGCTGCAAAAACTGTATGTGTTTTCCTTAACTTTGTTTTTTGTGCTGAAGATAAGCTGTTTTTCTGTTATGCTGAAGATAAGCGGACTTTGTTTTTGGTACTTTACCTGTGCGCTGAAGAAAGCCTTATTTTGATTTTTCTTTCAAATAAATGCCTTTTATTATAAAACTGACGGTTTATGCACTTAATCCCGTGGAGCTATTGTCCCCAAAGTTCACAACTGGTGTCTTGGATGCTGGCAAAAGTGCATTTGCAGCCGCAAAAACCGTTTAAAACTAAACTGACATTTAAAGAGACAGTGTACAAATGGCATGTCGTGGGTGAAGTCAGCTCAGACGCTGCAAACAGCAGGTAAAGGCATGGAGGAGGTCATCAGGGCTTTGGCGCAAGCCACCGTGACCCAGCAGCAAGCTTCAGCAGATGCAAACCGTCACCATGAGGAAGCGATGGCTCAGCAGCAGCAGGCCCTGGCACAGGCTATAGTTGCACAGCAGGAAAACACACGGTTGCTAGCCGCCCAGTTTACTGCTCAGCAGGAGTCCACTCAAACACAGGTGACTGCCTTACAGGAGGCAGTGCAGCGGCTGGCTCAGGGACGAGAACAATCGGTCGTTGCCGTTGGCAACCAAGTGTCTGTGAGAGCCAGCCATTTCTTACAAAAACTGACACCCAGCGATGACGTAGAGGCCTTTCTCACCACCTTTGAGAGGATAGCGGAGAGAGTGGGGTGGCCCCGTGACCAATGGGCCGGCATTATCTCTCCTTTTCTCACCGGTGACCCGCAAAAGGCCTACTTTGACCTCCCAACTGAACATATCAGCAACTATGAGCTTCTGAAGACAGAAATCCTGGCCCGCCTAGGAGTGACCATGGCTGTCCGGGCTCAGAGGGTGCATCGCTGGCGGTACAAACCGGACCGACCACCCAGGTCCCAAATGCATGAACTGATACAGCTGGTTAAAAAATGGCTGCAGCCAGAAAAACTGTCAGGCCCACAAATGGTGGAACGGGTGGTGATGGACTGGTACCTGCGGTCCCTGCCAGATGACCTACAGCGCTGGGTAAGCCATGGAGACCCTGCAACCGCTGACCAGCTGGTTGAGTTGGTTGAAAGGTACACCGTGGTGGAGGACCTGCTTGGGCCTGCCAAACGTCGGGAACCCACACCAAGGGCAACAAGACCGGCCACAGCACCTAGGAGAGAAGCCCTGCTAGACATTGGAACCCGCAACCCTGCACCATCTTCTGCAGAACCTCGAAGGTTGGTTCCTGTCCCTAGGATGGGAGGCCTACAGTGTTGGCGATGTCGGTCCTGGGGGCATACCCGGGCACAATGCCCACTTCAGGAGGAGCCGATGGATTGCGGGACTGGTCGGAGAAGCTCCTTCTATGTGCAAAAAGCGTGTACCACTCATCTTGATCTGGCTGAAGGACGGTTCGAGTGTGAAGTGTGGGTGAACCACCTTCCTGCCAGGGCCCTACTAGACTCCGGGAGCATGGTAACACTGGTACATGCCAGGGTGATTGGGAGACTTGGCCCCGTAAATAAAACTCTGCGCGTAGTGTGTATCCATGGGGATACCAGGGAGTACCCCCTGGTTCCTGTGACGGTTTCTTATGGACGTACCTCAGTGACACAAGAGGTTGGGGTAGTAAATAGTTTAATCCATGATATTATAGTGGGGCGGGACTGTCCGCTATTCCTCGAACTGTGGAACCAGGCACAGATGGGGCTGCCAGGAGAACTGGGGACACTGGGCCTGGAAGAGATGGAGTCTGAGGGGTCTAGGTCTGAAACCCCCACAACACACCCCTCTAAAACAGAGATACCTGTCACTAATAAGGATATTGCAGAGAATGTTAATTTGAATGACAATGTTTCTGTTTCAGTCCTCAATACCAAGCTGACTTCTGAGGGGGGGGAAGCCTTCCCATTACAGGTTATGCTGGGGGAGGATGATGAGGAACTCTCCCCGTTGCAGTTCCCAGTTGAGGAGGGTGAAGGGGAAACATCCTCAAGGTCAGTGCATCCAGACCTGGACGTACCCAGGGGTGCGTTTGGCACCGCCCAGTTGCAGGATCCTACCTTGGTCAATGCTCGAGAGCAGGTTTCTGTTGTTGATGGGGTCCCACAAATACCAGGGGCAGATCAAAGGTTTCCTCATTTTGCATTAAAGGGGGATTTGGTTTATCGTGTGGCTGAAAGCCGAGAGGAAACTGTAGAGCAGTTACTGGTTCCCCAACCATATAGGCGGATGCTACTTGACCTAGCCCACAATGACGCACTGGGAGGACACTTGGGGGCAGAGAAAACGGAGGCCAGGATAACCGACCGGTTTTACTGGCCAGGGGTGAAGGCCGAGGTTAAAAGATATTGTGCATCTTGTCCCATTTGCCAGTTAACTGCCCCAGGGCCACACTATAGAAGCCCTCTGGTACCCTTGCCGATTATTGAGGTTCCGTTTGAGCGGATCGCCATGGATCTCGTGGGACCCCTGGTAAAGTCGGCAAGGGGGCACCAATATATATTAGTCATCCTAGACTACGCAACCAGGTATCCAGAAGCAGTTCCTTTGAGGAAAGCCTCCTCTAAGGCCATTGCCAAGGAGTTATTCCAAATGTTTTCACGAACTGGGTTCCCCAGGGAGATACTTACGGACCAGGGCACCCCTTTTATGTCAAAGGTGATGGCGGACTTGTGCAGACTATTTCAGATCAAGCAGTTGCGGACGTCCGTCTATCACCCGCAGACCGATGGCCTAGTTGAGAGGTTTAATAAAACTCTAAAGTCCATGTTAAAAAGAGTGGTCCAGAAAGACGGGAAGGATTGGGATATGTTACTCCCTGCCCTCTTGTTTGCCATCCGGGAGGTTCCACAAGCGTCCACGGGCTTCTCACCGTTTGAGTTAGTGTATGGACGAAGGCCCCGGGGGTTGCTTGACCTAGTCAAAGAAACATGGGAAAGTGAATCCTCACCACACAAGACCGTGGTAGAGCATATCTCTCAAATGCGAGAGAGGGTGGCTAAGGTGATGCCGCTGGTGAGGGAGCACATGCAGAAGGCTCAGGATGCCCAAAGAAGGGTGTATAACAGATCGGCTAAAATTAGACAGTTTCAAGTAGGAGACCGGGTGGCTGTCCTAATACCCACAGTGGAGAGCAAGTTCTTGGCCAGGTGGCAAGGCCCGTTTGAGGTAATAGAAAAAGTGGGTGAGGTGAACTACAAGGTACACCAGCCAGGGAAAAGAAAACCATACCAGATCTATCACGTAAATCTGTTGAAACCCTGGAGAGACAGAGAACAGGTATCCGCTGTGGTAGCGGTACAGTCAGGGGACCATGCAGGAATCGACCTGGTGCAGGTGGCTGCTACCCTAACTAGGCCCCAAACCCAGCAAGCAAAAGAGTTTCTGCAAAGAAATAGGGACATGTTTTCAGGGTTGCCGGTCTCACCAACGTCATCGAGCATGACATTGTGACGGAACCCTGTATAAAAATCCGGTTAAGGCCTTACCGTATCCCAGAAGCTCATAGAGTGGCAGTGTCTGAAGAGGTCAAGAGAATGCTCGAGCTTGGAGTCATTGAAGAGTCGCAGAGCGAGTGGTCGAGTCCAATCGTGTTGGTACCCAAACCCAACGGCACCCTCCGCTTCTGCAACGACTTCAGAAAACTTAATGAAATCTCCAAGTTTGATGCTTATCCAATGCCACGGGTAGATGAGCTAATTGAGAGGTTAGGTCCAGCCAGGTATATAACCACGCTAGACCTCACAAAAGGGTATTGGCAGATTCCCCTGACCAAGAAAGCCAGGGAGAAAACAGCTTTCTCTACCCCGGAAGGCCACTTCCAGTACAAAAGAATGCCATTTGGTCTACACTCTGCCCCGCTACATTCCAAAGGGCCATGGACAAAACTTTGCGTCCACATCAACGGTATACTTCGGTTTACCTAGATGACATAGTCATTTTTAGCACTGATTGGGAGTCCCATCTTCCCCGAGTTCAGGCAGTCGTAGACTCCTTGAGAAGAGCAGGATTCACCATCAATCCGGAGAAGTGCGCGATTGGGGTAGAGGAAGCCAAGTACCTAGGGTACATTGTGGGTAGAGGACTGGTGAAGCCCCAAATGAGTAAGGTAGAAGCCATACAGAACTGGCCCCGCCCCCTATCCAAGAAGCAGGTCAGAGCGTTTTTGGGCATAGTTGGCTACTACCGGAGGTTTGTCCCCAACTTTGCCACCATTGCTGCACCATTGACGGACTTGACCAAAGGCAGAAAGTCAGTGATGGTACAGTGGAATGACGATGCCGAAAAAGCTTTCCAGAAGCTTAAGACGGCATTGTGCCGGGATCCGGTGCTTGTGGCTCCAGATTTTTCTAAGGATTTCGTAGTACAGACAGATGCTTCAAGTGAAGGGCTAGGAGCAGTCCTGTCTCAAGTGATCAATGGGAAGAGCACCCCATAGTTTTTCTAAGTAGGAAGCTGACGGCAGCGGAGAAAAACTATGCGGTGGTGGAGCGGGAGTGTCTTGCCATCAAGTGGGCTTTAGACTCTTTACGGTATTTCCTCCTAGGTAGAAGGTTCCGCCTAGTGTCCGACCATGCCCCACTGACCTGGATGAGACAAAACAAAAACACCAATGCCAGGGTAACAAGGTGGTTCCTTTCTCTCCAGGAGTTCAATTTTGTGGTAGAGCACAGACCAGGGAGACAGCATCAGAACGCCGATGCCCTCTCCCGGGTCCATTGTATGATGTCAAGTGGTGCCTCCAACACCTCCGCGTTGAGGCAGAGGGGGGGGGATATGTACAGGACGCCAAGGTTGGGTCCTGGACGGGTGCTATATAGCACCAGTATATGGGCTGTGGTCCCTTTAAAGGAATCAGCGTTGCTCAGGGGGTCACCCAAAATGGGTGAGGGGTTCCGGGAGTAGCCGAGCAGGAGAGGACTGACTCGCAGGCCTCTCTAGTTTAATAATAGTTATTTGGGACCCGGAATTTGGGAGGCTCTGAAGAGATATTTGGGTGGGAAAAGAGCCTCCCTCCCTGACCACAATGATTCAGCGCACAGGGGGTTAAGGGCCTCCAGGAAGACAGCTCTTAAGACAGGAAGTAGGGAAGAGTTGTTGGGGAGGAGGAGTAGGTGATTACACCTGTTGGTTGAGCTGTGTGGATGTCTGGAGGCTGCTAAAAGAACCTGCTGCAAAAACTGTATGTGTTCTCCTTAACTTTGTTTTTTGTGCTGAAGATAAGCTGTTTTTCTGTTATGCTGAAGATAAGCGGACTTTGTTTTTGGTACTTTACCTGTGCGCTGAAGAAAGCCTTATTTTGATTTTTCTTTCAAATAAATGCCTTTTATTATAAAACTGACGGTTTATGCACTTAATCCCGTGGAGCTATTGTCCCCAAAGTTCACAATATATATATCACAATATAGCTATATATATATATGTATATATAGATATATCTTTTTTTTGGGTTTATTGAGAAATATAGATATATTATTCATTTGGTGATTTGGATATATATATCTATCTATATCTATATCTATATATATATATATATCTATATATATATCTATATATATATATATATATATATATATATAGAGAGAGAGAGATAAAGATAAATATATATATATATATATATATATATATATATAGATATACAAATATATAACTTCACTAAAGAATGCTGAAGAAAAAACGTTCAGGAGTACTCTGCGTGAATATACAAGCAGCAAGGCAAAATCATTCTTCAAGTACGATAACATACAAATCCCGCTGTCAGAAGAAAAAATATAAAAAATCTGCAGCGTGACGATTGTGCTAGCTTCAAAACAAAGGCTAGTTTTACCAGACCGAGCGAGTCCGTGACATACTAGCTACTGAGCATGCGTCCTTTTTGGTACGCCGGACCATACTACACACGGCCGGATTATCCGCTGGACTGCCAAGTCCAGCGGATAATTTGAAAACAAAACTTGAAACTTTAGTCCGCCGTACTTTGGCCAAAAAAAGTCCGCCGGCGCCCACACACGAGGGGATTATCCGCTGGACTTCGGTCCAGCGGATAATCCCGCGGGATAGTCCCTTCGTGTGTACGCGGCATAAGCTATTTTTTATTTTAAGAAAAAAAAATGACTTTAATATTAACTTAAATTAATTCTAAAGATTTCTGAACCTAAAGCATGAACAAAAAAAACATGTAAGGAGTTGTAAATGCATAGAATCCATTAAGATAAAAAACCTTCTGTGTGTAGCAGCCTCTCCAGCACCCCCCTAATTACTTACTTGAGCCCCATCTCTCTCCAGCAATGTCCATGAATGTCTAAGCCATCCGGGACACTCCTCCTGATTGGCTGAGACAAAGAAGCGGGGCCATTGGCTCCCACGGCTGTCCATCAAAGTCAGTCAGCCAATCAGGGGATAGAGGGGATGGAGCCAGGTCCGGATCGGGGCTTCGTGTCTAAATGGACACACAGAGCTGTGATTCGGCTCCAGTGCCCCCATAGAAAGCTGCTTTCTGTGGGGGCACTCGATGGGAGGGAGGGGCTCAGAGCAGAAAAGAGGTTCCCGAGAAGAGGAGGATCGGGGCTGCTCTGTGCAAAACCCCTGTACAGAGGAGGCAAGTATAACATGTTTATTTATTCTTATTAAATTTTATTTTTTTAAACGAGCCTTTACAATCACTTTAAGACAGAATTATTGCCGTTTCCTGAAATGTTGTTTTATTTCACACAGCATCAGTCACTGCTCCAGAGATCTGTTCCTCAATAGAAAACTTAAGGGAACACTACAATGGAGCTAAATTTAGAAAACCACATAAAGTTCTATAAAATACTATGATGTTTGGTTTAACATTTTTTTCATTGTGCTTCTAGGCAGGGATGCTATACCTTGGTATATGATGTAGACAGACCGACAGACAGATTTTTTTGCTTGAAAATTTTGCAGGAAAATAGCTATATATTTTATTTGAACTCATAATACATTGAAAAGGTGTGAGCAAGTCTTAAAGAAACCTATATTAAGAGAATTCCTCTGTTGTCTTCTTAAAATGCTGCTTGCCTGTGTGGTCCAATGGCTTTATTCATTTTTTAGTCACTGATCCAAAACAAACTTTGACTCGCTGGGTAAGTAGCTCAGGATTGGTAGTCAACATATTTCTCCTGGCAAAGGTTCTATGTCAGCCTTTCTCAACATTTTTTACCCCAGATGAACCCCCTAAATGATTTTCAAGTCTCAGGAAACCCTTACCGAAGGCAATTTATCAGGGTTTAAAGGAGAAAATGCCATTTACATTGGTGGTCAGTAGGAAGAATGCAACTGTTCTGTTTCAAATGCCACTTTACGTATTTACCTCCCTAGATCCAGTCTGTCCAGCCAGTATGGTCACCTACTGACTTGGCACCATTTGTAGGCAGTTTAGCACTTCAAAAAGACTGAAAAGTTGAATCCAACACAATTTTACATAATCATTGCAGTACAGAGGTTTATCCAGTCTTTTTAAGTGAAAGAAGAGAAAGACTTTCCTAATTCTCATCTATGTGAAGTACAAACACTGACTAAGGGAACATGCAAGAAACAGGGATCGTCTAGCTAGGACTAAACCTACCATCGCAAAACAGGAGGGGGGTTGGGGGGGGGGGGCAAAGAGAGAACCCAAATCACATAGTAAAAAAGTTGTAGATGCCTAAACTGCCACTAGAGTTCAGCATACTCCAGAACAATAAAAACCTGATACAGTTCAATACGGCACAGAAAAAGTTAAATAGCTGAGACAGAACAGAAACCCTAAAGCCTAGTACATACTATCATATTTTTCGTTCAACCCAGTGGACTGAACGAAAAAAAAAAGCTCTAGAGGAGATCTTGTACTAACAATCCAATGTTAGTATAGCGATCCCCCTTCTCTCTTCTGAGCTATTGTGTTCTGACAGGGGGGCACCCCCCCAGAACATACCGGTCAGTGCTTTCAGCCATTTGCTGAGAACGCTGATCGGATTTCGATCGGCAGACCTTTTTTTCAGTCATGCCTGACAGATGCCAACCAAACGTCCGGCTTCTGCCGGACCAGCTGCTGTACACATGGGACGAATGTCAGCCGGTTTCTACTGATACGGCCGATACTGCCCGATATGTTCATGTTTGATGTGTACGGGTCTTTACAGTGGCAGTCTGACAGCCACTTTTATAGACAGCTTAAAAATATAATTGGTAGCATTCTGCTGGCTCTGCCAAGTGCCATCGGCCCCTGGAACTATGCAATCACCATAAAATTGGAGATTAATCAGCCACAGCTCAAGGAAATCCTAGCAGCCTCTAGAGGAACTCTAGATAAAAATGGCTGCTCTATGTATATCTGATCCTCATGTTTACCTTAAAGGGGTTGTAAAGGTTCGTGTTTTGCATTCTGTGCATTAAGGGGAAAAAACACCTGTCAGTGACCGGCCCCCCCTTTTACTTACCTGAACCCTCAAACTTGTCCCACAGGGACACGCTGTCTCTCTGCTAGGGGGTTCTCGGCTGTTGATTGGATAGATTGATAGCTTGATAGCAGCGCAGCCATTGGCTCTTGCTGATGTCAATCAAATCCAATGACGTGGCCGCCGGGAGGCAGGGCTGATTCCTACATGAATGCTGGACTCGGGAGCAGGCCCACTAGGTAACCCCCCAGGAGAACCCTTCTCCCAGGGGGTTATCTGATGTGGGGAGGAGCCGAGAGAGCTGCCGAGGGACACCAGAAGAGCAGGTTTGGGGCCACTCCGTGCAAAACAAGCTGCACAGTGGAGGTAAGTATGATATGTTTGTTATTTTTTTTTTGTTTTTTTTTTTAAACATGAACCTTTAGTGTCACTTCAATATTGACAGTCTAATGACATTCTAAAGATAATAAACATTGGGTTTGCATGCAGTTCCAGTCAGACACTTTATTATCCAGTTAAGTAAAGGTACACAAAAGAAATGACCCAGCACTTGGCTGTTTTAAATGGAGGTATCATTCTTCATTTAAGCTACTCAGCCTGCTATTAGTTATAAAATAGCAGTGCCACTGCAGGTTCAAATCCATTTTAAACAGTAAATGTAATAGTAGGTTGCACTGCTGTATTGACTTCTATATCTAGGCGAGGGGAAACCTATGGAAATTACATTTTTTTTCTACTGTTACAGCCACGAGCTAGTTAATATTACAGCCAAAAAACAGGGTCTCAGCCTAGAATAAAGCCGAGTATGTATAATTAGCAATCAGCAAGAGAGGTTTAGTTATTGTGCTGCAGCTCTTAAAACAGCTCTGCAGATCTGCAGAAGCTCAAATTAAGCCATTCTCAGTTATATGAACCATGTATTTCTTTGTAGTCATGATAAGAAGGCAGATGTATTATTGCCTAATGCTGGTAAAATTGATTTTGTTAATGAATGTGGTCTCCAGTATCAATCTCTTATCCTCTGTATCCCATCTCTTTCTCTCTCTTCTTTGTGCTTCTTTCCATAAATGACTATTTGTAATCATTACGCCAGTCCAGTCCACTCCGGTTTTACTTCAACTTTAGATTTATGCATACATAGTACAATATAATACAATATGAAATAAGCTACTGGGGGTAGGCTTTTGTCTCGTGCGTTATAAAGGCTTATAGAATTGTAACAATGCTAAATTGAAAGATCCAAGCTATTTTTCAGGCAAATCAGTATTTTTCTTTACAGCCATGCGGAACAAACATCAGACATTTTTCTAAAGGGAGCATTATAAACTTTAATGAGTTGCAACCTCTACCATTAAATAAACGGACATTCTTAATATAGGCTATCTGGGAGGGGGCACAGCTAATTATGAGCAGACATTGCAGACCCAGTGTAACCTCTTAACATCAGTTTTTCTGCCAACATGCTTTGTTTGTTCTCTGCCATCCTAAAATAACCTTATGGATTTGGGACTAGAAAAAACAACAGAACCCTCAGGGCTGTCATCATATCATTGGGTCTTCCTATGTATTTTGTTTGCTAGCACTTCATTACAAGCCCAGTTATCTGTCCAAAAAATATCTGTGATGCTTGCTCCAGTGCTTAGGTCACTAACTATTGCTAGTCAGTGTTTCTTCGGCCCTTAGGAGGCCACATTCCCTTAAGGGAAGAAAGACTTTGTTGCCTCAAGGTCTTAGTACACAATGCTATATTTCCTAGCCAAGCAACATCAAAAGTGAGAAAAAATAACTAAAAAGGGGTACCTGTAATCTTGAGGCTGGTCAGGCAATAGGCAGTAGGCCTGGCACCATAGGAGGAAGTCTGTCCAAGGTCAGGACAGATTGTGGGCAAGCATGATCCAGTATACAGTTCTGAGGTCAGGCCTCAGGAGACTAATCCAGAAGACATCTCCAAGGTCAAATAAATATATAGTGCGACGCTCAAAGTGTTCAATAGTGATTATTAAACATGTGATGTAAGATAATATATAGTGAAGAAAGTTAAATATCACCAAAATTAATAAATGTAAATGGCCGATAATAGAAATCTATTCTATATAGGGTATCGAACAAAATACAAATAGTGACACCAACTAATTGAAAACAAAACGTGACAAAGATGAAACTATCACAAATGAAACCACACTGTGTCTCATAACTTAGAAACAATAATTGTTATAAAGAATCAATCAATAATACACCATAATAGTGACATAAGTGAATACAATATAACATAAAGTGACTTGTGCGACTTGTCTGATGTACTCTGTCACCGATTAAGGAAATGCTTACCGACTATCGTGGACTCAAGTAGGCTTACGCCGTATGAGTCAAAATTGCTGTATGGTATTTGCAATACACCGATGTGGACAGTTGTTCCAGTATGTGGTGTCTGGTGACCAATGACAAGACTATGCAATAGTTGATGAAAACTATTATGCAATAGTTGATGAAAACTCAAGGTAGGAGTAGTAGGCAGGTATAGCATGTGACTCATCCCCCAGTGGTGTTACCGATAAAGAGAAATGAGACCATATAGCGTAATACCATAAGGCATAATAAAATTTAATGAATAAAAAAGATGGGTACTCACATATACAAAAGCTTAGTAGGCATGTATAAAAATAATTGGCAGCAGTGGCATCAGCAAATCATCTACTGACGCGTTTCGCCTTTTTGAGGCACACCCCCAAATGATGCCTCAATAAGGCGAAACGCGTCGGGAGGTGATTTGCTGATGCCACTGCTGCCAATTCTTTTTATACATGCCTACTAAGCTTTTGTATATGTGAGTACCCATCTTTTTTATTCATTACATTTTATTATGCCTGACGGTATTACGCTATATGGTCTCATTTCTCTTTATCGGTAACAGCACTGGGGGATGAGTCACATGCTATACCTGCCTACTACTCCTACCTTGAGTTTTCATCAACTATTCAGTGCATAGTCTTGTCATTGGTCACCAGACACCACATACTGGAACAACTGTCCACATCGGTGTATTGCAAATACCATACAGCAATTTTGACTCATACGGCGCAAGCCTACTTGAGTCCACGATAGTCGGTAAGCCTTTCCTTAATCAGTGATGGAGTACATCAGACAAGCCACACAAGTCACTTTATGTTATATTGTATTCACTTATGTCACTATTATGGTGTATTATTGATTGATTCTTTATAACAATTATTGTTTCTAAGTTATGAGACACAGTGTGGTTTCATTTGTGATAGTTTCATCTTTGTCACGTTTTGTTTGCAATTAGTTGGTGTCACTATTTGTATTTAGTTCGATGCCCTATAAAGAATAGATTTCTATTATCGACCATTTACATTTATTAATTTTGATGATATTTAACTTTCTTCACTATATATTATCTTACATCACATGTTTAATAATCACTAATGAACACTTTGAGCGCCGCACTATATATTTATTTATTCTTTTCTATTTAACATATTACTGTTGTGCAGGCTGCTGAATTTATTTACGTTTAGTTAGCGCGGTTTTTCTCCACCCCCCGTTGTCAATCTCCAAGGTCAAGGTGGGCAGCAGATAAGCATAATTCATGAAATAGTCTGAGGTCAAAGTCGGTAATAATCTAAAAGAGGAGTCAGTAGTCCAAGAGGGGTCAGCAATGTGGATTTCAAGGAAGGTAGACAGGTCAAGGACTAAGAATGGAGCCAGAAATTGGGAACGCTGGCCTTGTGATGCTCAAAAAGAGTGCCACAGCAGCAGGGCCAATGTGGTGGGATGGGGAAGGGCGTTGCCTAGCAGCCAGGATGCTGCCAGAGGGGGTGTGCCACCGCTAGCCAATTAGAACAGGTCAGGGGGTGCATATGGCCGGGAGGAGAAAGTGTCTGTTTGCCCCATTTGTCTCTACTCACTATTGTATACTTTTGGGTTCCTTTGACAGGAGAGCTGAGGAGGTGTCATATCCACTGCACAATACAACCATCTTCTCTTTTTTTTGCAAGCTCCTCACTGGTAGACGTTTACACTCCAATGGTAGTTCTTCACATACACAGAGTCTAGTTTGAATTTCTGCAGTAGTCATGTAAAATAGCTGATGATAAAAGAAATTGAGCATGTACGATGATGGGTGTAAGCATTTAGCTGTGTATAGGATAGCTTTATTCTTAATCCAGAACATTGGAAATGTCTTAGGCCATTTACAGTTTACTTATTTTCAGTGATACATTTATTATTTCAGACTTTACCTTAAATCAATGTTTTACATTATTTTGTTTTATACTTACATTTTCCAAAGGCCAGTCAAGAGATGTGTTTGTTTTTTTATGCTTTGACTATTCTCTTGCTTGAAGCAATACTCTGCTAATGCAGAAAGTAGCTCTCTGTTCCCATACACTATAATGAAGGGGCGTCATTCAACACATAAGACTGAGGACATCTTGTGCTGAAATGTAGGTACTGCAAGAAGCAGCTTTAGATTGAAGGTGAGTACTGCAGCCTAAGATTCTTTTTTTATTCTTTATCCCACCATTTGGATTTTGTTTTTGTGATTTTCCTCATTTTTTATTTTAGGTATTTTTATTTTTATTATTGTATTAAATAGAAGTATCCCTTATTTTCCTGCAATCACTCTTTTCTGCTTTTGAAATTTTAGTAAAAATCTCTAATAAATGTATAATGGTCACAGAGACAGGACAATTTACATTGTGTTTGTCATCCCCTGTAAAAAGTAATCTGTAAGCAGTTTTTGTCTAAATCAGTATCCTGGCCTGTTATTTGTGCACATTCCTAGAGTTCTCAATGTGGCCAGCATCTTCAAAATGTCAGTGCATTTTCCTGATGGTATTTTGACACATTCATTGTGCTCTTTAGAGTCCCAGTATCTAATAATTGATAAGTCCAAGCTAATTCTATGAGAGAATGGCTTTGAATACCTGGTCGTGTGACTTCATGCCAATCCTAATCATGTATCTAGCTAATGATCTAAAGCCCCCTGCTTCTACATATGTCAGGAATTACAGTTTTGATTAGAGGACCAAATGTTAGATTATTTTAATTTGACTAAAAACACCAAGTAAGGTGTCCCTCACTAAGACAGTGTGTGGCTTTTAATGGGTCTGTAAACCCACAGACTTTTGTGAGGAGGATCAGTAAAGCACAGCCACTGTATAGAGCTGCAAATCAATAGACAGAGTCTGAGCATGCAATGAGGAAGTATGCTTACCCCATGCACAAATATTATAGTTTGGAGTATAGTTTTCAGTTCTTCTCTAAGCAGAATGGCTTTGGTGCCTTTCACTAGCTGGTTCTATTTTTACATAAAATGTCCTACTTATTTGAAAAAATATGTTTGAGAATGTATTGTATTGCTGTGCATTCAAGTCACACTAAATAACACATCTCTTTATACAAAGACTCTTAAAACCTATAAATCTCTATTTTCCTGCTGGAGGCTGACAGCTGCAGTGGTAAGCCTGTCCTTGCAGGATACAAATTAATCACTCACACCTTCTAGCACTATGTCTTAGTACATTACTCATAGTTTAGAAACTCATAACGGTTGAAAATTGAACTGTCCAAAGAAGATGGCAGTCAGGTTGTGGACAGGAAAAAAGGAGGTTTGAAAATTCACAGTGCAGATTTCATAGTCTGTATCACAAACCAGTAAAATAATTGCAAAATCAGCCCAGGACAACTTTGCATGTCCTAAGCTTATTTTGTTTTATATTTCCTCTTATGTGCCATTGATATTATTTTTGTATTATTATGTATTATTATTTTCAGGAGATGGAATGCTGTGTTTCTTAAACCTTCAGGCCTCATGCACACTGGGCAATTTTGGAAGTTTTTACAGCTGCTGTTTTTGGCTTCAGACTTTTTTTCTACAGTCAATAAACTCTCCAGCACCTTATCCTATGTGTCTATGCACACATAGGCTGTTATCAACTGTTTTTTGGCTGGGGTATTTTTTTGGCTGTAAATAAACCCCAAAATTAGTGGATTCTGAGAGGAGTTTTGCAGCTGTAATTTCAAAAAACGCAGATAAATGCTGATAAACGCTCAAAAACATGGCTCACCAGCATTTTAAAACGTTTTTGATCCCATTGAAAAAAAATTAAAAAAAAGCTACGCTAAAAAAATGCTGAAAAACATTGAAAAATTCACTGTAAAGCTACTGGCGTTTTTATAAAGTTATTATAACATCCAGTGTGAATGAGGCCTTAAAATTACAACATTCCAATATATATGATATTATTAGGTAGTATATGATTTCTCTGGCATCTATCCTAAATGTAAACAGTGCTTCTCTTTTTTTTATAGCCATTTCAAATCATGACTCAAACATTGATATGAAATGCACATTCTGTTTTGCAATAGAACTTGAAAATCTGTTCATTTATAGCGTAACATGTTGATAATGTAAAATAAAATGTATGTCACAGATACTATAAATGAGCAAAGTTCTGAAAAGTACTATCAGTTGTGGTTGACAGATTTTTTTTTTTAATTTGTGAACCTCTAAAATGTGAAAATTCCTTACAGGATTCTGAACCAGGCTCCAAAATAGTGTGTATTACAGAGCAGCAGATGATGCAAAATTGTACAGAATAGTTTGGGAAGTTCCTAGCCACCCTGTCTAATTTTATAATGGAGCCATTTCTTTTGAAAATTTTACCATGAGTACTTAGATAAAAGGAAGAGACCTGGGGGGGTTAATTACTAAAGCTGGAGAGTGAAAAATCAGGCTCACTTCTGCAGTTTTATTGCCAAAGCTTAGTTGAACAAGCTGAGGTTAGAAGCTGATTGGTTTATATGCAGAATTGAGCCTGACTTCTCCAGATTTAGTAAATAAACCCCCTGGTGTCACTGCCAGTCAAGGTGAGAGTGTCCAGGAAACAGACGAAGCAGATATAAGGCCAAAAACGCCTTTTCTGCCTTTTGAAAATGTGAATATTCAAATATAACACTGAAATTTGAATTTTGCCTGTCACATCAAAATTTATTAAATTCGGTCAAAATCCAAAAACGTGTTTTGGGATCAGTTCAAAAGACTGGAAGTGGCTGCAAAGAAGCTAGAGATACAGAGATACAAAAAGGATGAAAGAAATGTGAAAGTGGTATTTTATAAAACATACAAAATGTAATACAAAAAAATGGTAGTAGTTTATAATACACAGTGGGGTTAATTTACTTAAAGCTGGAGAGTGCAAATTGCATGCAACTCTGCATAGAAACCAACAGTGGAGGCTGGTGCTTGAAATTTTGGGAAGGCATCACAAATTAACACCCCCCCCACGCGGGAGACGGACATTGGCGATCACCCGGCACCCCCCCCCAGGAGGAGACGGACAGCTACTGCCTTACCTTATAGAGGCAGGGGGAATGAAGGGCGGGGGCCGTGCTGACCGATTCTGCCACGGAGCACACAGAGACTTTCTCTTCCCAGCTGCATGGGAGGGAATGAGGGAGACAATAGCGAATGTTCATTCGCTATTGTCACACAAGTGGGTGTGCTCAGGGCACAGTGCTCTGCGCCCTGAGCCCACCCTTTTTGTTAAGCCTGCTTAAAAAGGTGCTTAAAAAAATACAATTGGAATCGATGCATCCGGCGACCCGCATGTAGATTAGAGGGCCAGACGAATAGATGGTGGGGCGGCGCCCCTGTGCCCCTAATGGAGTGGCTGCCATTAGAAACCAATCAGCAGTTTAATTAAACAAGATGAAGTTAGAAGCTGATTGGCTACCATGCACAGCTGCACCATTTTTAGGAAATCAGCCCTAGTATTTTGCTAAACTAAATGTTATCCAGTTAGATTTTATTTCTTCCTAAAGAATATGTACAATTTTGCAAAAAAAAAAGAAAAAACGTGTTACTTAATTTTCAATATGAAAAAAAAAAAAAACTCACCACATCAAAGAAGAAAAAGGTTATACTGGCATACATAAAAGGTGGAAAAAACAGGATCTTCTTATAATGTCTTACATTTTGAATTTAATGTAACATTTTCAAATTTTATATCTATACAGTACTGCACTATAAATAAGTGACATTTGAAGCATGTAGGATGTTATTTAAAATGCTTCTAAATATGAATACCAAACCTTTATAGAATGCCTCATTCTAAGGCTTTTATTTAAAAAAAATGTGTTAGAAGAAAAGTTTCTTGCTTGCCATTGCAACCAATCAGCTTCCACTTGTCATTTCTGCAGTCCTGGTCTGGAATTAAATGAGGATTGGTTGCTGTGGGAACAAAAATATCCTTTAACACCTTTTCCTATATCATCTTCTATTTTTTGTTTAATTACCTATACAAAGTTCTAAGTTCCACAACTCCCTCTTGATCGCTTTTTCCCAACTCGGGTTCTTTGGAACCATACAGTTCCTCTAAAGATTGCTAGGGGTTCCTGGAGCATTTAGCAATGGCAGCCTGATCTCCTCCCTGGTGGTGCTTGCATAGTTTTTACACCTATTGTATATAACTTGGTAGAGACAGTGGCAAGGGACCAGTAGATGTAATAAAAGTCAATAATTGGTGTTGCGCTCTAGGTAGAAACTAAAATAACAGTGATAAATAGAAAGTGTTGTAAAAACCAAAGTAGATAAAAGGTGGACACATCTGAGATCAAGTCCTAAATTCTAATCAAACAGTAGTGTAAACAACCTAGATACATTCTGATATATAAAGTGCAAGTGATAAAAATGACAGAATTTACATATAATCTTCAGACCGAGTAATTAAAGTGCACGTTACTACAATTAAAATTGTCCAAATATAAAACTCTTCAAGTGAATATAAAAGTGCTCCAAGAGAATTGTGTCCATATAGACGAGTAAACTGAAGCTGTGACATGCTGCTCCAGTTAGCACTCCGTATGTAAACAGCGACTCAGTGGTCGAATTCTTCAGTGCAATTGCACCTTTATGTGAATCAGCCCCTTACCTTACCACTGTAAGGTAACAGCGTGAAAGAAAAATAGCATCCACTGAAATCCAGGCTCCTGTAGTAGATGGCTGGTGGTTTCTCATCTGTGCAGCTAGTGATTTCTCGTCTGTGCAACTCAGCAATTCATGGAAAAAAGGGGAAGGTTTCCAGGTCCAGTGCTGGTGTATTAAAGGAAAGTAAGGGGGGCCCAAATCGTGAAGTATGTTGAAACTTCAATTTATTAAATTAACCACTTCAGCCCCAGACCATTTGGCTGCCTAAAGACCAGAGGACTTTTTACAATTTGGCACTGCGCTGCTTTAACTGGTAATTGCGCGGTCATGCAATGTTGTACCCAAACTAAATTTGCATCCTTTTGTTCACACAAATAGAGCTTTCTTTTCACGGTATTTGATTGCCTCTGCTATTTTAATGTTTTGCAATATAAACAAAAATGTTGAATAAAAATTATATTTTCAATTTTTTGTTATAAGAAAAATCCAATAAACTCAATTTTAGTCATACATTTAGGCCAAAATGTATTCAGCCACATGTCTTTGGTAAAAAAAATGTCAATAAGCATATATATTTATTGGTTTGCGCAAAAGTTATAGCGTCTACAAACTAGGGTACATTTTCTGGAATTTAAGCAGCTTTAGTTCTTGAGGTGCTAAAATGGCAGGGCAGTATAACCCCCCCCCCCCCAAATGACCCCATTTTGGAAAGTAGGCACCCTAAGGAAATTGCTAAGAGGCATGTTGAGCCCATTGAATATTTTATTTTTTTGTTCCAAGTGATTGAATAATGGCACTAAATGATATATTGCTCACAAATGCCATGGTTATATGTGGAATTGCAGCCCAAAATACATTTTGCTGCTTCTCCTGAGTACGGGGATGCCACATGTGTGGGACATTTTGAGAGCCTAACCGCGTACAGGGCCCCGAAATCCAAGCGCCGCCTTCAGAATTTCTAAGGGCGTAAATTTTTGATTTCACTCCTCACTACCTATCACAGTTTTGAAGGCCATAAAATGCCAAGATGGCACAAAACCCCCCCAAATTACCCAATTTTGGAAAGTAGACACCCCAAGCTATTTGCTGAGAGGCATGTTGAGTCCATGGAATATTTTATATTTTGCCACAAGTTGCAGGAAAATTACAAACTTTTTTTTTTTTTTTGCACAAAGTTGTCACTAAATGATATATTGCTCAAACATGCCATGGGCATATGTGGAATTACACCCCAAAATACATTCTGCTGCTTCTCCTTCAGCAAAAAGCTTGGGGTGTCTACTTTCCAAAATGGGGTCATTTAGGGGGGGTTCGGCCATCTGGGCATTCCATGGTCTCCGAAACTGTGATAGGCAGTGAGGAGTGAAATCAAAAATGTATACCCTAATGCGGCGTACACACCATCTGACTTTTCGGCCAGATTGACCATCTTGGGAGACTCTGTGAAAGTGTGCAATGCTGTACCCTACACTAATACTCAACTAGTGTATGGTAGTGTTCAAAACATTCACCAATGCAAAGACCAGGATTGTCAGGACAGGAGGGACAAAAATAGCGAGTGTCACGCCTATATCCGCGCTTTCTACAGACACAACATTTTCTTTGGGGGGCTTGTTGGGTAGGGATACTCGGGAAGACATATGGAAAATGCCTCTCATGCAGCTGGCTTACTGCATTTAGATTGGGAAGGTGAGGTAGAGCACCGTCTGGAAACAGAAGGGCTCTGACGATCTCTTCCTGGAATTTAAGGAAGGATCTAGTCCACCCTGAAGCTCTATATAGCACATGAGCATTCAGCAAAGCCAATTGAAATAAATAAACAGACACTTTTTTGTATCAGCGTCTGGCCTTACGGTCAATTAGGTACGGCGCCAACAACTGGTCGTTGAGGTCCACCCCTTCCATATTTAGGATATATTCGTGGCCACAGAGAGGTTTCTCCATAATACCAGTCGCCGTAGGAATTTGGACCGTCGTGTCTGCATGAAGGGAGGAAAGAACGAAAACATTCTTATTACCCCTCCACTTCACAGCGAGCAAGTTATTACACTTCAAGCAGGCTCTCTCCCCCAGCCTAAGACGGGAATCTACAAGATGCTGGGGAAAGCCCCGGCGATTAAATTGCACGGTGCCACATGCTCCAATCTGATGATCAAACAAGTGACTAAAAAGTGGCACGCTCATGTATTAATTGTCCACATACCAATGGTACCCCTTTCTGAATAAGGGTGACACGAAGTCCCACACAGTCTTGCCAGCGCTCCCTATGTAGTCCTGGCAGTTTGTCGGCTCTATGTGATCTATCTCTTCCCTCATAAACCATAAAACTACATGCATAGCCTGTGGCCCTGTCACAGAGCTTATACATCTTGACCCCGTATTTGGCATGCTTGCTGGGAAGATACTGTTTGAATGACAAGCGTCCAGAAAACTTAATCAGGGACTCATCAACGCAGACAACTTGATGGGGGAGTAAACAAGTCTGCAAAACGTTGGTTGAAGTGGTTTACGAGGGGCCAAATTTTGTAGAGCTGATCGTATCCAGGGTCTCCACGAGGACAACAGAGTTCATTGTTGTTGAAGTGCATGAACCGCAAAATCTGCTCGTATCGTGCCCTGGCCATGGAAGCAGAGAACACGGGCATATGGTAAATTGGGTCAGTGGACCTATATGACCGCAACATACTCATTTTAACTATGTCAAGGGATAGGCCCAGAAAGGTCTTAAATTCAGAAACCGTAATTGGTTTCCAATCTCTGGAAAGGGAGGACTGGGGATTAGCGGCGATGTATTGACCAGCATACAAATTGCTTTGGTCCACAATAGATCTATAGAGATCTTCAGTGAAAAACAGCGAATAAAAATCAAGTGGCGTAAAATCAACTGTTTCCACCTAAATACCGGGTTGGCCAGTGAATTGGGGAAGTACGGGTGCTGCAGAAGTGGTGGGCTCCCAATTAGGATTGGCAAATTGTGCAGGAAGGACACTTTGGGCACGACGGATCTGTCTTTGTCTTCTTGGTGGCAGCGGGACACTACTTGTGCTTGCCACCTCGCCACCTGAACTGCACTTATGGGACTCGCCATGTCACCACGTGTTACTGCAGTGCTGTTTGACTTTGACCAGGATGTAATAGGCCGCTGGTGCTTGCCAGTTCACCAGAAGGAATAGTGGCGCTAATACTTCTCTGCTCCATACAAGAGCCCTGCTGTTCTTGCACCTCAACAGCAGAAGAAGATCGTGGTCTGGTTAAGCCTAACCTTGGCAGGGACCACAACTCTGTCGTCAGAACTATCTGTCATGGAGCCGCTGTTGTCTACAGGATCGTATTCTGAGCCTGAATCTGACAGATGACTGACTTCCTCTTCACTATCTGTCATGCTCAGAAACGTGTAGGCCTCTTCACTAGTGTACCTTCGATTTGCCATTTTGGGCTCTAAATTTACTGGTACACTAGTGAGACTCACAGGTAAAAAAGCTCCTAGACTGTCAGCAACTGAATCAAAACACTACCAAAAAAACTGTTAGCGATCGCACAGATCAGGCCTGACTCTGCAAACGATGCAGTTATGTGTTTAGTGTTTTGTAAGTTACAGTGATCGATCGATACTGCACTTGGGTGGGCTGGGGTGGGCTGGGCTGGGCGGAGGGGCAAAATGCAGGTGCTAGCAGGTATCTGGGCTGATCCCGCTAACACTGCGTTTTTGGGATCCCTAAACTGCTGGAGACGCTAATATAGATCTGATCAGATCAGATATTGATCCGTTCAGACACTATACCACTAAGGGTGGTGTATGCTGAGTGCGTGGGTGTTAGCGGTACTGGCACTAACCTGATGCTGCCGGGGATGACGCAGACCCTATCTGATGCTAAAACCTACCGTAACTGATATCACCCGCCGGGCGATTAGGGGGTTAAACCTTTATCGGGTAATAAACGGCAGGTGCCCTGACACTATAAAAACAAACTAACTAACCAGCGTCACTCGTAACAGTTATACAGTGATCACTGGTGAAAGGGTTAAGTAGGGGGCAATCAGGGGGTGAAAACCTTTATTAGGTAGTATATGGGGGTACCTGCCGCTATAAAAAGCTGACGGTGAACCTAAATACTTACCTGGCTAACTAGCGTCACCTGTGACACTAATACGGCGATCAGAAAAAAGATTGGTTAGTGACACTGGCGAAAGGGGGTGATCAAGGGGCTATAAATTACCACCCTTTAAACAAAATGGGGTCGGATGGGGAATCCCATATACCTCCAGGAGGAACTCTGGAATTATAGCTATGTTCTCTTAGTTTGATGTATTTCCTTGGACTCACTAGCCCCACCTGCTGCCAGCTGTGGACAATCTACAATCAAAGCAGCCCATAAATAGCAGCACTTCCTATCTCTCAGTGCCCCTTTTTTTGGACTAGCTTCCTGGGTGTTTTGACTGCTTTTTTACTCTGAATACCATATTTGAACTTCTGCCTGAATTCCATACTACTCTCTAGCCTGCTGATTTTGTAATTCACCACCAGCTCGTGTATGACCTTTGCCTGCCTGACCAATCTCTGGATTTCGATCGTGTACCGCTTTGCCTGATCTGTTGCCGTCCTGATCTGCCTCACTAGGTTTTCGCCTGAATCCTCAGCACACAAGCTCCACTACGGACACTACCTATCACAGGTACCTTACATATGATTAGCTATACTACATTTTATGATTTTTATTGAAAATACTTTTGTATAGAGGAAGGTTTTTAAACAGTAATCTTCTCTAGGTGACAAATATTACATCAGCAGCTATTATATCAGCAGGTTACAGATACTGCTAACATACTGTGCACTGTGCATATATACATTTTTATCAGATGTTCCCTGAGACCTAAAAAATAATTTCAAGGGAACCTCCTGGGAAATACAATGAAACCCTAATATTTTTCAGTAAAACTGAATATAAAATATATATTTTTTTTTATATATCAGTATATGCATTTGTTTGTAAGTCTTATTGCTAATGTATAGTAGTACTTTTGCTGCATGGATTGCTTAATCCCTTTCAAATGCAGCTATCATCGTCATTGTGAGCATTACTTTAAAATTAATATGCATACCATTCATTGTAATGTTTACTTAAAATGCCATTGTCACTATTTAAAAAGGAATATGTGATCATCCATTATAGTAGCTGTGTTTTTATTTGGCTTTAACTGACTGTTTTAATGGCTGCTTTGCTCTGCAAAATAATAGTTAAGGCTGATCCTAAACCATTAACATAACCTCAGAAGCACATTACTAGGAGATATTAAACGTTGAAAATCATTATTCGTTCTGTAACACAATACAATTCCTCTTCTGTTTCTGTCTAATCCTTATATAATAGTTGATGAGGATAACTTGTGTGTTTTAGTAATATTAGTTCCAGTAGCTGCCTGTAAATTAGGGGCACCCGGGTGCCACCCCTTCTATCCATGCCACCACCTATATGAATAATGGATAGATTCATGCATAGCATGAATCTATCCATGCCCGCCGCGGCCATCCTCTATTCACGCTTCTGGCCCCTTTCAGGATGCAAGGCACCTGGATTACAGCAGCGGGGTGTTTTTTTGAAGCACCTGATCAGAGCCATAGGCTCCAATAGGCTTCAAAATAGGGTGGGCTCGGAGAACAGAGCATTGAATATTCGCTGTTGTAACACTGATCCTCAATCCGGCCAATCAGAAGCAGGTCTGAGACCCGTTTTCTGATTGGTGGAAAAGAGAAGACTCCCGATTGGCCGCCAAGGAGGATGGAGGAAACTGAAGCTGCCGATGCCCGTGGAGAGCAGAGGGAGGGAAAGCTGACACCGCTGCTGCCCCTGAGCAAGGGAAGCCACCGCTGAATTGGTGCATAGATGGAGTATGTGCATTAGACCCGCCCGCCCACCGACTAACCGACCGGTACTGTTTACCCTCCCAAAACAAATGACCACCGGCCTCCACTGATTAGTTCTCCTAAGAGAAATGTATCTACACAGACAGTGGAAGATGTACACAAGGACAGAGGGGTCACAAATAGGTTCTCAGAGCATTCTTGAAGCTCACCAAATGCATCCCAAAACATCTGTCCCGGAAGATTAAATTGAGCTGTATGGCACAATACACACTAGTGCTTAGTTGAGCTTTCTGCATTCAGCATCTTTCTACACAAGTGCTCATCATACATTTCTTTGCCAATATAGCTGAAACACGTCTTTGGTTTTATTAAACAAAATCATTAAATAAAACATTACTATAAACAGTTAAAACAGTAGCTACTTTATTCAAAACCAATGTGCATACTGTTGAATAGACAGGAATAACGGCTTATATCTAAATGGCACATATACAGTAAAGTGTCTTACAGCACACCTCAGTGCATAGATGTGAATATTTAGTGCATCTATGTGAGCTGTGTTGCTCCTGTGCAAAAATTTTCTTTTTTCATTGCACAAAAATACTGTATATGTTTTAATGTGTAACTCATAGTGTGGATGAGACCTTAAACATACAGTATATAATTCTCTCTCAGTCATGAATGAACCCTCACCTTGTAACTCAAACCCTCAGACAGTACATTGATGAAAACCTAGCCAAAGGCTTCATTCGTCCCTTCTCCTCACCTGCCGGAGCAGGCTTTGTTGAAAAGAGAGACCACTCCCTCAGGCCATACATCGACTACCGGGAGCTCATCAAGAATAGGTACCCTCTTCCCCTCGTTATATTATATATTCAAGTTAATGCTCAGATAACTAGATAAAAAAAGTATTTTCACACAGTGCTGAGTGACATGAGTCTGTATAAATTAAAACAATTTTAATCCAACTGAAGTCCGTGCCATAAATAAATAATCCATACACAGTCTACATGGAAAATCCAATGCAAATTGAAAAGGGATCCAATACGGGTAATTTACACACACAGGGCAGCCTTCAAAGGGGAACAGAAACCATGTTCCAAAATCTGCAAAAGGGTACAAGGAAAGAGGCGCCTCTGGGTGTAGAAGTAGAAGCAGTTTCAATCACACAATGTAAATATACACAGGCTACTCACATATTAAAAGTAGTAGGTAAGCCTAATGCCGTGTACACACGACCGGACTTTTCGACGGACTGAATTCCGTCAGACTTTTTGACGGACTTTAGACAGACTTCCGTCGAATCGGACTTGTCTACACACAATCACACCAAAGTCCGACGGATTCTACTGTAATGACGTATGATCAGACTAGAATAAGGAAGTTCATAGCCAGTAGCCAATAGCTGCCCTAGCATCGGTTTTCGTCCGTCAGACTAGCATACAGACGAACGGATTTTTCGACCGGACTCGAGTCCGTCGGAAAGATTTGAAACATGTTCTAAATCTAAAGTCCGTCTGATTTTTCGACAGCAAAGGTCCGATGAAGCCCACACACGGTCGAATTGTCTGACGGATTAGTTCCATCGGACCTTTGCTGTCAAAGTCCGGCTGTGTGTACACAGCATTAAATCAAATAAATCCTGGACATGGGGATCATCAGATCAGAACCCTCTTCCCCTCATCCCAGAGTTGTTCCAGAGGTTCCAAGTGGAGGGGGGAATATAATCTGGTGCGCATTAGAGAGGGGGACGAGTGGAAAACGGCCTTCAGAACACGCTTTGGCTACTTTGAATACCTTGTGATGCCCTTTGGGCTATGCAATGCCCCCACAACATTTCAACACCTGGTCAATGATATCTTCTGAGAGTACCTTAACTTATTCCTGATTGTCTATCTGGATGATATCATTATCTTCTCTCGAACTCCACAGAGACCATGTCAAGAAGGTACTGAATACCCTCCGCAGGCACCGTTTTTTACACCAAAGCAGAAACAATCCATTAAATTCCAATACGTACAGAAGCCGTACTCTCTCAGCGCCTGGGCCCAAAAGCTCTACTGCACCCAGTAGCCTTCTGCTCTAAGAAATTAAACCAGGCTGAAAGAAACTACGACGTAGGTGACCGAGAGATTGGAGATTTTAAGGAGACCTTCGAAGAGAGGAGATATCTATTGGAGGGCGCCAATCACCCAATCATGATCTTCACTGACCACAAAAACTAAGGTCCGCCAAACATCTAAGACCCCGGCAAGCTAGATGGGTGCTATTCTTCTCAAGATTCAACTTCCATTTAACATATAGACCAGTATCCAAGAACGGGAAGGCAGACGCCTTGTCCAGGATGTTCCCTGAATCTACGCAATCTGCTTCCCCTGAGCACCATTCTTTCAGCCCAGAACTTTTTATTGATTCAACCCAGTTTGAAACCCATCATTGAACGAGCATCTGCTTCACTCCCTGAATCTGAACAGGCCTTGGTAAGAAAACAAAATGGATTACTCTGGCATCAGGATAAGGTCTTCATACCTCAGAAGGCAAGGCTTCAGGTCTTCAAGACGTACCACGACCACCAGTTAACCGGCCACTTTGGAGCTCGTAAAACAAGTGAGCTAATCCAATGGTCCTTCTGGTGGTCCAACCTTAGTCGGGACTGTAGAGCCTATGTCAGATACTGCTCAGTGGGCCTACGTAGCAGGGGCAACAAGACAAAGCCCTGGGGACTGTTGAGACCATTACCCGTTCCCAACCATCCATGGGAAATGCTCTCCATGGACTTTGTTTTGGAGCTCCCGCCCTCGGAAGCTTTTACCGCCATGCTGGTGGTGGTGGACCACCGGTCAAATATGGCCTATTTTCTGCCCTTGGTAGGCACATCTTCAGCAACTGAAACCGCCCACACATTCATAAAGGAAATTGTGAGACTCAACGGCTTACCCAGTAGCATTGTTTCTGATCAGGGTGCACAATTTACCTCCAAGTTTTGGAGAGCGCTCTGTAAGGCCCTGAAAGTAGAACTTTGCCTCTCATTGGCCTACCAACCTCAGAGCAAAGGACAAAAAGAGCTTACAAATCAAATCTTGGAGCAGTACCTGCTCTGTTTCTCTGCCTTTTTCCAGGACGACTGGGCTTCGCTGCTCACACTGGCAGAGTTTGCCTATAACAATTCTCTACAATCAGCCACAAACCAGTCTCCATTCTGGGCCAACTACATATTCCGCCTTCTTGCCTTGCCCGAAACTATATCAGAATGAAAATTCAGTTTAACCCTGTGCACACTACAGCATGATAATATAGCAGCAACAAAGTAAAAACACAGCAGTTAACTACAGTCCAGGATACACATGAATAGTTGAAATATAATCAGTCTGAAAGACAGGAACTGACCAACGTGGTATAGAAATTTGTTTCCACAGCATAAATGATCTTTTAGAAAGTTGAAGTGGAACTTTGCTTGTTTTTTTTTTTTTTCTAAGGTAAAATACTTTAGCTCCTGGCTTATAAGATATAAACACTTCCAAGCCCATGGAGTTCAGCACTGCTACTTTGTCACTGATTTTTTCCCTGGGCTTTGGCTTTCCGGTGCCAACATCTTGGATTTGGTAGCTGGCTGTGACTTCCTGAGGTCTCACAGCCAGGTTCCCCACGGCGCATGCATACGACATGGCAGTTCTCTGGGGCTAGTCCTGAAGCCCCCTGGGAAGTGTGACATTGTGACATGTGCCAGGATGTTGCAGGCAGGCAAGCTGATGCAGCTTAAGCAATAATTGTGGAAATGGGAGCGTGTACCTGTCCCAAAAAAGTACCCATCCCCTGACAAAACACAAAAAAAAAAAAAGAGTTTGGGGAAGTGGGGGGAAGGGATGAGTGGTAATTTCATTTTTAGGTGAAGATCCACTTTACAGTACATAATCCCCCTTCTTTGAAAGACGTCCTAGCATAACCTTACACCTAAGAATGGAAACACTTTAGATCACCTCCCAATTTTTGACAGGCTCTCTCTCTGGAGATTTACCTCAAAATATACGGGTTAAATTTAACCTATGAGTGTGGTCATAGTTGCCATTCTAAATCTATATTGAATCTGTAAAAATTGTAAAGAGCATTGAGCCACCAGGAAGTGCTGTGGTAATCATGATGAAATATATCAGTGAAGTTCATGAAGTGCATTTCTATTTCTAAAAGCCTAAACATTGCTAGTGCAGCCAAATGAAATATCGATCCATTAGATTTTCAATAAATCAGACGAAGTCTACAGTGGGAATATTTGAGAATATATTTCCTGCATTACAAACAGGATACAAAAGGAGATCCCAGATCACCAAATTACCGACATAAAGATCAGGGTGTACTCTTGCACTATAGCGATATCTGGATGAAAAACTTAAGCCCAAAACAGGTAGCATGTGCTCCCTGTATGGCAACCAATTACCAGTCATGCATTTTCTGGCCTCTGAACTCTGGTCAGATGGCTTACAAGGGCCAATCTATGAGGTTTTTGTATGTACCAGCCCCCTTCCTGTATAAGTCAAGGTTTCCACCATCATTGTTTATTGTGTGTTTGAAGAGACATGTAGTAATTAGGGACAGATTACAGACAGCAGTGAAAATGTGGTGCTAATGAAGATTATGATTGCTGAAAACCTCTATCTGTTTCACATCAAGTCGCCGACACACTGACAGTGGGTTTGATCTACTAAAACTGGAGAGTGCAAAATCTGGTGCAGCTGTGCATGGTAGCCAATCAGTTTCTAACTTCAGCTTGTTCAATTAAACTCTGACTAAAAAAATCTGGAAACTGATTGGTTTCTCTGCAGAGCTGCACCCGATTTTGACCTCTCCAGTTTTAATAAATCAACCCCAGTGTGTTCAGCAGTGGTATAGAAGGTCATAGATAAATTTAAGAAATGTAAGACTGTTTACAGGGACAGTTAAATGCTGGTGGTCATTAGGGATGGGCCGAACCGATCACTGTTCGCTTCGTACCAGAACTTTCAAACACTGCGAAAGTTCGGACCGGAATAACAAACCCATTAAAGTCAATGGGACCTGAACGTCAAAAAGTGCCCATTTTGAAGGCTTATATGCAAGTAATTTGGCATTAATGGTTACAGATTGCAGAAAAATTGGTCTTTGAGTGTCGATGGTACTCTTGATGAAAGCCAAAATTAGCCTTGCTGTAATCAAAAATTGAAATGATATGCTCCTGTCAAACAGGTGCAGAAAAACTACTCATTGGGTGGCGGGGGTGTCTTCCTACCGTAACCCTATAGAGGTGCTCTTGATGAAGGCAAAGAAAACATTGCAATGATATGCCCCTGTCAAACAGGTGCTGAAAAATTGGTCTTTGGGTGTTAATTGTGCCCATGAAACCTATACCAAAAACATTCTTCCAGATGAAATTATTGAACACCCTCAAAGCTAGGCAGCCTTGAAGTCCTGCAGAGATTCCACATCCCAAAAAGACTTAATCGGTGACATCGGCATCAGGGGCTTCATAGCTGGTAATCCAGGATTGATTCCTTTTTATAAAAGTCAAATGGTCCACGGAGTCTGTGGACAGACGCGTTCTATGATCAGCAACAAAACCTCCTGCAGAACTGAATGCCCGTTCTGAAAGCACACTGGATGCAGGGCAGCCCAACAACTCAATAGCATACTGGGCAAGTTCTGGCCAATGGTTTATTCTCATGACCCAATAAGTCAGTGGATAGTCAGCTGGAAAGTGAGGGCTAAAAAAATTCAGAAATGCTTCACTTAGGCGGTCACCTTCTTCAACACTTCTTTTTTAACCAACAGAAGACTCAAAACTATTTTTTTCATGACACTGTAACCTACTGGAGTCAGGAAAATTGTTTATTAAAATCCTCTTTAACGTGTCCTCAGGAGATTTTATCTTCTGCACTCTCTGTGGGGACGGGATGAGTTCTGAGACCTTCCCCTTATAACAGTGGTCAAGGAGGGTTGCAAACCAGTAATCATCCTTCTCCTTTATGCCACCTATTCTTGGGTCCTTTCGCAGGCTTTGAAGCCTGAGGTTGCCCATGCGCCTCAAATTTGTCGAGGCTTGAGAAGCAGACTCCTTGGGGTCACTCAGAATGACTGCATCTGGAACTTCCTCCTACCAGCCACATCCTACTCCCAAGGGTCCTGGGGTTGGGAAGCCATCGCTTACAGATTGACGCATGTCTTTCTCTTCTTCGAAGCCTATGAACGTGCCAGAATCCTCCTCCTCATCCTCCTCCCCTCTCTCCTCCTGTGTGTTCTGTGACATAGGAATGATGGTGTCTGGATAAAGTGGGCCTTCAGAGGAAAGGAAGTCCTCCTCTTTCTCCTGCTGCTCTGCCTCCAGTGCCCTGTCCATAATGCCACGCAGAGTCTGCTCCAGCTGGAACACAACAGGGATTGTGTCACTGATGCATGCATTGTCATGGCTCACCATCCTTGTGGGCTCCTCAAATGGTGACAATACAGTGCATGCATCCTTAATGATCAGCCATTGGCATGAGGAAAAAAAGCAGAGGCGGCCTGAGCCTGTCATTGTGCTGTACTCAAACAGGTACTTGTTGACGGCCCTCTGCTGCATGTATAGCCGCTGCAGCATTGCCAAAGTTGAGTTCCACCTGGTGGGCATGTCACAAATAAAGTGGTTTATGGCCAGGTGGAATTACTGCTGAATTTCAGCCAACCAAGCACTGGCTATGTATGACCGCCTCAAATGTCTACAGGCTCTTCTGGACAGTTTTAGCACATCTTGCAACCCTGGGTACGTATTTAGGAAATGCTGCACCACCAAATTGAGGACGTGTGCCAGGCATGGCACATGTGTCAACTTTCCGTGTCTAAGGGTGGACAGGAGGTTTGAGCCATTATCGCACACCACCATTCCTGGCTCCAGCTGGCGTGGTGTGAACCACCTCTGGGCCTGTCCCTGCAGAGCTGCAAGAATCTATGCTCCAGTGTGGTTTCTGTCCCCTAAACACATAAGCTGAAGCACTGCATGGCACCTTTTAGCCTGACTCATGGAATAGCCCTTTGAATGATTAGGGGGTACCTGATGTTCATAGGACAATTCTGTAGAGGAGGGCATGGAGGTGGTGGAGAAGGAGGAGGGGGTAGAGCTCACAGGTCTGGCATCATCACCACCAGCTGTATGGAGAAGTGGGGGCACAACAAGAGAATTTTGCCAGCCACAGTCTACAGCTGGTGGTGTGCTGCTGGAAGATGTGCTGCTAAGACCTGGGACACCCTGTGTTATACCATCGTCCCTGTTAGTGAAGGCTGCTGAGAGGTAATGACTATATAGCAGGGGCAGACTGAAGTGGGTAAGGAGGAGGAGGGACAGATTTGTGCCCTTTTGTGTGGATTTTAGGTGCTCTTGCCAACGGGCTGCTGCAGATGTGCTGAAAAAGGCCCAGACAGCTAAGCTTTGGGGAGTGGGCCAGGAGATAACAGCTACAGAATGGGATGGCATAGGGTGGCTGCTCTTTACTCTTTCTTGATGTCAAACTCCTTGGGGTTGTGCCGCCCCACATTCAGTTTCCTCCTCTGCTCTACCTGGCACCATCATCATCATCATCATCTCCATATCCTCCATCATCATCATCATTACCACTGGAGACAACTTGGCAATACACTGCAGCTGGGAGAACATGAATGCCAATTTGTCTACCAGTGCTCTCCCCTCTCTCTAGGCTCATGTTCCTGTCATCCTCAACCTCAGAACCAACATCTGAATCCAGTAATGGATGGGCATCATCAAGGGGCAAGTGGCTGACGCTGTGGTCAAATAACTCAGCTGACTCCTCCATGGCTGATGTTGGGTGTTAGGGCTCTAGCCGCCCTGGGCACACTAGCCTAAGGGTGCGCGGGCACCTGGGCAGCCCTGGTCCCTCTGAGCGTCGGCGCTCGCGCACGCGCCCGCCGGACATGTGCGCGCGCTCCCGTGCGCTAATAGCGGGCGCGCGCGCCCCCGTGCGCGTGCACGTGCGCAATCGGCGCCGATTTGGCGCCAGTGGCCTTATTTAAAGGGGACAGCTGCCTGCATGCGGCGCTGTCCGTCTCAGCTCCCTCCTGTGACCCCTAACCTGAACCTGTCTGTTGATCCTATCTGTGACCCGGCCTGCCTGACTCTGCTGCCTTCTCCATTCCTTGACCTCGGCTTGTTTGACCCCGCTTGGACTTTGTTTACTAATGCTGAACCTCTGGCTTGCCTTCCGACCATCCCTCTGCCTGCCGTCTCTGCCTGTCTGCCTTGCCTGTTGTGACCCGGCTCGCCTGACCATTCCTGCTTCCAGTGTTCCTGCACAGGTTCTCCGCTGCTGCCATCCTCTGCTGGTCTACTGCTGCTGCTGTCTGCTACTTCTGCCGTCTGCTGCTGCTCCTGCTGTCGGTCTTCTTCCTGCACCCTGGTTGTCTGCCGAACCTTCATCTGCAGTCTACCATCCGGCCCAAGACCTGCATCCACCCAGCATCGGCCACCTGCATCCATACGGACACTCCTACCCGCTGTGTTCACGGCTACGCTGTTCCCAATCCAGCAGGCCCCGAACCAGAGTTGTAAGAGAGGTCTCCAACCACCAAGTCGGGCTCATCACTACCAGGTACCTAACAGTAGACATGTGCGATTCGTTTCGTACGAATTCGTAATTCGTACGAATTTTTCGAAATTCGTACGAATTTTTCGAAATTCGTACGAATTTACGAATCTGTAGTACGAATTTTTTTTTTTACGAATTCCGTACGGAATACGAAATTCCGTTTACGAATTTCGTCGCCGAATGATTCGAATGAATTCGAATGAATTCGAATGGATTCGAATGAATTCGAATGACAAAGTGTCATTTTTGCAGGAAAAATTCCGTTTACGAATTTCAGCTCCAAATTATTCGAATCCAACTACCAATATCAAATTTCAACTAATTCAAACGAAATTATTATAGCAGATATAACGAATGAATTCGAATGCATTCGAATGAATTCGAATGCATTCGAATGAATTCGAATGACAAAGTGTCATTTTTGCAGAAAAAAAAAAGCTATTTAAAAAACAGTCATTCATTGATATAAAAAAAAAAAAAAAGCGTAGGTGTCCCCCCAAATTCAATAACCAGGCCCTTCAGGTCTGGTATGGATATTAAGGGGGACCCCAGCCAAAAAAAAAAAAAAAAAAAAAAATGGCGTGGGGTCCCCCCCCAAATATCCATACCAGACCCTTCAGGTCTGGGATGGATTTTAAGGGGAACCCCGGCCAAAAAAAAAAAAAAAATGGCGTGGGGGTCCCCCTCAAAATCCATACCAGACCCTTTATCCGAGCACGCAACCTGGCAGGCCGCAGGAAAGGAGGGGGGACGAGAGCGGCCCCCCCTCTCGCCTGAACCGTACCAGGCCACATGCCCTCAACATTGGGAGGGTGCTTTGGGGTCCCCCCCAAAGCACCTTGTCCCCATGTTGATGAGGACAAGGGCCTCATCCCCACAACCGTGCCCGGTGGTTGTGGGGGTCTGCGGGCGGGGGGCTTATCGGAATCTGGAAGCCCCCTTTAACAAGGGGACCCCCAGATCCCGGCCCCCCCCCTGTGTGAAATGGTAAGGGGGTACAAAAGTACCCCTACCATTTCACCAAAAAAGTGGCAAAAATGGTAAAAATGACAGGAGACAGTCTTTGACAATTCCTTTATTAAAATCTTCTTTCTTCTGCTCTTCCTTCTTCCTTTCTTCATCTTCTCCTTCCGGCATCTTCTTCCATCTTCTTCTTCCTTCGATTCGCTTCTTCTTCCTCCGGTCTTCTCGTCCTTCTCGTCCGGCGTCGTCCTTCTCGTCCGGCATCAGCGTCTCTTCTCGCAGGCCGCTCCTCGCAATGGGAGGCTCCCGCTCTGTGAGGCTCCGCTCCGGGTGACAGGTCTTTTATAACGAAGGCACCTGGTGACCCCGCCCCCTCTGACGCACGGGGACGTCATGTGGAATTCCCTATGGCTTTCCCCATGACGTCAGAGGGGGGGCGGGGTCACCAGGTGCCTTCGTTATACAAGACCTGTCACCCGGAGCGGAGCCTCACAGAGCGGGAGCCTCCCATTGCGAGGAGCGGCCTGCGAGAAGAGACGACGATGCCGGATGAGAAGGACGACGCCGGACGAGAAGGACGAGAAGACCGGAGGAAGAAGAAGCGAATCGAAGGAAGAAGAAGATGGAAGAAGATGCCGGAAGGAGAAGATGAAGAAAGGAAGAAGGAAGAGCAGAAGAAAGAAGAAAGAAGATTTTAATAAAGGAATTGTCAAAGACCGTCTCCTGTCATTTTTACCATTTTTGCCACTTTTTTGGTGAAATGGTAGGGGTACTTTTGTACCCCCTTACCATTTCACACAGGGGGGGGGCGGGATCTGGGGGTCCCCTTGTTAAAGGGGGCTTCCAGATTCCGATAAGCCCCCCGCCCGCAGACCCCCACAACCACCGGGCACGGTTGTGGGGATGAGGCCCTTGTCCTCATCAACATGGGGACAAGGTGCTTTGGGGGGGACCCCAAAGCACCCTCCCAATGTTGAGGGCATGTGGCCTGGTACGGTTCAGGCGAGAGGGGGGGCCGCTCTCGTCCCCCCCTCCTTTCCTGCGGCCTGCCAGGTTGCGTGCTCGGATAAGGGTCTGGTATGGATTTTATGGGGGACCCCACGCCATTTTTTTTGGCTAGGGTTCCCCTTAAAATCCATCCCAGACCTCAAGGGTCTGGTATGGATTTTGAGGGGGACCCTACGCCATTTTTTTTTTTTTTTTTTGGCTGGGGTCCCCCTTAATATCCATCCCAGACCTGAAGGGCCTGGTTATTGAATTTGGGGGGACCCCTACGCTTTTTTTTTATCAATGACTTCAATGAATGACAGTTCTCTGTATTACGGATCCGACAATTCATTTGCCGGCAATAGCTGCGACTCGTGATTTTAAATAGTTTTTTTTTCCTGCAAAAATGACACTGCAGGAACAGTTCTCTATATTAGATATACTGAATCTCGAATCATTCGAAGCATTCGTTATATCCGCTATTATAATTTCTTTCATGTTAGTTGAAATTGCATATTTGTTAGTTGTTGTATTCGAATTGTTCTCTGTATTACGGGAATCGGCAATTAGCCGCGAGTGATTTTAAATGTCTTTTTTTCCTGCAAAAATGACACATTGTACAGAGAGAGTTCTAAACACGGGAAACCTGCCCCCTTCTATATACTATATACTCTATAGTATGCCTATGAAGGGGGTCATGTTTCCCGTGTTTAGAACTCTCTCTGTACAATGTGTCATTTTTGCAGGAAAAAAAGACATTTAAAATCACTCGCGGCTAATTGCCGATTCCCGCAATACAGAGAACAATTCGAATGTTGTATTGTAACTAACAAATATGTAATTTCAACTAACATGAAAGAAATTATAATAGCGGATATAACGAATGCTTCGAATGATTCGAGATTCAGTATATCTAATATAGAGAACTGTTCCTGCACAGTGTCATTTTTGCAGGAAAAAAAAACTATTTAAAATCACTCGCAGCTGTTGCCGGCAAATGAATTGTTGGATCCGTAATACAGAGAACTGTCATTCATTGAAGTCATTGATAAAAAAAATGCGTAGGGGTCCCCCC
This sequence comes from Lithobates sylvaticus, assembly GCA_028564925.1. Taxonomy (NCBI): domain Eukaryota; kingdom Metazoa; phylum Chordata; class Amphibia; order Anura; family Ranidae; genus Lithobates; species Lithobates sylvaticus. The sequence continues at coordinate 511,791,150 of CM053029.1, read as the reverse complement.
AAATTCAATAACCAGGCCCTTCAGGTCTGGGATGGATATTAAGGGGGACCCCAGCCAAAAAAAAAAAATGGCGTAGGGTCCCCCTCAAAATCCATATCAGACCCTAGAGGTCTGGGATGGATTTTAAGGGGAACCCTAGCCAAAATAAATGGCGTGGGGTCCCCCATAAAATCCATACCAGACCCTTATCCGAGCACGCAACCTGGCAGGCCGCAGGAAAGGAGGGGGGACGAGAGCGCCCCCCCCTCCCGCCTGAACCGTACCAGGCCACATGCCCTCAACATTGGGAGGATGCTTTGGGGGTCTAAGACCCCCAAAGCACCTTGTCCCCATGTTGATGAGAACAAGGGCCTCATCCCCACAACCCTGGCCGGTGGTTGTGGGGGTCTGCGGGCGGGGGGCTTATCGGAATCTGGAAGCCCCCTTTAACAAGGGGACCCCCAGATCCCGGCCCCCCCCCTGTGTGAAATGGTAAGGGGGTACAAAAGTACCCCTACCATTTCACCAAAAAAGTGGCAAAAATGGTAAAAATGACAGGAGACAGTCTTTGACAATTCCTTTATTAAAATCTTCTTTCTTCTTTCTTCTGCTCTTCCTTCTTCCTTTCTTCATCTTCTCCTTCCGGCATCTTCTTCCATCTTCTTCTTCCTTCGATTCGCTTCTTCTTCCTCCGGTCTTCTCGTCCTTCTCGTCCGGCGTCGTCCTTCTCGTCCGGCATCGTCGTCTCTTCTCGCAGGCCGCTCCTCGCAATGGGAGGCTCCCGCTCTGTGAGGCTCCGCTCCGGGTGACAGGTCTTGTATAACGAAGGCACCTGGTGACCCCGCCCCCCCTCTGACGTCATGGGGAAAGCCATAGGAATTCCACATGACGTCCCCGTGCGTCAGAGGGGGCGGGGTCACCAGGTGCCTTCGTTATAAAAGACCTGTCACCCGGAGCGGAGCCTCACAGAGCGGGAGCCTCCCATTGCGAGGAGCGGCCTGCGAGAAGAGACGACGATGCCGGACGAGAAGGACGACGCCGGACGAGAAGGACGAGAAGACCGGAGGAAGAAGAAGCGAATCGAAGAAAGAAGACGATGGAAGAAGATGCCGGAAGGAGAAGATGAAGAAAGGAGAAGATGAAGAAAGAAGATTTTAATAAAGGAATTGTCAAAGACCGTCTCCTGTCATTTTTACCATTTTGTCACCTTTTTTGGTGAAATGGTAGGGGTACTTTTGTACCCCCTTACCATTTCACACAGGGGGGGGCCGGGATCTGGGGGTCCCCTTGTTAAAGGGGGCTTCCAGATTCCGATAAGCCCCCCGCCCGCAGACCCCCACAACCACCGGCCAGGGTTGTGGGGATGAGGCCCTTGTCCTCATCAACATGGGGACAAGGTGCTTTGGGGGGGACCCCAAAGCACCCTCCCAATGTTGAGGGCATGTGGCCTGGTACGGTTCAGGCGGGAGGGGGGGCCGCTCTCGTCCCCCCCTCCTTTCCTGCGGCCTGCCAGGTTGCGTGCTCGGATAAAGGGTCTGGTATGGATTTTGAGGGGGACCCCACGCCATTTTTTTATTTTTTTTTTGGCCGGGGTTCCCCTTAAAATCCATCCCAGACCTGAAGGGTCTGGTATGGATATTTGGGGGGGACCCCACGCCATTTTTTTTTTTTTTGGCTGGGGTCCCCCTTAATATCCATACCAGACCTGAAGGGCCTGGTTATTGAATTTGGGGGGACCCCTACGCTTTTTTTTTTTCTGCAAAAATGACACTTTGTCATTCGAATTCATTCGAATTCATTCGTTATATCTGCTATAATAATTTCGTTCAAATTAGTTGAAATTCGATATTGGTAGTTGGATTTACTAACGATTCGTAACTATTCATAACGATTCGTAACGATTCGTAACTATTTATAACGATTCGTACCGATTCGTAACTTGAAATTGAAATTCGATATTTGTAGTTGGATTCGAATTGTTCTCTGTGTTATGAGAACCAACAATGCATTAGCCGCGTTAACGATTCGTAACGATTCGTAACGATTCGTAACTTTACTAACGATTCGTAAAAAAAATTACGATTCGTCCGAATTTCGTATTTCGTACGAATTCGAACGGAATTTCGTACACGAATTACGAATTACGAATTTTTTTATATACGGAACGGGACGAAACGAAACGAAACAAATTTTTTGACAGTTCCCATGTCTACCTAACAGTACGGACAGCCATTATGACTGAGCCCGCGGAAGGAGCCTCTACCATGCGGGAGTTTTGCTCCCATCTGGCAGCCCTTACACAATCGGTGAAATCCCTGCAGGAGGGATATACCAAGCTGGAAGGCCAAGTACAACAACTCGCCAGCCCCATGGCTGCTGCACCTCCTCCACCACCAGTGCAACCTGCCTCCCAACCAACAGTGGTGATGCTCCCCCCCGAGCCTAGAGTGCCTGTTCCAGAAAGGTTCTCAGGCGACCGGTCCAAGTTCCAGGCCTTCCGGGATGCCTGCCAGCTTTACTTTGCCCTGCAACCCCGGACCTTCTCCCTGGAGGTCACCAAAGTGGGATTCGTGGTGTCCCTTCTACAAGGAGAACCCCAGTCCTGGGCCCACCGTCTTCTGGGAACCAACAGCATCATGACCCAGTCCTTAGCCTCCTTCTTCCAGGCAATGGCTCAGCTGTACGACGACCCTCAACACACGGCTACAGCTGAGTCCGCCCTATCCGCGCTCCAGCAAGGTCGCAGGACGGCCGAGGACTATATTACAGACTTTAGGCGTTGGAGCGCGGATACTCAGTGGAATAATGCGGCTCTCAGACATCAGTTCCGCATGGGCCTCTCGGAGGGTTTAAAAGATGAACTGGCCCGTGTAGGAGTTCCAGAGGACCTTGAGGACCTCGTCACTCTGACGATTCAGCTGGACCGTCGCCTGCGAGAACGCCGAGCCGAACGCTCTGCATTTCCCAATCGCCCAGCCTGGATGGTCGCAAGGGCTCCCGTTCCTGCCACCCGTTACCTACCTGCTCCCTCTGCACCCCTGATGGGACCTGCTCCGGACGGCTCCGAACCGATGCAGATCGGTCTCCTGCGTTCTCCCTTGTCGTCCGAGGAACGGGCCCGACGCCGCCAGTTGAATCTTTGCCTGTACTGTGGGGGCTCCGGACATTTCGTGAACAATTGCCCTGTCAAGACACGTAAGTGCTTGTCATCCGTTTCTTCTCCCTCTGCACCCTGTCCATCCAGTACTATTCACCTTACTCTCCCTCTGTCGTTGCAGTGCCAGGGAAGGACAATACGCACCAACGCCATCATTGACTCTGGGGCGTGCAGTTGTTTCGTGGATGCCACCTTTGCCAACACCCACGCCCTGCCCCTCCAGAAGAAGACCCAAGGACTTTCTGTGTTCCTGGCAGATGGGTCCCGTATTAAGTCTGGCCAGGTGACTCAAGAGACTCTGCCTTTACCCGCTACAATCTTCCCTCAACACCAGGAGCTCCTAACCATGGACGTGATCTCCTCCCCCCTATTCCCAGTCATCCTGGGCATGCCATGGCTCCAGGCCCATAACCCGCTGATTCACTGGTCCACCGGGGAGGTCGAGTTCCAATCTCACTACTGCCAGGAACACTGCCTACCTACAACCCCCTGGAGACCTCCTACCTTGCTTTGTCTGGACTCGGACCAGGATCTGTGCCAGTCCGTACCCCAACCTTATCATGATTTCCTGGATGTGTTTAGCAAGCGGGGAGCAGACTCCCTTCTGCCCCACCGCTCCTATGACTGCCCCATCGAGCTCCTCCCTGGAGCCGAAATTCCTTTTGGCCGCATATTCCCTCTCTCCGAGAAAGAACAGGAAGCCTTGAAAACTTACATCTCGGAAAATTTGAAAAAGGGGTTCATCCGCCATTCCACTTCTCCCGCTGGCGCAGGTATATTCTTTGTCACCAAAAAAGATCAGACCTTGAGGCCCTGCGTGGACTACCGAGAGCTCAACAAGATTACGGTCAAGAACCGGTACCCTCTGCCCTTGATACCCGAGCTCTTTCAAAAATTAAGATCGGCAACGATCTTCACCAAGTTGGACCTAAGGGGAGCAAACAACCTGGTCCGCATTCGGGCTGAGGATGAGTGGAAGACGGCGTTCCGGACCCGTTTCGGCCACTACGAGTACCTGGTCATGCCCTTCGGACTCTGTAATGCCCCGGCCACGTTCCAGCATTTCATCAACGATGTGCTCAGGGACTTTCTGGACATTTTCGTAATCGTCTATCTGGACAATATCTTGATCTTCTCTCAATCCCTGGAACAGCATCGGGGGCATGTGGGCAAGGTACTTCTTCGACTCCGACGGCACGGCCTGTATGCTAAGGCCGAGAAATGTAAATTTGAGCAGCAGGAGATCCAGTTCTTGGGACTTGAAATCTCTCCGGCAGGCATCAGAATGGACCCTCAAAAAGTGTCCGCCGTTGGCCGTTGACTGGCCAACACCTGCAGACAAGAAGGGCATCCAACGGTTTGTGGGATTCGCAAACTTCTACAGAAAATGTATTAAGGGGTTCTCCGCCATCATCACTCCCATCACCCAGCTGACCAAACAGGGCACACGTTTCCACTGGGGCCCAGAGGCTCAAGGGGCCTTCGACCAACTTAAGAGACTGTTTACCTCCGCCCCCATCCTCAGTCACCCTGACCCTGCCCTCCCCTACATCTTAGAGGTCGATGCATCTGAAGTAGCGGTTGGGGCAGTTGTGTCACAACGACAGGGCAATAAGGACGCCATGCACCCGGTGGGGTTTTTCTCACGGAAACTTTCTCCAGCCGAGAGGAATTACGATGTCGGGGACCGGGAACTCTTGGCTATCAAGTCAGCATTAGAGGAATGGAGGTACCTCTTGGAAGGAGCAAACCACCCAGTACTCATCTACACAGACCATAAGAACCTGGAGTACTTACGAACTGCCAAGCGACTCAAACCCCGACAGGCCCGCTGGGCTCTGTTCTTCTCAAGGTTCTGCTTCCATATCACTTACCGTCCCGTTTCCAAGAATATCAAACCTGACGCTCTCTCCCGGATGTTCGACAACCCCAAGGACTCCACCACCCCAGACACCATTCTATCTACCGGCAACTTCCTACTTCTACAACCAGATCTGCTGTCACAAATCCGGGAGGCATCCGCCAATTTCCAGGGACCCCACGGGGTCACCCTAATTACCAGAGATGGTCTCCTCTGGAAGGGGAGTCAAGTCTTCGTTCCCGAAACAGTAAGAGTGAGGGTCCTGGCCCTACTACATGATCACCCGTTGGCAGGACACTTCGGAGGCCGCAAAACACTGGAGCTGGTGCAACGCACCTTTTGGTGGCCCAAGCTGAAGGAGTTCCGCAAGTCTTACGTTGACTCCTGCCCCGTCTGTAACCGCAGCAAGACATCAAGGAATCGAGCATGGGGACTTTTGAAGCCTCTCCCTGCACCTGATCGTCCTTGGAGAATGATAACAATGGACTTTATAGTTGAGCTTCCATGCTCAGAGGGGTGCTCTGCCATCTTTGTAGTGGTGGACTGGTTGTCCAAAATGGCCCACTTTCTGCCTTTAAGGGGAACGCCATCTGCCACAGAGACTGCCCACCTTTTTATCAAAGAGATAGTCAGGTTGCACGGGGTCCCGGCCAATATAGTCTCGGATAGGGGGGTTCAGTTCACGTCCCGTTTTTGGAGAGCCCTTTGCGAGATCCTTAAGTTTGAGCTGGCCCTTTCCTCCGCATATCACCCCCAAACTAATGGGCAGACGGAACGCACCAACCAGACTTTGGAGCAGTACATAAGGTGCTTCACGTCCTTTGTGCAGGACGATTGGGTGTCCCTATTACCCTTAGCAGAATTCTCCTATAATAATGCTAGCCATTCTGCCACAGGGCAATCCCCGTTTTTTGCCAATTACGGTTTTCACCTGTCTTTTCTCCCCGACTTTCTCCCAGAATCTCCAGTCCCGGCAGTCCAGGATACAGCTTCGTTCCTCAGCCGCAACAACAGGATACTTCAGGAAGCGATAGCCAAGGCACAGGAAGACAGCAAGAAGTTCTTCGATCGGAAGAGAAGGGGAGAGTTGAACTTGCAGGTGGACGACCAGGTATGGCTAGCTACAACTAACCTCAAACTTGCCTGTCCCTCTAAGAAGCTTGCTCCCAAATTCCTAGGACCCTTCCCTGTGAAGAGGAAGATCAATGAGGTCTCCTACGAGCTGTCCCTACCTGACTCTATGAGAGTCCACCCAGTCTTCCACGTCTCCCTTCTAAAACCTGCTGTGCCTGATCCCTTCCCAGATAGGGGTACAAACCCGCCCGGACCTGTCCTGGTCCAGGGCAATGAGGAATACGAGGTGGAGGCCATCCTTGATTGCAGGAGACGTAGGGGGGAGAGACAGTTCCTGATTAAGTGGAAGGGGTATGGTCCCGGACATGTGCGCGCGCTCCCGTGCACTAATAGCGGGCGCGCGCGCCCCCGTGCGCGTGCACATGCGCAATCGGCGCCGCTTTGGCGCCAGTGGCCTTATTTAAAGGGGACATCTGCCTGCATGCGGCGCTGTCCGTCTCAGCTCCCTCCTGTGACCCCTAACCTGAACCTGTCTGTTGATCCTATCTGTGACCCGGCCTGCCTGACTCTGCTGCCTTCTCCATTCCTTGACCTCGGCTTGTTTGACCCCGCTTGGACTTTGTTTACTAATGCTGAACCTCTGGCTTGCCTTCCGACCATCCCTCTGCCTGCCGTCTCTGCCTGTCTGCCTTGCCTGTTGTGACCCGGCTCGCCTGACCATTCCTGCTTCCAGTGTTCCTGCACAGGTTCTCCGCTGCTGCCATCCTCTGCTGGTCTACTGCTGCTGCTGTCTGCTACTTCTGCCGTCTGCTGCTGCTCCTGCTGCCGGTCTTCTTCCTGCACCCTGGTTGTCTGCCGAACCTTCATCTGCAGTCTACCATCCGGCCCAAGACCTGCATCCACCCAGCATCGGCCACCTGCATCCATACGGACACTCCTACCCGCTGTGTTCACGGCTACGCTGTTCCCAATCCAGCAGGCCCCGAACCAGAGTTGTAAGAGAGGTCTCCAACCAGGGCTCGAGTCCAGGGGGAACGCGTGGGAACGGCGTCCCTGCACTTTTTTTACAGCAGGAACGCCGTTCCCTTTGCAGGACGAGATCCGCCAGAGCGGAATGAGATGCATGCAGAGTAGCGCAGGAAGCGTCTGTGTGTAATACGTTCTCTCTCATGTCAATCAGCGCTGCTCGCTCCCCGGCGGCCCCTCCTCTCTTCTCGTCTATCCCCATTGGCTTGAGACATCATCTGGGATAGACGAGAAGAGAGGAGAGGAGGGGCCGCCGGGGAGCGAGCAGCGTGACGAGAGAGAGAACGTATTACACACAGACGCTTCCTGCGCTACTCTGCATGCTGTCAAGTAAGATCCCCAGATGTGCCCTATAATGTGCCCCCTGATGTGCCCCGTGCCCTGATTCCCCAATGTGCCCCATAATGTGCCCTGATGTGCTATCTGCCCCATAATGTTCTATGTGCCCTATAATGTTCCCTGATGTGCCCCATAATGTGCCCAGATGTGCCCCGAGCCCTGATGTGCCATGTGCCCTGTGGCCTGATGTGCCCCGTGCCCTGATGTGCCCCGTGCCCTGATGTGCTCCGTGCTCTGATGTGCCCCGTGCCCTGATGTGCCTCGTGCCCTGATGTGCCCCGTGCCCTGATGTGCCTCGTGCCCTGATGTGCCCCGTGCCCTGATGTGCCTCGTGCCCTGATGTGCCTCGTGCCCTGATGTGCTCCGTGCTCTGATGTGCTCCGTGCTCTGATGTGCCTCGTGCCCTGATGTGCCTCGTGCCCTGATGTGCCACGTGCCCTGATGTGCCCCGTGCCCTGATGTGCCCCGTGCCCTGATGTGCCTCGTGCCCTGAGGTGCCCCGTGCCCTGATGTGCCCCGTGCCCTGAGGTGCCCCGTGCCCTGAGGTGCTCTGATGTGCCCCGTGCCCTGATGTGCCCCGTGCCCTGATGTGCCCCGTGCCCTGATGTGCCTCGTGCCCTGATGTGCCTCGTGCCCTGAGGTGCCTCGTGCCCTGAGGTGCCCCGTGCCCTGATGTGCCCCGTGCTCTGAGGTGCCATGTGCCCCGATGTCCTATTTTTTTTTTTTGGTGGGGTAGAGATCTTGGGTGGGAGTTCCCACACTTTTTTCCCCAGGACTTGACCCCTGTCTCCAACCACCAAGTCGGGCTCATCACTACCAGGTACCTAACATTGGGGCTATGGCAGGAATACATGTGGACAAGGAGGTAGGTTTATCCATTCTGGCAACTGCAGGGGACTGCACACTTGTCTCGGCTTGCGTGACAGAGGATGAGGAGGATGTGGAAGGTTTAGTAAGCCAGTCCACCACCTCCTCTGCATGCTGTGGCTGGATAGCATGGGCAAACTCACCAGACAGAGGAAATGATGCCCTGCCTGAGGATTGACCACCATGTCCAGATAGTGGGGTAATATGGCACACGCTGGCTATGACAATATTGTTACTTATAAATGGATATAGAGTGGGTAAGACAAATGGAGCAATAAAATAAGTACATGTAAGGATAGCTTTTATGCTGTCCTCAGGAGGCTGCCAGTTCAGAAGTTTTGGAAGAAAAAAACTCTGGAATTTAAGAAGGACAAGAGAACAGCGCCCTCTAAGTGCAGAAAGTAAACGGTTTAATAGTTAACAACAGATATGAATACACTCACAAGGGAGTATTGGGTACAGGCATAAAGTATGGTTCATCCGCTCTAGCTTCCTGGTGGATGCTGGTGTCGATGGCTTGGGTGTTTGGTCCGTGATCTGGCCGTCCTCGGGCCGCACTGTTGGTTCACAGTGCTTCCGGATGGCTGGAACAACGAACGGGCGGTGCGCCCAAGCAGCGTCACTTCCAGGTCAGGTCAGCTGGTGGTGCTTCGCGTTTGGAGCATGCATGCTCCTTCCTCAGGTTTCAATGTGGGCATCTTTGAATGGGCAATTTATATACACAAACATCGAAATCTTGTAGATAAGGGCAGTGACAAACAGTGTTCCGAGACACTTCAATTTCACAAACAATCATCCTTAAGATTACGAGTTTGGGTTATAGAGGCCATTCCAAAAACATTTCCTACTGCTGAACACTATAAAAGACTATGCGAGAGAGAAAATGATTGGATTTATTCTTTGGAATCCTTATCGCCAGGAGGCCTCAACAAAGGACTTGAAATCAATACTCTGTTATAGTAACAGAGTAACACTTCAATACTATTATTATTAAAATAACATCTTTTTGATTAACTAGATCATAAATAATTTTTGAATGTTATTTTGAGCAAAAACTATACGGCATTAAACTGGCAGTAATGCACAAAACTATATGGTGTTAAACTTGCAGTAACGCACATAGAAGTAAATGGCATTAAACTGGCAGTAACGCACACAGAAGTAAATGGCATTAAACTTGCAGTAGCGCACAAAAAACGATATGGCGTTAAAACCGGAAGTAAACACCACGAACCGGAAGTCGTCACGATGGGCCGGAAGTAGGTGCCGTGGACCGGAAGCAACGTAGGAAGTGGCGTGGAACGCTGTTGTAACCAGAGTTTGGCACATTTTTTATCCCTTACATGTAAGCAGCCATTTTTAATGTAATAAATATTGTTTTACTTGGTTAATGCACTATTGGAGCCTTACTGTTTTTCATATAGATATCAATATGTATGGCAAGCTGCTATTTATTTTCCACACCTAATGGATATCGGTGAATGGATTGAAAGAGGGGACAAAGTCATTGTATAACATCAGGCTTTTAATAACTATCGTTAAGGTAAGAGCACTGAGAGAGTGTTGATGGATATATGGCCCATTACTAATTACAGAGTGAAGTTATAAGAGAATACAGACTGTGGACCACCTATACAATACTGAATTTCTCCTATTGGAATTAGTGCTGCATCATGCACTTTATATATTGACTTTCATTCTACTATTGTTGGATCACATATTTATTCTTTACACAGAGGATTGAGTGCACTTTACTGATTGCACTTTATTGGATGCATTGGACACTTTTCTACCATTCTAGCACTTTAAGCAATTCATGCACTGCATTCACTGATTTATGTACTTTTATTATATGCACTTTAGTGGTTACCCAGCTAGTTATTACATTAGAGCACTTTATTATTTATTATTGTATGCACTTTATTGATCACTAAGGTATGCGCTAAGTCACGTATATTTATATGCAATCCTTTTTTTTTTACTTGCAGTAATGCACAAAACTATATGGCGTTAAACTGTCAGTAACGCACACAGAACTATATGGTGTTAAAATGTCAGTAACGCACACAGAACTATATGGCATTAAACTTGTAGTAACACACAAAACTATATGGCGTTAAACTGTCAGTAACGCACACAGAACTATATGGCGTTAAACTGTCAGTAACGCACACAGAACTATATGGCATTAAACTTGCAGTAGCGCACAAAAAACTATATGGCGTTAAACTGGCAGTAACGCACACAAAACTATATGGCGTTAAACTGGCAGTAACACACAGAGAAGTAAATGGCGTTAAACTGCCAGTAACGCAATCAAATAGAACCTGATGCTATCTGAACCGTCCCTACTCTAGCTATACACTTACACATGTAAAGATTACACATGTAAAGATTATTGACACAATCTCACTACACTACACTGAAACTATTTGAGCTGTCCCTACCTACTACACTAATGTATGTATGAATGACACGGTCTCACTACACTACAGTGAAACTATCTGAGCTGTCCCTAGTCTAGCTGCACACTATGCAAAGCTGAATGATTGACCTCCTCACTACACTCACACTATCCCTAGACTGACACTAATATTCTACACTGACAATTGAAGCAAAAAAGCACAGTATAGTCTCCACGCCGAAATCACACTGAAAATAGCTGCCATTGAAAGAAAACTTTTATACTGTGAGGCAGGAATGAGCCATGATTGGATAAAGTCATGATGACAGTGTCCAATCATGACTCTGAGAGTGCTCTGTGCCCTGATTGGCTGAAGCTTTCACTGCTTCAGCCAATCAGGGCTTGCACTGCACTTTTCAGCGCTGCAATGCATTGTGGTCGGTTCAGGGGGCGAAGAAACGGTTGAAGGACTTGTTTGTTCGGCTGTTCGCCATACATCCAAACAACAAGCCAGGAGACACAGGCATGGCCAGATAGCGGGAGGTGAGAGGTGATCGCAGTCTGTGTTAGCCTGTCTGGCCTGTGGTCACTGCTTACCTCCCACTGTACGGCCCCATCATCAACAGACCACGGAATGGTACTGGTCCATGCAAGGCTGGCCCAAGACATTGTGCTGCTTGGGTCCAAGAATGAAATGTTGCCCTCCCCCCCAAAAAATCACATCCACCAAAAGACCCCCACATCCATTATTTTGTATCATGATAATTAAAACTAAAATTTAATTGATCAGGAAGTCAGATTTACATGCAACAGCACCTTGTCAATGCAAAACTATATTACATACCATTATTTTCAATTCCAAGGGGTGGGCTGGGGCAGTACAGGGGTGGGCTGGGGCAGTATAGGGGCAGGCTAGGGCAGTATAGGGGCAGGCTAGGGTAGTATAGGGGCAGACTAGGGTAGTATATGGGCAGGCTAGGGTATTATAAAGACAGGCTAGGGTAGTATATGTACAGGCTAGGGTAGTATATGGACAGGCTAAGGCAATATAGGGGCAGGCTAGGGTAGTATATGGACAGGCTAGAGTGGTATATGGACAGGCTAGGGTAGTATATGGACAGGCTAAGGTAGTATAGGGGCTGGCTAGGGTAGCATATGGACAGGCTAGGGTAGTATAAAGACAGGCTAGGGCAGTATAGGGGTGGGCTAGGGTAGTATAGAGGCAGGCAGACTGGCCTGGGGGGCAGTTGTCTTCATGACACACAAAACTGCTGGAAAACAATCTTGGTCATCAATTTTCTGGGTAAATAAAAGAGAAGGAGAGGCGCCCGTGGTTCAATTTACTGCCCCTCTCAAAGTGCTGCCTGGGTCCAATGGACCCACTGGGACCCAAGGTAGGGCTGGCCCTGGATCCATGGCCCTGATGTTAGGGACTCCTGCATTAGCCAGCTCTTGTTAGAACATGTGGCCTGGCGACCCCAGCCCACTAGGAAAATGCCCAGTGTGCCCTATGGCCAGTCCAGGCCTGGTTGTGGCTGTTGGTCCCACCAGGCAATTTATGCCTGTTTCCACTAGCTAAAAAAAATCGGGAGTCACATGCACTACCTAACAAAACATGTATATACAGTAAAACCTTGGATTGCAAGCATAATTTGTTTCAGAAACATGCTTGTAATCCAAAGCACTCCTATATCGAATTTCCCAATAATGTAAACTCAAATGATTTGTTCCACAACCATTTATTCATAAGTCCTTCAGTTTATAGTCCATATAAAAATATTATAGCAATGTGATAGGTTGCGTAAGCATAAAATGGCAGCCTCCACAAGGGGATTAGAAGCAAAATCCAGCAGGAGCTACAGAGTATAAGAGAAGAGAGGCACCTCTAAGTGTAGCAATATGGTTACATTTAATGAAGGTACAACATTTAGCAACTCATATGGTTGATGATTAAAATAGGCACATGGCACAGGCATCCAGGGTAAAGCTGTCCACATAGACCATCCCCTGCACCGCCAGCTCTCACCGCTGTCAGTCTGCAATCATGACCAGGAAGACTACCCCAATCTGAAAGCCTAGCTTGAACCGCTCGCACAGAGCAGCGTGGAAGGGATGACGTTAATGGTGGTGAGGAGGATGGTCTATGTAGACAGCTTTAACCTGGATGCCTGCATATTTAGAAGTGACTGTTTTAATCATCAACCATGTGTGTTTCTAAATGCACCTTCATTAAATGTAACCATATTACTACACTTAGAGGTGACTGTCTTCTCTTTTATACTCATTTGTGACATGAAGCTACTCTTATATCAAGACATCGCTTGTATATCAAGTCAAAATTTATAAAAAAAAAATGCTTGTCTTACAAAACACTCTCAAACCTAGTTACTCTCAAACCAAGGTTTTACTGTATAAATATAAAAAAGTCATAATAAAAATAAACCAGATTACTGCTCCAGTTATTTTGAAGCCTAGCAATAATGTAAAAAAGTTTATACATCTGCAATTTATATAACACAATGTATGTATATAGTGTATGTATTTGCTATATGGTAAATGGCCTTTATCTCACACTTGGCTTAGTAGGTAAGCAGCTAACCCTTTTCCAAAACATTCCTGTTGGGCAAATTTAATAAACAGTTACGTCAGTTTCCATTAGCCTTTCTTTTGGACTGAAATTGTCAAAAATCCAATTATTATGACTTGGACCTATAGATTATAATGTGGTGTCCTGTTTAGTGACTGTGCAGTTATTTTGCAGTGATTCTTATACTGATTGGCATATCTTTAAGTCCTGCAGTATTTATCAAGATGTTCTTATGTTTGTGGTCAAGGACAATCACTTGATCATCTTACTTCACCTTGTTCATCTCAGTCAAAGGGGATAAATCAACTGACTTCTAAATGACTTTCATCAATACATACCTTTTATCTCTGTGGCCACCTGGTGTAAACAGGTCTTCAGCATCTGTCAGTGGCTAGCAAATCCATTTACTTATGCAAGAAAAACACTCACACAGTTGTGTTATTAAGAAAGAGGAATGCTGATCGATTCTCTGATTCTCTGTAATTAGGATGAGCATTGAGGTCATTTCTTAGACCTTGAAAACTATGAACAAGTTTACAAGAAGTAAAGGCATTTCCAGGCAGCTATATTTCATTTTTCAACCTCTATATTGTATGCATTGTTCTTTTCACTTACTATTTTTACTGTGACAGGAGACAGTAGGTCATCTGCTTTAACATTAATAAAAAAAGTTATTACTTCCCACAGATGCAGCCCTGAGTCTGGTATTCACGACACTGCATTTCCTTTGATAAAAGGCTCTGCTCTGGCGTAAGACCCAGCTCTTGCATGAACACATGTGATTTTAACAATTTGTGATATTTCTTAGAGCAGATATTTAATGGATATTTAGTAGTTGATTTATTAAATAAGTATAGGCTGTTCACTTAGCAAAGTGATGTTGTGCTGACTTAATTGTCCAATCAGGGCTGCTGATTGAAATCGTGGGGCCCCGTACAGACTACCTGACAGGGCTCCCCCCCAAAAAATAAAAGTTTAAAGCTATATTTCGCAAAAAATACAATAGAATTATTATCAGACACAAATACAACATATGAAAAAAGGGGGGACCTTGTGCCAAACAATAGTTTGTGAAACAATCCTAATATATATAGCTGCTCCCCAAAAACACTATGCAATGTGATAATAATATGTGCCTTATCTCAAAGACCATATGACATGGAATAAAGGGGCATGTGCAAATAAAGTGCAATAAGGTAATTAATACCCATCTGTAAAAAATAATACTATAAATCGTATAAATCACCTCAAATATAAAGTGCAACATTTAATATAAAAATAAATATAATATTTAGTTACAAAACTATAACAGTGAAAATGTCCTTAGTGAAAGTTAATGGTGACTAAAATCTTGATGGCAGAGAAGAAATCCTTCACCATGTAACATAATACAACATCAAAAGTGCTCCGATATGAAAACTGCTCACCACATGGCTATGACCTCTTTACTTAAAAAGATGGTCTAATGCTGTAGGGATATCCTATTAGGTAACCCTTAGTTAATGGATGAAGCCTCTGTGTCCTCCTCTCCTCCAATCTATCTCATAAGGAAACAGAAAGACGATCCATAGCGCAATACTGTTTTATTTAAAAATAAACAAAAGTTGGCATGCATTCAACTCGAGCTAAGAGAGAAACCAGAAGCTGGGATCCAGAAATGGCATGACCGGAAGCGTCTCTGTCATGCCATTTCCGGATTCTAGCTTCTAGCTTCTGGTTTCTCTTCTAGCCCGAGTGGAACGCACACCAGCTTGGACGTGAGCCCATCGGTGAACAGGTTATCTTTCGCAATTCATGCAGACTATCCTCAGTGCCAAGCTTTGATTTTTGTATATTTTTTAATTAAACAGTATTGCACTATGGATTGTCTTTCTGTTTCCTTATGAGATAATTTGGAGGAGAGGAGGACATGGAGGCTTCATCCATTAACTAAGGGTTCCTAATAGGATATCCCTACAGCGCTTTAGACCATCTTTTTAATTAAAGAGGTCATAGCCATCTGGTGAGCAGCTTTCATATCTGAGCACTTTTGATGTTGTATTATGTTACACGGTGAAGGATTTCTTCTCTGCCATCAAGATTATAGTCACCATTAACTTTCACTATGGACATTTTCACTGTTATACCTTTGTAACAAAATATTATTTTTATTCTTATATCCAATGTTGCACTTTATATTTGAATTGATTTATACGGTTTATAGTATTATTTTTTACAGATAAGTATTAATTACCTTATTTGCACATGTCACTTTATTCCATGCCATATGGTCTTTGAGATAAAGCACATATTATTATTACACAGCGCCCCCTACCACCCATTTTACAAATACAACATAACTCACAGAATTCCTGCTAAATCTAAAAGATATAACTGAGTTAAAAATGAAGATGGATGAAAAAACTATACAGGGTGGGCAGTCCCTCTGTCAGATAGACAGAGAGAGAGAAATAAAGTGATAGAAGTAACAAAATCAGGAGCAGAGCTAATGTTAAAGCCAGCGCTGAGAGAGGGGGAGCTGCACAGGGAGGGGGATTAGTGAGGGACGAGGGACTGTCTCGTTCTCAGTAGATAAAAGCTGGCAGCAGGGAGAGGGGGAGAGACAAGCTTTCAGCTGCTGGAGGAAAAGAGACACAATTGTCGTACATCACTAATCCCGCTCCCTGTGTGGGCCCCCCTACAATAGGACCAGTGGCCTCCCCGCATCCAATCATATGAAAGCAAAGGCCCTTTTTTTATTTTTCTTGAGAGTGACTGGAGATTGTTTACAAAGTGAATTTTCTTCTCATTCACTAAGCTAAGTAAAATTTCTCTTGCAAAGTGAAAATTCACTGAACATGCACTAATCCTTTAGAATGTCAACCCCTTAAATGCAATGGATTAGTGAATTCACTGTTTTCTCTGAGCTTTTCCTAACTTCTTTGGGTACTTTAAATTTTCTATTATTTCTGTGTGGGCCCTATATTTTCAACACAGGAAATAAGATCCACTCACATCATCTGTTTGTATGATCCAAAAAATTTCAGGCACTTTTAATTTACTACTATTCCTAAGTGGAATCAGTTTTTTCAACATGCCAGTTAAGATCTAATCACCTGATTTACTTATGTGATTCAAAGTCAATGACACACATGTTCTTGGCACATTGTGAGGTGCTATGCTTACCTTTGGAACCACAATACTTATTAACCACTTGCCGACCAGCCGCCGACACTGTAATGCGGCAGGTCGGCTCGTTCCCGCAAATCGCTGACATTGTACGTCGGCTCGGGAACTGTAGTTTCTGGCCAGTGGGGGAGCCAAGCAGCAGGTAGGGCGGACTCAATGTCTGCCAGCCACCCGCGATCATTCCCCCCAGTGACAGAACAGGAATCTACCTGTGTACACAAGGCAAATCTCCGTTCTGACAGGGGAGATCACACAGATCCTGTTTTTCTGCTATGCGTGTGTTTCCCCAGGCAGCCCATCCCCCATGCAGTTAGAACACACCTGCAGGGAACAGATTTAACCCCTTGATCGCTACTGATGTTAACCCCTTCCCTGCCAGTGTCATTAGTACAATAACAGTGCATATTTTTAGCACTGATTATTGTAATAATGTCACTGGTTCACAAAAAAGTGTCAAAAATGTCAGTTAGGTGTCCAGATCACCGCCATTACTAGTAAAAAAATTAAAAAAATAATAAAAATGCCATTAATCTATTCCCTATATAGTAGACGCTATAGCTTTTGCGCAAACCAATCGATTTACACTTATTGCGATTTTTTATTTTTTTACCAAAAATATGTAGAAGAATATATATTGGCCTAAACTGAGTAAGAAATTAGTTTTATATATTTTTTGGGGATATTTATTATATCAAAAAGTAAATAATATTGTTTTTTTTTTAAATTGTCACTTTTTTTGTTTAAAACGCAAAAAATAAAAACTGCAAATACCACCAAAAGAAAACTCGATTTGTGGTAAAAAAAGGATGTAAATTTTGTTTAGGTACAGCGCCACACGACCGTGCAATTGTCAGTTGTTTATGACCACCTTGAAAACAGCGATAGCGAATTAGAATCACTTGCAGAATTGAGCGATAGTGATTAGTGTTGAAATTCATAATCAGACATGGAAAGTGACGATAGCGAAAATTCTGCGACTGAGCTCAGTGATGTGCGAACTTGGTGCTCTATTGACTGCGGTATGGATGACGCAGCACCCCCAAGATTCCAATTTGCTGTATCACCTGGTATGAAAGTGGACGTTGAAGATGTCAACCCCTTGAAAAACCTACAACTATTTCAACTATCTCCAAGGGTTAAGGGATACAAATACACTATAACCACTTAACAACCAGCCACTTAGCAACCGGCCCATAGCCGAATGATGGCTACAGGGCGGTTGCTTAACACTGGGAGGGCGTACTATGACGTCCTCCCAGAACTCCGCTCTCGCGCGCCCCCTGGACCCGTGACCGCTGGGTCCAGAGGCTTATCACGGCCGTTTACCACGTGATCGTTCCGTCAAATGACGGAGCATTTCACTTGTAAACAAACCAGTGTCATGTCATAACGCCGGTTTCTCTCTCCTCTCTGTGTACCGATCGGTACATTGTGAGAGGAGAGGGGGAGAGAGCGGATGGCAGCAGCGCTGTGGGCTGGATCTGCAGTGCCCACAGCTCTGCTATCCAGCCATCCCATCCAGCCATGCTCAGCCATCCCTCCATGCTCAGCAATACCCTGCCATACCCTGCGATACCATGCAATACTCTGCAATACCCTGCAATACCCTGCAATACTCTGCAATACCCTGCCATACCCTGCAATACTCTGCGCTATCCTGCGATACTCTGCAATACCCTGCGATACTCTGAAATACCCTGCGATACCCTGCGATACCCTGCAATACCCTGCGATACCCTGCAATACTCTGCAATACCCTGCCATACTCTGCAATACCCTGCAATACTCTGCAATACCATGTCATACTCTGCAATACCCAGCCAAACTCTGCAATACTCTGTGATACCCAGCCATACTCTGCAATACTCAGTGATACCCAGCCATACTCTGCAATACCCAGCCATACTCGGCGATACCCAGCCGGACCCAGCCATGCTCAGCCATGCTCGGATGTACTCGGCCTCTGTATGTGGCCAGGCTGTGGAAGTCTCAAACATGTGGTATCCCCGTACTCAGGAGGAGTAGGAGAATCTATTTTGGGGTGTCATTTTTGGTATGTACATGCTATGTGTTAGAAATATTGTATAAATGGACAACTTTGTGTTAAAAAAATGCGTTTTAACCACTTCCCACCTGCCGGCCATCATATGACGTCCTTGACTTTGTGCGGGAATATCTGAATGATGCCTGCAGCTACAGGCATCATTCAGATATCAACTTTTTCAGCCAGTGATTCCCTACACCATAAGAATGATCATAACAGCTGTTCCGCTGCTTGATCCTTCTTATGGGAGGTGAGAGGGGACATCCCCCGCGCCGCCCTCCGATGCTTCTACCAACTCACCGCTACGATCAAAGCCAGGATAATTTTTTTTTAATTTCAGGCTTTCCAGCCTAGAGGTGGGATGTGGGGTCTTATTGATCCCATATCTCACTGTAAAGAGGACCTGTCATGCCAAATTCCTATTACAAGGGATGTTTACATTCCTTGTAATAGGAATAAAAGTGATCAAAAAAAATATTTTGGGGAAAAAAGTGTCAAACTAAAATAAATAAAGTAAAATGAACAATAAAAAAAAAAACGCATACAAAAGTGAATGCATACGTAAGTCCCGCCCACATATGAAAACAGTGTTCAAACCACACATGTGAGGTTTCGCTGCGAACGTTAGACCGAGAACAAACAGCCTCTTTCTAAATACCTTTGAATGTCTTCTTTCCAAGAAAGGGGTAATTTGGGGGGTATTTTTACTTTTCTGGCATGTTAGGGTCTCAAGAAATGAGATCAGTACTTCAGGTGTGATCAGTTTCCAGATATTGCCACCATAGCGTGTGGACTCTATAACTTTCACAAAGACCAAATAATATCCACCAATTTGTACTTATTTTTACTAAAGATATGTAGCCGTATAAATCTTGGCCAAAATTTATCAAGAAAAATTACTAATTTGCTAAATTTTTTAACAGAAACAAAGAAAAATCATTTTTTTTCCGGAATTTTGAGTCTTTTTTCTCCTATAGCACAAAAAATAAAAAAAACAACGGTGATTAAATACCACCAAAATAAATCTCTATGTGTGTGAAAAAAAGGACAAAGATTTCATATGGGTACAGTAATTGTCATTCAAATTGTGAGAGCACTGAAAGCTGAAAATTTGTCTGGTTATCAAGGGGGTTTAAGTGCCCAGTGGTCAAGTGGCTAAAGTATGGAAGGTTTTATATATATATATATATATATATATATATATATATAATGTATCTTTTTTTTTTTTTTTTTCACTGAGGAGTGATAAAATGGTGGTAGAGAGTTGTGACTCTCTTATCTTCAAAATAAACAATAGGCTGGGAAGAATATTAGGGATACAGTATGGGATAAAGGGTAAAAATAATTGGGAATAAGTAACAAGGGAGGGGGGGGGGGTGGTCACTAAAGTTTAAGGGAAAGGGTATAGGGACACAAAAATATTATAAAGTATAGAGGTCTTTTTTTTCTCTCTTTTTCCTATAGGAGAGGGGGGAGACTATAGAATACCCCTAACATTTTCTTTCTGTGGGGAGGGTATTATGAGATTGATCCATGAACTAAGTTGACTGTGTGACTATGGGGGTTATTTACGGCAAGTCCACTTAAAAGTGGACTTGGAAGTGCAGTCGCTCTAAATCTAAGGGGTAGATCTGAAATAAGTGGAAGCTTTGCTGATTTTATCATCCAATCATGTGCAAGCTAAAATGCTGTTTTTTATTTTCCTTGCATGTCCCCCTCAGATCTACAGCGACTTTACTTCCAAGTGCACTTGCAGTGCAAAGTGGATTTTCCTTTAGTAAATAACCCCCATTGTGTCGTGTGTTTTTTTTTATATGTATGTTAAAGCATGTTTACTTATAAGGTTTTGTAATGAAATGGTATGGAATGTTTTTATGTGAAAAATATCTTAATAAAAATAATTAAAATGCAACTATTTCTGACCGATGAGGTTATTGAAAAAATATTTACTGAGACAAACCGGTACCAAGAGCAACAAGCTACTACGCATCGGAAGTTTCAAGAAGTAGAAAGTGGGAACCAGTGATCAAAGATGACATTTGGAAAACAACAAATAATTTGATGAAACTACTCATCCTGCACTAAAACTTAAGAAAATTTGGGAAGTATCTCAAAAGACTCTAAAACATTTCCAACGGAGCTATGTGCCAGAAAGAAACATTAGCATAGATGAAAGTCTAATGGCCTACAAGGGAAGGCTCAGCTGGATACAACACATGGCATCAAAGAGAGCACGATTTGGCATAAAATCCTTCATGCCATGCGAATCGTCAACTGGCTACATTTGGAATTCAGTCCTATACACTGGGAAAGCAACAAAATTCAACCCAAAATACAGCAACTATGGAGTGGCAACATCTTCCGTTCTTTCACTGATTGAGCCTTTGCTAAATCAGGGCTATTGCGTAACAACCAACAACTTTTACACATCTCTTGAACTTCATGAGTTTCTTCTGCAGAACAAAACGGATGCCTATGGAACTGTTAGGGCTAATCGATGCGACATGACGCCAATGTTAGGCAATAAAGACTGGAGAAATGGTTGCCTGCCAGAAAGGCAAAATTATAGCACTGCGATGGTGTGACAAGAAAGATGTGTGCCTAATAAGTACAGTCCATAATACCTCCACTTTTATGGTACGAACGAAAGGTGGGAAAGAAATCATGAAGCCACAAGTAGTGATAGACTACAATAACATCATGGGAGGTGTTGACAGAGCCGACCAAGCAACGACATTCAATCTAGCAATAAGGGAAACAGCAAACAAAGTATTACAAGAAGATCTTCAGGCATCTTCTTGAGCAATGCTTGTGGAATGCCTACATTCTGCTAAAAAAAAAAAGAGTGACAAGCCTGTGAATCATTCTTTTTTTATTTATTTGAGTTTATATTGAGTATTGAGTTTATTTGGAAAGTTGCTAAACTGATCTTTGTGAACCAACAAACACCAATGGCTGTAATTAGAGCTGGAAATCGTGCTGCTGGAGTTGTCAAACTGGAAAGCCAGACTATTCGTCACTTCATGGACTACATCCCATGAACTGAGAAAAAGTCAGCACCTACAAGGATGTGTGTGGTTTGTTGCCCAAAGTGAGATGACAGTGGAAAGGAAATTCGAAAGTAAACCAGGTTCCATTGTCCTGATTGTGACATCGGACTTTGTTCTGTCCCATGTTTCCAAATTTTTCATACCCGTGATGTTTACTAAACCAATACGCAGTGACTAGTAATATTGCACCCTTGCTTGGACAATCTTCAGTGTTTCTGATTTAATTACATTATTGAATAAAATGTATTGAATAAAATGTATTATTATTATATTACTTGTTATTATTTATAGTTATTTAATATATTATAATGTAAGATTTTGTGTTTCAAACTTTATCATACCCCTGATGTCTACTAGACTCTGGTTTGAACAGATTTAAGTGAGTTATTCCTAAGAATTACAGGCCTACAATATAAAACGCCAAGTTTCCATGCATAACAATGTACTGCTTTTGCATTCAAAAATCAGACATAATCATACCGCTAGGGAGGTTAAGTGGTTAAGATCCAAATAACTTCACAGATCAACTTAATAACTTGTTTCATATGATAGTGATTGCCTGGATTGCCTTGAGTATATTTTCCCTATCATCTCCCCCCTTGGGAAAATATTTACCTGGTTGCGTAAGCATTTATTTTTTCAGACACCTGGTCTATTCCTTCAGATATTTCTACCAAGTCCTGAGGGAGCATAATTATGTGAATCATGTGGTGAGTGTGTTCCTTTACCCCCTGCATACTATGCTTAGAGGATGGCTTAGTATATTTACTGTATTTCATCGATAAAACAGAATAATTGGAAATAGATTACTTTTGTCAGGGGACAGTGGTGGCAACAGAACACCTGTATATAGTATGTGGACATATGTAAGATTTTATCACAAGTACTATAATTCTTTACTTGCACTACTAGGGTTTTTAATGTATATGTATGCTATTTCTAATCTGAATAAATAAAATATTTATTTAACATTTTTATATTTATATGATCTCAGTTGCATCTTACAAAACCTACTTTTCATGTTGGTCTTTCATAACATTTTGTGATGTGTTGCTTTAATGTTTAATACCATTATGACACACCATTATGGGTGTGATTTACGAAAGCCGTGCTCCATCAGTAGAGGCACACTTCCATATTTACGGTATATTTATAGTGCGCCGGTAACAGTGCGCAACTCCCCCATTTACTATATCAATCTCGGCGCATGGGAGAATGCAATCTGTGCACCACTATGGACATGGCGCACGGCACCTCCAAATCAATATTGACAGAAGATGGAGGTGCCAATATTATGGGGTGATGTGAGGAAGTTTAGTAACAACTAACTGCCCAAGTAACAAATATGCCCAAAATAGAATTAGAAAGTAACTTTTTCAGAGAAAGCCTGCTGTGCCCGCAAGTACGTTTAGGACTGCGTGAGATCAATGTAAGCAGTGCACATGCGCAAGCGGCTGTTGCGCTCGTTCACATGCGTTTGTTCACTGTGCGTCCAAAATCTTAGTAAATATTAAGCAATGTACATGCAATTGCAAAGGTTGAGCGGGCGCACCTCTAAACTTGACACTTTTTTTTATGCTGGTTCACCTTATGTATGTTTTTAAGGATATTTGCACACAGGTCATGTTAGTATGTTATGTTGCCAACATGTGACATGCACCTTGTTAAATTATGTAAAAAGACTCTTGATCCTCTAGCTCCTCCTAAAAGGGCATTTAACCTTCCCCCCTCTAATGCATATGATTTCCTTGGGCTAGATTTTGCTTTTAAAGGGGAACTCCACACTCCATTCTCCAATGCTCTTGTCTCCCCCCTCTAACCCCTTGGATTTCCATGGGCTAACTTTTGCTTTTAAAGGGGAACTCCACACTCGACTCTATTCTTCAAAAGGCTGTGAGCTGCCTTCACCAATACAAACCACATCCTTTTTAAGAGCAGAGCATACAACAGGACCAGCTTGGGGGCAAGAAGAGTGATCGCCCAACCCCCCTCCTGAACCATACAAGGCCACATGCACTCAACATAGCTGGCTGCCTTTGGGGCATGTTGGGCTCAGCCCAATACCAACCACAATTCACCTTGTACTCACTAGTTTAAAGGGGTTTTCCACATACCATAAAGCCCCATGTCTGCAGCCCCCCACAACCCAGCCTAGGGTTGTGTGGAAAAGGCCCTTGTGCCCCTGAATATGGGAACACAGTGGTTGAAAATTAGAAGAAAAGAGTTTTAACCACTTCAGCCCCGGACCAATTTGCAGCCAAAGGACCAGGCCCCTTTTTGCGATTCGGCACTGCGTCGCTTTAAAACTGACAATTGCGCGACGTGGCTTCTAAACAAAATTGGCGTCCTTTTTTCCCACAAATAGAGCTTTCTTTTGGTGGTATTTGATCGCCCCTGCGGTTTTTATTTTTTGCGCTATAAACAAAAATAGAGCGACAATTTTGAAAACAATGCAATATTTTTTGCTTTTTGCTATAATAAATATCCCCAAAAAATATATCAAAAAAAAATGTTTTTTCCTCAGTTTAGGCCGATACGTATTGTTCTACATATTTTTGGTAAAAAAAAATCGCAATTACCGATTATTGATTGGTTTGCGCAAAAGTTATAGCTTTTACAAAATAGGGGATAGTTTTATAGCATTTTTATAAATTTTTTTTTTTTTACTAGTAATGGCGGTGATCAGCGATTTTTATTGTGACTGCGACATTATGGCGGACACATCAGACATTTTTGACACATTTTTGGGACCATTGTCATTTATACAGCAATCAATGCTATTTAAATGCATTGATTCCTGTATAAATGACAGTTGTAGTGAAAGAGTTAACCACTAGGGGAGGGGAGGGGTTATAGGCTGTGACGTGTGTGTGTTTTTTTTACATTAGGGGGCGGGGCTGACGTCTGACGTCATTGATCGGCTTTCCGATGACCGGGAACAGCCGATCAATGACAGGCAGTATAGGACGTGCGTTCTTCAGCTCTGTGAACCGATCGCGGGACACCAGCGGCGATCGGGTCCGCTGGTCCCGCGGCCGGGGTCACGGAGCTCCCGACCGGGTCGCGAGCGCGCCGCTGGCGGGTCAAAAAACTATTAGATATGCACCCGAACGACCGCAACATACAGGGATATACAATGTAATACTGACATATAATCACACACATAGGTTGGACTTGATGGACTTGTGTCTTTTTTCAACCTCACCTACTATGTAACTATGTAACTATATATATATATATATATATATATATATATATATATATATATATATATATATATATACATATATGCATGTTGCTTTACCTCCATAGTTATAGCAGCATTTTGCCCTTTGCAGCATTAGGCCTCTCCTTCACAGAGTTTGCCTTTTTATATTAAAAGGTAAAATATCTGCAACAAATGAAAGTCCAATATTATATTCTGCTCTTTTACTTACCTTGTTTGTTTTTTTTATTCTATTGTCGTAGTGAGACATATTAGTTAAAAAGACAAAACACAAACCCACATTTACAACTTGATAGATATTACAAAATAAATAAGTATAATAGAAGCATTCACTTTACACAGTAATAATCCCTGCTCCCGCTGTGTCCCTTTCAGATAGACAGGTACTTTATATGCGGTGGCAACATAACAATATTAACTACAAGTGAGAGGTTTTTACACGACCTTAGATCATACACTCAACAAGAATGACAGGGTATAATTTGATTATTTAAAGTATTTTTCACCAATTCAAAATACTTCAGCTCTTTCTTTCTGACAAAGTATCTTTCTGGCTTTTGTGTGTTGTGTGTGATGGCACAGCATTTAAAAGCACATTAGTCCTAATTAGCTTCTCTTCAGAGATTGAGAGCCTGCCAGAATCTCTTTAATTTTCTACGTGCGAAGATGTGATTTTTTTTCATGTTAGCATTTTTAATCCAAATTCAGCAAAATTTGATGCCCTAAAAGCCAAAGTGATAGATGGAGAACAATGCTAATTATAACAAACCAGAAGCTCTCATTCAATTTATTGTCAGTCACAGATGTAATTTGCTAGGGATTGTTTGTTATTTCATGGTCCAGCTCTTTGAAATTCAGCGTTCAATTTCAAGGGAAGAAACAGTCTGCATAAATGTGTTTCCTCTTCCTTATCAATTTTAAATAGATGAGGTCATGCAATTTATTGTGAATATTTTCCTTTGGAATTGTATTTATTAAAAATATATACTTTTCTTTGGAGAAAAAGGACATTCATTTCCCTTAATACAAGCTCAGCACAAAGTTGTACTTGTTAAAGAGAATTTGGGTGAATTCATACCTCTGTGTTTTGTTGCATTGTGGGTGAAATGCATTACAAAAAAAAAAAAATTTCATTCATATTATTATCATATATATATATATACACACTAAACTGCCTCCATGCCACTAACTAACCTGCCTCTAGCTAACGTTCTCTCATTCTTAACACTATATACGGCCGCCATGTAAGCAGCCATTTATAGTGTGGGGCATGGACTTAGCCCCCTGTGCACCGTGCCTGTGGCCAATCATGGCTCTCACAGCAGAGTGCGGTGTGATTGGCCAAAGCATGCAGGTCAGGTGCATGCTTTGGTCAATCATCAGACATCAATGCACTGCGATCTTGCAGTGCATTATGGGGCATTCCACAGTGCTCAAATTTGCTGCGAATGCCCCATAATGTTTGGTATTCGCCCGATTCTACGTTTGACTCGAACATCGGGACAATCCCTAGTAAATATATACTGTGTATATATATATATATATATATTTACCAATCATCACTGGATCTGGCAGGAACTGGATACTATAATAAAAGCCAAAGCTCCATGTATTTCAGTATACAAACCCCCAGTGCATACATTAATGCATTAATAACACAGCATTGTCTTCTTAAGTCAGGAGTGGACACAGAATCCTTTTCTATTTCAAATGTTGCATCCTATAACGAGAGATAATTACAGTGGCTTTAGTTGGTGACATGTGATGTAGTCATATAACACTGGGTGGGAACACAGTTAGTAGGGTTGACACAGGGAGAGACCATGCTATCAATCACCAAGTGTGTCAGAAAAATTGGTGAATTCTGTAAACCATAGCACCTAAATCAGACAAGCATTTACACCTGTTTTGGTAACATTACCAAAATGGATGACAAATTTAGGTAGTTCTTATTACCACAACATTAAGACCCATTAACTATGACAGCAACACATTCCTGAAGAATTACTGCCAGTTCACAGATTAGCAAAGTGGTGGAAAGTGAGATTCTCCAGCACAAAACTGAATTTTAAACAAAAGGTATGGCAATACTAGTAATGTCATTACCCAAATATGGCAAAGCCAATATTTTGGAAATTACTTGAGTCACAGGGGAGGTGAACCTGATGGGGAGCAAGTCCCCACCAATGCAGTGCATGTTGAGGAGCTTGATGTTGTTTACTAACAAGACGAGGGTGAATGACCCCACACACCTGTGGCCACTAGGATAAAATGTAACCTTTATCAGGACTTTATTAAAATGTATATCATAGACTGTGTATATGTTTTTATATATAGGGAGCGGCTGTACTGTGACTCCAAAATACTTGAAAATGATGTTGGTAAATTGATATTAGGATAAGGCTACATGGCCACTCAGCTTGTCTACCCTCGTGGAGCTCAACCCAGGCATCGCCGCAATCCTTTCAACACTAGGAGTGGTGGAGTGACACCAGGCAGGCAAGCTACTGTTTACATGCTCGTTTTTAATCCTATATTTGTAAGTGCAATATGTAAGGGGGGATTTGGGGTTTAATTAAAAACGGTTTAAAACTGAATTATGCTTTGAGAGCTTCTTTATCCTTTGGGTATGATCTGATGAGCTTGGGATCCAGTAGAAATCTATTGGAGTCTGGCATTCTAGGATAGAACACAGTGTGAACCCATACATAATTAATACTGGTAAAATTACGTTAGAAGCTAAAGAGGTAGTCCGTACCATGATCCGATGACCAGAGGAGGAAGTCCACTTATTTGTGGAGTTTAAGGCTGATTTTCACCTGATTTCTGGTGAGTGTAAAATCTTAAGGTAGCGGTGTCCCATGTGATGTGGTGAAGGGCTGAAGATTTTGAGGAATTAATTATAATTACAATTTTTTCAACACTCTCCCACGCACTGTTGGTTATTTTGTTACAGCTGATTACAGAGACTTTTTTTATACTTTTTTATTCTTATTCTGGTTTTATATATTATGTCTTTAAAATTAATACCTTTCTGGAGAGTTTAGCGCTACTAATGTCTATATCTCCTTAGGGTGTGTAGACATATTTTTTACTTCCTGATTCACTTAATAGCAGCAGCTGAAGGGTCTGTGACCTGTTTATTTTAACAGATTTATGAGCGCTGAGGGAAAGTGGATGTTTGCTGTTTAGTGATTATTTACTTTTACTGTTTTGGGTAAATTGATATTATCTCAGCTTACCAAAAAGTGAATAAAATAAACTGTCCGCAGTGCCAGTGCTGGCCTCAATACCGGCACTTTCACCCCCTTCCTGCCCAGGCCATTTTTCAGCTTTCAGTGCTGTCGCGCTTTGAATAATAATTACTCATACAACACTGTACCCATGTGAAATTTTTATCATTCTTTTTTCACACGAATAGAGCTTTATTTTGGTGGTATTTAATCATCACAGTTTTTTTTTTTTTGCTCTACAAGTGAAAAAAAGACCGAAAATTTTTAAACAAAAATGTGTTTTTCTTAGTTTCTATAATAAAGTAATTTTTCTTCATAAATGTTGAACAAAATTTTTACTGCTACATTTCTTTGGTAAATATAACACAAATCAGGGTATACAGTGCCTTGAAAAATAATTCATTACCCCTTGAAATTTTCCACATTTTGTCATGTTACAACCAAAAATGTAAATGGATTTTATTGGGATTTTATGTGATAGACCAACACAAAGTGGCACATAATTGTGAAATGGAAGGAAAATGATAAAGAGTTTTCAATTTTTTTTTACAAATTAATATCTGAAAAGTGTGGCATGCATTTGTATTCACCCCCCCCCCCTTTACTCTGATATTCCTAACTAAAATCTATTGGAACCAATTGCTTGAAGTCACCTAATTAGTAAATAGAGTCTACCTGTGTGTAATTTAATCTCAGTGTAAATACAGCTGTTCTGTGAACCCCTCCAAAGTTTGTTAGAGAACCTTAGTGAACAAACAGCACCATGAAAGCCAAGGAACACACCAGACAGATCAGGGATAAAGTTGTAGAGAAGTTTAAAGCAGGTTTTGCAAATTTTGCAAATTTTTATGTAGCAAAATCTCCGGCCTTGCCCAGTCTAATGAAGACCCCCAAGGCCAAAGATAGCTGACATCCTTCAATATGTAGCGGGTTGTGAGGCATAGTGGGTGCAAAGATGGTGAAAGTCATTGGGCGCCAGACACTTCTTGGATGTAAAAGAGGTTTTATTTTTTTTGACAGTCCTTTTTGTATTTTTGGGGGGAAAGAGGGTTAGGGCCAAGACACCCTTAATTAGTTATAAATCCAATTGGCAGACTCCGAGACTTCAATAGGACAGCCGTGCAGGGAAAGGCCCCAGCAAGGAGCCACTTCTGCACATGCAGGAATGCTGTCTCCTCCTATGGTAACAGTCTTTAACAGTTCCTAACTCAACTGTAACAGTCCTTTCAGCTCCACTACAACTGCCTCTTGTAGTTCTTCAACACTGAGCTCCCAGTCTCTCACTAGACCCTCTGATTCACTGGCTCTGAATCCCTTGAGCTCCTTCAAGGTTGGCGGTGGTATCTCCCTCAAGCATCACCCTGCTATGACTAAGCACTGTTAAGTGTGAAACACGTCACCTGATTTGTCACATTTTTTGCTGTGACTTGTATATGTTGGACTTTTTATAATAAAGGCTATATTCCAGAGTTCGGCTGTCCAGAACTTCCTTTTTGCTTCATTTTGCTATATGCTTAGCCTGCAACTGGTGCTCCAGTTCTGAGGAAAGTCTTGTATCCACACATCCACCTGGAGCGGTGATCCCCTTCCCTTACCCTGCTTCTCTGCCAGGTCCCTAGCTTGGCACTCAGGATACTTCTCAAGCTTTACCACTGCTAACTGCCGAGGTCCCTGGCTTGACTCACAAGACTGCCCTGCAAGTGTCTCCTCCACGGGTTGGGTCCCTGACTTAATCACCACCTGAAGTTTCCCGATTCTCCACCGTGCCAGTTCGGTGAAAATATGGCTGCTGTACTTTCTTCAGTTACTCACTGTGGTCGCTGGTAAAGGAGGTTGGTCCCTTTGCGGCGACAGCTTCCGTTCTACCTATGACCACTGTTCTCCGGCCAATAGAACCGTCACTTTTGGTTGGATTGCAAGCTGCAATACCAACCCTGCACTGCTCACTTTACTTCTGGACAGGCCCTCACACAGCCTAGCAGCCAGATGTTGAACTGAGAAACTAGTTTCCCTTCAGGTCCTCCTTACTTTTGATTGCACTCAGATGGCACTAAGTGGATTTGAAACCTGCTATTGGACTGAATAGCATCTATGGATCTACACACTGCCGATCACTGTCAATCAACAATGTAGACCTGATAAAGAACTAGTTTCTCAGTTCTCCATCAATCTCTGCCCATCCCTACTACAAAACTCTGTTTCAGTGTGATGGCTGCAGTGAACAGGAAAGGAGAGCACTGATGAAGGAACCCCCAATATGGACATTACAACTTTAGTGCTGGGCTCTGATAGGCACATGAATTGGGCACAAAGACCATACATTTTGGTGCGGTAACTCAATGGAATTCTAAAGGGTGCTTACGGCACCCGTAGCCTCCCTGGCGGTATTCCCGAGTCAGGCTCGGGGTGAGATTTCAGTACCAAAAGCGGTATTCCCGAGCCAGACTCGGGATCGCATCGCAGGATCCATGTAGAGGTTTACTTACCTGGTCCCCAGGATCCTGCGATGTCTCCCCGCTGTGATCTGCGAGCCGCCGTGTCTCGCTCGATCTGTCACAGTGCCGCTAAGCTCTGTTCCCTGCGAGCGTTGCGACGCACGGGGACGGAGTTCGGCGCCAAATTCAAAAAGTAAAAAACACAGTACACATACAGTACTGTATCTTACAGATTACAGTACTGTATCAAATAATTACACATCCCGTTCAAGCGTTCGACAGGGTAGACTGGGGACTCATGTTCCAAACGTTAGCCCATTGGACCAAAAATTTAAAAAAAAATTAGGGTACTGTATGACAACCCTAGAGCAAAGGTCAAAGCAAAGGTCAAAATCAACGGAGTAACATCCGCACGGTTCTGCATGAAAAACGGGACGAGACAGGGATGTCCGCTGTCTCCTCTCCTTTTTATTTTGTCCCTAGAACCCCTCCTGGCGACAATTAGGAAGGATCCAGGGGTCGAGGGTATTGCAGTGGATGGCGATGAACATAAGATAGCAGCTTTTGCTGACGATATTTTATTTTATATAAATAACCCACAAAGAACTCTCCCCAATTTAATGCAAACCCTGAAACAATATGGAGAGATTTCCAACTTTAAAGTGAACTCCTCAAAATCTTTTATTTTGAACATAAACGTAACTAAAAAGGATAAAGAGAACCTACAGGAGAGATTTGTTTTTCCATGGAAAAAACACATTAAGTATCTGGGAATTAATTTAGCAAAATCAGTTAATAAAATCTATAAAATCAACTACATCCCACTGCTAGATGAGATAGCAAAAAAAAGTAAAGAACACTCCACGAGACCTCTTTCATGGCTAGGCCATATTAATACAGTGAAAATGACTCTGTTACCCATAATTACATACAAATTCCAAATGCTCCCAATCCCACTTCCCCAGACGTATCTTAACAAATTAAAATCCCTCTTAATGAATTTTATATGGAAAAATAAGAAGCATAGAATCTCACTTCAGCTACTGAAGAGAGAAAAAAAGAGAGGAGGCTTAGCAGTACCTGACGTAGTTAAATATTATTATGCAACGGCCCTATCTAGAATCCCGGAATGGAGCAATAACAGCAGTAACAAAAGATGGGTAAACTTGGAAAGAATTCTCAGCAACTCACTATTAGGAAACGATATATGGAACCCCCCAAAGTTCAGAACACTGAGTGAAGGCACCAACACTGTGACCACAAATACACTAAAAATATGGGATAAAATCTATAAATCTACTAATGTTAAATACAATTCTCCATTAATAGCACTAAAAAACAATGAGTATTTTGCACCAGGGAATAAATTAGCGGGAGGGGGTTGGATTAAAGACAATAGGGCACAATTGAAAGATATTTTATATAAGGGGAAAATTCTCACATTTAACGAATTAGAAAATAAGAGGGATCTTTTTGAAATGAACGAGTGGAGGTATCTCCAACTATCACATCTTGTTAGAAGCCTACCGCAACCAATAAGGGCAAGTGATGACCTGACCCATTTGGAGCGAATTTTCACAGCAAGTAATACTAAAGGATCAATATCAAAGATCTATAAACTTCTGCGGGATGTGGAGGGAATGGAGATGCCCCCATTCGTTCAAAAGTGGGAGAGGGAACTGGGCACAAAAACTGACACACTAACACCGAGAAAAATTCTTAAGTTAACCTACAGCTCAGCAGTAGATTCTAGAGCCATCAAAACTAATTACAAGTGCTTATCAAGGTGGTATTTAACCCCTTCAATATCAGGTCAATTTCTACAAGGGGGGTCAGTCGAGTGTTGGAGAGGTTGTAGGGACAAGGGGACGATGGCACACCTGTGGTGGGACTGTTATAAGATTAAAGCTTACTGGAGGAGAATCATAGACTATATTAAGGATATCACCGGAATAATCCTCGAAAACGACCCGTGGGTGATTCTGTTTCACAGCACCAAAGGAGCCGTGAAACATTACCAAAGGTCCCTTGTACCACATCTACTCAATGCCGCAAAGCGACAGATAGCGAGGAATTGTAGGAAACAGGAGAGCCCAGCAATATGGGAATGGATAGATCTAGTGGAGAATACGCGAACGATGGAGTCCCTCAGAACTTACCCGGAAGAGGGATGGGAAGGAGTAGCTGAGAAGTGGGATAGTTGGATAAAGTTCAAAAGGACGTGGAGTTTTGCAGAAGCACTACGCGGTTAGGGTAAAAGTTGAAGCTTCTGAAAATGTTGAAGTCCCCGAACCCATAATCGAGAACCCAAAACTTTCACGCTTAAATTAAGACAAAGGACACAGCATGCGGAGCAGGGGAGGGGGGGGGGGGGCGGGGGGGAAATCAAAAGAAATATCTGTAAACTAAATAAATGTGCGGATTGGAATATAGATTCATAAGTAAACAATAAAAACGCCACAATGATGTAAACACTAAAACGGACGAAATGAACAGTAAAGCTGAGCAAGGTCCGCTTTGCCACTGAGATGGCAAAGAAAAAAAAAAAAAATAATTACACATCCCCTTTGTCCCTAGTGGTTTGTCCAGTGCCCTGCATGCAGTTTTATATTATAAATACTATTCTTTATGCCAGGAAACTGGAGATTGTCCATAGCAACCAAAAAATGTCCGTTTACGTCAAAAGTGCTTTTAAACCAGCTAGAAAACAGTGATAATAAATTAGAATCACTTGCAGAATTGAGCGATAGTGATTTGTGGGGAAATTTATCATCAAACACTAAAAGTAATGACAGCGACAATTCTGCAACTGAGCAAATTTCTGTGTTTTTGATTTGATTACATTATTGAATATTTTTATTATTATTATATTATTATTTTTTATAATTATTTATAGTTATTTATTGTATTTTATATATATATATATATATATATATATATATATATATATATATATATATATATATATATATATATATATATATATATTATAAAAATATATTATATTATAATTCATGATTTCGTATTTCAAACTTTATCATACCCGGAATGTCTATTGGACTCTTGTTTGGATGGATTTAAGTGAATTATTTCTAAGAATTACAGGCCTACAATATAAAACGCCAAATTTCCATGCAAAATAATGGTACAGCTTTCAGCACCTACAATCTGAAATAATCATACCGCCAGGGAGGTTAATGAATTCTCTACACTGACTAATGGTAGGGGCTGTTACATATGGAAAAAAAATCTTAACGTTTATGATTATCTAATAACTGTAGGAAATGGCAGATAATACAAAAATATGGCCTTCTATATATAAAATAAATATGTCAACTGCACAATTCTGTGGGTCTGTAGCAATTTACTGCCACCAATTGCTGTAAATGAGGATATCATATTGGGTTAATGCCAATGCTGACTACATTTATAAGTCATTCTTTGTTTTCCCTGATAAAAACAATGGAGAGTTCAGCATGTGAGGCTCTGACTGATCTGATGCTTCCTAACCTGACAGTATCCTCCTCTATAACAGATACAAGAAGATTCATCACTATTATATACAGTGAGCGATAAGTCAGGCTCCTGTATTGCCTGATAACTAGATGAGATAATTCCTGTGCTTGAATCATCTGCCACTGAGAATGACTTTATCATCTGAATATGTCTATGTTGTATAATAGTAAGGCTATTCTACACATGTGAGCCTGTGTGTTGAGCATAATACCTTTGCACGTGTGAGTGGAGAGTCTGTAATTTATTATTGTTATAATTACTAGATTGTGCAAATCCTTTTAAAGTCTGCAGAATGCCTTGAGACTTATATGATTAATATGTACACTAAACAGATTGCTAGAATTAAGAATTAGGGAATAACCTTCCAATATCCTATTTATGGACTGTTTAAGGGAATTTGCAAAAAGAGGAACTGTGGAGAATGTTTTACAAATTAAGACTGCTGGTTAATTTGTTTGAGAATATTCATGAACGTCTACAATGCTAACGTGCAAATCATTCTACTTGATGGACATTGAATAAAAAAAAAAAAAAAAAAGAGTTATGAATATTGCGTATAGAGTATTGTAATTAAAGTGTACTTATATTATCAGTCAAATGTGAATTATATTTATGACAAAAAAAATCAGGTAGAATTGTAGAATTTCTTGGTAGAAGAAGCTTTATTAATATCTTCTGTCAAAAGACTCTTGTCCCTCTCTGTAGCAATTTTTTTTTTAAATTGTACACTGCCTGAATGGTGCACGCATAGTGCAGGGTACAGTCCCAGCCTATTCCTGGTATCTGTAAGATGCTGAGAGTCGAGCCATCTGATAAGACTGTGTAACTATAGGCGGCATTGGCAGGAGTTACATTATCAGTATGTAAACAGGTAGTAGTTACTGCTGCTCCGGCAGAAAGTTGGGGGTTAACTGCACTCCTGGGTTTTTCTTGGCATGTTTTTCTTGGGTCCGCCCCTTCAGTCCTGTGTGATATAAAAGGTACGAGGGCTTGGATTCTATGGGGGAGACTTACACACACTTAGAAAAGGATGTTCTGCCTGGTGCTGTTGCCAGAGACTGAATGGTCCATGTCCTGCCAAAGCCGGAGCTAAATTCCAGATATGGACTTAGCCAACATTGGGCTTTGCTTGAACAGATATGCTGGGGCAGCCACAAGCCCGTAGTTAGGGACTAGGGATGTTAGGGAATTTTTGCACTTTATCTTGTACTGTTTATTGTCATTGTCATCATGTTAATTTATTCTTCAAGTAAAGCTATTAAAACTGCCTTTGCCTGGTCTGAAGGGGTGTGATGTAAGTAACCGGCACACATAGTCTACATATCAGGTCATTAAACACATTGGGGTATGAAGACATCAGTACAAGCTGCAGGTGAGATAGCTTTTTGCAGCAAGGGAGATGTTGTCGGCACTCCTTTGAGCTATGATCCATCTCCTATAGCAACGGAAGCAGATCTGCGCAACCAGGGCCCTCAGCCTGAACACATGTACAGAAGAGGAAGAGTTAAGCAAAGTGCATGGTGCATGTAAGGTCCAATTATTGAATATATGTCCCAGATCCATTGGTATTCATTTTAAAAAGTTGAATCACATACATTTAATTCCAATTTATTCAAACAAAATTATTTTTATTATCGGAATATGATTATATATACAGTATATAGTGTATATATAATAAACTAACAAGGCCATGAACCATTATACTTATAAAGTGAGTAAGAAAATAAAACCTTGCAAAAAAAACCTTGCAAAAATAACTATATGGCTATATTTGCTGTGCGTGACAGCTGAGTTATAGTAGTCCATTCTGAGGCCATCTGGAGAAAATAGTATCATGGGATGATTAATGTAGGTGTTGTGCTGAAAAAAAAAAGGGATGCTACTAATTGGCTATAAACACATGGCTACACTGACCAGAAGAATTCACATGAAATTGAAACATTGATTCCTTCACACCCCCTCACCCCCCCTTCCCACTTATGGATGTTCTCCAAGGAACTATTCTATTTCCCATTAATCCACAGGCAACTCTATCATTATCAGTAATCCTGATTAAAGTTCCAACATACATTGTCTTTGAATTATTCTATTCTGTAAAGATTACAAATCACCCCTGGCTTTGTAGATGATTCTAATTAGCTGTTTGATATGTATATTTTTATTGATTTTGCTTAAAAAGGCTGCTTTGGTAAAACAAGCTACCTTAGTGAGAAAAACACAAACTATAAAGAACTCCCAAGAGACACATCAAACATTCCAACAAAACATTTGATCATTTTGCATCTTTATTTTTCAAACAAAGTTTATATAGTGCAGCTAAAAATGAAAAATGTAGATATACACCTGGTAACACACCATCAATGCTGCTTGTGAAGTTGTCCATATGCTGGTCTGCTTATAATCTTCCCATGTAAAAAGAACACACAGCTGCAAATGCGGATTGAATCCCTGCAGTTATCAAACTGTAGAGATGTAGTATGTGGACTTATGACATATGTCAGCAGAATGTCCTATAATGACCCCCCCCCCAAATGCCAAGTGAATAATAGGAAAGCCTGGCTCTAAGTTTTTCCAAGTCACCCATATATAATGATATGCGCAAATCTATAAGTTAAGCTGCTTTATATTTGTGTGAAAGCGCAGACCTAAAGATAGACCTTACAAGACCAGCAGATGTGGCGATGTAAAGGTAACTGTATCCTTGATGAGTATTGTTGAGGCCAGTGATCCTTGCATTGTGACTACTTCTACCTGCACAAGTTCACATTTGGGAAATCAAACGTATATTGAATATTTGAACCTGCAGAGCTCCTAAAGAATGCTGTTGACAGAAGTGTTAAGGCATGACGCCATACTGGTGTAATGTCTTGATCTAAACCAGAGGGTTATGATGTTGTTAGGAGTATTATATATACTTCTATGATGCCTCACACACTCTCAGCAGCTGGTGTTTAGCGGCTGTCTATTCCCCTGGCCTTCACTGCTGTCAACACTCTCACTGGCATATAGTGGGAGACATCCTTGTTACTAGGTAGCAGCTCAGTGCAATCTGTTCCACCTCATCTGCCCTTTTTTAGCAGGGCTAGCATTTCAAGTCTAGGTCTTTGGGCTTGTGATAACATTATCTTCCTGGCTCTTGTACCATACACTACTGATTTCTACCTGCCTTGACCCTTTTTACTGGAAAACAGATTCCGCAACTGAATGCGGCCTGCTCTGACCCTTGTCTGGATAATGGATTACATTAATGATTTCCGCCTGCCCTGAACCTTGGTTGGATTACCTTCTCTGCCATGGCCTGTTGCCTGCCCTGACCCCTGCAAGTTTGGGTACAGACAGTGCTTAGTCCTAGTTGCTCCTGAACACTACACCTATCTTGAAGAATTCTGGATCCTGAAGCCCTCTATATGTTATGTGAACATTCTTTCTGGGGTTGCTGGGGAGCATCTAGTCCTGGGGGTATCCAAGTACCAATAAGTCTACTAGCCTCAAGGGGCAATTGGCTGCCATGTAAACTGTGCAAAAGCCTCACTATTTTCAAAGGGCAGAACATGAACAAGTAAACCTTACAGTTTTTGTTCTGGAGCTTTGTTGATTGGACTTTGAGGTCTTATCAGAAAGAGTCAAGAACACAGTCATTGTTGTCATTGTTACCTTTTAACCACTCTACCATTGTAGGTCTATCATTGACAGATTGTCAGTCCTTTATTTATTCGCTGCCATTATGAACAACACTGAAAAAATAGCTGTTGGACAGCCAATACACCACTGTGTACTAAGCTGTCATTAGTTATCACAGTGATCACATGCTACCTTTTACAATACTGATTCCTCCCCTACCATTCACAACAGGAAAATGAGAGAGATCGAGTACTTATGAGTAGGGGCAAAATGAATGGATCAGCAGCTATAGATTCTACACAGAATAGCTCCAAGCTGTCTCCATGTGACCTGTATATTATCCCTTCCCCTTCCTTTATTCTGTGCATCTGAATGTTAACCCCTTCATCCCCATCCTGCCACTGTATGTGACCAGCACATTATCCCCTTCACTGCTTCCTTCCTCTGTGTATGACCTGTAAAAGTATCTGGTGCACAATTCTCAAGCTCTGTGTTTAACCCTCTATTTCCAAAATATTGTGGCAAAAAATCACCTTGGGGTATCTACTTTCCAAAGAATGTTCATTTCAGAGGTTTTCATATTTTTCTGCCATTTTTATTTTAAAAGAAAGTAAAGGAACCAGTTGTTTTCAAAATGTTTGGTCTTTTCATAGTAAAATATATAAACCCCAGTGGTTATTAATTAAATACCACCAAAAGAAAGAAACAACCTAATTTAGATATAGTGTTGCACTGTAGTACTGAAAAAATAGACTGGTATTAGAAGGTGTATTACAGGTTGGTACTCAAGTGGTTAACTACTTAAAGAGCGCCCACTGCAGATATACAGTGGCAGGGTGGCTCTATTGTGTGAAACTACGTACCTGTACGTCATTGCGTGCAATAGATAGCGGGCGCGCACTGATTGACCAGAGGGGGAGCCAATCAGTGGGTCCAGAGACGCAGAACGACGATCTGCCTATGTAAACAAGGCAGATCGCTGTTCTGACAGGGAAGAACACAGTGATCTTGTGTTCCTGCTAAGCAGAAACATGGATCTCTGTGTTCATCCAGCCAGTCCATCTCCCACACAGTTAGAAAGCACTCCCTAGGGACACACTTAGGGCTCTTTCACACGGACGGTCCGTATGTCCATCTTCATTCTTCCGTTTTCGGATGAAAAACGGACATACATGTATCCCTATGGGATAGCGGGTGTCAGCGGATGAGCATCCGCTGACACCCGATCTCGTCCGTGTCCGCTATGCTCCGTTTCTGCAGACGGAGGAAAACCCTATTTTTTCATCCGTCTGCAGAGCGGATCGGATGGCGACGGACTCTACGGTCCGTCGTCACCCGATCTCCCATAGGGGAGAGCGGCGCTCTGACAGGTCCGTCCCTGCACTGTGTGCAGAGACGGATCTGTCATCTTCCTGCTCAGCGGAGATTGATCCGGCGATCCCCGCTGAGCAAGCGGATATCCACGGGGCGGATCAGCACTGATCCGCCCCGTGTGAAAGAGCCCTTAGCCCTTTGATTGCTCCTGGTGTTAACCCCTTCCCTGCCAGTGTCATTAGCACAGTAACGGTGCATATTTTTAGTACTGATCACTGTAATAATGTCACTGGTTCCCAAAACGGGTCAAACATGTCAGTTAGGTGTCCCATTTGTCCGCCGCAATGTCGCAGTCCCACTTAAAATCGCTGATCGCCGCCATTACTAGTAAAAGAAATGGATAAATAAAAATGCCACAAAAATATCACATAGTTTGTAGGCGCAATAACCTTTGCGCAAACCAATCAATATCCGCTTATTGTGATTTTTATTACCAAACATATGTAGCAAAATACATATTGGCCTAAATTGATGAAGAAATTCGATTTTTTTAATTTTTTTATTGGATATGTTTTTTTTGCAGAAAGTAAAATATATTGTTTTTTTTGTTTTTTGTTTTTTACAAAATTAACACTTTTTTAGTTTATAGCGCAAAAAATAAAAACCACAGAGGTGATCAAGCACCACTGAAAGAAAGCACTATTTGCGGGGAAAAAAATACATCATATTATCACATGCACATTATTTGGGTACAGCGCTGCATTACCGCACAATTGTCAGTTAAAGTAACGCAGTGCCGTATCGCACAAAATGGCCTGTGGTTCAAGTACAAAATGATAAAAAATAGGAGATAAACGTGGAACACCAGGCGCCAAAAACAGCCAATGGAATAATTAAGGAGAGGTGGACGGGAAGAGTAAATTAAGGTATTTTACAGTTAACATGAGACATTAATGGATAACTAGAAAATACATTTATTTTAAAAACCTGAAAAGATTTTCTGCAGCTATCTATAGTATAAGAAAATAGTTCTTTTTTTGGTAATCACTGTAACAAGTTGTTTTCATTATTATCCATTGGTATTGTCATCTGCCTGCCTCTCCCACACACATACTGTATAAAACAGGTAGGCTGCTCACCATAGTAATGGGCCATTAGGCACATGTGGGGGTAGAGCCTATCAGCAACATTCCCTGGAGGTGTCAGAGCTTTGTCCCTTAGAATGAAGACAGGAAGATTTGATATAAGTAGGAAACTTTAGGACAGTGCAGAATCTAAGTATTAAATCCAAGAGCAAACATGTATTATATTGTAGTATTGTAGCTTACCAATTCTTGCATGTGATGGCTGCATTAATTTTCTTTTTTAGACTTCCTTTCTTCAATTTGTATCTAGTGATCTGACCAGTACGGCTCTTTGTTTTTTTTTTTAAAAAGAACAAGCTCTCTTGCAGATTTAGCAGGGATTAGACAAACCATTCAACACTGGCAGAGGTTCTTACAATGATCAGCTTTTACTCATTTATGTAATACCATTATCCCAAAGGAAAAAAGT
Source organism: Lithobates sylvaticus (assembly GCA_028564925.1). Taxonomy (NCBI): domain Eukaryota; kingdom Metazoa; phylum Chordata; class Amphibia; order Anura; family Ranidae; genus Lithobates; species Lithobates sylvaticus. The sequence goes on along the minus strand of CM053029.1, from coordinate 511,750,695 downwards.
TAGCTGTAACTGATTATATAGTGTTAGCTGGAGTTTAACTTCAATTTGTTAGTGTATCTAAATCTGATAGTCCATCTAACACTCCCCCTCCCCCAAATTGACAATGCTGCTGTCCAAACGTCAATACAGAAGGTGTGTTACTGGCCAGGTCATCAGGTTAAAACAAAGGGGGGGAAAAGCCTAAAAAAAACGCTGATGCAGGCACCACATCTAATGATTGGTAAGCTGCAATATATTACATTTTTTATTTTGGGTTTAATACAGCTTTAAGCTAAGTGAACATTTGCAAAGTAGAAATTATCTGCTTCTTTAGTAGATCAATCCTGCTAGCTTTTATAGCCACAGAATTAGCATTACAGACAGACTAATAGCATCTTCAGTAGAGAGGTCAATGGCAGCACATAATCTCTCACTAGAGGTTTATCTAAAATGTAACCCTAAAAAAGAAGAAAATTTACTAATAACTTTGGATATTCATAAAACAAATATGTTGTTTTATTTGTGCAGAGTATTTAAAATGGGACCTTTAATTAAAGCGGTTCTGCACACATTTCATTTAGTAAATCTCTTTGCATTCCAAATCAGGCAAAGAGTACTAAATGAAGTGTTTTTTTGGGGGTTTTTTTTCCACTTACCTTGTTATTGCTGACGTTCTTTCCTCTGTCTCTTCGGCGGTGGGCGGGGTCACTGCGTCGATCCTCGTCACGCCGCACTGTCTCCTGGGATCTGGTGTCATTGATCCCAGGAGTCAGTGCGCGCATCTTCCGAAATCTCACAAGATTTCGGACATATCTTCTGAAATCTCGCGAGATTTCGGCTGATGTGCCGAAATCTCGCGAGATTTCCCGAACGTGAGCTACACTTTGCCGTTACTGCGCACGCGCGAGATCGGTGCAGTAACGGCGGTGCATGCTGGGCCATCTGAAGTGCCTGTGTGGTTTCACATGCCCACAGGCAAGATGGCACCCAGCAGGAAACATTTTTATAAATTCTTTTATAGGACGAAAACCGGCAGCAGTAAATTAGGAATCCTTTGCATTGCATAAAAAAAAAAACACAACACACAGTGCAGAACCGCTTTAAGAAAAATATATATAATTTAGAGCTTTTTGGATATAAGTTCAAACAATGTCCTATAGATGAGATTAAATAAAATGATCCTAATTGTACGATCCTCTTCTTGATTAAAATTGTCAAGGTTTTGGTAACAAATGAAAGGATATGTTGTGAAGCATCTTCTAATGGGTGACATCCTTCACCTCTAAAAGCTGGACAGTACATCACCTATTTAAATGAACCAAGGAAAATAAATGAATCTAGGGACAAAAGAACTCATTGCAGTTCAATAGCAGACAGTAAGGTAGAATTGATTGAAAAAGCTTGTGAAAAAGCTTATAGACCTCACTCTTCCAATAATAGGTTCTGACTCCTTACAACTTAATCAAAGTGCATTGTGTCTCTATAATATAACCTGAGAAAAACTATACTTAGAGAACATATCTTGGACTCTTAAAAAATAATAGCAGCAGAGTGCATAATGACATAGAAAATCCAGGTGTCTAAGTGCAAAAAGTAATAACGACTTTTATTAATTATGATGAAGGGAACTAAGAAGTGATTTGGGAATGGACACATCTATTCATTTGAGGAATGGAGCAGGATCCTTGTGAGAACTAAATGTGAGGGACAGGGGTGGCAACTGATTATTGGAAGGCAAATCAGGACGATTTCCAGGGTGAGAGATGGGTGGTGAGCTGTCGAGTGTGACAGTGGCCAAAAATAAGGTCGCTGGAGGTGTGCATGTAGAACATTCATGACTTTCACTTGATTGTCACATAGAAAATACATATAATATAGGACTACCCTAGTACTAAATACTTATAAATATTACATTTTGTGCTATCACTTTTATAAAAAACTAAATGCAGCTTACTGAAAAAGTGCACAAAACACCTTTAAAACAATACTATAAATCACACATAAAGAAGAAATAGTGTAAATCTGTAGCATAAAAGTGATAAGTGAATAAAGTCCAATCTTTGAAAAGTACATATAAAGAGTCTTTAGTAAAATTAAAAGTTAACAAAAGGAAAAATGGTAAGGGTCCTTTTACCCGAGCGTTCCGTCTGTTTCATCAGTTCGGTCACATTTTTTAATTAAAAAAACTGATCAGTTTACAGTATTTCATCAGTTTCTCATCAGGTTCTTATCAGTTGTACATCAGTTTTTTTCACCTCCACTACCAATGCATAAACAGATGAAAAACAGATCGTTTTTCATCCGTTCCATTTTTTTTAACGGAAGAAAAATAGGATTTGATCAGTTCCAAAAAATGGATGTTGATGGAAGCGGATGTAAACAAATGTAAATAGATAATCATCCATTTACAGTGGTGTGAAAAAGTGTTTGCCCCCTTCCTCATTTCCTGTTCCTTTGCATGTTTGTCACACTTAAGTGTTTCGGAACATCAAACCAATTTAAACAATAGTCAAGGACAACACAAGTAAACACAAAATGCAATTTGTAAATGAAGGTGTTTATTATTAAAGGTGAAAAAAAATCCAAACCATCATGGCCCTGTGTGAAAAAGTGATTGCCCCCCTTGTTAAAACATACTATAACTGTGGTTGTCCACACCTGAGTTCAATTTCTCTAGCCACACCCAGGCCTGATTATTGCCACACCTGTTCACAATCAAGGAATCACTTAAATAGGAGCTGCTTGACACAGTAAGGTCCACCAGAAGATCCTTAAAAGCTACACATCATGCCGAGACCCAAAGAAATTCAGGAACAATTGAGAAAGAAAGTAATTGAGATCTATCAGTCTGGAAAGGGTTATAAAGCCATTTTCAAAGCTTTGGGAATCCAGCGAACCACAGTGAGAGCCATTATCCACAAATGGCGAAGACATGGAACAGTGGTGAACCTTCCCAGGAGTGGCCGGCCGCCCAAAATTACCCCAAGAGCGCAGCGACGACTCATCCAAGAGGTCACAAAAGACCCCACAACAACGTCCAAGGAACTGCAGGCCTCACTTGCCTCAGTTAAGGTCAGCGTTCATGCCTCCACCATCAGGAAAAGACTGGGCAAAAATGGCCTGCATGGCAGAGTTCCAAGGAGAAAACCACTGCTGAGCAAAAAGAACATCAAAGCTCGTCTCAATTTCTCCACAACACATCTTGATGATCCCCAAGACTTTTGGGACAACATTCTGTGGACCGATGAGACAAAAGTGGAACGCTTTGGAAGGTGTGTGTCCAAGTATATCTGGCGTAGAAGGAACACTGCATTTCAGAAAAAGAACATTATACCAACAGTAAAATATGGTGGTGGTAGTGTGATGGTCTGGGGCTGTTTTGCTGCTTCAGGACCTGGAAGACTTGCCGTGATAAAAGGAACTATGAATTCTGCTGTCTACCAAGAGATCCTGAAGGAGAATGTCCGACCATCTGTTAGTGTACTCAAGCTGAAACGAACTTGGGTTCTGCAGCAGGACAATGATCTTAAACACACCAGCAAGTCCACCACCGAATGGCTGAAGAAAAACAAAATGAAGACTTTGGAGTGGCCTAGCCAAAGTCCTGACCTGAATCCTATTGAGATGTTGTGGTATGACCTTAAAAAGGCCGTTCATGCTCGAAAGCCCTCTAATGTAACTGAATTAGGACAATTCTGCAAAGATGAGTGGGCCAAAATTCCTCCAGGACGCTGTAAAAGCCTCATTGCACGTTATCGCAAGCGCTTGGTTGCAGTTGTTGCTGCTAAGGGTGGCCCAACCAGTTATTAGGTTTAGGGGGCAATCACTTTTTCACACAGGGCCATGATGGTTTGGATTTTTTTTCACCTTTAATAATAAACACCTTCATTTACAAATTGCATTTTGTGTTTACTTGTGTTGTCCTTGACTATTGTTTAAATTGGTTTGATGTTCCGAAACACTTAAGTGTGACAAACATGCAAAGGAACAGGAAATGAGGAAGGGGGCAAACACTTTTTCACACCACTGTACATCTGTTTTTCCATAGAAATGCATTGATGTCCCTTTTTAATTCTTCAATGGATGGATGAAAAATGGACATGTTCGGTATCTATTAACTCTGCGCGACATCATCTTTTATGATTTAAAAAAAATTGGGTTATGTTTAGTGGTGTTAGCGGGAAGAGTAATTTTTCCACAAAAATTGCGTTTGAAAAACCGCTGTACAAATACTGTGTGACATTAAAAAATTGCAAAACCCACCAACTTTTTTTCTAGGGCCTCTGCTTTTAAAAAAAATATAATATTTGGGGATTTTAAGTCATTTTCTAGCAAAAATACTGATTGTTACTAAGTTGTGAACAAAAATGCCAGAAAAGCCCAGGGCTGGAAGTGGAAAACAACCAAATTGTAATCACTTTGGCCATGGCTAATGTTTGTACACTACTGATCGTAAAAGCACGGTTTAAAGATACATACCCATTTAATGTTAAAACAGCAGATGGGTTTTTGCAATTACTGAATTGTTTGGCATATACATATTTTATACTTTTGCCTATAACACTACAGCTTTTTTCTGGTTTGTGTTAAATTGTAAATCTTACTATACATGTTAATTATATTTACTTTATCTTCATATAATCCACAAAAACAGCATTGTTTTGAAATTCAATGCACACTTAAACAGGGACAGCAGTGTATGCTTTGTAAGTCAGTGTACACTTCAGCAGCAGAGATTGCATTTGCTGTGTATGTGAACATCTGCACATTTATAAACCTGCATAATTAAAGCTGAACTCCAGGCACAAAAATGTTCACTGAAATATATTTCTCCATCTGCACAAAATATATATATATTCACTTTGAGTTCACAGAATGTTGACTTGTAAAAGAAAAAAAGAGACAACATCACAATGCTGTTCACAGCCTATGCAGAGAGCAGAGTTGTGGAAGGGGCCAAGAACACTTGCCTACTACAGACTGCCTGTAGGGGGCGGATACAAGACTAGTCACCCTGCACAAGGAGACAGAGTAGCAGTGACCGGTCTTTACTATAGGAAGTCCCTGCACAAAGGTAAAGTTTCACAATGGACTACAGCACAGATCTGGAAGAAATATAAAAAGGCCACGACATTTAAGCAAGAATAATTAAGAATAAACATGCCTCTTATATTTAGACAATGTGTGTTTATCCCAGAGTTCTGCTTTCAGAATAAGAGAGTGTGTATGGAATTTCCTGAACTGCTTCTTAAAATGGAAATGCAGGCTAAACAAATATTGTATGAATACAGGAGCTACAGTATCTCAAAAACGTGAGTACACCCCTCACATTTTTGTAAATATTTTATTATATCTTTTCACGTGACAACACTAAATAAATGACACTTTGCTACAATGTAAAGTAGTGAGTGTACAGCTTGTATAACAGTGTAAATTTGCTGACCCCTTAAAATAACTCAACACACAGCCATTAATGTCTAAACTGCTGGCAACAAAAGTGAGTACACCCCTAAGTGAAAATTTCCAAAATGGGCCCGATTAGCAATTTTCCCTCCCCGGTGTCATGTGACTCATTAGTGTCACAAGGTCTCAGGTGTGAATGGGGAGCAGGTGTGTTAAACTTGGTGTTATAGCTCTCAATCTCTCATACTGATCACCGGAAGTTCAACCTGACACCTCATGGCAAAGAACTCTCTGAGGATCTGGAAAAAAGATTTGTTGCTCTACATAAAGATGGCTTAGGCTATAAGAAGATTGCCAAGACCCTGAAACTGAGCTGCAGCCCGGTGGCCAAGACCATACAGCGGTTTAATAGGACAGGTTCCACTCAGAGCAGGTCTTGCCATGGTTGATCAAAGAAGTTGAGTGCACATGCTCAGCGTCATATCCAGAGGTTGTCTTTAGGAAATACAAGTATGAGTGCTGCCAGCATTGCTGCAGAGGTTGAAGGGGTGGGGGGGTCAGCCTGTCAGTGCTTAGACCCTACGCCGCACACTGCATCAAATTGGTCTGCATGGCTGTCATCCCAGAAGGAAGCCTCTTATAAAGATGATGCACAAGAAAGTCTGCAAACAGTTTGCTGAAGACAAGCAGACTAAGGACATGGATTACTGGAACAATGTCCTGTGGTCTGATGAGACCAAGATAAACTTGTTTGGTACAGATGGTGTCAAGCGTGAGTGACGGCAACCAGGTGAGGAGTACAAAGACAAGTGTGTCTTGCCTACAGTCAAGCATGTTGGTGGGAGTGTCATGGTCTGGGGCTGCATGAGTGTTGCCGACACTGGGGAGTTACAGTTCATTGAGGGAACCATGAATGCTACCATGTACTGTGACATAATGAAGCAGAGCCGGATCCCCTCCCTTTGGCGACTGGGCCACAGGGCAGTATTCTAACATGATAATGACCCCAAACATACCTCCAAGATGACCACTGCCTTGGTAAAGAAGCTGAGGGTAAAGGTGATGGACTGGCCAAGCATGTCTCCAGACTTAGACCCTATTGAGCATCTGTGGGGCATCCTCAAACGGAAGGTTGAGGAGCGCAAGGTCTCTAACATCCACCAGCTCTGTGATGTTGTCATGGAGGAGTGGAAGAAGACTCAAGTGGTAACCTGTGAAGCTCTGGTGAACTCCATGCCCAAGAGGGTTAAGGCGGTGCTGGGAAATAATGGTGGCCACACAAAATATTGACACTTTGGGCCCAATTTGGACATTTTTACTTAGGGGTGTACTCACTTTTGTTGCCAGCGGTTTAATGGCTGTGTGTTGAGTTATTTTGAGGGGACAGCAAATTTACACTGTTATACAAGCTCACTACTTTATATTGTAGAAAAGTGTAAAATATTTACAAAAATGTGAGGGGTGTACTCCCTTTTGTGAGATACTGTATGTGTATTCTTACTTGGATCTTGGTGTTCTTTCTATTTTTCTTCTAGATCTGTACACACAAAGTGGGATTATACTCTTTGTTGCATTTGAGGAATATGTTTAAAGTAACCCAATCCTGTAGGAAGGAGAAGTGGCATAGGGGTTGGTTAAAAGAACCACAATACACAGCAAGTGAAACCCTGTGGGGCCCAGTGTTGCATATCAGTGATGACTGTAGTCATTAGGATAGTGAAGATTTCTCTTGCTGCCCACTGTAAATGTGAATTTTCTTTTTTTTTTCTTTTAGTGTTATGCTGCTCTAGATTTAAATAAGGTAACCAGCACTGTGATTGCATCCAAAAGCAAAATTTAGTATAATATAGACATGTGCATTAGTTTTTGTCTGAATGCATTTTCGTCCGAATTTTGGGTATTTTCATTATCGTTTTAACAAACGATAACGAACATGCAGAATCCGAAAAACGAAAGATCGGACATAAACAAATACTTTATTTTTGTTTTTGTTGTGACAACAGTTCGATATAGATAGGAGATTCGACATGACGCCGACTATAGCGATCTGTGTGCATCAAACCTGTGGTCGGATGTGCCTAACCTTAGCTCTATTAGTCCAAGATTATTCTACATAGAGAGAAAAGATTCGACATTATAGAGACAATGGCAAAAAAGGTTGAATGTGCCTAACCTAACTCTATTAGTCCAAGATTATTCGACATAGAGAGAAAAGATTTGACATGAAGATTCGACGAAGCAGTCGGCGCGAGCGGACATTTATGGGCAAATGCTCTGCCCATAGGCTATAGAAGAATTCTAATGTTGGTTGACTAGTAATAATAATTAATAAATATAATTATTACTAGTGTCATACGACATTAGAATTCTACTATAGCTTGTAGGTGGAGCATTCGACTGGAAATGTACGATTGTCGTACAGTTTAGCTGCTCCGTCTTAAGCCTTCAATGACAGATTTGACCTTAATTATTTCGGATTTTCGGACTAAATACATTTATTTTTCGGATGAAAATGAAATTCCGAAACAAAATATTTCAGTGTGCACATGTCTAGTATAATATATAATTAACAGAAAATTAGAAAAACTGTGCAAAACTCACATTGCAATAACACATTGACAATACATACAATTGTACAAAATCACAAAATTTGTATACCCAGTGACAACATAACAAATGAAAACTAATTTCAGTCCAATGTTGTACAAAATTTCTTTAAAAAATATAATATTTTGGATTAGGACATTTCCTACTTGAATTCCTGTTTGTGAAAAGTCCTTAACAGCAAAAATGGGCCACTCAGTGAACAATCCTTCTTCACAGCATACAAAACCGCCATTCAAAAAGTGCATGAGACACAGCTCACTCACCAAGTTTTTATATGTAAGTAGGTCTGTATGTGTTTCCTTCATGGGTAACTCTGCATCCCCTGCTCCAATACATACTGCTTACATCATTTATCCTCAAATTTTCATGGCATCTTATGTTTAAGCAGATTTCCAATTATCACTATATCACCAATAATCACTACTCCACTTGCCCTCGTGTGACAAATATAGGAGAAAACTCCAGTAGTGTAAAACTGAAATGTATTTATTAAAAATAACATAAACCAAAACAACTAAAAGTGGTATATCGCACCAGTGTCACAAGCCTATAGTCGCTGCCACTGCATCACCTAGCTTGATGTGTTGTATCTGGGTTCCCTAAAAGAACTGGGATATCACAATTATTCTGCCCCTCAACGCATTTTATTCAATGGGCTTCCACTGGAAAGATAAGGCCATTTAACGAAAAGTTTTGTGCCCAGAGTTCAGCTTATTTAATGTTTTTTCTTTATCCACTTTCCCTCCGGGGTTTTTCTTTATCCACTTTCCCTCCAGATTTACCCCCCTCCATGACCAGGCCATTTTTGCAATATGGTACTACGTTACTTTAACTGACAATTGCATGGTCGTGCAACACTGTACCCAAATAAAATGTATGCTTTTTTTTCCCCATAGAGCTTTCTTTTGGTGGTATTTGATCACCTCTGCGGTTTTATTTTTTGCTCTATAAACAAAAAAAGAACAACAATTTTGAAAAAAATAAATATTTTTTAATTTCTGCTATAAAACACACTCAATAAAACACATTTCTACATCAATCTAGGCCAATATATATTTTGCTACATATTTCTGCCAAAAAAATCCCAATAAGCGTATCATGATTGGTTTGCGCAAAAGTTATAATGTCTGCAAACTATGGGATATTTTTATTTATTTTTACTAGTAATGGTGGCGATCAGCAACTTATAGTGGAACTGCGATATTGCGGCAGACAAATCGCACACTAACTAACACGTTTGACACTTTATGGGGACCAGTGACACTAATACAGTGTGATCAGTGCTAAAAAATAAGCACTGAATATAACAAGGAAGAGAGGCGCCTCTAAATGTAGAAATTAAAAAAATATATATTTAATAGTAACAGACAAATGGCAACTCACATGAGTGAAGATAAAACAAGCACATCTGTAGGTGAAGAACGTCCCTGGAGCAGGATGGGTAACCAGGTCACGGTTCCTCCACTTCTGAGCTGGTGAGAGGTGTAGCAGGCACATCAGTGTGGATATCCCAAGAGGGTGGGGGCGGTGAACTGTCTAAAGCCCTTGCTCGTCTCACTGCAAAGCATACAGTCCTTGCTGTGAACCGATGTGAATGGAGAACGTACGTGCATTAGATGTTCCAAAACGAGGCTTGAAAAGCATGGGGCAGAGCGGCGTAGGGCAATGACGTCACGATTTTTATTTCGAAAATAAGCACTGTCACTGTACTAATGACACTGGCTGGGAAGGGGTTAACATCAGAGGCAATGGAAGGATTAAATGTGTTCCTAGCCAGTGCTTGTGTACTGTGGGGGAGGTGCTTCTACTAAGGGAAGGCATAGGTCCATGTCCCTGCTTTGCAGGAACACAGGATCATTACCTTCCCTACTGACAGAACGACAATCTGCCTTGTTTACATAGGCAGATTGCCGTTCTGCCTGTGTACTGAACAATCGGCGGGTGCCGGTGGACATCGAGACCATGATACCCGCAGCTGGGCTCCTGCTGTTTGTGATCACAGCGGAAGCGAGGCACCGGCAGTGCACATGCGCCCTCCAGACCCGGGATTGTCGGATCACCGCGCAGCCATGGCAATTTACTGCCGTATATCTATATGGTCGCCAAGTGTTTATTTAACCATATGTGCACTTTTTTTTCACACCAATTAGTTTTTTTCCCAAGTAACTTTTTTGTATAATCTTTATTTAAAAAATTGTTTTTACAATTTTTATACAACATTTACAAATCCATATATTGTTTATTAGTGTATTTGGATTACATTATATTATCCTATTCATATCATTGGTCAATTCCTATATCATAATATCTTCTATTTACCTACTGTATTTATTGGCGTATAACACTCACTTGTTCACCATGGAAATCAGGTGCAAATAGCATGTGCGTGTTATATGCCAATACTTCAATTTTAGATGCCTTGTAGGGGACAGGGAGGGGGGCTGCATTGATGGCAATGGTGAGGCTGCTGCATTGATGGCAAATAGAGGCTGCATTGATGTGAACTGATGAGGCTGCATTGATGGCACTTGTGAGGCTGCAGATGGGCATTGATCAGGCTGCATTGATGGCAATGGTGAGGCTGCAGATAGGCACTGACCCTTATATTGCTTCAAAGGTCCTTATTTCAAATTAATTTTTTTTCCCTGAAACTTCCCTCTTCAAATGAATGTGCGTGTTATACGCCTGTGCGTGTTATACGCCGATAAATACGGTATTATCAGATTTGTTCTCTTACTAAATCCAACCCCTCTTTATAACTTATATCCCTTTGCCCATGTTCATCTAACATCTCACACCTACACACCCCAGTCGCACTGATACACTCACCTTTCACATATATACCGGGAAAAAAAGTAACTTTTGATACAAAAAATATATATTTCTCATGAACTATTGCACACAATCCCTTATATTCTCAACCATGCAGATAGCAACATCTTAGCAGTAAATGTTGCAAGAAAGAGACTTATAAGGCTTTTTGGAATTTCTGTTTTCAATCCATAAATAGTTATTTGGCACTGGAAATGCTATTTGTATTTCCCTGAATGCTGCAATTACCACTGACAAACTGTCATCAGTAACAAATAGGTGTTGCATTACAAGAAAAAGAAATCCATTTCTTTTCAGAAGTCTGATCTCCTTCTGCTTTAACAGGTACCCAAAACGCTGGAACATTTTTAATGATTGGAAAGTGCCTTATGCTACAGAATAAAGCCAAGCAGCACATACAGAGTCTACATGACCGAGCGGTGCAGGATAATTGTTGTATTGGCAGCTGCCCATGAATAAAAAGACAATAACAGTAAACACGTGCAGAGATGATTATAAAGAGAAAAGCACTTACTGTATCTGTACTGAATTTCATGGTGCATGTTTGACACATTTTGTGCACTACTTTAAGTTTAATAGAGGAGGAACTTACTGTCTGTAAACAAACCAAATTCTCAATGGAATGGGTTTATTCCTAGCGATGGATAATTGCAAGACTCTAGATTAATGGGGTCAGCGTTATTACTGAAAAGGCTAATGACAAACAAGACAATAAAACAATGATATTCTACATCTTATAGAAGCAAATGTTCACAAGAATAACATTTGATTAAGGTATTTTTATAAACACATTTGCAGTAAATGTTTCCTGCATGCCCCATCCCGACAAAAGTGTCCTTCCTCCCCCACCTCCCTTCCACCGATTAAAAAAAAAATGTGTGCCTCTCACAATTGCTTCTTTCAGGTGTGATGATCGGTAAAACCAGTTGTGCCTTCACCAACTGGTTGACTCTTGACTCATGACATCATTACATTGTGCAGCGTTCCAGGGCCATAGGGGACCCTGCGACTGGCCAGCAAGAGTAGAAAGTATCCACATTACCCAGGCAGCGAAATGGTCACCCAGCGACCTCATCCTCTTCTGCAGGGAAGAACATAGAAGACTCAGGATCCCAGGCGTCATGCGACCATAAATTCAGGTAAGTAAAAGGGGCTCTACTTGTCTTAAATTGTTTTAAAAGTCAAACAGCAACAAACAAACAACTACAAATTGATTAAAAACAATAAAAGGTTAAATGCTAATCTTTAGATAAATAGAACAAAAAGAAAGGAAGACAAAAGAGCTAAGGGGAGAATGTGAAGAAGGAGTTTTTAGGGCTAATTAAGGGGGTTACTAAGAGGGGTTAAATAGTAATACATTTTATTTAAAAGGAAAAACTTTTTTTTAACATTTTTGTTGTTTTACCCGACATCATATGCAGATTGAAGCTCATCCTTTTGATCTGCAGATGCATTTAACAGAGTTACTTTTTATCTATGAAATGTGTTTGATCAGTGTTTATAAACACGGTTTAATATAATCCATTTTTTTTACAGCAGCTGATGTAGGAACTGCTTTATTTATAGTAACTCTTGAATTTGCTGGCAATGGGGTGAAGGCAGCAGCATAAATGAGGACAGAGTATGCTACACATGGCTAGAATATTTCAATTCATTTTTGGGAATTTGTAGCATGCTCAATGTCCACAAATTGTTAAAGTTATTGCTGAATGGCATATTACTAGTGGAAAAATAACCAAGTGAGCTATATGGTTTATTATTATGAGCAATGTAGGCTGCGCTCAAATTACCCCACAATGAGAATGGGTCAAAACAAACAGAGCAAAAAATTAAGCCATGTTACATGTACAGTACAGTATATGTACCCTACTGCTTGAAGTGAATTACATTTCCATTTTGCAGCTGTTTGTACATACACTACAGAGTTGATTTACTAAAAAAGTAGACCCGTGTTCACTTTAAATGTCTGATCATCTACAAATATACATGGCAAATTAAAAAATATATATGTTTGGTTGGATTTAATGATTGAGGTAAACGTATCATCACCTTATTCACTAAGCTAAGTATACATTAATTTTGCAATGTGAAATATTGAGCTCCATTCACAAAGCAAAAAAAAAAAAAAAAAAAACTGACAGGGGCTATAACTCTCCCTTACTCTGTCTAAAACGCAAAAAAAAGTTGTGCTTACAGTTCTTTTTTTTATTTCATAACTTTTTTATTGACGTAGATGAAATATACATGTAACATATCTCACACTTTTGACAGTTATAGAACAGAAAGTAACAAGATGTGGGACATGTGAGTTCAGAAGAAAAAAGCATTAGATGTGTGTACATTTTTGATATAGGAATCAGCTCAATTGGATAATACATAAGAAAAATATCCATAGAAAAGGTTTTCCATATTAATGCAGTCACAAAATTCTAGTCTTTACAACTTTTAGGAAGTAGTAGTAGCTACAGAAATATTAGGTTGTTTTTGAAAAAAAAAGAGAAGAAGAAAAAAAAAAAAAAGGTTTGATCTGAAATAAGTAAAATAGGAGGGTAGGGGATAAAGATGACCGAAGGTGAAAGAATAGAAGGGGGAGAATGGGGGGGGGGGGGGGTGCCTGCGTCCCCTCTCTCTGTGAGTGCAACATCAAACAAGGTTGTAATTAATTGGAATTACTAGTTTATTTTAGCAAGAAATGCATGATCCCTGTATTGGTTATTTTCTCATTAGGGACCAAGAGGAGGATGGTGAAACTGGATGTTTACACAGTATATTTCACACGAACTGTTTATGCTGATAAGATATCATTAATCATTCTCTGACTATGCAGGTGTTGTCTTCAAGTGTTTGCAACTATACCATGTTTTTTTTTTGGTTTGTTTAATATCTGTTTATTTTAGAAAAATTATGAAAAACAGAAATAACACATATACATTGTATAGAATATTTTGCAAGTAAGAATTCAAACAAATGTTACCCATAGACCATCAGGGACGGAGAACTAAAAACATTTGAAGTATAACAATAAACAGTAACCTGGATTCGGGTAGCCATTACAAAATAGACATCCATCAAATGTTAAGGTAGTTAGATTGAGGGTTTATAGTAAATAGCCACTGATTACTGTATAAATGTCACTGGCAGGGAAGGGGTTAACACTAGGGGACAATCAAGGGGTTATATGTGTGTCCTAGGGAGTGATTCTAACTGTGGGGGGGATTGGACTGCCTGAAGGAGGAGACATATCGCTGTTCATACTTAGTATGAACAAAATATGTGTCTCCTCACCCCTGACAGAATGGAGATCTGTGTGTTTACATTGACAGACCTCCATTCTGTGTCTCTAAGGAGCGATCACGGGTGACCGGCGAACATCACGGCCGCCGGGCATGCGCATCGGCTCTATCATCATGTCGTGGGCACGCGTGCCCCTTAGTGGTCTTAAAGCGGCCGATGAAGACCTTTGGCGATTTGCCCGGGCGAGCCAACCTGCCGCAGTATAAATGTGGCTGCTGGTCGTCTAGTGGTTAAACATGAGACACATATATAAAGATCCTTCTTCCACCAATAAAAAAGACGTTGTCTTTTTTATTGGTGGAAGAAGGGTCTTTATATATGTGTGTCATTTTTGATACTATTTTCATTTAATATTTGACATTTTTAAAGATATTTTGTATTTACTTAATAGAACTTAGTTGTTTTTGATACACCACATTTGTCCTGTGCAAGCAGCTTTCCTTTGACTGCTATTCTATTAACTTTTTTTCTTTTGTAGTAATACATATGCAGCAGGGACTGCTCTGACTTAGTGAGTTGGCATATTTTTACGGTTTATACCATTTTACCTCTTTATTAGCAATAAAAACTGACAGGGGTTCTTGTTCTTCTCCACTGAATCCATCCTACTGGAAATTGCATGAGATAAAATACTGCATAGTTTCATGAGATAAATACTGCATATTTTGATGAAATACTGCATGCAGTATTTTAGTAGCATTTTTTTGTAAATTGCAAAAAAAAAATAGAAAAACACTATGAGCTATTTTACCGCAAATTTTAAAGCGGAAAATACAGCTTTGTGAAAGGAGCTCATTGTCTTTATTCTTTTAGTAAATCAACCCAATGCATTGGCTTTGTCATTCAGTAAATATTAGTGGGCAGTGGACTGCACACAGTATAGACCAAAGGGAACGTTTAGGTTGGTCTTTGAGGCTCATATTTTATTGAAAAAAATCAGCTATAGCATGTGGATGACACATCAACATGCATGGTGCTATATTAAAGATGATCCGACTATGCTAAATTAAAACATTGCAGTGGAAAGACACTAAAGTTGTGCCTTAATTATATTTTATTGCTGTGTCAGACGCATGGTATTTTACAAAAAATATACATGATGAATCCAGTATACCATAAGAAAATAATTATGAGCACTCATCTGTTTCAACGGTTTTAATTACTTAATCAACGTTACTTATATAAATAGACTATTGAAATCGTCCAAGCGTGAAATAACATAATGCACTGTATGTAAGAATTAATTAGGGGATGAATGGGGATGAAATTTCAATTATCCATAGGGGTGAAATTATCGATTTTAATTACTCAGAAATATATCACAAATAATTGCCTACCCAGTGCATAATTTAGAATCTTAATGTATTGTTATAATTTGTATTTTATAAGCAATTCAAGTTTGAGACCCCATAATAGTTATAAGTTATGTTTAATTTCAATGATTTTACAAATTTTGAAAATCAAAGAGAATTACTTAGATAACATGGGATCATAAAAGGAAGAAGAAAACTGAAAAATTGTATGAGAGTTGTATACAATTTTCACATACCATTCACATAAGAATGGACCAAGCAATGAAGGATTACAAAATATTTACCATAAAAGCTCAAAGCAGATACATGAGAATCAATTGTTAGGTCTACAAAATACGTTGATTCTTTGTTAAAGAAAAAAAAACTCTATATTTCTACCTGTCAAGTTTATATTCCAGGCTAGACTTACAAGATTAAAATTGTAATCATAATTCCACAAGGTTAATTGCAAATCTGATGCACTTAAAGCCTCCTTTTAGCTACCCAGTTTTATGTTTTTTCTAGTTGGGACACGTGGTAGGGGCACAATGTCCAGAGCAAATAAAGCAACCCCATCGAAAATGTGCTTATAATTGTGTAGTAGAATGTTTGTATTGACCCATGTATTTCATATAATTTAGATTACATAGTTAGTAAGGTTGAATGAAGACACCAGTCCATCCTGAGTGAGTGTGGGTGTGTGTCTACAATTGTCCCTATCCCTGTACATTGTGTCTCATTAAGATGTTTCTCTATTATATATTATTTATTTAAGGTACCCATATAGCGCCGTCAATTTACGTAGCGTTCCACATATATATTGCGCACTCACATCAGTCCCTACCCTCAAGGAGCTTACAATCCAAGGTCCCCAACTCACATTCATATATATAAGGGACAATTTTGGACAGAAGCCAATTAATATACCAGCATGTCTTTGGGGTGTGGGAGGAAACTGGAGTACCCGGAGGAAACCCATGCAGGCACAGGGAGAACATGCAAACTCCAGGCCGGTAGTGCTGTCGTTGGGATTCGAACCAGCGACCCTTTTACCTGTTAGGCGAGAGTGCTACCTACTACACCACTGTGCCGCCCATAGCATATGTGTAGCACCCTCTAGCGTGCTACTAGTGTTAGTACAGGCAAATTCATGATATGACTCAGTTAGTTTGTGAGTTTGATACAGGGTTTACTGCAGGTCAGGCTGAATGACTCAGAGGCAGGTCTTTGGCTTCTCCCCCTAAATCTGGAAGTTTGGATAAACTTCTAGAAGTTAGGGAACAGAGGCCAGGAGGGCTGATCTGCACAAATAAGGGATGAGTCAGCCCTTAAATATGGGGAAGCCATGCCAGCAGAGCAGTCAGGTTGAAGATGGAGTGCTGAGAAGGCTGTCAGTGGCCTAGGAGGGGACCCCTGGGTCTAGGGGGGCTCTCCTTTATGGATGGACCGCCACTGGATATACTGTATGTCCTAGGTCTGGTGCTGAGACTGGTACTTTTTTACATATATTATGGACATGCCTTTGACTCCAAAACTTCTGCAGGGAGGTATATGAATATGACAGGGGATGTATCTTTGCCAACTGACTCTTTGACAGCATGGGAAACAGCAAGGATGATATCAGACACCAGGAAGTGTCAGGGGCATGACTACGCATTTCAAGGCTGCCCAGCCTCTTTCTCAAGCCCTCCCCCCTATTCTTTCCAGTGTCGGATGTCATTCTTGCTGTTTCCCATGCTGTCAAAGAGTATCCTACATCTCGGGCAGACCTGGCCTGTGGCAGTGATTTCACTTCCTGGACTGGGTTTACACTGCTTCAAGTGAGATGACAGCCTTTGTTTGACTGAGACTAAGTCATAAGCACTTTCTATTAATTTAAATGTGAGTTGACATTTGTCTGTTTTATCAATAAATATGTGTTTATACTACAATTAGATTGCACCTTCTATTTTCTATTATCAAAAATTACAGATTTAAAAAATGTTGGAAATTACTTTTAAAAACACTTTACTGAATTTTAGGTTTTATGAAATTCAAGGTTATATGAGATTTAGCTATTAGGTATACACATACTTGAAAGTATAACTCTCAAATTAATGCAATATTGGGTTTATGCTACGGAAATAATTGGGTTGATTTTCTAAAGGAATAGAAGCTGTCTACTTGGCAAAGTGAAAGTTGGTAAATAAGATGAACCTGTGTTCACATTGAATACCCTATCATTTACAAGGGAATTTTAAATAATAGGGTTTTGATACCACATGGATGGGTATTCAAAGTAAACATGGCTTTACTTAATTTACTAACATTCTTTATACAAAGTGAATGTGTTATGGCCTATGCTACTTTAGTATATACAGTGGTGTGAAAAAGTGTTTGCCCCCTTCCTCATTTCCTGTTCCTTTGCATGTTTGTCACACTTAAGTGTTTCGGAACATCAAACCAATTTAAACAATAGTCAAGGACAACACAAGTAAACACAACATGCAATTTGTAAATGAAGGTGTTTATTATTAAAGGTGAAAAAAAATCCAAACCATCATGGCCCTGTGTGAAAAAGTGATTGCCCCCTAAACCTAATAACTGGTTGGGCCACCCTTAGCAGCAACAACTGCAACCAAGCGTTTGCGATAACGTGCAATGAGGCTTTTACAGCGTCCTGGAGGAATTTTGGCCCCCTCATCTTTGCAGAATTGTCCTAATTCAGTTACATTAGAGGGTTTTCGAGCATGTACGGCCTTTTTAAGGTCATACCACAACATCTCAATAGGATTCAGGTCAGGACATTGGCTAGGCCACTCCAAAGTCTTCATTTTGTTTTTCTTCAGCCATTCGGTGGTGGACTTGCTGGTGTGTTTAGGATCATTGTCCTGCTGCAGAACCCAAGTTCGTTTCAGCTTGAGTACACGAACAGATGGTCGGACATTCTCCTTCAGGATCTCTTGGTAGACAGCAGAATTCATAGTTCCTTTTATCACGGCAAGTCTTCCAGGTCCTGAAGCAGCAAAACAGCCCCAGACCATCACACTACCACCACCATATTTTACTGTTGGTATAATGTTCTTTTTCTGAAATGCAGTGTTCCTTCTACGCCAGATATACTTGGACACACACCTTCCAAAGAGTTCCACTTTTGTCTCATCGGTCCACAGAATGTTGTCCCAAAAGTCTTGGGGATCATCAAGATGTGTTGTGGAGAAATTGAGACGAGCTTTGGTGTTCTTTTTGCTCAGCAGTGGTTTTCTCCTTGGAACTCTGCCATGCAGGCCATTTTTGCCAAGTCTTTTCCTGATGGTGGAGGCATGAACGCTGACCTTAACTGAGGCAAGTGAGGCCTGCAGTTCCTTGGACGTTGTTGTGGGGTCTTTTGTGACCTCTTGGATGAGTCGTCGCTGCGCTCTTGGGGTAATTTTGGGCGGCCGGCCACTTCTGGGAAGGTTCACCACTGTTCCATGTCTTCGCCATTTGTGGATAATGGCTCTCACTGTGGTTCGCTGGATTCCCAAAGCTTTGGAAATGGCTTTATAACCCTTTCCAGACTGATAGATCTCAATTACTTTCTTTCTCAATTGTTCCTGAATTTCTTTGGGTCTCGGCATGATGTGTAGCTTTTAAGGATCTTCTGGTGGACCTTACTGTGTCAAGCAGCTCCTATTTAAGTGATGCCTTGATTGTGAACAGGTGTGGCAATAATCAGGCCTGGGTGTGGCTAGAGAAATTGAACTCAGGTGTGGACAACCACAGTTATAGTATGTTTTAACAAGGGGGGCAATCACTTTTTCACACAGGGCCATGATGGTTTGGATTTTTTTTCACCTTTAATAATAAACACCTTCTTTTACAAATTGCATTTTGTGTTTACTTGTGTTGTCCTTGACTATTGTTTAAATTGGTTTGATGTTCCGAAACACTTAAGTGTGACAAACGTGCAAAGGAACAGGAAATGAGGAAGGGGGCAAACACTTTTTCACACCACTGTAATACCCAATGTCCTAATACCCATACATACTATTGATCTATAGTAACAGGAGAAAATAACTAATTTAAAGCTTTGTATCTGTGGTCCAAACACTAAACTAAGAGTGTCCCCACAGTGGAGGCACATGCATTCTAATGGGTAGATGAGGGCAGGTGGACTGAAGGGAAGCCACCCCTTCTTAAAGGTACAGGAGCACACCAAACCCCCAGCAGATTGCACAATGGCTGCAAAGGTGTTGGTGTGTTGCTGGACCAATACAAACACTATGTGATAACAAAGACTTGCCACTGCCCCCATCTACAGCTGGCTATCGCAGTAAGTAGCATTGGAAGGCTAAAGCAGATAACAACAAAGCCTGGGGAATGCCCAGGGAAAAACCAAGCCTACTTACCACCAGCTCACAGACAACCAAATTAACCTGTCTAACAGTATGCGTTAAAAACAGGGGTTTAGTCCGCATGCATTTGCAAACGCATGCGTAAGCCACAGAGCCTCGTCAAGGCACCCTGATATCTGTGGTCCTAACACTAAACTAAGAGTGTCCCCACAGTGGAGGCACATGCATTCTAATGGGTAGATGAGGGCAGGTGGACTGATATACATTGATATCGTATTCCATAGGCGCTGAGGGAGTGGGTTTTGATATTATTTTGGAATCTTGCTCATTTTTGATTATATCAAATACACTGCCACTAACTGAATAACCTGCCTGCTTAATCTAAATCAAGCTATCTCTGTCCACACCAACAACACAACACAGTGCCCCCCTGTAGGTAGCCTTATGGATTTCGTGGATTTAGTCCCCCTGAGCCATGATTGGCCAAAGACACCCTGCTTTTGGCCAATTATGGCTCTCTTAGCATAGGGAGCTGGGATTGGCAAAAGCATGCAGGTCAGGTGCATGCTTTGTCCAATCATCATACAGCAATGCACTGCAATCTTGCAGTGCATTATGGAGCGTTCCACTGCGCTCAAATTTTTCCCGCAAACACCCCATAATGTTCACTGTTCTGCGAACAGGCGAACACCAGATGTTCGACCCAAACATCAAGCTCATCCATAATAAAGAGAATGCTATGTAAGAAATGTATAAAATACCCCTGAGTGGTGTCGTTTTTAGATGTCTTTACAAACTAAAAACCTATGAAGAATTCACTCTGGTAGGTTGTGCTATGAGTATCCTAAAATAATATTGAAAAGGGCACTTTTAAAAAAAGAAGATAATCTGCTTTGAACTTCTTGTTTGTTTGCAGACAATATGACAGTTAAAAATGGTTCACTGTTTCTCATACAAATAATAGCTGCTGGTAGATCTGATATTATTAATGTCTTCTCTTGTCATTGGGTATACACAGACATTTTGTACATAAACATTGCAATGTGTTGTTCCATGTGTCACAAGCAATAAACCCCAGACCTTTGCAGATGTAGTGATATGCTGACAAAGCCTCAGACAAACTGCTTAGTATTGTATGCCAGTTGAATATAAATCAGATTTCCTTGTTTACCGAGGTGTCAACTGGCAATACGTGCAATAAATGCAAGTCCCATTTTCATATTACTTAGATCAAATTGGTTTAATGCAGGGGCATTGCTAGGTCTGCAAAAGATCTGGGGCTAGAGCCTATAGCAGCGGTTACCAACCTTTTTGCAGGCCGGGGGGTGGGTCACACCCCGGGCAAAGGCTGGTGTTGGCGTTTCAATCATCATGGCACCATGGTTGATATGGTGTCAGGGTGATCAAAGCACATTCTATTGTTACATTCTAATATATAATGAAGTTGTTCAACTCATCATAATGTAGAATCAGTGGGAGCCCTGGGCGTGTCACTTGCCACATCTCCTGCCACCAAATGCAGCTTGTCACTTGCCACCATCGCCTGTCACCAGATGCAGCTTTTAACTTGCCACCGTCACCTGCCACTAGATGTGGATTGTCACTTGCCATGTCGCCTGCCACCATATGTGGATTGTCACTTGCCACATCACCTGCCACCATTTGCAGTTTGCCACCAGTTGCAGATTGTCACTTGCCACATCACCTGTCACCATTTGCAGATTGTTGCATCACCTGCCACCATTTGCAGATTGTCATTTGCCACGTCACTTGCCACCATTTGCAGATTGTCACTTGCCACTAGATGTGGGTTGTCACTTGCCAACTGATGTGGATTGTCACTTGCCGTGCCAGCCAGTGCCACCAAATGTGCATTGTCGCTGCATTGGTGGCAGGCTGGCAGCACTGGTCCATTTAGTGAGGGCAGGAGAGCGGAGATGCGGGGCGGGCAGTGAGAGATGATGTAATCTCTCTGCTCACTGCCACATCTCCGACATTGAAGAGGCCTGTGCTGTGAGGGCAGAAGAGTGCTGATGTGTGGCGGGCAGTGAGAGAAGATGTCATCTCTCTGCTCCCAGCCGCATATTGCTCCCACATTGAAGTGGCCCGACTGTGAGGGCGGAACAGTGGTGACCTGGAGCGGGCCGAGAGAGATGATGTCAACTCTGCTCGTCCGCCTGCTCGTCTCTCTCCTCCACCTCTAATGCAGCTCGCCCGCCACAGCCGCAACCCACTGGTTAGGCAGGGACCATGCGGCAAGAGACATGGGGGGCTATGGGCTCCAGATTCGGGGCTATAGCCTCAATAGCCTCCCCCTGGCGATGCCTATGGTCTAATGTAAGTTCAGTCGATGTGTATAGCACTGAAAAAAAAAACTCCAAGAAAATATTAGTGATTTGATAATTTTTTTATTAAAACCACAACTTGGTGTAGCAGTGCATTAAGCCTCTGTTCAAAAAGGTGCCATGAATCTAGGAGGAAATATGAAAAAACATTTAGCATCTTCACAATATAAACTATAACAATATAAACAAACTTTTTGAATATTCACAATATATGAATTCCATTATAGTAGACAATGATGTTGTCATTATGTAAAATATGCAATAAAGATTTTGGAACAAGAGAAGTGTCTAAAGTTTCTCATATAACAAGCAGACAAGGGGTTGGTTTACTAAAGCCGGAGAGTGCAAAATCTGGTTCAGCTCTACATAAAAACCAAACAGCCTCCAGGTTTTTTTGTCAAAGATGAAGTTAGAAGCTGACTGGCTACCATGCACACTCCAGTTTTAGTAAATACAACCTTTAAGAGTATGTATTCAATTGACTATACATGGGTGTGTGTACTGTATATCAATAATATTTGTAGTATGGAGAACCTATCAATTACCAATACTGAGATACGGTAATGGGAGGAAACCCATTTCTCCCTCTCCTTATCACACAGAATCTGCCCAGTTTAGCTAATAAATGGATATAGAGTGCTAGTGGCAATGAACAACAAATGATATTGCTGGAAAGAGGATTGAAAGGATGTCAATGTGATTCCCATGGGGACCATGTTTTGGCTTAGATGTGTAGTGAGTTGTTTAGGCATACTGTATGCTTTGGATGTCAGAAATGCATGTATATAGATTGAATATAGATTGAATATGGATGGTCTAGCTGGGTGCCTCCACTTCCGGGATGTTAAGCATCTTCTAGCTGTCAGAATGTGGTTCATTATTTTAATGGAATATCAAAGTAGATTAATTATGGGTAGGTCAAGGATTAAAGGAACCAGTTAAGGAGGAAAAGGTTGGTCAATTAATGTGTCTAAAAGGGTTTTAATGATTCACCAGAAAGTTATATTTTATGTCATTCCTGGTAAAAGTGCTATAGGGTACCTGTATGGGATTTGCTTCTCCAACAGGCAGAGGGAATCACTGGTATTTAGCATGTGAAGAAGCTCTGGAGTGTGATGTCAATGGAAGAGTATTTTAATAAATTGATTTTGAACTGATATGGATGTTTTCTTGGCATTGCTACATATCCCCTCCCATTTTTCTAGCTAAAGTTTCTTTCCCAGAAAGCTTTCCCATTTACTCATATATTTGTGTTAGGAAAATGATTGGTGAACCTTGTGTTTATGTGATGATATGTTTGAAGGCTGGCCGCAGGCTAGCCTGGATTTGTTGGAGGAGTCTGAGGGCTATATATCCCTCCTCCTCCATCAATCCTTTGTCGGATCACTTCCAGGTTGAGAATACCGGCTGCAGCTGTCAATGGAGGTTCCCTTCCCATGCTCACGCCGAGCATCATTGGAGGGGGGGGGCAGCCATCCATCTACTTTCCTGGACTCATGCATCCTTGAGGGGGGGGTGTCCGCCCGCTCATCCATCCACAGACTTCTCCTGGACCCATGCAGGCAGCAGAGAGGGGGCTCATCCAGCAGCTACAGGGGGCGCTTCTCTCGGTGCGCACGCCAGGCATCATGTAGGGGGGCGAGCCCGCCATTCTCCCGTGATTCACTAACTTCTCCTTCCATGCTGTTATCGGCATCATCTGCAGGGCCACCCACTCCTCCTCCCGGGCTCACGCCGAGAGGAGGGACATCCGTTCCTCCACCCTCCCGCTCTGCCGGGCTCACGATGGGTGCACGAGGGGGGGGGCGTCTGTTCCTCCACCCTCCCGCTCCTCCGGGCTCATGCTGGGTGCCCAAGGGGGGCCGTTCATTCCTCCACTCTCCCGCTCCTCCGGGCTCACGCTGGGTGCACGAGGGGGGCCGTCCATTCATCCACCCTCCCGCTCCTCCAGGCTAGCGCTGGCCGTATGTCTGTTATCAAGTATTTTTAGAAAGGGTTCTCAGGGCACACTTCTTTAAAGGAATAGTCCTAGTGGTCTTAAGGGTATTGTCCCTGAATCAGAAGAGGGGGTTGTCTATTCAGCTATGTGCCTTGTGATTGGTGAGAATGGGAGGTAACTATAATGTGCATAGAAATTAGATATTTGGGGAGGCTGCAGAGGTTAGATGTAATCGAGTTTTACATTATATTCAAATGTCCCTAGTGTGTTATGAGGGGCAGTATGCTGAGGTCTTGTACAAACAGGAAAATTGGACTTTTAAGGTGCCAAGAGATCACAACCTAACACATGAATTAAAATATATTAAACATTTTATTTCATAACAAGTTATAAAGTAGTAAAAAAAATCGCATAACAGCTCTACATGTTTCGCCCAGAAGAGCTCCCTCGGGAGACTTAAGAGTGCTTCATGCAATTGATACTATAAATAAAGAGAACAAACATTTGTAAACAATTACAATACAGATATTGCATATCATTGCATAGATTAACATGCCACTTATCATCTGTTAGTTTTACTGAACATTCTGTTATTATATACACGTGCATTGAATCAAGGAGACAGGCCTACCCGATGCTTAAAGACAAGGACTTGATAGATCGATTGAATGCAAAAGGTCTCAATAAATACTGAACCTGTAGGACATGTGACTATAGGAGGAAGACATAAAAATACCTAAAAAAACAAACAGTATATAAATAGCCGCAAACAACCAGGTAAGGACTATCCTACCTTGGTGGTGGTAATAGCCAGCATAGGCTACCCACTTGAAAGAATTGTTATATGTAGTATTTACATTAGTTATTCTGTAGGTTGTAACCAATAGGTTCACCCTTCCAGCCAGGAAAGATAATCAGCTGATGAAAATGGAGAACGAGGGGGATCATTTGGGATGGATAGCAGGGAAGATATCCCTGAATGAACCATGCCCGAATCAGTGGGAATCTCTTCCACTTTGATACTTGGGAGACCTGCCCTCAGTTCAGCGAATTCCAGGTGCTAGGGCACCTAAATAGATATTCTTGATAGTGCAAAAATAACCGTGAAAAGATGCCCTCAAAATTATATAAATATGTGAAACAGGATAAATCGACTAAATCAATGAAAAAGATCCTTAATAAAAAATATAAAAAAATATTAAATAGATTGGTGAACTACAAGCCCCAGCTCTTTGTGCAAATCGCAAAAACAGGGGGGGTGGTAAAAATACCCACACAGTGCGTGTTTAAAATAATAGTAACAATTCTTCTTAGCATGTGAGAACAGTTCCAAATAACTCTGTGTTCAAAATGCTCAGTGCTGGTCCATGCAATCAAAGTGCTCCGTTGTTTGTCAGGGGTGCACCCCACTGTTTCCCCCAGCTTCTCACCTCTAATTAAGGCCCCTACAGGCCTAGTTGGGCAGAAAACCTTTAGATGGTACTCCTGGTTGGTCGCTCTCTTGTAGGTATACCGCCTTCCTAAGGGCTCCTATGGGCTCACATACACAGCGCTCTGGTCCCCACATTCAACTGCGCTCCAATCAGGGTAAGAAATACTCCCAGCATTTCTTGTATTGGTTGTGAGCCACAGAGTAGCCAATCACATCAAAGGGCGAGTAGGAATTGGAATCTGGGTGACTCCTCCTGGCTGTTGGGTGACTCCTCCTGGCTGTTGGTGTCGGAAGGGGTCCCTGCCCTGCCACACTTTTCTGATCTTTTCTTCCTCCTCTGGAGTCTCACTTCACCTGCTGAAACAACACAGGTCTGCACATGGATTCAGCGTTTTTGACAAAGTTTTCAAGACTTTGTCAAGATTTCTCTAACTGAACAATAAAATAGGATTGCTCAGGCCTCGAGTAAATCTGTGTGGCAAGACTGGGCTCAAATGAAAGGAAATCGTATTCTCTACATTATGACATAAAAAAAAGATTTGTGAAACCATACATTTTGAGTCTATCTATAAAACATATTTTTGGCTTTCTGGTGTCATCTTATGCCCCGTACACACGGTCGGAAATTCCGACCACAAAATCCATCGGATTTTTTCCCACGGATTTTGTCCGACACTGGTGTTGCATACACACGGTCGGACAAAGTTGTCAGAAAATCCGATCATCCTGAACGTGGTGACGTTCGTTGCGTACGACGGGACAACGTAGAGGCTAGTAGCCAATAGCTTTGGTCTTGTAATGTGATCTGAGCATGAGTGGCACTTTGTCCGTCGGAATTTGCTACACACGATCGGAAAAAGTCCGATAGGACTTTGTTGTCGGAAAATTTGAGAGCAGGAGATAAAACTTTGTCCATCGGAAAAAGTCCGATGGAGCCTACACACGGTCGGAATTTCCGACAACATTGTCCAATAGGACATTTTCCGTCGGAAAATCCGACCGTGTGTATGGGGCATTAGAGTCACACTTCAGGAGAGTACCTTCAAATATATTTTATTGTGAGGAGTGGCAGCAGAAGTTTGTTGCAGGACCAGCTAATTCTGTTTGTGCATAGTATTGTTGGGTTAGGAGCTGCTAACAAGGCTGTATACAGCAAGTCTATGAGAGAATGGCACTAAGGTACACGCAAGCTGGCTGGCATCTGGACACACCCCTAGTTCATCAATTTTTTTCTTTTTTTAAACACATAAATATATAACTTTCTGTAGCAGTTAAACAATTAGATAAATCAGTTATTTTACCTACAGGGTTATTTCAAGCTCAACAACAGGCTTACTTTGTTTCTTCAGATTCATGTGCACTTAGAAGCAAAAAAAAAATGATTAGGTTTATATGCCAGAAATGTGTCCAGTGCATATAAACAAGGTTTCAAAATGTTACAAAGATCTACTTCACAAGCAATACAATTGTTCTACTCATCACAACCTAAAGTGACCAAAGACAGGCACATCTCTCTGGAAGGTGTGTTAGGGGATTGTTCACTCTGCAAATATTTCTGTACAATTACCAAATCAATTTAACATTTTTTTTTTTTAGTACTGGAGCTATGGTTATTAGAGATTATATCTAGTAATGTTGTTGGATGCTCTTGTCACTAATCCAAATCAATTGGAAACACAGACATTGCTAAATATTGCACTTCACTTCATTCTGAATTGCATCCAGCTGTTTCAGGTTTACCGACCTTCATCAAAGCTTTTTTCTTTATTCTGAGTAATGGATTGATTTCCAAATTCTCCAGCTCTTAATAAATGTGTTCAAGATCAACCGTATTATTCCTGTGCAAAAGCATTATTTGTAAATTGCAAGGTCAATATTAACTTTGATTGCATGCGTTCCTGAGGTTATGTTGTATTTTTCAAGCCATGCTGCCATAGAGCTTCTCTAAGCAACTGAACTTTATCTAACCTTACTTAAAATGGCCCCCAAAGTCAAACAAATAACTGGCGCTATATTAACACAGCTAGATGCAGGAACATAAAGGAACGGCAGCTGGGATTCTACACTCTACATTTCATTTCTGGCAAGTTATCTACAACAAAAGGGCACTATAAGGACACAGAATGATTATTCCATTGTTATAGTCACTGGCGGCAGATACAATGGCCGCATATAAGATGATGATGTGCCCGCACCATTTTAGCTGCTATAAAAGCAACACTTTATTTTGTTAATATATAAATAAAGTGTATTTCTGCCTTTTCTAGTTTCATTTCTTAAACAAATGTACAGCATTACAGAACTCACAAATATACAAGACTATTTATAAAAGACCCCAAAGATCACAAATGCCCAGTTTATTATCTAACAACTTTCTTGGTGCATTCAATATTTTAGAACTTAAAGGGCAGTTCCAATACATATCACAGCTGAATAACCATACAGAAGCTGCTTTACCTGGTAAAAGATTTGTGAAACCATACATTTTGAATCTATCTATAAAACATATTTTGTACGAATGTCAGAAGTATGCATGCAAGCTGCACACATTGTCCCTGTATTTTCTTTAATACGTTAATTCCTATGTTTGTCGTCTCCATCTAGCGGCCAAAACACAGTTTATTCCGGACTTCAGGTGATCCTGCATTTTGGCCATAAATTAAGCTGACGATCATAGGAATTCATCTATAAAGAAAATACAGGGAAATGTTGTGCAGCTGGCAAAAATGCTTCTGACATGTATACAACAAATTCTTTATAAATGGATCCTAGAGTGTCATTCACCTACCTCTGTCATACACCTTCCTTTAGTATATGAAGTATTAGTTCATCTTTCATGGTAGTGCATGGTAGTCTGTCTTCATTACACCACAGGGACATCATAGTGAAGTGGAGCTCACATAAATAATTTATTGTAACACATCATTCATGTGTCTTAGTGTCTACAAATCCCTGTGTATTCTGAGTAAGTCCAAGTTGGAAGACCTGATACTTTAATGCATAAAGCTGAACAGACACCTTCCCTCAGACATTGTGATGTCATGAACACACCAAGCCGCAATACAGCTGTAAGAAAAAAAAAATGGTTGTCTGAATGCTGAGTGCTGAAAATGAAAATTGTTTGAGATTGTGTGAGATAAGTCATATGATAAGCATATTACATTCTATACACTGTATGAGTCATTTCCACATAAGGACTCCAGAATCAAGGGAATAACTGATAAGAAGAATTATTGAAGATAATCTGTCAAGAAAGGAACATTTGTGTACACAGACAAATTTGCCTGAGGAATTGTGTCTGTGTTGTCCGTGTTGTCTGTGAACATTTGTGTACACAGACAAATTTGCCTGAGGAATTGTGCCTGTGGCCGGACAGCGTGCGCACGCGCAAACAAATGCTGAATGCTGCCTGAACCGACCCTGGCTGGTCCCTGGATTAAGTTTCTGCCTGCTCTTTCTGCTCATCTGCTCTGCTACCGACTCTGGCCTGTCTCCTGACCACTCTACAGCCTGCCGTCTGAACCTGATCTGCCCGCTTGCTGCTGACCTGGACTGTCCGACTCTGCCTATCTGCATCATTCACTGGCTCCTGCTCCTCCGCCAGCGTGTCCGGTCCTGTGATTACTGCATTCCAGACACACGGCAGCACCTGCCGGCGAGAGACTTTACAGGCACTTGTGCCACCCTGAGCTCCGCTGTTCCCTGTCACTCTACCAGGGTCTCCAAAAGCAGGGCTGTAAGTGAGGCCTTCCTTAACACTTTAGGCTCCACCACCAGGTACGTTACACAATCATTACTAATACGATAATGTAATATCATTAGGCAATGATGCTACTATATTTGTGTAACATACAACTATAGTAGCAAAAATGAAATTATTTTATAATGTTAGTGCCCAATCAGGGCACAATGGGTGAGTTTTGTATGTAGAATATTCATGTATTTATTCTGTGCAGGAATAGCCTGTGCAAGACTTGCCACATGATACACCATATCGTAAGTGCCATACTATAATAAACACGATTTAACCCTACTCAGACTGGCTTTAAGTTATTCTACAATAGTTTGGTGAGCCAGCCAGGAAAGTATATCCTGGTATCCAAAACCCTCTCTGGAGTGACTTGCTACAGACTGACTGCCAGAGTGTGACAGCACAAATATAATGTAAGCAGGCACTGAGCTTTGCTAAAGTCTGCCTACACTTGCACTGTGGTGACACCCTTCAAATCAGTGTGGGAAGAACTGTGTTGTTCAAATAGCTTACTAGTTTTCTAGTAGGATGAGGATATCCCACAAGCTGTATATGCTGGTTGTATTATAGTGAGAAGGAATCAAAGAGTTGAAAGGTTTCTGGTCAGTATCACTGCTGCCATGAAAGATAACCACTGGTAAAGTCCTAGGTTACCTCACTATGAATTAGCGAAAAGAGGTTATGGGTCTTAGTTGCAATCTAACTGGCAAAAGATACTGTACCTCACTTGATGATCTCGTGGGAAGGGATACCCCAAGTTAGCTAAACAGATATATTTTGGAGGAGACACCGTTAGGAAAAGGATAAGGAAAGTTAAATAATCCTTATGTATCATTGTTGTCTGTTTTGTGTGTCATGCTAACTGCTGCATACAATATTAGACTGGTTGTGTCAGGGACCTTGCCCACTAATCCTGAAAAAGGATGCTGCCACCACCATGTTTCACAGTGGGTATGGTGTGTTCAGGGTGATGTGCAGTGTTAGTTTTCCACCACACATAGCGTTTTGCCTTTAGGCCAAAAGGTTAAATTTTGGTCTTAGCTGACCAGAGCACCCTCTTCCACATGTTTGCTGTGTCCCCCACATGGCTCCTCACAAACTGCAAACGGGACTTCTTATGGCTTTCTTTCAACAATGGCTTTCTTCTTGCCACTCTTCCAAAAAGGCCAGATTTGTGGAGTGCATGACTAATAGTTGTCCTGTGGACAGATTATCCCACCTGAGCTGTGGATCTCTGCAACTCCTCCAGAGTTACCATGGGCCTCTTGGCTGCTTCTCTGATTAATGCTCGCCTGTCAGTTTAGGTGGATGGCCATGTCTTGGTAGGTTTACAGTTGTGCCATACGCTTTCCATTTTCAGATGATGGATTGAACAGTGCTCTGTGAGATGTTCAAAGCTTGGGATATTTTTTATAACCTAACCCTGCTTTAAACTTTTCCACAACTTTATCCTTGCCCTGTCTGGTGTGTTCCTTGGCCTTCATGATGCTGTTTGTTCACTAAGGTTCTCTAACATACCTCTAAAGGGCTTCACAGAACAGCTGCATCTAAACTGAGATTCAATTATACACAGGTTGACTCTCTTTACTAATTAGGTGACTTCTGAAGGCAATTGGTTCCACTGGATTATAGTTAGGCGTATCAGAGTAAAGGGGACTGACTACAAATGCATGCCACACTTTTAACATATTTATTTGTTAAAACAAATTAAACCATTTATAATTTTCCTTCCTATTCACAATTATGTGCCACTTTGTGTTGATCTATCACATAAAATCCCAATAAAATACATGTATGTTTTTTGGTTGTAACATGACAATATGTGGAAAATGTCAAGGGGTATCAATACTTTTTCAAGGCACTTTATATACCCCATCTGTAATGCTGACCTATATACCCTGATCTGTGAGGCTGAGCTATATACTGTGTCCTGTGATGCTGAGCTATATACTCTGTCCTGTGATGCTGAGCTGTATACTCTGTCCTGTGATGCTGAGCTGTATACTCCTGACACTATGGGTGGAAGCAAGTGGAATACAGGGGACAGAGTGGGTGGATTCTATAAGGGGTGAGGCTTATGAGAAGTGGGAGGGGTCAAAAAGGAAGGACGGGATCTGGCCCCCCATCCTAAAACTTCACCAGCCGCCACTGATAACCATTACCTAAGGCCCACAACACCGCTCTTTTTTAGCTTGATCTAATATACCACCAGAAGCCACACATTTTTCAGTACTTGATGCTTACTGCAGCATTCTTTAGTATACCTCTACACACTTGCTCTCAGCATCTGTCAAGTACACACTTCAGTCTTCCCTAATGCTATTGTGAAAGTCCTAGTATTTAAATAGTACTATATGAATAGACTTAGAAAACAATCTCCTGAAGGAAATTCTGATACAATATGTTGATGATTTTCTACTCTATAATCATTGCAAGACAGTGGACAACACACTTTTACTTGTTTAACTTTTTTACTATTTAAAAAGGGCCACAAAATAAATAAGTAAGGAATTTCAGTTGTATCAAAAGCAGGTGAATTACTTAGGATAATTCATTTCTGATGATAAAATTATTCTTCAGAGCACTTGAACACTGTTGCTTTCCGGCATTGCACTCGACAGACTCTACACCTTTATTCCACCTATAATGGCAATGAGGATTAAAACTACAGGACAGCTCCTATTATGATCCTGTCGGAACAAAGACCCACCACACAGTACAGGAACATTGCTCTGGTTGGTCACATCCTTCATGAGCTACATTTTTTAAATGAAGTGTGCTGCAACTTGCTGTAGTAAATCCCCTTTAAATGATCAAGAGCAACTTTTGGGAACACAGACCGATCCATGATACCCGGGTTGGAGTTCCCGGTCTGGCCCTGATGGATACCTTTATCTTAGTACTTGATGTTTGTTTTATGTTTGGGAATTACAGCATTTGAAGTGTTGAAGGTCGCATGAACCCTGAAAAAAGATCAACACTGTATGTGTAATTGAAACACGTCGGACATCAGTCTGTGGGCCTCCTTCCTTCCTTCCTTCAGCTGGTTTTCATACTTGTATCCCATACATATGCTTTTATCATTGGCTATTTGTGTTCTCCATGTTGTATTTTACTGTACTGCATAATAAATATTGTAATTTTTATACTTATCACTGCCTGGAGTCCACTTAAAGTCCCATTTTTGAGGAATCTTTTTCTACTACTTGAACTCTGTGAGACATGTTACATGGCCTTAACCACTCCCCTACCCGCGTATTGTCATATGACGCCCACAAGGTGGATCTCCCATCCTAGGTGGGCGTCATATGACGTCCTCCCATTCCCGGCCGCCTGGGGGGGCGCGCGCGCGCGCCCGCGGCGTCGCTCGGGACCCGGTGCGAGTGCCCGGCGGCCGCGATGTCCGCCGGGCACCCGCGATTGCACGTTAAAACAACGGGACCATGCGGGACCGTGGAGCTGTGTGTTACTGTCCTGTCAGCAGAGAGGAGACCGATCATGTGATCCCAGTACGGAGGAACACTAATCGGTCTCCTCCCCTTGTGAGTCCCCTCCCCCCACAGTTAGAATCACTCCTATAGGGAACACATTAACCCCTGCAGAGCCCCTAGTGTTAACCCCTTCCCTGCCAGTCACATTTACACAGTAATCAATGCAATTTTATAGCAACGATCGCTGTGTAAATGTGAATGGTTCCAAAAATGTGTCAAAAGTGTCCGAAGTGTCCGCCGCAATGTCGCAGTCACGAAAAAAAAATCGCAGATCGCCGCCATTACTAGTAAAAAAAAAAAAAAATGCAATAAATCTATCCCCTATTTTGTAGACGCTATAACTTTTGCGCAAACCGATCAATATACGCTTATTGTGATTATTTTTACCAAAAATATGTAGAAGAATATGTATCGACCTAAACTGAGTAAAAAAATTGTTTTTTTTTTTAAAAAAAAATGGGATATTTATTATAGCAAAAAGTAAAAAATATTGTGTTTTTTTTCAAAATTGTCGCTCTTCTTTTGTTTATAGCGCAAAAAAAAAAAACCGCAGGGGTGATCAAATACCACCAAAAGAAAGCTCTATTTGTGGGAAAAAAAGGACGTCAATTTTGTTTGGGTGTAACGTCGCACGACCGCGCAATTGTTAGTTAAAGTGATGCAGTGCCGAATCGCAAAAAGTGCTCTGGTAAGGAAGGGTGTAAAATGGCCCGGTGCTGAAGTGGTTAAATAATTAAAGAAATGCAAAAATGTCTAGATTTTAATATTAACCACTTGCCACCGAATGGTTTTACGTCCTTCATGACCAGGCCATTCAGTACAATGCTGTACCGAAACAAAATGTATACTTTTTTTTCTACACATATAGAGCTTTCTTTTAGTGGTATTTGATCACCACTTTTTATTTTTTGCAAATCAAGCAAAGAAAGACCAAACAATTTGAAAAAAAAAAATATTTTTTTACTTTCTACAAAAAAAAAAAAAAATGTCCAATGAAAAAATTTAATTTCTTCATAAATTTTGGCCAAAATGTATTCCCCTACATATTTTTGGTGAAAAAAATCCAAATAGGTGTATATTGATTTGTTTGCATGAAAGTTATAGCACCTATGGTATACAGTATATACTGGAATTTTTATTTTTAAATATTTTTATACTACTAATGGCGGTGATCAGCTTATAATGGGATTTGCGATAGTACGACAGGCAATCAAACTGACTAACTGCCACTGACATCACCAGTGACATTAATACAATGATCAGTGATAATGCTATACACTGTCACTGTACTAATGACACTGGCTGGGAAGGGGTGTGACATATTGGGGTTTCTTAGCTTAATGGTAGTGCCAAAACAGTGCGTTTACTCCATGCCAGATATAATTTTCAGGACTTTTCTGCCCACTTTTATTTAAAAGAAAGTGAAAAGTTCTACAGGTATGTCTTCCCATGCAGAGGGTTCTCACAATCACTATGAATCAATTGACAGCTCTCATGACAGCTTGAATGCTCTGATTGGTACCACAGTGGTCCTCCTGACCATCAATCCCATCCCAGTGTTTGTGCACAGATGCTGTACCTCAGCTCTGCGTCTTTCCTAGCAGTTCCCTAGCTGCTCTATTCCTCTTGGACTCTCTCAGGCTCGGGCCTTGGTCTGTCCCAACCTGGACAGTAGAGCTGCACGATTCTGGCCAAAATGAGAATCACAATTTTTTTGCTTAGAATAAAGATCACGATTCTCTCACGATTCTCGTACCGTAAAATCTTTCACATTATACAAAAAAAAATTAGGCTAACTTTACTGGTTAGTTTTTTTTTTTATTCATTAAAGTGTCATTTTTTCCCAAAAAATTGCATTTGAAAGACTGCTGCACAAATACAGTGTCACATAAAATATTGCAACAACCACCATTTTATTCTCTAGGGTCTCTACTAAAATAAATATATATAAATATATTTGGGGGTTCTAAGTAATTGTAGCGATACCCCCAGTTAAGAGGGCCGCTGGTTTGTTTTGGGTCCCTGAGTACAGCTCCACCAACCCCCGGCAATTTGCTCCACCCGCTCTGGCACAGTTAGTAAAGGGGTATGTATCTATGCACATAAAAATATCACTTATACTCTAAGTGTAATGGGTATGAACTCACAAGCAGACTGCTGAGATAAGAATAACTGGCTTTACTTTGGCAGTAAGGAAAAGAAATAGTAACATGCATTTAAACATATGACTTACAACACATTAGCAGGTCCCTGCAATATGCACTTTAACATGTACACATATATGTATCAAACTAGCAATGGGGAACGGAGCGCCAAGTGTGGCGACCGTCTGCTATGCACCCCTGAGGTGCAATAAATCTATCTGCGCCTACCTAACGGCTAAGGCCTGATCCCTAGCAATAGAGCTCAGTCCTTGAATAAGTACAGTGTTCTTCACCGGCAATAGAACTGTAGAGGTGGTGCACATGTAGCTTTAAATGGTGTATTTGTAATCCACAGAAAGTAACATTTGCTGCTCTGAGGTAAATTGTGCCTTGGCAGTTCAATAGGCATGAAAATGTGTGTATCAATGCAGGATGAGCCTTTCAGCTCTCTCACCAATCCTGGGGTACCGTCCTCAGCTCCGGTCCCTCCAATGGCGGCGTCCGGTCTCCTCGTCACAGCCCCTGCGCTCCGGTCCTCAGTTCCGACCGACCGACTGTAGGGAAGAGTCTCCGCTCCGCTGCTGCTGGCTCTGAGGGATGAGAGTCTCTCTCCACCTGCTGCAAGGCCCAGGCTTCAGGCCTTCAGCGGTCCCGGTCCGCACAGGTGTCTCCTCAGGAACAAGTCTCCACGTGACCAGCACAGTCAGCAGAGGAAGATCAGTCACCAGAGGACACCCAGTCAGAAGCGGCATCAGAAGAGGAAGAAGCGGTCTCTCCTCCTCCTTTTTATAACCTCCCCCAGCAGCCTCTCGGGCGGAAACAAGCAGCCCGGGAGCCTGGGGGATTATGGGGAATGTAGTCTTTTCCAGTAAAAGGGGTACGACCCCGCTACATAATTTTCTAGCAAAAAAAATTATTTTAACTTGAAACCAATAAATCTTAGAAAAAGGTTTAGTGTTTAAGTGGTTAAACTTTCCTCATTTACACACCAAAGTATATTCTTTATTCTTAGTTCCACTGCTAAAGAATGTTGTGATACTGGGCAGACTGCCTGCTTTTCCCCCCCTTTCTTTTGACGACTGTCGGCTTCAGCAGAGCAGAGAGAATTCTCTGCATAGAAAAGAGTCTGGAAAATACTTTGTCAAGATCGCAAGGGGGAAAAAATTGCGATAACGATTCCTAACTATTAATTGTGCAGCTCAACTGGACAGCATGGTGTATAGCAGCACCTCTCACGGCTCCCTTCACACACTGATCTCCTTGGGTGGGTAGGGCTCTGAGCTCTATCTCTGGCTCTCACATGAAGCCAGCACACACCTGTGCCATTAGTGTGCTTGCTTCCTTTAAAATCTGGCATAAACCCCCATTTTACCCAGTGGCACAAGGTCATCATGCTACAGGGGTTAACATCTAGGGCGATCAAGTCGTTAAACGTGTGCCAACTATTTATAATGTGTGTAAAGTGTGCTGCTTTTACTTCTAGATCTCTCTAAAGAAATAGAGTAGAATAGAATAGAACAGAATATAATTTAACAAAATAGAATAGAATAGAAAGGAATAGAAAAGAATAAAATAGACCGAATATAGCCATCTTCCGAAATTAGAATTTCAAATTAATTTGAAAATAATGAATATATTAAATGAATCCAAATACAAAAACCAAATTCCAAAAACAAATCATTCTAACAAAATGATTATGACAAAACAAAATTATTAACTTAACCGATTGCCTACCGAATACTGTATACATATATGGCGGCAAGGTGGCTCTTCTGCGAAGGATCACGTACCGAGTACGTGATCCTGCACTTCCTGGTCTGGGGCGTGCACGCGCGCCACCCCTCTCCTGCTGTGATTGGACACAGTGGGAGCCAGTCAGTGGGTCCAGCGGACTCAATGTCTGCCAGGACCCACCGATTGTTCGGCACAGAAGCAGAACAGTGGTCTGCCTATTTAAACAAGGCAGACGGCCATTCTGTCAGTAGGTAAGGTATTACAAGCACCCCCACACAATAACCAAGCACATTTCAGGCACACATTTAACCCTTTGATCGCCCCTGATGTTAACCCCTTCCCAGACAGTGTCATTAGTACAGTTGCAGTGCATATTTTTAGCACTGATCACTGTATTAGTGTCACTGGTTCCCAAAAAAGCATTAAAAGTGTCACTTAGTGTCCAATTTGTCTGCCGCAATACCGAAGTCCCGCTATAAGTCACTGATCGCCGCCATTACTAATAAAACAAATTAAATTAAAAATAAATTCCATAAATATATCTCATAGTTTGTAGACTATAACTTTTGTGCAAACTAATCAATATACGCTTATTGGGTATTTTTTTTAACAAAAATTTGCAGCAGAATACATATTGGCTTAAATTTATGAAGAAATTTGATTTTATTAAAAAAAATTATGGATGTGTGAATTTTTTTCTAAATTTTCTGTCTTTTTTTGTTTATAATGCAAAAAATAAAAACCGCAGAGGTGATCAAATACCACCATAAAAAAAGCTCTATTTGGGGGAGGGGAAGGACACTGATTTTATTTGGGTATAGGGTATTGTCAGTTATAGTAATGCAGAGCCATATCGCAAAAAATGGCCTGGTCAAGAAGGGGGGTAAATCTTCCAGAACTGAAGTGGTTAACAAATGAATCCAAAACAAAACAAATGTTTCCATTGTTAAAATCTCTAATGGTGACTGACTCACCACTCTCCATTCTGTCCCTCCAGTGCTCATTGCAGTGCGGGGCTGGAGAGGGGGTGAGAGCATCTGGCTCTCAGCTGTGTTCTGAGAGCAAGAATTAGCTGTCCATCAGGAATATGGGTGGATCTGACAATGTGGTTGGGAGCCTCCCAGATCCTGAAGCAGCTCTGTGAAGTCAATCGACCATGGCGGGCTTTAGCCCACTGTATGCTGATTCTGAGTCACAGGAGTCACAGGAGTGTAAAAGTAAGTACACTCCTGTAACCCAGAGGAACAGTATGACCAAAAAAAGCATTGACTATACTTCTCTTTTACCTAAGTGGCAGAGCAAGGCTATTTTAAATCTGACAGGCCTCCAATAATGCAGAGGGAATAAAAATATTTTCCTATTTACATTTCCTAGTTTTCCTATGTGTCAAAAATTCACATCTAGACCTTCTAGAAAAGTTATTATGCCACAAATCATAAAACCACAATGACCGTTCCAACATTTGCATGCATATTTCCTTGATATGACCAGTAGAGTGCAACACTACAGATATATTTTGGTTATTTGTTCTTTTTTAAGATGTGTGGAGTTAAAGTTGTATTAAAGCAGAAATTGAGTAGGTAGGTAGAAGCAGGGCTGCTGATAGAAATCACAAGGCCCCCGTACAGACTATCTGACAAGCCCCCCTCAAGAAAATATTAAAGCTATATTTCACTAAAATATAATACAATTATTATTAGCAGACACAAATACAACATAACTCACAGATGTCCTGCTAAATCTAAAAGACAAAACTGAGTTAATAAATAAAAATGAAGATGAGATTAAAAAAATATACAGGCTGGGCCGTTGGATCTTTGGGATCAGAGAGACAGAAGGAGAAAAACAAAGTTACAGAGATAACAAACACAGGAGCAGAGCTAACCTTAGAGCCAGCGCTGGGAGGGGGATTAGTGAGGTACCACTGTCTCTTTCTCAACAGATAAAAGCTGGCAGCAGGGAGAGGGGGAGAGACCAGCTTTCGGTTGCTGGAGGAAGAGTTCTGCAATAGTCGTCCATCACTAATCCTCCTCTTTGTGTGGGCATCCCTGTGTGCCGGGGCCCCCTACAAGAGGACTGGTGGTCCCCCCATCAGCGGCCCTGGGTAGAAGTGTATACCACCCTCAATCTACTGGGTTAGAAGATATGATAAATGAGATTAAAGAATGAATTGTCGCACCACAAACAAGAACTGGGTATATATTACTGACCTTTAGCCTTATGCCCTGTTGTTGTCAGAAAATCCGACCATGTGTAGGCTCCATCAGACATTTTCCATTGGAATTTATGAGACACAAAATTTGAGATCTGGATCTCAAATTTTCCGACAACAAAATCCGTTGTTGGAAATTCCGAACGTGTGTACACAATTCTGATGCACAAAGTGCCACTCATGCTCGGAATCAAGCAGAAGAGCTGCACTGGCTATTGAACTTCATTTTTCTCGGCTCGTCGTACGTGTTGTAAAAGTTCTTGACATTCAGAGTTTCCGACAACATTTGTGTGACCGTGTGTATGCAAGACAAGTTTGAGCCAACATCCGTCGGAAAAAAAACATAGATTTTGTTGTCGGAATGTGCGATCGTGTGTACAGGGTATAAATGTTCCTGGGGAATTTGAGGGGGAGGGACCACCATTCAACCCCTTATGAAATCATTACTGGAAGGCTAATGTGATTACCACCACCAATGTACAAGGGTTATTAAGAATGAAAGGTTTAGAAGATGGATGGAATATATTTATGAACACTAACTAGAGTTGTTAAGTTTTGTTATCAATGGGTGACGAATATCATTTCAGTTACAGACTGGAAAGAACTAAATAATTATTTGCCAAGGTGTATTTAACCAGCAATGACTCTTCTGATGTACCAGAGGATGATGCAACAGCCAAAGATACAAATCTTTTTATTTTAGGAATAAGACTGATGTACTCCATGGGAATGGAAGTCTGAACTGATATCAATCTACACCAAATTGTCCAGTCATTAACCGCTTCCCGACCGCTTAACGCAGATATACTGCGGCAAAATGGCACGGGCAGGCAAAATCACGTACCTGTACGTGATCGTGCATGTGCCTGCCTGTGGGTCGCGTGCGCGCCGCCAGCGGCGCGCTCGCGACCCGGTCGGGAGTTCCGTGACCACGGCCGCGGGACCAGCGGACCCGATCGCCGCTGGTGTCCCGCGATCGGGTTACGGAGCTGAAGAACGGGGAGAGGTATGTGTAAACAAACCTCTCCCCGCGCTTCCTACTCTGCCTGTCATTGATCGGCTGTTCCCTGTCATCGGGAAAGCCGATCAATGACGTCAGCCCCGCCCCCTAATGTAAACAAAAACACACACGTCACAGCCCATAACCCCTCCCCTCCCCCTAGTGGTTAACCCCTTCACTACAACTGTCATTTATACAGGAACCAATGCATTTAAATAGCATTGATTGCTGTATAAATGACAATGGTCCCAAAAATGTGTCAAAAATGTCCGATGTGTCCACCATAATGTCGCAGTCACAATAAAAATCGCTGATCGCCGCCATTACTAGTAAAAAAAAAAATATTAATAAAAATGCTATAAAACTATCCCCTATTTTGTAAACGCTATAACTTTTGCGCAAACCAAACAATAATCGCTAATTGCGATTTTTTTTACCAAAAATATGTAGAAGAATATGTATCGGCCTAAACTGAGGAAAAAAAAAAATTTTTTTATATATTTTTTGGGGATATTTATTATAGCAAAAAGCAAAAAATA
Source organism: Lithobates sylvaticus (assembly GCA_028564925.1). Taxonomy (NCBI): domain Eukaryota; kingdom Metazoa; phylum Chordata; class Amphibia; order Anura; family Ranidae; genus Lithobates; species Lithobates sylvaticus. The sequence continues at coordinate 511,710,385 of CM053029.1, read as the reverse complement.
TTGCATTGTTTTCAAAATTGTCGCTCTATTTTTGTTTATAGCGCAAAAAATAAAAACCGCAGGGGCGATCAAATACAACCAAAAGAAAGCTCTATTTGTGGGAAAAAAAGGACGCCAATTTTGTTTTGGAGCCACGTCGCACGACCGCGCAATTGTCAGTTAAAGCGACGCAGTGCCGAATCGCAAAAAGGGGCCTGGTCCTTTGGCTGCCAATTGGTCCAGGGCTGAAGTGGTTAACTGAACAAATAAATAATAATGACTGTACTAACCACACACATAAATTAAGTTTAACTAATATATGACATATGCAGTCAAATCTTGTAGTAATAAATCATGCTATGAGTGTGTCCCTTTTCACCATGATACAGGCACAGAGCCAGTGATGTATACTAGGGACTTAGTAAACAAAGATGTAAACTGTATAAAACATATAATGTTATAAAAGAGGGGATTAACCTTATCAGCTGGCTGTAAGCCCTCAGCTGGTCAATATTATCATTTGGGAAACAGGGCACATAATTCTAAGAATTCAATCAGACTTTATAGGATAAGAAAAGAGATGCAACAAGCACCAAGAGGTGTGTGTTCACTTTGCTTAGTGAATGTTAACAATGCAAACAATTTTGTTTTCTTTGAATAACCAATGACGGTTGAGGTAAATTAACCACTTGAAGATACTTAACATAAAAGATATGGCCTAAAAAAACTTCAATTTTTTTTAGGACACATCTCTTTTGTCCTGCTACTTTCTCCGTCATTGCTTCCCCTGAAACTGTTACCGGCAATTACTGGAATTGATTTGTATTACACAGCAGGAGCGTCTGCCAAAATGCAGCCTCTCCAGAGTAAAATTATACTTTCAGATATTCTGCAAGTGTTATTGAGTGCGTACAATGTTAGATTTTTTGTTAAGATGTATTTACTGCTCAACTCATATGTAGATCAAAGTAGTAGCTTTTGATAAACATATGACATCAGTTAAAGAAGCAAGTAAAAAAAAAGTTTAAATAAAATGTATTTCCTTTCTTGAGCTTATGTAGACCTAATTAACTCTTTTCTCCCTTGTCCCTTTAGCTATTATTTTTTCAGTTTTTTTTTTTCCATAATTTTGCCATTGATATTTATTCTTTTTTCTTTGCATGTATTTTTTTTTTCAGTGTCATATAAAAAAAATATGAAAGCACCATTTGCCATCAAATCCTTCATGCTATGTGAATCGAGCACTGGTTACATTTGGAATTCTGTCCTATACACTGGGAAAAGAACCAAATTCAACCAAAAATACAGTAATTATGGAATGGCAACATCTTCAGTTTTATTGATTGAGCCATTGCTAAATCAGGGCTATTGTGTAACTACAGACAGTTTTTACACATCTCCTGAACTCTATCATTTTCTTCTACAGAACAAAACAGATGCCTATGGAACCATTAGGGCTAACCGGCGTGACATGCCGCCAATCTTTGGCAATAAGTAGCTCAAGACAGGAGAAATGGTTGCCTGGCAGAAAAGCAAAACGATGGCACTGTGATGGCGTGACAAAAAAGATGTGTGCCTAATGAGTACAATTCATAACACCACATGGTACACACAAAAGGTGGGAAAGACATTATGAAACCACAAGTGGTGACAGACTACAACAACACCATGGGAGGTGTTGACAGAGCCGACCAGGCAATAACATTTTATCCAGCATCGAGAAAACAACAAAAAAATATTACAAGAAGATATTCAGGCATCTTGCTTGTGGAATGCCTTTATTCTACAAAAAAAAAAAAAAAGAGTGAAGAGCCTGTGGTTCATGCTGCATTTCTGAACCACCAAACACCAACGGCTGTAAATAGAGCTGGACATCATGCTGCTGGTGTTGTCAACCCGGAAAGCCTGACTGGTCATCACTTCATGGACCACATCCCATTAACTGAAAAAAAGTCAGCACCCACAAGGATGTGTTGTTGTTTAAAGCGTGATGACACTGGAAGGAAAATCAGAAAGGAAAACAGGTTCTATTGTCCTGATTGTGACGTTGGACTTTGTGCAGTCCCATGTTTCAAAATATACCATACCCGGGATGTTTACTGAAGCAATATGAATATAAATATTGCACCCTTGTTTGGCCCAAAAAAAAAATCAGTTTTTTGATTTGATTATATTATTGACTAAAATGTATTGAATAAAATGTATTATTATTATTATTATTATTATATTATTATTTGTTATTATTTATAGTTATTCATTATATTATAATTTATGATTTTGTGTTTCAAACTTTATCATACACGGGATGTCTACTAGACTCTTGTTTGGACAGATTTAAGTGAGTTATTCCTAAGAATTACAGGCCTACAATATAAAACGCCAAATTTCCATACAAAATAATTGTACCGCTTTCAGCATCAAAAATCTGACATAATCATACCGCCAGGGAGGTTAATGTCTAAACCGCTGGCAACAAAAGTGAGTACAATGTTATACAAGCTGTACACTCATTTCTTCAGTGTTGTCACATGAAAAGATATAATAAAATATTTACAAAAATGTGAGGGGTTTACTCACTTGTGTGACATACTGTAGGTATTACTTTGACATCTTAACCACTTGCCAACTGCCGCACACCGATATACGTAACCACTTGCCAACTGCCGCACACCGATATACGTTGGCACAATGGCAGCGGTGGACAAATGGGCATACCTGTATGTCCCCTTTAATTTGTAGGCCAGTGGGCTAGTGGGCAAGCATGCAGCCGGTACGTCCTGCGGACTCGATGTCCACCGGTGTCCCGCAAACGTGTCACGGACCGGCAGAATGAGGCGATGCCTATGTAAACAAGGCATTTCCCTGTTCTGCCTAGCAACTTAACAGATCTACTGCTCCTGGGAGCAGTGATCTCTGTCATGTTGTAGTGAGCCCATCCCCCCTACAGTTAGAATCACTCCCTAGGACACACTTAACCCCTTGATCGCCCCCTAGTGTTTGACCTCTTCCCCGCCAGTGTCACCATTTAAATTGACAATGGTGACAATGGTCCCAAAATAGTGTCAAAAGTGTCCGATGTGTCCACCGCAATGTCGAAGTCATGATAAAAATTGCAGATCGCCGCCATTACTAATAAAAAAATAATAAATATAATAATAAAAATTCCATAAATCTATCCCCTATTTTGTAGACGCTTTAACTTTTGCACAAACCAATCAATATATACGCTTATTGCGATTTTTTTTACCAAAAATATGTAGAAGAATACATATCAGCCTAAACTGAGGAAAACATTTTTTTTTTAGATATTTTTGGGGATATTTATTATAGCAAAAAGTAAAAAAATATTGCCTTTTTTCAAAATTGTTGCTCTTTTTTTGTTTATAGCGCAAACAATAAAAAAAACACAGAGGTGATCAAATACCACCAAAAGAAAGCTCTATTTGTGGAAAAAAAGGACATAAATTTTGTTTTGGTGAAACGTTGCACGACCGCACAATTGTCAAAGTGACGCAGTGCCGAACCGCAAAAAGTGCTCTGGTCAGGAAGGAGGTAAATCCTTCCGGGGCTGAAGTGGTTAGCAATGACAAAGTTATCGCCTAACAAATAGGCCCATAGTGGTATGAGAGCTTACGCAGTTAAAAAACAAGTGTATTGCTAGCATATAAATCCTTACTATGCTAAATGAACAATCTTCGCTCCCTCTTTATCAGTTTTGTTTCTGAAGATAACCTAAAATTAGAAAGCTCCAAAGCCAGACCATACAGAAGAAAGGAAGAAAGATATTCCGTGATGGTTGTAAACACAGACAAATACAGTCATCATACAACTTTCTATCCTAGCCATTGGATGCCCTGTAGACATAAATTGGCAAATGTTCTAGTCCCCATATACGGAGTGATTCCCAACAAATGAAGACAGGGCAGAATTTGTTTGCTGTGTAGTTTGTTTTCTTTTGAAAATCCACAATTGCATTCTAAAGTTCTGATTTCACACAGATAATAGCGTAATTGTTTTTCTAATTTGCAAGCAGCCGACTTTACTGATTTTGTTTATTGTTGAGTTATTTTATACATATCAGCTGTAATTCCCTTGTTTCACTTGAGCAGGGCTATGTTAGATAGATATGTTAATCCACGTGGAAAGCTAATAGCAAGCTGTGTTGAACATGCAGTGCAAAGATAGCTCTCCTAGTTGATGTGTGATTTAAAATACATGTTTAATGGCTTCAGAAGTCCTGCAGTGACAATTCTGGGAGGCTTAAACTGATTGATGACAAGGGGAATAATGCAATAGAAGGTATCTGGCTGAATAGATAGAATCAAGGCTATTTGTTCATTTTAATGGATATATATTACTCTGTAAGACACATTTAACACATTGCAAGGTCTAAATGCCACAAAGAAAAACATGAAGCTTTTACTTGTCCAAAACAATTAAATATACCGTTCTGCTTTCAATGTGATAATTACTTGATAGTTGGGCTGAAAATGTAACTTCCGCCTTAGCCATGTTTAAACGCTAATTAACTCACATTTTACCTTTGTCATTTTCATCATGAAGATATAAGTGTTGCATTTCCAATTTTGCCGAGAGCAGATAGTATAGGAAATGTCAAACTATCGCTATACATACAGAATATGAAACTCTGAATAAGTTCTGTCCAGATCAGAGACATTTGCACTAACATAGGATTTTTAATGCAAGTCACAATTTACCAAGAAAAAGGTTATAAAAAATTATGAATTACATGAAATAGAGAATGGAAGAAAACAAGAGTGAATTATATTCTTCTTATGTGGTAGTCTCTCAGGGTTTCATGTATACCAACATCACGGATGTTTTTTTGTGTGCTTGGGGAGTATGTAGGCTGGCCCATAGATTCCAAACATACCCCAGGAGATGAGTTTGTGACCCCATAGTGATATAAGAGGTGATCCCATGTTCACTGCAAACAGATTATTTTTATTTTAACCGCTTGCCGACCAGCGCACAATGATGTACGTCAGCACAATGGCACGGCTGCGCAAATGGGCGTACCTTTACGTCCCCTTTAAATCGTGGGCTAGTGGGCGTGCGCAAATGCCGCAGCGTGCCGCGTGTCCACCGGTGGCCTGCAATCGTGACACGGAGAGGCAGAACGGGGAGATGTAAACAAGGCATTTCCCTGTTCTGCCTAGCAACATGACAGGGATCTACTGCTCCCAGTGATCGGAAGCAGTGATCGCTGTCATGTTCTAGTGAGCCCACCCCCCTACAGTTAGAACACAGTGAGGTAACACAGTTAACCCCTTGATCGCCCCCTAGTGCTTAACCCCTTACCTGCCAGTGTCATTTACACAGTAATTAGTGCATTTTATAGCACTGATCCCTGTATAAATGTCACTGGTCCCAAAATAGTGTCAAAAGTGTCCGATGTGTCCGCTGCAATGTCCCAGTCACGATAAAAATCACAGATCGCTGCCATTACTAATAAAAAAAAATAATAATAAAAATGCCATAAATCTATCCCCTATTTTGTAGACAATATAACTTTTGCACAAACGAATCAATATACGCTTATTGCGATTTTTTTTTTTTTTACCAAAAATATGTAGAAGAATACACATTGGCCTAAACTGAGGAAGAAATTCGTTTTTTATATATTTTTTGGGATATTTATTATAGCAAAAAGTAAAAAATAGTGCTTTTTTTTCAAAAATGTTTTGTTTATAGCGCAAAAAATAAAAACCGCAGAAGTGATCAAATACCACCAAAAGAAAGCTCTGTTTGTGGAAAAAAAGACATAAATTTTTTTGGGTGCAAAGTTGCACGACCGTGCAATTGTCAGTTAAAGTGACGCAGTGCCGTATTGCAAAAAGTGCTCTGGTCAGGAAGGGGGTAAATCCTTCCGGGGCTGAAGTGGTTAAGGTCCCTGGCATATGATTTGCTATATACAGTAAACACAGGTTTACTCAGATTCTGCTCCTTTAGTTAGCTACTTCATTAGGCAGCCACAGAAAACCATTACTACCATGCATAAAGATCACTGACTGGCAGTACAGAAAAAGAAAATATTTTACATGTACAATATATTGTCAAGTATTGGGACTAGTGCCTTTACACACACATGAACTTTAATGGCATCCCAGTCTTAGTCTGTAGGGTTCTATATTGAGTTGGCCCACCCTTTGTAACTGTAACAGCTTCATCTCTTCTGGGAAGGCTGTCCACAAGGTTTAGGAGCGTGTCTATGGGAGTGTTTAACCATTCTTCCAGAAGTGCATTTGTGAGGTCAGGCACTGATGGTGGACGAGAAGGACTGGCTCGCAGTTTTAGCTCTAATTCATCCCAAATTCTGGGGTCATTGAACACAGAAAAGAAATAGGAATGCTTTAGGAGCATATTAAATAAAGGTATCACGCAGTGCATTCCAATGGGCAATAAATATAGAAGAGCAAAAATTAAACCTGGGTGGTTAAACCGTAATGTGAGTAGCCTCATCAAGGAGAAAAGTACGGCCTTTAAAAAATATAAAGGGAATGGGTCAACACCGGCATTCCTGTACTACAAGGTATGCAACAAGAAAATTTAAATCGCTAGAAAAGATTACGAGAGACACATAGCGGAAGAAAGTAAAATGAACCCAAAAAAGTTTTTTTTGATATATTAACAGTAAAAAGACAAAAACTGAGCACATTGCACACTTAAAAGATGAGGATGGGAGGATGGTTACAGATGACACAAAGAAGGCAACTGTACTAAATGCCTTCATCTCCACAGTTTTTACGCAAGAAAAAGAAGGGTTTACCGATAGCAACTGTAGAGTTAGTGGCACAAAACACGACACCTACGTAGCTAACAGAGGTCATAGTCAAAGATAGACTTAGTAGGCTCAACACAAAAAAATCACTGGGACCAGATGGCTTACACCCGCGAGTCCTCAGAGAACTCAGTCAAGTTATAGCCAGACCATTGTTCCTGATCTTTGTGGACAGCATAATGACAGGATTCGTTCTAGGTGATTGGAGAAAAGCTAATGTGGTACCAATATTCAAAAAAGGACAGAGACATATTCCATGGAATTATAGGCCAGTCAGCCTAACATCAGTAGTGGGTAAATTATTGGAGGGGATGTTTAGGGACTGTATCCAAAGTTTTACTGAGGAGAAGAATAGCATTAGTGGTAATCAGTATGAATTTATGAGGGGACGTTCCTGCCAGACCAATCTGCTAACATTCTACGAGGAATTGAGCAGCCATCTAGATATGGGGAGGGTGGTGGATGTGGTCTATCTGAACTTTGCAAAAGCATTTGATACAGTCCCCCATAAAGGCTTAATTTACAAGCTAAGGTCTGCAGGCTTAGACCATAGGGTTTGTCCTTGGGTAAAAAACTGGTTACAGGGACGGGTCCAAAGGCTAGCGATAAATAACATGTACTCTGACTGGTCTGGAGTAGTGAGTGGGGTACCCCAAGGTTCTGTCTTGTGACCAATTCTATGCAGCATGTTCATAAAAGACATAGAGGATGGCATAAGTAGTTAAGTCTCAGTATTTGCGGATGACACAAAGTTAAGCAGAGTAATAAACTCTCATCAGGACATGGAAATTTTGCAGAATGACCTGAATAAAATAAAGGAGTGGGCAGACAAATGGCAAATGAGATTTAATGTGGAGAAATGTAAAGTAATGCACTTGGAGTCAAAAAACATAAATGTAAAATATTCACTAGGTGGAGTACAGCTGGGTGAGTCAAGGATATAGAAGGATCTAGGGGTACTAGTAGATGACAGGTTGTGCAACAGCATGCAGTGCCAAGCTGCAGCTGCCAAAGCCAGCAGAATATTAGCATGCATAAAAAAGGGGATATACTTCAAGGACAAAACCATAATTCTGCTACTTTATAAAACTCTGGTTAGGCCTCATCTGGAGTTTTCAGTCCAGTTCTGGTCACCAGTCCTCTGATGGGATGTTCTGGAGCTGGAGAGTGTCCAAAGAAGGGCAACAAAACTAATAAGTGGACTGGAGGACCTCAATTATGAGGAAGGTATAATGTAAAAAAGACCGCGCTGACCTAAAAAGTAGACCTAAAATATATAAAGCAGGCTGCAGTAATAGGGAGATAACCAAATAACAGAGAACAGAAAAAAACTGCGCCACAACATGTAATTAAAAAAGAACTAATGAAATTAAACTTTAAACAGGATAGTAACTGAGTGGGATTTCACAGGCATATTAGTAGTCCATAGAAGAGGGCAAAAAAGATGGTGAACAGAAGTCTATGTAATCTATGATGAATCCACTTCTTCACGATACCACCTTAGTGCACACAAATCCAACAGGTGAATCCCACCACCAGTAATCGAAGCTGCTTACCAGAGAGCAGCTATCAGAAAGCACAGCTCCTCATACACAGGATATAACGTCCAGCACCACACTTCCCCAGATGAATAAAGCACAAGCCTCAAAACTCAGCAGTCAGTAGATGCTCGGCGATCAATGGGTAACATCATGGACCATGTGGATTAAAATGAGGAGACCATAGCGTGATACAGTAAAAGCAATGGGTTTTAATAAGAAACAAGCAGTACAAAGTACTCACATTTGAGCAGATAAGTAACGCTTTTTTTAAAAATGCCGGCCGGCATGCATGGAGCCCTTCCTCCTCGTCTCAGGCGCGGTGACGTCACTGCACGTCCTCCCAGATGCATTTCATCTTCATAAGACGTTTTCAATGGAAACGTCTTATGAAGATGAAATGCATCTGGGAGGACGTGCAGTGACGTCACCGCGCCTGAGACGAGGAGGAAGGGCTCCATGCATGCCGGCCGGCATTTTTTAAAAAAGCGTTACTTATCTGCTCAAATGTGAGTACTTTGTACTGCTTGTTTCTTATTAAAACCCATTGCTTTTACTGTATCACGCTATGGTCTCCTCATTTTAATCCACATGGTCCATGATGTTACCCATTGATCGCCGAGCATCTACTGACTGCTGAGTTTTGAGGCTTGTGCTTTATTCATCTGGGGAAGTGTGGTGCTGGACGTTATATCCTGTGTATGAGGAGCTGTGCTTTCTGATAGCTGCTCTCTGGTAAGCAGCTTCGATTACTGGTGGTGGGATTCACCTGTTGGATTTGTGTGCACTAAGGTGGTATCGTGAAGAAGTGGATTCATCATAGATTACATAGACTTCTGTTCACCATCTTTTTTGCCCTCTTCTATGGACTACTAATATGCCTGTGAAATCCCACTCAGTTACTATCCTGTTTAAAGTTTAATTTCATTAGTTCTTTTTTAATTACATGTTGTGGCGCAGTTTTTTTCTGTTCTCAATTATGAGGAAGGGCTGCTAACACCAAATGTATTCTCGCAGGATAAAATACGCTTTAGAGGAAATATGATAGCGATCTACAAATATCTCAATTGGTATCCCAGCATAAGAAATAAACTATTCTGTCATAGGAAGTGTAAAAGGACACGGGCCACACAAGGAGACTGAGAAGAAGCGGTTTAACCTTAAACTTCATAGGGGGTTCTTCACTAATTGGGCAATAAGGATATGGAACTCTCTCCCACAATTGGTGGTGGCTGTGGGGAGTATGGATATCTTTAAAAGTCTTAAAGGACACAACATACAGGGATATGGGGTAAAGCATTATAGACACTGATACATATGCACCCACACAGGTTGAACTGGGTGAACTATTGTCTTTTTTCAGCCTAACCTACTATGTAACTATGTAACTTAAACCATTAAAATTTGTTATCCTATAGAGAACATCTAGAAATGTTATTTGTACCTAAGCAGTACCTTAACCACTTGCCGACCGGCGCACGACGATATACGTCGACAGAATGGCACGTACAGGCAGGAGGGCGTATATATACGTCCCTCCTTTAGCCTGTCCGTGCCATCGGGAGCGCGCCGGGAGCGGCGCGCTCCCGCGCCGGTCGGGACCCCCCTGAGTCCGATCGCGTTCCCCGCGGACTCGATCGCCGCGGGGACCCCCGCGATCGTCTCACGGGGCGGCTGAACGGGGAGATGCCGAGATAAACAGCATCTCCCCGTTCTGCCTAGCAACTAGTGACGCCGTTCTCTGCTCCCTGTGATTGGAGCAGAGATCAGCATTCACTAGCTGACAGCCACGCCCCCCCCACAGTAAAAAACACACCCCTAGGCATACTTAACTCTTTCACTGCCCCCTTGTGGTTAACCCCTTCACTGCCAGTGTCATTTATACAGAAATCAATGCATTTAAATGCATTAATTGCTGTAAAAATGACAATGGTCCCAAAAATGTGTCAAAAATGTCCGATGTGTCCGCCATAATGTTGCAGTCACAAAAAAAAATCGCAGATCTCCGCCATTAATAATAAAAAAAAAATATTAATAAAAATGCTATAAAACTATCCCCTATCTTGTAAACGCTATAACTTCTGCGCAAACCGATCAATAATCGCTTATTGCGATTTTTTTTACCAAAAATATGTAGAAGAATACGTATCGGCCTAAACTGAGGAAAAAAAATGTTTTTTTATATATTTTTTGAGGATATTTATTATAGCAAAAAATAAAAAATAATGCATTTTTTTCAAAATTGTCGCTCTATTTTTGTTTATAGCGCAAAAAAATAAAAACCGCAGAGGCGATCAAATACCACCAAAAGAAAGCTCTATTTGTGGGAAAAAAGGACGTCAATTTTGTTTGGGAGCCACGTCGCACGACCGCGCAATTGTCAGTTAAAGCGACGCAGTGCCGAATCGCAAAAAGGGGCCTGGTCCTTTGGCTGCAAATTGGTCCGGTCTGAAAGTGGTTAATGAAATGTACCTTTTGTCTTGAAAAATATCAGCACACTTCTTGGTATATGAATGTGCCCGGGTACTCCTCAGGGTATGTCTGCTATGTGAGAGACACTGCTGCCTGGATTTGGAGTGAGATTTAGTGAAGTCACTACTGGTGAGAAAGCTGTACATGAGAAACTTCACAGCAAGCATCTCCTGCTTCTGCTTCAATCATTCTGGGGAATTGTGCTTTCTGCACCTGTCCTACTGCTTTTAGAAAATTACCCCACCAGTCATAAGACACCTATCATTAGGGGAGCAGCTCTGATATGATATCATAATACTTATAACACTACTATTTCAAGTTCATTAATCCAATAAAAAGCATATTTTAAATCCAATAAAAACAATCAATGTTTCCATCCAGTGTGATGGCCGACCTTTTTCAATGTGTCCATCACTGCATTGTTTGTGAGTATTCTGGCCTTTGTTGTACTCTGAATAAATGTACTTGACTAGAATACTGTGCAATTAAGTTTTTATGATATCCTGATTTGATGAGAGTCTGCCTTATGCCGCGTACACACGAAGGGACTATCCCGCGGGATTATCCGCTGGACCGAAGTCCAACGGATAATCCCCTCGTGTGTGGGCGCCGGCGGACTTTTTGGCGCCAAAGTCCGGCGGACTTTTTGGCGCCGAAGTTTTAAGTTTTGTTTTAAAATTATCCGCTGGACTTGGCAGTCCGGCGGACAATCCCGCCGTGTGTAGTATGGTCCGGCGTACCAAAAAGGACGCATGCTCAGTAGCAAGTATGTCACGGACTCGCTCGGTCTTGTAAAACTAGCCTTCGTTTTGAAGCTATCACAATCGTCACGCTGCTGATTCTTTTTAGATATTTTCTGACAGCGGAATTTGTATGTTATCGTACTTGAAGAATGATTTTGCCTTGCTGCTTGTATATTCACGCAGAGTCCTCCCGAACGTTTTTTCTTCAGCATTCTTTAGTGAAGTTATATATTTGTAGATATATCTATATATATATATCTATCTATATATATATATATATATATATATATATATATATATATATATATATATATATATATCCAAATCACCAAATTAAAAATATATATATATATCTAAATTAACAGAAAACTATATATATCTATATATATATATATATATATATATATATCTATATATATCTATATATATATATATATATATATATATATATATATATATATATATATATATATATATAGATAGATATATATATATAGATATATACGTATATATATATATATATATATATAGATATATAGATATATATATATATATATATATATATATATATATATATATATATATATATCTCTATTTAGATATATTTTATTATTTGTTGGTTAGCAAAAGGATTTGGTATTACACATGATAAAATTGTGGAGTCAGCAGAGCTTGCCCTTAATTCAGATCTTAACCCTCACCTTTCCAGCGACTGCACTTGCAGTTCCATTGAAGTTGCACTTTACACTTGTATTGTCAAATGAATGTGCGTTTTGGAAATGCCCTCCATATAATTTAGACATGTACCTGCCTACTCCTAAATAAACTATGTTTTTGAATAACAAGCACGTATATCATTATTTTCAGGAAATTAAATTACCATTTATTGTGGTTTAAACAAACAAGGCAAAACAAAATAGGAAGGCAACACTGGAGCCACTTTGAGATTTGGTGAAGACTTTTTGCCCCAACGGCAGACATCAAGTTTGTGAAGCCAAAAATTAAGCTTGGGCATATTTGATACAATATAGGGAGCACAAGAAGATTGTCCAGGAATCACACAGACCAGGAACAGCAGCAGATGACATCTATGTCCCCAAGCTGTGGCACTACAACAGCCTGTGTCTTCTGTGAGACCAGACTGAAGCCAGGCAATCACTTCCGACTCTTCCCACCACGCTGCCCTGCACTCTTCCCTGCAGTCTTCCCTGCACGCTTCCTTGGAGGCTGACTTGTGGTAGGAGGAGGAGGAGGAGGAGGAGGAGGAGAAGAAGGAAGAGGAGGAGGAGGAGGAGGAGTAGTTGCTGTTGGGCCTTCATGTGTCAGGCGGGTGGATTCTGTTAAATGACCCCTCAAACCCCCCTTAAGAGCTTCAAAAAATAGGCCCTCGCACAGGTGCCGTTGGCCCTTCTCCATTTCCAGCAACCTGCTGGCCAAGTAGGTTGCATAGGCCTCTTCTGGAAAGGGGGGTCTTTGGAGAATCTCACTCGCCTGCCGAATAAGGTTGAGTGATTCCTCCTCAACCATGCTCATCCTCCTGGGCCTTCTTGGGGGTAAGCGCAGGGGTGGAGGTAGACTTCTTACAGTCTGGCTGACAGTCTGGCTCGTGCTGGGCCCAGCCACCTCCTGGCTCTCGCTGGTCATGGCCTCCTCCTCCATACCACTTGTCCCGGCATCATCCTGGGTCAGCTCATCCTGTGTGCAAATAAAATCAAAAATCAAACACATGTTTTTTGGTTTATGGCCTCCTCAATCATACAATTGTAAAATTATGAACGTTCAGATAAATTTAAAAAAAAATCCAAAAGGCTATCATTTGGACCCCTGCATTTTCCAAGCAGATCACCAATGTTTTATAAGGCATTTTTGGCCACTACTGGATGTATGTATACACTATATATGTATCGATGTGTAGCACCAACACTTTTTAGAAGTGTGCTCAATTTTTTGCTTTTTTTTTTTTTTTTTTCCCAATTCTGAGTTCAGGGTGTTAATTGTTTCACATTTTTACGTTGACATCATTAATAATATTCACCCAATCACTATTTAGGCTACAAAATATATACCTGGCTCCAGCTGGGCGCATCAGCCTGCTCCAAGGTGGAGGGGTCTTCTCCTTCCGTGGAAGCCTCAGCTGGGGTGGAGGGAAGAGTGGAGGGAAGGGTGGAGGGAAGAGTGGAGGGAAGGGTGGAGGGAAGAGTGGACAGTGATTGCCTGGGTTCCATCTGGTCACTTAGAAAAGCCAGTTGGTTGTAGTACCACAGCTTGGGTACATAAACATTCTCTGCTGCTGCTCCTGATCTGACTGATTCCTCAATCTTCTTGCGCTCCCGCTTGTACATGTGCCTCAAACTAGAAATTCTGGCTTCAACAAACTTGATGTCTGCGTTGGGGACTTGAGTCTTCACAAAATCCAAAAGTGGCCCCAGTGTTACCTTCCGGACATCCCTATTTCCATATAAGGGGTTCTTGAGCTGCCACAGGTTGGCATTTTTCCGGTACAGCGCAATAAATTCGGACATGAACTCCTGATCCTTAAATGGGTTTAACTGTGCTGCTGACATGTTTGTTTCTGTTTTGTTAGTAATGGCAATACAAAAGACCAAAAACACAAATGTTACTAAAAACGCACATCCAGTTTTTCAAACAAAACATTACACAACACACCCACACACAGGCAGCAACACACCCACACAGGCAGCAACCCCTACACACAGGCAGCAACACACCCACACACAGGCAGCAACACACCCACACAGGCAGCAACCCCTACACACAGGCAGCAACACACCCACACACAGGCAGCAACACACCCACACAGGCAGCAACCCCTACACACAGGCAGCAACACACCCACACACAGGCAGCAACACACACATATCCTTAAAAAATGCAGGCCCAAAACCCAATAAACCACAGTAATGCATCCTAGAAAACACTTACCTTCGTACAGAGCGCTCGCTACTTCCGTTCGGGAACACGTGGGGGCCCTCAAACAGCCTTATATACACTGCGCACGCGTCGAAGTCCGCCTGCGTCCTCCGCGTCGCCCGCCCATGACGTTCCTCCTGACGAGTATTCCCCGCCCCGCTTCCCCTCGTTGCATTGTGGGTGAATAAATACATGAAGATGGCGGACACATTCTCAGCCAGTAGCGCGGAGGAAAGCCCAGAAGCCCACGCATCCAGCAGCAGATATAAGGCCACCAATATGGCCTTTGAAGAGATGGTGGAGATGGTGGACATCCTCCAAAGGGAAGATTACGACGGGGAAAATGGCCCGTACCCTCGACCCAACTTGCGCAAGGACAAGATTCTCACTACAGTCGTCAGCACCCTGGAGCATAAGTTCGGCGTACGAAGGGGCAAGGATCAACTGCGCAAGCGATGGTCCGACATCAAATCCAGGGAGCACGATCAGTACAGGAGAATTCGAAAAGCCATCAAAAAAAGTAAGTCAAGCACGTGCGCTACTATGGTTATACTTGATATGTCTAATCTTGCGCAGATGTTATTAGCATTCGCACGTGAAACTTGCACAGATGTTATTAGCATTCGTACGTGAAACTTGCGCAGATGTTATTAGCATTCGTATGTGAAACTTGCGCAGACGTTATTAGCACTCGTACGTGAAACTTGCGCAGATGTTATTAGCATTCGTACGTGAAACTTGCGCAGATGTTATTAGCATTCGTACGTGAAACTTGCGCAGATGTTATTAGCATTCGTACGTGAAACTTGCGCAGACGTTATTAGCACTCGTACGTGAAACTTGCGCAGATGTTATTAGCATTCGTACGTGAAACTTGCACAGATGTTATTAGCATTCGTACGTGAAACTTGCGCAGACGTTATTAGCACTCGTACGGGAAACTTGCGCAGATGTTATTAGCATTCGTACGTGAAACTTGCGCAGATGTTATTAGCATTCGTACGTGAAACTTGCGCAGACGTTATTAGCACTCGTACGTGAAACTTGCGCAGATGTTATTAGCATTCGTACGTGAAACTTGCGCAGATGTTATTAGCATTCGTACGTGAAACTTGCGCAGATGTTATTAGCATTCGTACGTGAAACTTGCGAAGACTTGATGAAACTTCGTTTGTCTTGATAAAGTTGATTCAGTTTACCTGGCTTTGGGTTGTTGGAGTTGTAAGGTTGTTTATTATTGTCACTATCTATACTATTACTGCTGTAGTAAGGGTTTTCTGGGTAACTTACACAGGGACTCCAGAAGATGTTTTGGGGGGGGGATAAATCTGTTAAGCAGGGTGTCAAGCTCCAAATTCCAAAAAAATGCTCAGCATCTACAAATACTGTAGGTGATGACTTTTCTAAGAAGTACACTTACCTGTCCCTTGGATGCTGCAGCTACAATCTTTGATATTGTAATCATGAAATTAATCTTTGCGGCTTCACTTCCCGGGTCACTATTGGGCATGCGCCAGTTGCGCAATGCAATAGGACTGGTCCGCGCTAGCTCTGGGACCCCTGTGTGTCCCAGCAGACAGCACGGTGGGACGGGATGTGGCGTATACTTCTGTGGGAGTCTATGGCCGGATGTGTGTGCAAATACCTGCCTTACACAGGTATCTGCAACCCCTCCCCCCTAAAAGGTTCCAAATAAGACACCACAGGGGTGCAGGGATACAATGAGCGGAAGTTCAACTTTAGGGTTGAAGGCCGGTTTAAGTATTGGAGTTTCATTAGATAGAGATTTCAATTCTGTATTCAAGTAGGATCTTCTAACAAACTGCTAATAATTGGACAACACTTTGAAACAATGTTTAATAATCATATTTCGGCACTCAAATATCAGTGTGATTAAAAGTGTACCTTTGTGTTCCATTACCATAGGGGGCAAAAGACTCAGACGTCACTCCGAACATCCCAGGACCTCCCGGCCTCACCAGACTAATTGGGCAGTTAGCCCAAGCCCACGCGTGGATGTGGAGGAAGAGGTGCTTGAAGTGGAGCAAATCTGCACCCCACCAAGTGAGTGTCTGAGAACACAGATTGAGCTACTAAATTAAGGTCTGCATGTTTTTGACACTTTTTTTCTTGTGTTTTATCTACCCAACTTTTAGGTGATGATGATCTGGTTGTGGAAGGACAAGCTGCGGAGCCATTTTCCACAGACAGTGCCCACAGGCTTATTGGCCAGATCATGGCCTGGAATCTGCAGCTGGAAAACATGCAGAAGGAGATGGCCACCATGCAGCAGGGAATGAAGGACATGATTGATGTTTTGGGGAGAATCTAAAGACCCCTTTTCCATTTCCTAACATCAATCATGTCCTTCATTCCCCTTTTGATCCGCTATTTGTTAAAAAATTTTAGAGGCCAAATTTTTTATATGCACATGGTGTGTCAACATGTGCTATGTGCCATCAGGGGATCTCAATGGACGCATTTTGTGTTTGCAACCCCTAATGCTAGTAGGTGAGAGGGAAGGGGTTTCACACACAAAACACGTCCATTGATTCCCCATGATGGGACAGAGCACATGTTGACATTACCCATTTTCAAGTTAAATTTGTGTGCATATTCTAAATTTGGCTTCTACTGTACATGGGTTACCTGTTGAACTTTGTAAGTTCCCTACTTTTACATTGTGTAAATATTTTAGAATGCTAACCAAAAAATGTTTACGATTTTAAACCATGTTTTTATGTTTGGTTAAAAAAAAAAGTCAAAAAAAAAAAAAAAATGTGGTGAGAAAAAAACCAAAAAAATATTAAAATTAAAAAAAAACTAAAAAAAAAAAAAAAAAGGTTTGGATGTGCACTATAAAAAAAAAAAAAATGTTTGCACAAATTAAACAATGTGTGGCTTCTTCTTTTTAAATACTACCAGTTTGACCAAAACATGTTGTGGTTCATTGACAAAGGGGCTTATTTACTAAACGCAAACCAAGTTTGCCACTATTAATAAGTGCACTAGGACAACATATAAAACAGGCAAAACAATACGAAAAAACCAATCTTTCAAACATAAATAACTGTATTTATTCTTTCAAAATAAATGATGTTTTAAGGGTCTGCTGCCATTGCAATGGCCCCCCTACCATTAAAATAATTTAAATAGCGGTCTCGCACTTGCTGTGCTGATTGTGGGGCCAAACCAAGACGGCGATTATCCAGCCCTGTCATCTCGCCTTCCACTCCGGCCTCAGGCCCTATAGGTAGTGTGTAGCTTCCAGAATGTTTCCGTAGATAATTGTGCATTACACAGCATGCAAGAATAATAGCATTGAGTTTGTACTCTGCCAGATGTATTGATGTTAACAGCAATCTGAAATGGTTGGCCATAATTCCAAAGGCATTTTCCACAACCCTTCTTGCTCTGGCCAACCTAAAATTAAAAATCCTCCTCTCAGGGGTGAGGGATCTTTGGGGAAATGGCCTCATCAGGTGGTCACCCAGACCGAACGCCTCGTCGGCTATGAAAACAAAGGGGAGTCCCTCCACATTCTCTTCATCTGGTGGCAGCTCCAGGCCACCAGTCTGGAGACGATGGCCGAACTCCGTCTGGTTGAAGACTCCTCCATCCGACATCCGGCCGTTTTTCCCCACATCCACATAAAGAAAGTCATATTGTGCCGACACCACCGCCATCAACACTATACTATGGAACCCCTTATAATTCCAATAGTAAGACCCCGAATGGGGTGGGGGCACAATTCGGACATGTTTCCCGTCAATCGCCCCTCCGCAGTTGGGAAAGTCCCAACGGGCAGCAAACTGGGAAACCACAGTCTGCCATTCCTGTGGCATGGAAGGACACTGTGAAGTCAAACAGAAAGATACAATTCTAATTAAAAACAAGGCAAAACACCAAACTAAATCAAAGAAATTAACAAACAATTTGGGACAACATATGTATTTATTTTGTTAGTCCTTTAAATAAAGCAAAAAGATTAAGGATAAGGGACAAATCTCTGATTGATGACCCCTCTGATGACCCAGAGAAGATAATAATGGGGATGTGGGTGGGGAGTAATTAATTGTAAGGTCACACAATACACATGCAATTAATTAAACAGGGTGTGAGTGGGGGGGGTTAATTACAAGCTGACCAAAACCACATGCAATTAATTAAACAGGGTGTGAGTGGGGGGGGTTAATTACAAGCTGACCAAAACCACATGCAATTAATTAAACAGGGTGTGAGTGGGGGGGGGGGGTTTTAATTACAAGCTGACCAAAACCACATGCAATTAATTAAACAGGGTGTGAGTGGGGGGGTTAATTACAAGCTGACCAAAACCACATGCAATTAATTAAACAGGGTGTGAGTGGGGGGGGGGGGGGGTTAATTACAAGCTGACCAAAACCACATGCAATTAATTAAACAGGGTGTGAGTGGGGGGGGGGGGTTAATTACAAGCTGACCAAAACCACATGCAATTAATTAAACAGGGTGTGAGTGGGGGGGTTAATTAGAAGCTGACCAAAACCACATGCAATTAATTAAACAGGGTGTGAGTGGGGGGGTTAATTACAAGCTGACCAAAACCACATGCAATTAATTAAACAGGGTGTGAGTGGGGGGGGTTAATTACAAGCTGACCAAAACCACATGCAATCAATTAAACAGGGTGTGTGTGTGGGGGGGGGGGGTTAATTACAAGCTGACCAAAACCACATGCAATCAATTTAAAAATGAGGGGCAAGGGGGGTGAAAGGGGTGAGGGGCAAGGGGGGTGAAAGGGGGGTGAGTAAAGCAGTACAATGGAGCTGGTAAGATACATTTTAACCAAAGAAAGTGACTAGGCTAGGGGTGTTTAGGGGGCCAAGATTCCATGCTGGGGAGGTTGGTGCAAGGAAATATGCATGTGACCCACTAAATAATACATTCTTAAAGCAATTTCGATAAGTCAACCATAAAATACTATACAAAAAACTAAAATAATAAAATATACAGGAATAGGGGACATTCATAGAATAGTCCTATCATGGTAATTAGCTAATGATGACATTGATGCACTACATTAGCAAACATACAAGACATAGGTAATTTGAAAATAGAAGACTTACCTTAATGTATTCCTCCTGCAGGACGTGGATAATGGCAGAACAGGTCTCTGGAATAATGAGCCCCAGAGCCTGGGGGGAGATGCCTGTCGTGAACTTGAGGTCCTGCAAGCTTCTCCCCGTCACCAAGTAACGCAACGTGGCGACTAGCCTCTGCTCCGCAGTGATGGCTTGCCGCATGCAGGTATTCTGCCTGCTAATATAAGGGGACAGCGAAGCCAACAGACGGTGAAAAATGGGGTCCGTCATCCTGAGATAATTCCTGAAATCATCAGGATTATTCTCACGGATCTCACGGAGCAAAGGCATGTGCGAGAATTGGTCACGCTGGCGCAACCAATTCTTGGTCCATGAACTCCTCCTCACCCTGTTCATGGACTGGGCTCGGGCCAAGGTGTTAACCGCAACACCGAGCCCCTGCACAGCACGAACTCGTTCCCGAGTACGTCCACACTCCATGGCTTCAAAACGGTCGGCTGATCAAACAAACAACTTAACCGAACGCACTGAAGAACAGCAAGGCCTATGAAGAACGACCTGAAAAACAGGAACGAGCGGACCAGAACGGCCTGAGAACAGGTAGGAACTGATCCACACGCACTGAAAGACAGATACAAACCTCACAAGCACAAACTGAACGGCAGAAGGGAGCGAATTAAGCAGAAGTCTGAGAAGCGCGAATCGTCTCTAACCAAACGTCAACTAACACGCGATACACACGAGATTAGCTGACGGTGCCCAAAGGGTGTCGTTTGGGATCTCGAGCTTCCTTTTTCTAGTCCCGTCGTACGTGCTGTACGTCATCGCGTGAACCGCCGGACTTTTTGCGTGATCGTGTGTGGTCAAGTCCGTTCGCTTTTTAGTCCAGCGGACCCAGCTGCAAAGTCCAGCGGATTGTCCGCTGGACTTAGGTCCGCCGGCAAAAGTCCGCACGTGTGTACGCGGCATAAGGAGGATCCTATTGGTGTTCAGGCAATCTATCTCCCCATGTGTATGATGAAATCCAAGAGAGGAGTTTCAAGTGTGTTTGACTGCTTTTGATTAAGCAGTCCACTTATTGGGGTAAGAGCCAGTGTGAACCCTTCCCTTTTGGTGACGGATACTTTCAGGCACTTTAACTTTGTACTACACCTATTGGACTGTTTTTGTGGAGATGTCATATTTTCTCAACATTGGGACTTTGTATTACGTTTTAGAGCTGCACTTTGTAATTTATGTTATTTTGTCTTTTTGCCAGGAGATTTGTGTCAGCAGCTGTGTTGCTATTATTAATGTTATCATTCCCTAGCATGGATATTTTTGTTTTTTATTTTCTTAAGTCCATTAATGCTTTTACTATGATACCTTGGGGGAATAACAAGCCAGCACCAGTGTTCTTACAACATCATCTTCAGATGCAGGTACAGGCCCAGTCATAGCATTTTTAGATCTAATATTTCCTATTCTGCCTTGCTGTGTACAGTGTAAACTTACTTCTTTAATTGGAAAACATAACTTGTGCACTTTGGATTTCATCGAAAAGGTCAGGTTGGCATTAGCCAGGTAAAAAATGGTTCATAATACAATCTAAAATTCTGTTATAACATGGCTTTTTTTTTCTTGGAAGGTATTCTGTTTTCCCATTGCAGAAGCGTTTTCAACAAAATAGGTAAATAAATAAAAAAAATGAAAGTGTAACCTGCATATTTTGATGTCTAAGATGAACATATACTGCGATTCCTGGCTAAAATGTGCTAGCTCAGTCAGACATAAGTGGCAGAATGCCTGTCTGTTATATTGCTACTTAAGGAGATGTATGCAAATAATCGTATTCCGTTTCTACATTACTATAAAAAACTGCTAAAGCACAAATTTTCATTTCATGTTTGCGGCATAAAATTTTGCTTATTACCATACTGTCAAAAATTGAATGTTTCTGTCTTACCTATTAAATTTGAAAAAAAGTTTGGAATGACATGCATAAAACATTAAACTTAAAAATAAATAAATAAATCATTTAATAGATCAATACATACATACCGTATATACTCGAGTATAAGCCAAGTTTTTCAGCACATTTTTTTGTGGTGAAAATGCCCCCCTCGGCTTATTCTCGAGTCAAGCACTTTTCTGCAGCAGAGAATTACATTTTCTGACCCGACTTTGGGGGATTGGGTCCCTAGCACCAAGTGGCCCTGAGATACAGGGCCCCAAAGTCGGTTGGAAAATGTCATTCTCTGCTGCAGAAAAGTGCTTGACATTTTCCGACCCGACTTTGGGGCCCCGTATCTCGGTGTGCAAGATATTTGGTGTATTTGGTGTGCAAACACAGTTGAACTAGCACTACAACATATCCAATTGGGTTCCTAGCACCAAGTGGCCCCGAGATACAGGACCCCAAAGTTGGTCAACCGTGTCCATCTGCAGAAATTTCATTTTGGGACCCTTTGGGTCCAGAGACCCCAAATTTTGTGAGTGATGCACAGTGAGTGATGCAAATGGGCACAGTGAGGCTGCAAATGGGCATTGTTGACCCTCTATTTTCACTTACAGTAGCTGCGCATTTCTCACCCTAGGCTTATACTCGAGTCAATACAATTTCCCAGTTTTCTGTGGTAAAATTAGGTGCCTCGGCTTATATTCGGGTCAGCTTATACTCGAGTATATACGGTACATAAGCAAATACATATTAGCATTTTTTGGGTTCTTGCTATCACAGATAAGAATTATACAGAATTAATACTATATACAGTGTATGTATATATATATATATATATATATATATATATATATATATATATATATATATATATATATATATATATAATGTCAGGATATTTGAAAGATTACTTAAGTCAGGGATATCAACTGTTGTATGACAGTGCCTCCAATATGAAAATAAATGATTAAATATAATTACGCTGACCAATTAATGATTCCCTGAAATTCAGGCTCTGTGCAGATATTCTTAAGCACAATAAAATTATGTGAAAGTATGGACTACGATAATAGAAAAATAAATTGAGATTTATTTTGCAATGAAGTCACTAACAATCATGGATAGCAGAAGAATTCTTAGTATGATGTAGACACAGCAATTCAATTTTACAACGAAATTCCTTAAAGTGGATGTAAACCTGATTCATGAAATTTGACCTAAGCACATATATATGTAGTGTTTTCTTATCTCTCTCCAAGGCCCTGAGTCCCGTGTATTTCTGCCGTTTCATTCCTCTGTTATCAGCATTATAAATTTTGACAAGTTCTCTGACAACGGAGATAAAAACAGCCTGGAATTTGTGTCAGGGGGAGTGCTATAAATAGATTAGCAGAGAGCTGGTCTATTCAAAAGCAAAGCTCTGAAAGTATCTTCTTTCCTTTGCGGTGTGGGGGGTGCCTTTCCTCCAATCAGCTGTCACACAGTGTATGCCAAGAATCCACTTGAAGAGGAGCTTGGCTGGAGATCAAGGTGGAGATCAAGAGAAACCTCAAGGTGGATGGATCTGAATCAAGAAATGGGAGGAGCCCCCATCCTCTCTCTAAGCTTCCTCTTTTATTTCCCAATATCTGCCTTAATTAGGGATCATCCCAGAGGGCAAAGTTTGTTATATTCGTTCGCTTCTAAATTGGGGAGTAAGAATACAGATTAAAGTGATTGTAAACCCACATGAGAAAAAAAAAGACCTGCAAGACAAAGGCATAATGAGCTAGTATGCATAGCATACTAGCTCATTATGTAATACTCACCTGAGATCAAAGCCCCCGCTGCGGTGCCCATACACTTGCCGGCGACTTTTCTCCCTGGAGTTACTTCCAGGTATCGCGGCTCATAGGCAAGCGCAAAAAAACCATCACAAAGGCCTCCCGTGCATGCGCATGGGAGCTGGCGCCTGTAAGGCGGCCCACTCACTAAAGCGTCACTATCAATGGCACGTCGTCGACGCATGTTGCGTTTGCCCCACCTCCATTACCCTTCATTTTAGTGACAGGAAAGCCAAAGGGGTGGCCTGCGCGGCATACAGGGGATATCTCCTAAACTGTGCCTACCAGGTTTTCTTTGCGCTTCCCTGAGGAGATATCTGGGGGGTAGGGGAATTTCTACAGGTTGAAACCTTATTATAGGTTACCTGTGAGCAAAAAAAAAGTGGATTGTAAGGGATTACAACACGGCGTGTGTGTTTTATAATACACTTTAACTATTTATTATTTGCACCTGATTATAGCTATGATGGGAAGTAAGGGCCCTTAACCAAGTTGGCACTCTAATTTTAGAAGCCCGATCCCTAAAAAAACGTATTAAGTTTTCTAGGAATATGGAAAATGGCCAAAGGCGCTGTGATTGGCCGGAGCCGCAAAAACATCACTCCCGTGCATGCGCATGGGAGCCGCCTGTAACGGCCCACTCACTAAAGCAAATGGCACGTACGTCGACGCATGCAGATACAGGGGATATCTCCTAAACTGTGCAGGTTTAGGAGATATCTGGGGTAGCTACAGGTAAACCTTATTATAGGCTTACCTGTAGCAAAAAGTGGATTGTAAGGGATTACAACCACTTTAACTATTTATTATTTGCACAGATTATAGCTTAACCAGTTGGCACTCTAATTTTAGAAATCCCTATATTAAGTTTTCTAGGAATAAAGTGGATTTTTTTGATTCAGTCTTATAGTGGATAAATTATTTTTATCCCTAGATTGATTAAAATGTAATTTTATTTGTCTCAAAATGTCTTTATTGAAGTATAAAGCATTACAAAGTCAATCAAGGACAACTCAACAGTTTTTGGTCATGCCATTTGTAAAGTTGCTCATAAATGGGCATTACAATATTGAGTAGCAATATACTTTTTTTTAACTGAAATTGGCATACAGAGAAATCTCCATATGTTCAAAAACATATTTAAACTGAAAAGAAAGGAATAGAAACACAACATAAAAGTTCCAGCTAGCATAGAACACCACATTCAAATAAGATGCTTGGGAATAGCTGCATACTCGGGATTATGATTTAATCAGAATATGTTGTCTTGTATCAATCAAGCCACGGCTTCCAGAGTAAGTTAGCCCCTTAGTATTTGCCTAGGGAGGAGGTGAACATCATTTCATATGTGGCATGGGTGTGTATTATTTTTGTCACTTCATTGAGAGAGAGGGCCACATATCCTTTCCAGTTTCTAAGGACAATCATGCTCCCAATAGTCTTATGCCTCGTACACACGGTCGGAAATTCCGACCACAAAATCTGTCTGATTTTTTCCGACGGATTTTGTCCGACACTGGTGTTGCATACACACGGTTGGACAAAGTTGTCGGAAAATCCGATCATCCTGAACGTGGTGACGTTCGTGGCGTACGACGGAACTACGTAGAGGCTAGTAGCCAATAGCTTTGGTCTTGTAATGTGATCTGAGCATGCGTGGCACTTTGTCCGTCGGAATTCGCTACACACGATCGGAAAAAGTCCGATAGGACTTTGTTGTCGGAAAATTTGAGAGCAGGATCTCAAACTTTTTCCGTCTGAAAAAGTCCGATGGAGCCCACACATGGTCAGAATTTCCGACAACATGGTCCGATCGGCCATTTTCCGTCGGAAAATCCGACCGTGTGTACGGGGCATTAGAATATGGATAGCTATGTTTCTTAGATTTCCTGGTATAGATTCTATGCCTAGGGATAAGAGAGCCAATCCCAGTGATATTGGTACATTTATCCCCATTAAAATGTAATTTTATTTAGAGGATAGATATAGTCCTGTGTTAGTGGCATTATTTCTGATCTTTATTTTATTTTTTTTAAAACATTATCTTAAACATGAAACCCTGGCTATAAAGATGTAATTGTATCCAGTGAGCCATGTTAAAATATTAATTATTCTCCTTAAAATGGTGGGATATATTTTCCATTTCCATCTTACTTTTGAGACTGTATAGATTATGAAACACACTTATTTACTATTATAATGATTACAGGGAAAAACATAGACTTAGTAATTTTTTTGCAATCATGATTGAATTTTTTTGGATATAATGCCGTCTTATATATTTATATATTTATATATATATATATATATATATATATATATATATATACACACACACACACACATATACACACACACACACACACTATAATACAAAAGTATTGGGACACCTGCCTTTACACACACATGAACTTTAATACATTTGGCATGTGTATTCTTCCATGAAGCTTTTAGTGCTCAATGTATTTCATCCAGATCTGTGCAGTAATCCAGTATAAAACTTTGCATCTGTGCAGGAAATTCCTGTAATGGAGACCAGTCACTGTTTTGCTTTCCTGGTCTCGTCTCTGCCCCCTCCTGTCGTTTTTATCAGGCAGTTTATAGTGAGTTGGCGCCTGATGGGCTCCTCCCACAGTTCTAATCTCTACCGTGTTTCCTCGAAAATAAGACCTACTCCAAAAATAAGACCTAGCGTCATTTTCCAGCAGGGCTGGAATATAAGCCCTACCCCGAAAATAAGCCCTACTTTAAAATGCTTGTAAAATCCTATAATCCACTCTATTACAGTAGAATATAATGAACAATGTGTGTGTTTCTGTAATATAATTGGGGGGAGGAGAGCTCCGGCAGGTCACAGAAGCAGAGAGCGGCGCTATAATGAAGGTATTTGGCACAATTATATTACAGAAACACACACATTGCACATTATATACTACTGTGATAGAGTGGATTATAGGATTTTACAAGCATTTTAACTCTGTTCACACTGGGGATTCCTGTCAGAAAGGGAGAGAGAGGGGGAGAGAAGACAGCACATTACATGGTAAGACCTACCCCAAAAATAAGCCCTACTTTGTCTTTTACTGACAAAATTAATATAAAACCCAGGCTTATTTTCAGGGAAACACGGTACACTATGTACAGCAAAGTTATGATGTCACTGCTACTTTTAAAAGATAATATCTGGGTTTGCAAAATATTTGGTGCAAAGTGGCTTTATATCATGTTTTTATGCCCAACGATTAGCTTTAAATGTAAAGTACTATCTCAGTCTGTCATGTGACCAGCCTTTTGTAATCCTCTGTACAGCAGAATCTAGACTGGGAGAGTGCAGGTAATCTGATGACTCAATGCCCGCCGGCACCCACCGATTATACAGTACACAGGCAGAATGGCAATCTGCCTATGTAAACAAGGCAGATTGCCGTTCTGTCAGTAGGGAAGGTATTAATCCTGTGTTATTGCAAAGCAGGAACACAGATCTTTGCCTTCCCCTAGTCAAAGCACCTCCCACACAGTGAGAAAGCACAACCTAGGCACACAGTTAACCCTTTTATCGCCCCTGATGTTAACCCTTTCCCAGCCAGTGTCATTAGTGCAGTGACAGTGCATATTTTTTTAGCACTCATCACTGTATTTGTGTCACTGGTCCCCAAAAAGTGTCATTTAGGTGTCCGATTTGTCTGCCACAAATTGCAGTACTGCTGTAAGTCGCTGATTTCAGCCATTACTAGTAAAAAAAAATATCCCATAGTTTGTGGACGCTATAACTATGTAGCAGAATGCATATTGGCCTAAATTGATGAAGAAATTCGATTTTCTAAATTTTTTTATTGGATGTGTTTAATAGCAGAAAGTAAAAATATTGTTTTTTTTTTTCAAAAGTGTCTGCCTTTTTTTGTTTATAGGGCAAACATTAAAGACGGCAGAGGTGATTAAATACCACCAAAAGAAAGCTCTATTTGTGGGAAGAAAAGAAAATGTGAAAGTGTCTCACATGCAATTGTCAGTTAAAGTAATGCAGTGCCATATCGCCAAGAAATGGCCTAATCATGAAGGGGGGTAAATATCCTGGAGGTCAAGTAGTCAATACAACTCCCATTTGAACTTTGTATTTAGCTTTTTGCCTGGAGTTCAGCTTTCTTACCAATGTCCCTTGCTTTCTTTCTTAAAGTGTCTGCAAACCCACATCATAAAAAACTACCAATTAATGGTGTATTACATGCAGTTCATACTCACCCAGTCACTATGAGACTTGCTTTTTGTATACTGCAAAAAACCTGGTTGATCCTGCTGCTCTCTAGCTCCACCTTCTGTCCATGTTCTCAATTCAGCTAGGGCTTTTGTAGGTATGGTGGCAACTCTGCACATGCTCAGTTTTCAGTGAGTTTCTTTGCTGAGCATTTCCTCCCTATCACATCTGAGCTGTCCATGTGACTATAGAGTCACACATGTGGGTGCATAAACAGTGTTAAACGACAGCTCACTCCCTACCTCCTCCTCCATGCCCACTAACCAGTTTAACACAATGGGGATGGGATATTACATGTAGATTAATGGAGGCTTCACCTCCCTCTTATTCTAAGACATAGGCTGGAGGGTGTGACACAGCCTGTGATAACAGAAATCTGCCCATACAATGTTATTGCCAAAAAATAATACATATTTGGTTTCAAATGTATATTTGTATGACAATTTAAAACTGTTTATTGATATTAATTATTTATTTTTGCTCTCTATTCTAAAGGCTGTTTTTTTATTTTGAACATGTGAGCGGTAGCAGAGGACTACATGCTCCTCTTGCCTATGTTTCCCTGCAGACAGCCTGGGAAACATCTGGGTCATGTGACAGCTGTATATCAATTAGGAAAAACATTGTGGTGTTGCGGTCCCTCATATGCCGGGTGGTGGACAACCAGCACGGTTTTTTAGATTATTTATATTTATCTATGTTTATCATTTACTATTAGATTCATTGTTTGTCTTTTATCTATATAGAATATATGCCTAAGCTCCTGAAGAAGCGTTTCTAGGCGTAACATGTAGAGCTGAGCTACAGTACACCTCAACCAGTCTACACCAAGCTTATTCTGAATATTATTAATTACCATAATCAGGACGGTTTCTTTGAATGTACAGATTATAATTATTGGTGTAATTGGTTGTGTGAATTGTGTCATTTAGGCATTAATTATATTGTGGATGGCAAAATCTTTTTTTTTTTTAGCAATGTCTGTTTATTTTTTAATCTTAATAAAGAAGTTTCATTTTTATATTTTGTGCATTGTGGTGCCTATAAAGTCCATTTTCAATGTCCCTCTTTAGTATTTTAATTAATTAGGAAATGGCACATTCTTATTGCTCTTGTATCCACAGTGCCACCCTGTGGTGATACAAATAAACTCTTTTCTAATAGACTCTCAAGCCCATTCACATGTAATTGCTCAAGTAAAGTAGCTATGCATACGTGGCAAGGAATCTTCCCATGTTAAGGATATGTAGCCTGGTATGGTTAAAGGGCACATGCTCACCCTCCCTTCTTCTGGCCACCCAGACTGCAGGCTCATGTAGGAGTCTAGTAGAGATTTTGGGGGGCCCATGCTTTTTTTCTTGTTATTTTGCATGGGTTCCCTCTGAAATCCCACACCAGATTCTTGGAGCCTGGTATGGAATTTAAGGGGACTCCATGCCATTTTTTTTTTCATGGGGCCCCCCTAAAACTCATATCAGACATAACTGGTCTGGTATACAATTTGGGGTGCACCCTGCACATTTTTTTTACAATATCCCTGCTTTTGTTTGCATTCACCTGTCACTCCGGATCCCTTTTAGTCAGAATCCATCACATTTAGCAATATTAGTACTGCTAAATGTTTTACTTCACTCTGCCACTGGAGGTTCACTTGACTAAACAACTTATCAGTTTGGTGGTTCACACCAGATTCTTCATAGACTGTACATAGTGCTGAGATCTCCCTCATGACATTTCCTCTGCTGGTCAAATGTTCTTAGCCTAATAGTGTTGGGTTATTTTCTCTAATGGCGAATGTTAACTCTTATGGTTGAATGCTGCTATGGATATTTTTCTCGATCGAATATTAGAGACTGTTACATTTGCCCAGTGAAAGGTGACAAAGAAATTAAAACACATATTGCAAACATTATGGGTATTATTTGTTACGCTTACATGAATTTTGAGACTTCGGAAAAGCAAATGTTTTACTGCAAAGAAATTAAATATAGTTTAGTAAAGGCAGTCTTAAAAACAAATAATCAAACTTACCTGCTCTGTGCAGTGGTTTTGCACAGAGCAGCCCTGTTCCTCCAGTTCTCTGGTCCCCCATTGTTGCTCCTGGCCCCTCCCTCCTGCCGAGTGCCCCCATAGCAAGCAGCTTGCTATAGGGCACCCAAGCAGGCTCGCCCCTGAGCTGCTGCTCTGTGTGTCCATTCACACATGGAGTGTGGCTCGGCCCTTTCCCGCTTTCTTCTCATTGGCTCACTGGCCGTGATTGACATAGAATGCAGGAAAGTAGAAAATTAAAAAACCTTGAGCCTTTACAGCCACTTTAACCACATGCCGACCAGCCACCGCAGTTGTACTGCGGCAGCATGGCTCAGCTGCGCGAATCGCAGATGGTAGCATAAACAGCCACTAGGGGCGCTTGCACGCCGCCAGAGGCACGAGCCGATGCGAGTGCCTAGCAGTCTTGATCACCGTGATCACTCGGGGCACACAGAGAACCGGGAGCTGTGTGTGTAAACACATAGTTTCCGGTTCTCTGTACAGTGAACTGACAGATCGTCTGTTCATACAGTAGTAGTAGTAGTTTCTCTGCACAGTCCCATCCCCCCTTCAGTTAGAACACTCCCTAGGATACATATTAACCATTTTTACTGCCCCCTAGTGTTAACCCCTTCCCTGCCAGTGACATTTTTACAGTAATCAATGAAATTTTAATCCACTGATCGCTGTATTAATGCCAATGGTCCAAAAAATGTGTCAAAATTGTCCGACGTGTTCGCCATAATGTCGCAGTCACGTTAAAAATCGCTGATAGCCACTTTACTAGTAAAAAAAAAACTATCCCCTATTTTGTAGACGCTATAACTTTTGCGAGCACCAATATAATATACACTTACTGTAACCAAAAATATGTAGAAGAATACGTATCGGCCTAGACTGAGGAAAAAAAAAATTATATATTTTTTGGTGATATTTATTATAGCAAAAAGTTAAAAATAATGTGTTTTTTTCCAAATTGTCGCTTTTTTTTTTTTTTATAGCGCAAAAAATAAAAACCGCAGAGGTTATCAAATACCACCAAAAAGAAAGCTCTATTTGTGGGAAAAAAAGGACGTCAATTTTGTTTGGGAGCCACGTCGCACGACCACGCATTTGTCAGTTAAATCAAAGCAGTGCCGAATCGTAAAAAGTGGTCTGGTCTTTGGCCAGCCAAATGGTCCGGGCTTAAGTGGTTAAGCGGTAAAAGGCAATTTTAAAAAATAAACTTAAAAAAAAATAAGTCCTTGTTTTTTTTTTGTTTGGTTTATTAACTAAGGATACTCTAGCCACCTGTGGACCAGACACTATAAAAATGGTTAGTCTGCTGTCTTGTTTTTCTAGAAATGAATATCAGAATGTGTGCAACTAACTGAGCTCCTGTGCGCACACAGTCCTGTGATCATACTGTGATTGGTCAAAGTAGATCACCAGCAAAAGTACACAGCTAATCAGAGTGGCTCTGTGCCATGTGATTGCTGTGACCAATTACAGTGGATCACAATTGCAAACAATGGTTGTTTTTTGCAAAATTTGGATTTGTAGTATGAACCTTTTGAAAACCGTGGTTATTTTGTGGGTTTTTCTTTTGTCTTGGCACATCAGGTCATCCAAAAAACTAACTATGCTCATGCTTTGTGTGAGAAATATGTAATTAAAATGACAACTTTGTGTAAAAATTATTTTTAATTTCTTTATTTTCCAAAATGTCCCAAAAAAAATGAAATCTTTAAAAGACTCATCTTACTTCTCAGAAATTATCTTGGAGTGTCTACTTTCCAAGATAGGTCATTTTGGGGCTGTTTGTACTGTCCTTGAATTTAAGGATATCTGAAATGTAATAGGTAGTCAAAAAACCAGATGCAAAATTTACACCCCTTGAAAACTTAAAGGTGCTCATTGGATTTTGGGCCCCTCATCGTGGATAGGCTGCAAAACATTTTCCCGCTTGTGGTATCACCATACTCAGAGGAGTAAAAAAAAGGGGTTTAGGAGTGTAGTTTTAAATATGCCCATACTTTGTGTGAGTAATATCTCTCTACAATGACAACTTTGCTTAACATACACTTTTTTTTCCAGCTTCCCAAAATTGTACCAAAAAAGGAAATTTTCAAAACTTTCACAATGCCCATTTACCAAATACTTTTGATAGTGTCTACTTTCTAAAAAGGGTTATTTAGGTGGTGTTTATACAGTCCTGGCATTTTAGGGTCTTATGAAATGTTATAGGCAGTCAACAGCAGGACTGATACATGTTAAATAAGAATAGCATACTTTGTAAACTTTATAATTTTTACGTGGTCTAATTACCAAAAACAAAAGAAGCAGAATACATTTTTGTCAAAATTTCTGAAGAAAGATTATTTATTTGATATGTTTTATAACAGAATATAGTAAAAAAAATCACTTTGTGGCTCAAAGGATGATAAAAAAAAAATAATTGGGGATACAGTGTTGCATGACAGTAATTTTCAGTCAAAGTATTACTATACTTAAAACTGAAAAATGGCCTGGTAATGACGAGAATGAAACGTGCCAGTAAAGAGATGGTTAGAAAAAGCATCCAGATTGATTATGCTTAAAATAAAATGATTATCAACATAAAAAATGTGATTATTTATGGGTTTTAACTATTGAATTTGATTATTAATATGTAAACTAGGGTGCAGTAGTCCTTATATAGCTCTGATTTGCCCAACTGTAGTGCCTTTATTGTACAGCAGCATTTATTTTTCTACATTCTAAATGCAAAATCTTAATTTTTTTTCAGATTACTTGATTAAGTTCCACTTTGCATTGTGAATAATAAACACTACAATAACACAAATGCCTGGGTTCATTTCTTGAGCTAGAATCGTTCAGGTTTTTACCAGTTCATGTTAGATAGGCAGGCACATCTTATCTTTCTTTGTTTACAAACGTTTTTATTGGTTTAAGAAAATAAACAAGAGAACAACGCAAAAACAGAGTGTACAGGTAAGTTACAGATCTTGTACAAGAGAGATTCATACATGTTTGTATTTAACATCCGCGGATATAAGTACAACTCAAATTACAAAGAATTGAACATGAGCATGAATGATGCGTCCAATTCGGCAGCATAGTAACTAGGCCTATAGACAGACCTGAACTAGTTCAACCATGAGAAAAAAAAAAGTAAAACCAAGGAGGAGAGAGATGGGGGAAAAGAAAAAGACACAAATCAAAATAATGGGTAACACTGCTTGACTTTCATAGGGTATACCGCTTCAAATTGTAGCCGAGGGGGAAAGTTATCCTCGGTAATCGGTGCTTTATTGGTCCTGAGAAGCCATACTAAGTTGAAAAGCAGACCATTTATTCCATTTACCATCAAAGATGTGTATGGTGTCCATGAGGGTGTGATGGATCCTTTCCATCAACCTGATAGACTCCATTCGAGTCAGTACCTGTGGCCATGGCACTGAGGGATTCTTCCAGTTTAGTGCTATTGCCCATTGAATGGCGCTAAAAAGAGTGTGAATCAGTTTTTGTTGGGGGGGGGATAGCCCCGGGTATATCGGCATACAGGATGCACATTTGGAAATTTAGGGTCACGGAGACATCCGTGATCTTGGGGATCAGGGCGGTGGCTTTAGCCCAAATGTGTGTCAGGGCATCACATGCCCAGAACGTGTGCAGCAGTGTGCCCCTGGCCCGACATCCCCTAAAGCATGTGTCGGGAACCAGAGGAAACATCCTGTGCAGACGATCTGGGGTGTAGTACCATCTGGTGTGCAATTTGAGGACCGTTTCTTTCACTGAGATGGAGCGTGTACATTTGTGCATGTTGTCTACCATGTCTCGCCAGTCCTCCACCTCAAATTCTTGCCCAAGCTCCACCTCCCATCCCAGCATTGCCGCCGTTTTAGGGGCTGAACCGTGATCGTTCAGGTACCCGTATAAACTGGATATAGTGCCCCTATCTCTGGAGGCCCCTCCACATAGATCCTCGAATAGGGTGCCCGTGGTTCTAGTGAGTCCTTGGAAGTTGCTAGTGTAAAAGTGCCTAATCTGGAGGAACTGGTAAAATACACTCCGATCAATAGCATATTTCCGTTGCAGGTGTGTGAATGAGCAGAAGGAGGAGTCACCCATGAAAGATTTCAATGTAGTAAGGCCTCTATCTGTCCATTCAGCGAAAGTGGAGTATTTGCGAAAAGCCGGGGGAAAGTGGGGTTCGCCCAGGTAAGTGGCCAGAGGTGGGGCTCTCGACTTTAAGTTAAATTTCTTCTCGTAGAGAGACCAAAGATAGAGGGACTGTCCCACAATAGCATTAAGTGGAGCGATCTCTCTATGGGTGATGGAGCAGGACCATAAAAGACCCGGGAGGAGGTATGGGGCAACCGAGACAATTTCAAAACGTATCCATGGGATGGAGGATGAATTAGCGTGCCATTGGGCTGTTTGTACTAAGCGGGCCGCAAGGAAATACTTCCACAAGTTCGGACATCCCAGACCACCTCCCGAGCGGGCCCCGTACATCACCTGCCGCCCAAGCCTGGGTTTTTTCCCTTGCCAGATAAAGGAGAGGAGTTCCGACTGGAGTTTGTTAAGAGTGGTCCTAGGGATATATAGTGGCAATGAGCGGAAAAAAAAGAGCAGTTTGGGCAATATGGTCATTTTGACAGCTTGGATGCGGCCTAGGAAGGAAATTTTGTAAGTGGACCATTGGAGGAGCAGGCTTCTAATTGAGGCGAAGGCCTGTGGGTAATTTTGGATATATAGTTGTTTAAGAGTTGGGGCGAGTTTGACCCCCAGGTATTGCATAGAGGAGGGGTTCCAGGAAAACCTGAAGGAGTCTCTAAGGGCAGTCAGGACTGTGTCAGGTAGATGTATGGGCAAGGCCGTGCATTTGGTCGGGTTGACTCCCAGTCCAGAGATTTGTTGGAAGTGGGTCAAGGTGGTGAAGAGTTTAGGGAGGGAGATCAGTGGGTCAGAAAGGAACAATAGAACATCATCCGGGTCAACTTAAATTCCTGGTCGCCCTTGTAATAGCCCTTTATGTTGGGATTATCTAGTATAGATTTTGTGAGGGGCTCCATGGCTAGGGCGAACAGGAGGGGGGATAGAGGGCATCCTTGTCTAGTCCCCCTCTCTAGTGGGAAGAATTCGGAGTTACAACCTGGGATCTTGATGTTAGTGCGTGGGCGGTGGTATAGGGCTCTAAAGCCGTGGACAAATGCCCCCTCAAACCCAAACTTGGCTAAAACTGATTCTAGGTAGGGCCAGAGCACGCTATCAAATGCCTTGTTGATATCGAGACTTAGTAGCAAAACCTTTTTTTTGTTGGCATCGGCGTCCTGTATGATGTTGGCGGCTAGACGGATGTTATCCGTGATTTGCCTGGAGGGTATAAAGCCCGTTTGTTCGGGGGAGAACAGAGTGGTGACTATTGTGGCCAGACGGTCAGCCAGGATGTGGCCAAATATTTTTAGGTCGTTATTAATGACCGAAATGGGTCTAAAGTTTTGAGGGTGGGAGTGGTCTTTGCCTGGCTTGGGGATCAGAGAGAGGTTAGCCCATAGCATCTCATCCGGAAAGTGGTTGCCCTTTAGTATAAAGTTAAACAGCTTGGCTAGTTTTGGGGTTAGAAGGTCCGCACATTTTTTATAATAAGAGGCTGAGAAGCCGTCTGGGCCAGGGGTTTTAGAGAGTTTGAGAGAAGAGACTATGGAGGCTACCTCTTCTTCCGTGCAAGGAGCATTAAGGGTTAAAATTTGTTCTTCTGTTAAGCTTGGGAGAGGTACAAGGTTCAGCCAAGAGTGTGGGGGGTCAGGAGGTGAGTTTTTTGGGGCCGAGTAAAGGGAACGGTAGAAAGAGGAAAATATATCTAGCACTTCTTTAGGGTGGGAGGTAAGTTGTCCCTGAGTATTTTTAAGCTTATATACATGGGTCGGGTGGGTCTGTTGTTTAAGTTTCCGTGCGAACATGGTAGAGGCCGAGTTGCTGTGTAGAAGAAACCTAGCGTTGGCCCATCTAAGGGCCTTTTCTGTATGTCCAGAAAGGATGGTGTCCAACGCCATCCTTTTTTCAGTGATCTGTGTTAGTAGGTCGGGCGAGGGAGTCTGGTGGTGTTTGTGGTAAAGGTCTCCTAGATCTAGGGTGAGCTGTCGTGCCTCCTGGGCTTTTTGTCTTTTCCTGGTTGTGGCCACCTCTATAAGGTGACCCCTAATCACTGCCTTATGGGCCATCCATAGGGTCGTAGGGGAGACATTGTCCACGTCGTTCAATCTGAAGTATTCCGTGAGGCGGTCTGTCAATTGTGTGAGGATAACAGGGTCGGTGAGAAGGGAGTCGTTAATGCGCCATGTTCTATTCGCCAAGGGGAGACCTATGCAAGAAATCTGGCTAGAGACCATATGATGGTCTGACCAAGGGCAAATATGAATTGTAGAGGTTGTCGAGTTGGCCAGAAGGGTGGGTGTGCAATAAATGTAGTCCAGGCGGGAGTAACTGTCGTGGGGGTGGGAGTAAAATGTGTATTCTTTGGATCCAGTGTTGTGAGCCCTCCAGACGTCCACCAATTGGTGGGTGTGGAGGGAGTGCTGCAGGGTTTTAGGGAAAGCACTGGAGGACTGACCGCCACGGGATCTATCTAATGTCGAGTGTGCCACCATGTTAAAATCACCCCCGACTATCATGTGGGGGGAGTGAAATTTTTCAAGTGTTAGGAAGAACTCCCTGAAAAAAGTAGCCTGAGATGCATTCGGGGCATATACCAAGGCCAATGTCAGGGGTTTGTTTTGTATTGTGCCCTGTACAATTACATATCTGCTTTGTGGGTCAATAAAAGTCTTCTGAACCTGTAAAGGGACCGAGTTTTTGACGAATATGGCCGCCCCTCTGGACCTGGACTCAAAGGTTGTGTAAAAACACTGCTTAAATGTTTTGTCAAAGAAGGAGGGGTGGTTGTTGGTTGCGAAGTGTGTCTCCTGTAGGAGGAGAACATCCGCTCCCAAGGACTTGTAGGCCCTCATCGCTTTCCTTCTTTTTTGAGGGAGTTAAACCCCTTGACATTGTGTGTCAGGACCTTAATCCCCATGTTTTAGTGGGGGTGAATCGCATTTTGTTTGTTGGGAGTCCAGGGCGAGAGGGGGGACCATAGGCATGCAGCACATTATACCATATACAGTACCATATGTGTGTGGTAAGCATCAACCTGAAAGTAAGGCATTTGTGGACAACAAATCATCTTATCTTTCTTGAACCAGCACTATTATCCGCCATTAAATTAT
Source organism: Lithobates sylvaticus (assembly GCA_028564925.1). Lineage (NCBI taxonomy): Eukaryota > Metazoa > Chordata > Amphibia > Anura > Ranidae > Lithobates > Lithobates sylvaticus. Next base: position 511,673,538 of record CM053029.1, on the reverse strand, counting down.
TATTTACTATTACATGTTTTTGTATCCCATCTCATAAATATCTTGAAATTATTTACACACATCAGAAGCAAGGCTTGGTGATCTATAGCTAGGTAACCTGACTTATAGCAGCAAGAGCTAATGGAATTGCCCACAGGTGCATATAAACTACAAGGTTAATATACAAAAAGTTTGCATATTGCTGCTAACATTAAAACACAGTCCAGAAAACACTTCCTACAAATAAGTTCTTTCTAAATGTATGTTTTTAAAATAACAGTAATGAGATTAACCTCACCCTCATGGGAATAGATGTGGTCCCCTCATCATATGAGGTCATAAAGTATATAGAGAATAGTTGTCTTTCAATAGTATCTATCAGCGGGCAGCAATTGTCATCTTCCTAAAGATGAAAGCGTTATTAAAAATATTCATGAAAGAATTAATAATTTTGTGAAACCTGAGGCTAGTAAACAATATGTTGATCCAAGAAATTGATTTTACTACTTGGGGCATCTCATGTTGGCAACAGTTGCCCAGAGGTTTTTGGAAGAAAACTGCAAGATCTGTCAACCAGACATCTGTTTTTTTCTATTTATAACAATCTATGAAGCTACAATTGTCACAGTCGAAATCTACTTTTTGGGTAAAAGCATACTTAAAATCAAAACTTACATATAAACTAACTATCTTTTCTGTAGATATTTGTACTGTTCTAAATCCTATTTTCTGCACCATCGTCCAACATATTCCCTGGAGACACGTGTGGTAGGCAGATAAGTCATCACTGAGGGAAACATTAATCTGGCTTGCTACACTGACTGCAAGATTTATATTGGCTTCATAATTTCTGTAGAATCTCACATTTTGTTCTCATAAAAAAAAAACTTAAATGACCTTTGTAATATCCAAAGAAAATAAGCATTTGGAAAGGCAATTTGACCTTTTTTTTTAAACAAAGTTGGAGTTTTACTTTAAATGAGCTACAAACATTGACTTTGCTCTGTGTCTTGCGGCAACGCAGATTTGTTTAATTAGCCACTAATGAGCCCTTAATATACTCTTAGCATTAAAAACAATGTGTTTAAAAAGCAAATGGCACTGCCTTCCTAATCAGTCACAGTAGGCAGTAATTGAAGTACTTAATAGAACAGATGTATTGGGATCAATAAAGCAAACGCCAGACCTTTAGCTGTCCCATATTATCATAGAGATTCAACCCTGAAAACAATATTTTGTACAGTAAAATTACTGATATATATATATATATATATATATATATATATATATATATATATATATATATATATTTGTATATTGTATATTATTACCATAACATATTAATGGGTAATTATTATTTGTTAATTTTCCAACTTACTAGAACTGGTAAAGGATGGAAAAAAGGATGTTGTGTGATTGGTGATTGGGGACCTGGGAGTCTAGGAGATGCACAAAAAACATTCCGAAAAGGAATGGCGGCAGATTATAGAGGTGGGGAGTATGGTGGGCTGCAAAGTAGAGGAGGACAGCCAGAACACCTGCTGGTGGCACTGTCATCCCTGGGCTAGACTTGAGTAATTACAGTGTACAACAGTGGGTGTCTCCCAGCAGCAAGCGGAACCCTGAAATTGGCTGCTGGTAGGCTATTTAGCCTCAAATAATTGGAGGAGGGAGAGGAGAGGTACAGTAGGTGATTGTGTTCCACTAAAAATAAGAGGAACTGAATCTGGTCTATATGGTGAAAAGTAGGGATAAGCTTTGTCCCAAACACAAACTGAACTTTGCTTGTTCGGACGTTCATCCAAATGCTATAACATTTATCTTTTTGGTGAAAAATTAACATTATATACAGTAGCATTATTTCTGTTACTACTATATATGACAGCTTCCTTTCTGACAATGGTTGTAAAGGAAGAAGGAAGGTGCTGACACCTGCCGTATCCTTAGCAACTAGTGACATCACCTGACCCATTCATGTGCTGGACACAGTAATTCCCAGCCTTGTAAACAATGGTCAGTGATGTCAGCCACCATCTCCAACCTTTTGTTTTCATTCCACATTACAACTTGAGAGCTCTGAAAAAAAATCCTTTATTAGGATTGATGAGGATCTGCTTTGCTGGACAACAGGATTGACGTTGGATTTACAATGCTATATTTTTTTTTTATTGTAATAATGATCTTGTCAAATTTTTGTGTGTGTTTATTTACTAGTGTCATTTTTTATGCGAATGAGTAAGGGTATTATGAACCTTTTACTCAATCACATCCTCATTCCTCATCACCATGAGGACACTTTTTATGGTGGAGGAGGGGGGCAGCAGGGCTGCCTTTCCTTTCCTGGCCTGTCAGGCTGTGTGCTAGGGTGTTAGGGTCTGGTATGGAGTTTGGGGGTAATTTTACACCACTTTTTTGTTGATTTTGCATGGACCCTCCCTTCATTCCATACCAGATCTGAAGGGTTTGATGTGGATTTTCAGAGGAGCCCCACACTTTTTCTTTTTTACAGAAAAATGAAAATGAAAAAAAAAACATTTGCTGGTAATTTACTTTTCCCAGACAGTTTCTTTTTGTAAAAGTAGGCATGGGGACCACCCAAAATACACGCTAGATCCTCATCCTCCTTGATTGTGGTTTGGTATGTATTTTGTGGGTGCCTCATGCTGTTATTTTACAAATAAAGGAAGCCTATACAAGATAGAGCCAAAAAATATGCAAAAACCTGGCAGCCGTGGGTATCTTTCCCCTCACTTTGATGCCTCCCTACTTCTTCCAAGCTAAGCGATTTTTGTCTGACTCCATACTGCCCTTTTACTATCGCCATCCAGCAGACCCCCAGAGCTTCATCTCCTCTTACCCTTTTCTTTTTCCTTCCACCTTTCTTTCCCTCTTCTTTCTTAATTGCCTAATCTCAGCTAGCACGGTTTTCGAAGCTTACCGCTATTTGTTCTCCCTGCACTCCCTGCACTTGAATGTGTTCAAAATTCTACCACTACTCCTTATCCTTTGTTACATTGTTACCCTCCTTAGCATGTATCCTACTTAACATTAGCATGAACCCACCATCCTCTGTTTTTCAGCTCTTTGTTACCTCATCCTGTTCTGTTACACTGTATTTAATTTGGATTACTAGTCGAACATTGTTTCACTGTTTCACTTTAAGCAATAATAAAATCAATATTAAATCAATATTAAAATCACTGTTCCATGCAAAATGGTATATATATATATTTTTTGCATCAGTACATGTCCCTTGGGGCAGTGTCCAGCCCCCAAAGTCCTTTGAAAAGCAATCCCTTGCCTATTAGCCTTGACAATGAGTATACTTGATTTGTGAGATTCAGCTTCCATGGACTTAAATGAGGCTTTGGTTTGGCATCAGAACTTGTGTGCTATGTTCGCTGTACTGATCCCAGGTATGTGCAGTCCATCCTTAGGAAGTAGGCATAGAGGCAGCTCAATGCGTACTAAGGTGAGTGTTTATTTCATGCTAAAAAGGGAGGAATAGAAGTCCAAACCCTTTCTCTGATATGTCATGCTGTGGTGCAGCTGTTTTCTCCTGTGTGCTTGAAGGTAAGGTCACCAAAGAAAAGCTTAACAGAAAGGTTTATCAATTACCAAATGCATGACTCCTGCATATTTATGAAAAGTCCAGTGGCATTTATTTATCTGCTTGGGAGTTTGGGGTTGATTTACTAAAAGCAAATAGGCTGTTCACTTTGCAAGCTTAGTGAATGTGGTGAAAATTTATTTTGTAAAGCATACCTAATCATGTGGGAGAAAAAAAAAAAAGAACAGTATTTTTTACGGACATGATTGTATGAAGTAAGTCAGCAATGCATCACATCATTCACATACCTAAGGGGAAATTATCTTGCAAAGTGAACAGCCTATTTGTCTAGAGTAAGTGACCCCCTTTGTCTTCACAACAGCAAACAGGAAACAGTAGGGACAGCATTGCCACATTTACTCGGGTGCTGAGACCGTGAATGGGTCATGTATTTAAGTAGCTGTAGCCAAAAGGTGCTGCATGCAAGCAGCCCATTCAACTCTATGGGAACACAGCAGCTGCACATAAACAGCCGCCAATCAAAATTTGAAAATTTGCAGGTGAGTGGCCCCAAATACAGAAAGTGTGCATTCAGAGATTCTCACCCGCACCCACTCAACTCTCAAACTGGGACAAGCTGTTGTGTCCGTGCAGCTGCTGCATCCCCAGAGATTTGAATGGGCTACCATTAACATTGTGAAGAATGGATAACAGAATAAAAAATAAACTGGTATGCAAACAATTTTACTATTCTTTTGCTATCCATGTCTGTATTCACAGAATATTAGTAACCCAGCTAAAACCCCAGAACATTAAATGCCCTTGCCACCTTATGGCTGCAAAAGGGTAAATGTGAAATATTTATAGGCAATATTTCATATTTTTGTGGATAAAAAAGATATACCTAAAGCTATTTCTTTTTTTTTACTAATGAACATAATCCATAAATAAAACATATATGAAAACATTATACATTTTCTTTAATAACTTTTTTAAAACAGTAATAACGTCCACAACCAGTCAGATATAGATTAAAAGTGGTTAAGTGTATTTTAAATGATTTTATGTTATAATTAAACTTCATTGTCAACAACGTGGCACTGATATTTTGTTAAATTTGTAACTGTGAAATTTAATTTGTGAGCTTTCTCACTGCATTCACTTGTCTTGTCTTCTCCCTTAGGATTTTGAGAGGTGCATCAAGAGTTTACAATGCCAAGCTGCATTACCCTCTACATGAACCATGTAAGAACATAATGTGAATTTCTGCTGTAATATCTAGGGTGTATTATCCATGAATGTAATTTCAAGTTTAGGAATGCAAGCTGAAGACTATTCCATAAGATTATAATGTAAAATGCATACATGCATACTTTGTTTGGATATTATGAAAATTAACATGTCCCTTGAAATGTAAATAGAATGCCAGATGGGAATTATTGTAATTGAAAAAATATGCAGACAAGATAATTTAGCATCCATCTAGTTATTTGTCGGCAGTATGGAATTGTCATTGCCTGTTCAAAGAATGGGGTAAAAAATATAATCTATGGGTAAAAATGCTACACATCATCATCACAATTTACTTTGATTTAGTTTAATTATTACAGAAAGGTTTTTTTCCCATTAAAGTATAACTTACAAATAAAAACAAAGCAATTAGGGATGAGCCCGCAACGTAAGTTCGACTTGAACATCAGGTGTTCGTTTGTTCTAAAACTAACTGAACATACAGGGCATTCACTATATGCCCCAATATGCACTGCGAGATCACAGTGCATTGCTGTATGATGATTGGCTAAAGCGTGCACCTGACATGCATGCTTTGGCCAATCACAGCGCGCTCTGCTGAGAGAGCTATAATTGACCAAAGGCAGGGTGCCTTTGGCCAGTCATGGCTCAGGGGGACTAAATCCATGCCCCACACTATATAAGGCTGCTTACATAGCGGCCGTGAGTAGTGTTGTTGGTGTGAACAGAGAGATAGCTTGAGTTAGATTAAGCAGGCAGCGTATTTAGTTAGTGGAAGTGTATTCTATATATATACAGTCAGTCTAGTGTGCATATATATATATATATATATATATATATATATATATATATATATCTGCATTTAGCATAGACTTTATATTCAGTGTTTACTCTATATTCAGTCAGTGCAGGCAGTGTATTAATATATAAATACAGTCTAGTATATATACAGTTGTGCTCATAAGTTTACATACCCTGGCAGAATTTATGATTTCTTGGCCATTTTATAGAGAATATGAATGATAACACAAAAACATTTCTTTCACTCGTGGTTAGTGTTTGGCTGAAGCCATTTATTATCAATCAATCAACTGTGTTTACTCTTTTTAAATCGTAATGGCTACAGAAACTACCCAAATGACCCTGATCAAAGATTTACATACCCATACCCTGGTGATTTTGGCCTAATAACATGCACACAAGTTGACACAGAGGGGTTTAAATGGCTATTAAAGGTAACCATCCTCACCAGTGATCAGTTTGCTTGTAATTAGTGTGGGTGTGTCAATGCGTCAATGTCAATGCATTTCTGGACTCCTGACAGACTCTTGCATCTTTCATCCAGTGGTGATGCACTGATGTTTCTGGATTCTGAGTCACGGGGAAAGCAAAAGAATTGTCAAAGGATCTGTGAAAAAAGGTAGTCTAACTGTGTTACAAACCTATCCGGGGCAGGGGCATTTGGAGAGGACTAAGTGCTAGCCTCTTGCCTACTCATTATGGGCCCTGGATTTTAAGGGAACAATACTCTTTGTGAGGTGTATGCCCGGGGACCTTGAAGTAATGTTACTTTGGATTCAAGGCCATGTCCCCCAAACCACACAGACTCTGGGAACCCTGTATATGCCATATTATAAATAGTGACTGCTTCATAATGTTGGAACTCATAGAAGATGCTGATGTCATTAACGCCAGCCATCTGTCTGCCTGTTGTCTGCTATAATGTGTTTATTGTAAATAAGGCTAGTGTGGGCTCTGATAGTCTTTCACCCATTGTTGTTTGTGTTAATTAACTCTGCCATTGTGTGAAGGAGTTCTGTGTTGATATTTATGATAATGTGTAGTGTATAGTCAGTGAGCTAGGAGACAACAAGGCTAGGACCTGAAAGGTAATTTCTTGGAGTCACCTAGTCTGGAAATGATTTGTTAATTAGCCCATGTTAATTTTGGTTTCTGGTTACAGGTGTATTGTTAGAGTAATATGAAAAGAGGGGGGGGGGCTCCTCTTCACCTGTATATAAGACTGTATTCTTGTTGTAATAAACAGTTCATGGTGAGCAACCAAACAAGTATTACCTTGTTTGTGGTTATCAGCAGTTGGAACATCCGATATCTATATTCAGACTGGGAAGAAGCGGTATATGACAAAAGCACTCAAGCGGAGTGTGGGACGTTTTGTTACAAACTGTATAAAACAGGAAAGTGATATAAAAAGATATCCAAGGAATTGAGAATGCCAGTCAGCAGTGTTCAAACTCTAATCAAGAAGTGGAAAATGAGGGGCTCTGTGGAAACCAAATCACAGTCAGGAAGACCAACTAAAATTTCAGCCACAACTGCAAGGAAAATTGTTCTGGATGCAAAGGAAACCCTACAAATAACTTCAGGTGAAATACAGGACTCAAAACATACAGTGTGGCTGTTTCAAAATGCACAATAAGGAGGCATTTGAAGAAAGATGGGCTGCATGGTCGAGTTGCCAGAAAAAAACATTACTACACAAATGCCACAAAGTATCCCACTTACAATACACCAAACAGCACAGAGACAAGCCTCAAACCTTCTGGCACAAAGTCATTTGGAGTGATGAGACCAAAATTTAGCTTTTCGGTCACAACCATAAATGCTACATTTGGAGAGGAGTCAACAAGGCCTATGATGAAAGCTACGGAGGTGGATCGCTGATGTTTTGGGGATGTGTGAGCTACAAAGGCAATTTGGTCAAAATTGTTGGCAAGATGAATGCAGTATGTTATCAAAAAATACTGGAGGAACATTTGCATCCATCAGCCAGGAAGCTGCGCATGGGATGTACTTGGACATTCCAACGTGACAATGATTCAAAAGGCCAAGTTGACCTGTCATTGGCTACAGCAGAATAAAGTGAAAGTTCTGGAGTGGCCATCTCAGTCTCCTGACCTCAATGTCATTGAGCCACTCTAGGGAGATCTCAAACATGCAGTTCATGCAAGACAGCCCAAGAATTTACAGGAACTGGAAGCTTTTTGCCAAGAGGAATGGGCAGTTTTACCATCTGAGAAGATAAAGAGCCTCATCCACAAATACCACAAAAGACTTCAAGCTGTCATTGATGTTAAAGGGGACAATACATGGTATTAAGAACTGGGGTATATAGGGTATATATATATATATATATATATATATATATATATATATATAAACCCTGCATCCAGTGTAGCCTATATCTACAATTGTTTGGCTCCTGTGTAACAGGGGCATGTAATTACAATTTTTGAAATAATAGTTAAGCAGGGCCCGTTCCTGCACCCAACAAGAGTATTTGTGAGGGGTTACAGTATTGTGGCACCACTACCACCACCCAAGGTCCAATTTTTCTGCCCCTGTTTAACAGGGGCATGTAATTACAATTTTTGAAATAATAGTTAAGCAGGGCCCGTTCCTGGGCCAACAAGAGTATCTGTGAGGGGTTACAGTGCTGTGGCACCACCACCACCCAAGGCCCAATTTTTCTGCCCCTGTTTAACAGAGGCATGTAATTAAAATATTTTATATAATATTTCAAAGCAGGGCCCATTCCTGTGCCCAACAAGAGTAACTGTGAGGGATTACCGTGTTGTGGCACCACCACCACCCAAGGCCAAATTTTTCTTCCCCTGTTTACTAGGGGCATGTAATTACAATTTTTGATATAATATTTCACAGCAGGGCCCGTTCCTGCACCCAACAAGAGTAACAGTGTTCTGGTACCACCAACACCTAAGGCCCAATTTTATTGCAGAGTATATAGGGCAGGCCGTATGGTATATATACTGCTGTTCAGTGTATATAGTGCTTGGGAGCTCCCCAGGCCATTTTTTTTATTTTGGTGTGGGGTTTGTGTTGTATGGATTTTGGGGGGGGGGGGACATCCACTGCATATTTTTTTTGTATTTTTGGCGATTTGACGCTTGGTGCTTGGCCCTTAATATTCATACCAGACCCAAAGTATCAGAACAGATACTGTATCTGAAGTGCATACAGGAACTTAAAGAGGAACTTTCGTCTTTAAAAAATAGATAAAAGTTAGAAGCTACAAATATAGTATCTGCTGACTTTTAACCAGACATTCACCAGCCCAGGGATCTTCTTCAGTTCACTGATCCCTGGCACCGCCATCTTGGCTGTGGGAAGCCGGCAGTCACTTCCTACTCTTTCACAGCCAGCTTCCCACTGCACATGTGCAAGATTTCACTGGGCTTCCAGACTGATCCCGCAGCCCCCTGCAACGTGTGACATGTCCCAGGAGGTTGCTGGAAGAGAGGGGAATGAGCTTCTGCAATTCTTGACTAGGCAAGAAAAGTGTAAGTGGGAGCAGGTACCTTTTCTTACAGAAAAAAATGCTAATAATGGTAGTGAGTGGGAGGGAGGATAAGGAGAACTTTCACTTTTAAGTGAAGCTCTGCTTTAAGCATTTCATTGAAAAATACTATGTAGAATGCTGGTGATAAAAAAAAATTATATTTTGCATTGTGCATCAGTATACATGTACAGTATATTATTGCATAGAAACAAGCAGTTTACAGTTTTCCAAATTACCTGTCTTAGTGGGTTACTGAAAATATTTTACTTTACCACAGCAGGAAATTTGATTACACTCTGCGTGAAATCTGCAGATGTAAGCACATACTGCTTTTTTCATTAAACTGGTTAAATATCCTGAAAATTGCTACTTTGACCAACAAACCAATTTACTATGAAATTATCATTACATTTCTTGGTTGAAATAATTTTGTTTTATTGAGTCACATTTACACATTACCATGAAAGTACAATGCTGTTCCATGATAATCTAATTACAAGTTAATGCTATGATCAAAAAGGTATTTTAGGCCTGCACATTTAAAGTGTGGAATTATTTGTAATAAAATATGTGGTGTATTGTAGCAGAACTGTTGGAAAATATGTGAAAATAAACTAAGAGACATCATTGTGTTATTAAAATTCTACCTGTGTGACTAGTGACTACTAACAGCCATTACTGTAATGTTAAAATGTATCTATAGCCCTTGTTTTATTTAATAAAATTTTTTGGAAAAATGGTATATAATGCTATTTAACCTCTCTCCGCCTGCACTAAAGCTGAAAGATGGCTACAGCTTAAGCCTAAATTGCCGGGAGGGCGTCCATGTACGTCCATATGTGCATATGCTGCCTGCATGCCCCCTGCAGGGTGCAGGCGGTGCGCTCTGTGATCAGCAAGTCCATGAGACTCAACTGATCACAGATGGGAGTAAGGGGCCAATGACAGCCCTTTATCCTGTGATAAGCTGTCAGCCAATGACGGCTGATCACGTGATGTAAATCAACTTTTTTCCCTCATGCTGACAGGGACATTGGTCCCACACACGGACACCCACTGCTGCCAAGCAGTGCCCACCAGTGCCCCCTACCAGTGCCCCCAAGTGCCAAACTATCAGTGCATATCAGTACTGCCAAGCAGTGTCCACCAGTGCCATCTACCATTGCCCACCAGTGCCACCTATCAAAGCCCACCAGTGCCACCTATCAGTGTCGATCAGTGCTGCCAATCAGTGCCCATCAGTGCCCTTCAGTGCCACCTACCAGTGCCTATCAGAGCCACCTATCAGTGCATCCTCATCAGTGCCTCCTGATCAGTGCCCATCAGTGCCAGCCTCATTAGTGCCCATCAGTGCCTCCTATCAGTGCCCACAGTGCCACCTCATCAGTGCCCATCAGTGCCATCTATCAGTACCCATCAGTGCAGCTCCATCAGTGCACATCAGTGAAGGAGAAAGATTACCTGTTTGCAAAATTTTATAACAAACTACGAAAAAAAAAAATTTCCTCCCAAATTTTTGGTCTTTTTTTGTTTGTTTAGCAAAAAAAAAAAAAAAAACACCAGTAGGGAATAAATACAACTAAAAGGAAGCTCAATTTGTGTGCAAAAAAATTATACAAATTTCATATGGGTACAGTGTAGCATGACCGCACAATTGTCATTTAAAATGTGTTAGCGATGAAAGCGGTTAAGTTGAGGAGCTTCACCCTCTCTATTGGTCCTGGTGACCACAGAAACATAAGTATTTGGACATCCAAATTGTTATGGTTGTCACCAGAAAATGAGTTGAAGGGAGGTCTTCTAATAGGCAAACATCCTTCCAGGCTAGTTATCTAAATATTTTGATATATTGAAGAGATTCCTCTAGGAAAATATCCCCAATGGACACAAAAAAACACCAAAAACAATTGGCTATATATACAGTACACGTTAAATTATAAAGATGCCAGCCTGGTGGAGGTGATGAAAGACCACTAAAGAGATACTTTATGCCCAAGTTTTAATAACCTGATGTCTTTGGGCATACGTCCAATCTGTTTCTGGTCTAAGGGCACCTTTAAATTTTGGGGTTGATTTACTAAAGGCAAAAAGGCTATGTACTTTGCATGGGAAATTTCATTTTGTAGAGGGATTTTCCCTTAACTTTGTAAATGTGGTGAAGCTCTGCTTACTTCCATCATCCAATCATGTGCAAGCAAAAAATAAAAATAAAACCCTTGCATGTGATTTGCAAAGTACATTTTAACCATATTCACTTTGCTAAGGGACAATTCCCTTTTAAAATGAACAGTCTATTTGCCTTTATTAAATAAACCACAAACTCTAAAGTTTTTCTTACACATGGGGGGCAGAAAACAGATCGGGCATATGGCCATACTTTTTGTTTATGTCTGCTTTAGACACTTGAATTACTTCCATTGCCATTTCCATATATAATGCCACCTCAGGTCATTTGTTAAAATGGGAAAGATCTTCTGCATTCTTCTACAAACAGAACGAAATACAAACAAAACAACAATTTGAATGCCACTTTAATTGTGGACATCTTTAATTTCTATATTAAAGTTATATATATTTTTAGATAATATTTCAAAGTGAATTATGCAGTCAGTGACGGAATAACTGTTTTTTGTTGCAGAGTGCAGAGAATCTCTGTTCTTACTCAAATGTAAAGCTTAGGACAGACTTTGTGCCAACATGGTAGATGAAAAGCCAGCTGGAGAACCAAGAGAGAGTCTCTTATCTCTTCCCATCTACCCAACACATTGGAACATTTTTTGTGAATTTGAAAAATCCCAGAAACTGTGTTCTAAAAAGAAACGTAGTCTTTTTTGATTTGTTCTTTAAAGTACATATGTCATGACAAAGTAGGCACCAACAGGTGCCAATACATCGGTTTACTTCTCCACAATGCTGCTGCAAGGCATTTCAGGAGCCCGAGAACTTTGGTACAAACAATTTGCAAATTCTGAGTTTTTTTTTTTTTAATTCTTTATTTCAAATTTTCTTTAAAATGCATACATACTCATTCCCTCCACAACATATGGAGAAGAATTAACAACAAAAATAGAAAAAATATACAAATCTCCATGAGTCTTTGAAGAGTTCCCCTCTTTCCCATTTCAGGAGCCACTTATATGTCCCATGAAACAGCACTGTCCAGGGGTCATATGGTATGGTTTCTCCTGTAATTGTTTTCATTAAATCTAGTATATGTAGCCAGTATTTTTTGATCTTAGGACAATCCCACCAGATGTGGGACATCGTTCCCCTATTCCCACAACCTCGCCAAACAATCCGCCGTTTTATCTTTTTGAAACTTGCTAAGCTTCACGGGGGTTAGGTACCAATCTGAGATGCATTTATAGTTAACTTCCGTGTTTTAGTGTTCCAGCCCGACCGGTGCATTAAGTGATATATTTTTTTAATTCTATCACAGGTATCCACTCTATATCCGCTTGAGTAAGCACTCTATAGATTCGTGATATATTATTTCTAGTTGATGTTCTCAAACAAATTTTCTCTAACAGTGTAAGGTCATCTCCATTCCGAATTGGCTGTGGAAGACTATCCACAAAATGCTTAAGCTGCGCATACCTCCATGCGTCAATCGTCATCAGGTCTCTTTTATTTTTTTTCCCCTCCCCCCCCCCCCATCCCACCCCCTAGTCCCCCATGTCCTGCAGAAACGCATTGCATTGAGATAACTATGGCGCTGTAATAACTCTCGAAGTCCGGGCTAGCTAATCCTCCCTGTTCTTTGCCTTTAGAGAGTATGTTTTTCGCTATTCGGGGTTTTTTGTTAGACCAAACAAATTTAGAAATAATTCTATTTAAAGTTCTGAAAAAGGCTTGAGGGACTGAGAGTGGGAGCATCTGTATTTTATAGTTTACTTTTGGCACAATAACCATTTTAACCGCATTTATTTTCCCCAACCACGACAAAGGGCAGGGTGACATCCTTCTAATTTCTGTATTAACTTCGTCCAGCAGGGGAGGGAAGTTCAATTTATACATTTTTCTTAATGAGGACGCTAATTTAACTCCAAGATATTTAACCTCCGTCCTCCATGGAAAATGAAACTCTTGCGCCAGGCTCGCCGCTTCCGATTGCTTAATATTTATGTTTTAGAATTTCTGACTTAGAAAAGTTGATTTTAAAATTGGATAGGGAACCATACATTTTCAGCGTACTTAGAAGATTAGGGAGGGTGGTCCTGGGCTGGGTAATAAAAAAAAGCACGTCATCGGCGTATGCCGCCATTTTGTGCTCCTCCCCCCCGACCTGAATGCCCTTTACATCTATGGTGTTCCTAATAGTAGAGAGCAGAGGTTCAAGGGATAGCACAAACAGGAGGGGAGAGAGCGGGCAACCTTGTCGTGTGCCATTTCTCATGACAAGTGGTAGTGATAGCATTCCGTTAATCCTTACCCTCGCCTGGGGAAAATCATATAGGACCTTTACCCAGTGATCATTTTCTTTCCGACACGCATAGCCTCTAATGTATTGATCATGTACCCCCAGTCGATCCTGTCAAACGCCTTTTCGGCGTCCAATGACAGGAACAGACTGGGGGTCTCCTCCTGTCTAACCGCTTGTACCAATAACAAAGCCCTAGTCCCATTGTCCCTCCCCTCTCTTCCCGGGATAAACCCGACTTGGTCCGGGTGTACTAATTCTGTCATATGAAGCTTAAACCTATTTGCCAGGACTTTGGCGAACAATTTTGTGTCGATATTGAGAAGGGCAATGGGTCGGTAACTGGAACACTTTGTCCTGTCTTTACCCTCTTTTAAGATAACTGTAATAGACGCCATTAGCGCTTCCGAAGAAAACAAGTTATACCTTACACATCACACAATGCAATACTGGCCCCAGCAACCTAATTTCACAGTAGTATGCAATAGAGTATGCAAGTGAGTTGCATACTTCAAGTAGTGTAGTATAGTGCAGTGTAGTGTATTGGAACATTAACCCCACTATTCTTGTAAATAGTAAATGGCAGGTTTTCTTTACATAGGTTAAAACAGAACAGAAATATTCACCATTCATAATAACAAATCCAGGGCACAATATTCAGCCCTGTAGCAGCTCTACTTTGCAGAACTGACAAACACTTGAGTTTCTGATTAAAGTGAATGTAAACCTTTAACAAAAAAAATGACGTGTTATTCTTACCTGCTCCATGCAATAGAATTACACAGAACAAGCCCAATCCTCCTCTTCTTGGGTCCCCCCCCCCCAGCGCTCCTGGCTCCTCCTTATTTCGGTGTGCCACCATAGGAAACCGCTTCCTATGGTGGGACACCTGCGGGCTCAACCCCGAGCCAAGCTATCTGTGTCTATAGACACAGACAGTGCCCTTTGGCCCCCGACCCTGCTCCCTCCCTGTTCTCATTCACTTGTTTGAAATCAGGCTCATATAAATATGAGGGGGGCTGGTGGGGGATCCTACAGCACAGAAAGGTTTTTACCCTAATGCAGAGAATGCATTAAGGCAAAAATTCTTAAGCCTTTAGAACCACTTAAAACATACCTGACAATTGGCAAATAATCTGCCCTGTAAAACGAGATTGTATTCTCAAATTTGGAACTGGGCTTTAAAGTATATGTAAAAGCTATTTGTTCTGGTAACCATTGTCACAAACACAAATTAAAGGGAAATCTAGAATTTCCAATTGGAACATCTGTTCCTCTGCCCAGGATGGGCATTCTGTTTACTTCGGAGAGTTTTCATCTAATTTCCTGCTGTGCCTGCAGGACCGGAAGTAATAGGAAATCTTCTCAGCAGGACACATGTAGTGAAAAGACAACAACAACTTAATAAGGGTTTTCAACCATAGAAGTAATTTGAGGTCTAGGGCTAGAGGTAATTTTAGGTACCTTGTATATTTGGAATTATGCTATAGAGATTTCATTAACTGTGTGTAATAAAATTATTTTTGGATATTAAATTATGGGCATTCTATGTGCCCAAAATAACTGCACCAATTTTAGAGTGCCAACTAGAAGTTTACTCTTGTATTGCTGACCAAAGTCAAAATTTTCTCCTGTAATTGTTCTATAAAGCAACATATAACTACACAATTTGATCACAGGATTTCATTTAGTATGAAGTATACTGATCGTATAAAATCATAACTGGACAGCTATTTTCTTATCATGTATTTAAATGTTCACATAATAAATGCATTTAAAGAATATAAACTATATAAGCTGTGAAGCACAGCAATAGGTTGGAAACTTATATTAAACATGGTTTGTACCTTACACAGGGACGTTTTCACCAATTACAGAGATCTTTTATGTAAGAAATTCACTTAATATTGCTGTTGCAGGTGTACCATTACATTTATTTTTCCCCATCTACTCTGTGAAAAAGAGGCAATCTACAAACCAATATAGCTCCATCTGTTATGAAGATGTTTTATTATACCCACACTGTCCAAAAGCTGTTTTCTCTTTAACCATTAAACTTGATGTCAGAACATGCAAAACTCCGCTTAACTTTTTATTATTCATGTTATTGTTCTCACAGGATGCAGAGAAATATTCCTTCTCTGCAGGGGTCTTATATTCTCCGGTATCGTCATTCTATCAAGTAGATGGAAGTTTAAATTATTTATTTAGATTTCAGTGTCTATGTATTTCCCTATGTGGTATTTTCCACCGTAATTATAGCTCACATGTTTAAGTTTTGAAGAAAAGCGTAATCAGATAAAAATCAAAACTATCATTTAGTTTGATTGGTTAGATGAAATCTCTGCACTAGAACAAAATGCCTTTGTTTGGCAGGAGATTTTAATACAAGAATTAGCTAATCATGAAGGTAGATTGCATTCATTCAAGACATAAAAATTGTGTCTTCTTTTCCCCAACACCTGCTGCCAGGTTGCTGGGATGTTTGCAATTTTTTTCTAACATAATTTAAACATTTTTATTATATCACTTTTATCAAAGGGACCAAAATCTCATATTTTCTGATGGCTCTGTCAGCATATGAGTGTTTAGTCTCCATGATCCGGGTACCCCATAGGACAGATTTCTAATAAATCCCACTAAGTAGCTTATCACGGTGTAAATTTTCTGTCTTCCTTTGCACTGGATGGATCTCCAGCTTCCCATACCAAGGTGTGGTAAATGTATGCCACACCATCTGGGGAGGCCCTTGACTGATAAATTCCCTCTAAAGGAGAACCCAGTCTTCTGATCTTCAGGGTAGGTACATCCCTCACGATGAGGTTGCAGCTGTATTCCAGCTTTAGTTTGGGTAAGCAATCAGTGTGTAAAGCGGTCTGAGCATGTGTCGGGCATCTGACACCAATTTAAGTAGAGTCCATTCGGAGCAGATGTATTAGATTGGCAGGAGCCATCTTGGTGTGGCAATTGATTGTTCCCTTGTGATTGAGCTTCCTAGCTATGACACCTTATTTAAAGAGGAACGTAATATTTTTTCCATTAAGTATGCTGTTTGCTGTATGCTGATGCAAACAGGTAGGCTGCTGTGTCTGTCAATGCTTCAGGTAGTTTTTAGTTCTTCCCCTGGAACTTAACCTATTTGGTATTTTTGTAGTCACCCTCCCAGAGCAATGCACACCCTCTCTAAAAGATCAGTCTTCACATAACAGGTATGGGGTCATCAAAGATAAGTATGAGGTTGTTCACCTAACACATGGAGGTTAAGCTATTATATGCCTTGCGTTCCTGCTAGGTGAGAGTCAAGGAATAAACCCAGACCTGTGTTGCCATGAAAATCAAAGTCAGTAAAGCATAATGACAGTAACTCAAATATATATATATATATATATATATATATATATATATATATACACGCACACAGTAAATCACAGTAAATGTAAACAATTAAATATTTTATTATATCTTTTCATGTGACAACGCTGAAGAAATTACACTTTGCTACAATGTAAAGTAGTGAGTGTACAGCTTGTATAACAGTGTAAATAGGCTGTCCCCTCAAAATAATTCACACAGCCATTCATGTCTAAATTGATGGCAACAAAAGTGAGAACACCCCTAAGTGAAAATGTCCAAATTGTCAATATTTTGTGTGGCCAGCATTATTTTCCAGCACTGTCTTAACTCTCTTGGGCATGGAGTTCACCAGAGGTTGCCACTAGAGTCCTCTTCCACTCCTCCATGATGACATCACAGAGCTGGTGGATGTTAGAGACCTTCTGTTCTGACTAGTCCACCTTCTGTTTGAGGATGCCCCCAGAGATGTTTAATAGGGTTTAGGTCTAGAGACATGCCTGGCCAGTCCATCACATTTACCCTCAGCTTATTTAGCAAGGCAGTGGTCGTCTTGGAGGTGTGTGCTGGGGTCGTTATCATGTTGGAATACTGCCCTGCAGCCCAGTCTCCAAAGGGGGGGGATCATGCTTGGCTTCAGTATGTTACAGTACATGTTGGCATTCATGGTTCCCTTAATGAACCGTAGCTCCCCAGTTCCGGCAGCACTCATGCAGCCCCAGACCATGACACTCCTACCACCATGGTTGACTGTAGTCAAGCATGGTGGTACTCCTCACCTGGTTGCGGCCACACATGCTTGACAACTATCTGAACCAAATAAGTTTATCTTGGTCTCATCAGACCACAGGACATGGTTCCAGTAATCCATGTCCTTAGTCTGCTTGTCTTCAGCAAACTGTTTGTGGGCTTTCTTGTGCATCATCTTTAGAAAAGGCTTACCTCTGGGATGACAGCCATGTAGACCAATTTGATGCAGTGTGCGGCGTATGGTCTGAGCACTGACAGGCTGACCCCCCACCCAAGACAACCTCTGGCTATGACGGTGAGCACATGCACTCAACTTCTTTGGTTAATCATGGCAAGACCTGCCATAGAACCTGTCCTGTTAAACCGCTGTATGGTCTTGGCCACCGGGCTGCAGCTCTGTTTTAGGGTCTTGGCAATCTTCTTATAGCCTAAGCCATCTTTATGTAGAGCAACAATTCTTTTTTTCAGATCCTCAGAGAGTTCTTTGCCATGAGGTGTCATGTTGAACTTCCAGTGACCAGTATGAGTGAGTGAGAGTGATAACACCAAGTTTAACATGCCTGCTCCCCATTCACACCTGAGACCTTGTAACACTAATGAGTCACATGACACCGGGAGGGAAAAATGGCTAATTGGGCCCATTTAGGACATTTTCACTTAGGGGTGTACTCACTTTTGTTGCCAGTGGTTTAGACATTAATGGCTATGTGTTGAGTTATTTTGAGGGGACAGCAAATTTACACTGTTATACAAGCTGTACATTCACTACTTTACATTTTAGCAAAGTGTAATCTCTTCAGTGTTATCACATAAAAAGATATAATAAAATATTTACAAAAATGTGAGGGGTGTACTCACTTTCGTGAGATGCTGTGTATATATATGCAGCCTGCCCAGCATCATTTGCAGCTTGCCCAGCGTCATTTGCAGCTTGCCCAGCGTCATTTGCAGCCTACCCAGCGTCATTTGCAGCCTTGCCCAGTGTCATTTGCATCTTGCCCAGTGTCATTTGCAGCTTGCCCAGTGTCATTTGCAGCTTGCCCAGTGTTTTTTTTGTAGCTTGCCCAGTGTCATTTGCAGCTTGCCAGCGTCATTTGCAGCCTTGCCAACATTTAAATTTCCCACCGAGACAGACCATGCGAGCGCCGCCGAAAAAGACCGAAGCGCCGCCGAAAAAGACAGAGCCGACTCTTCGGCTCCTCTCGCAGTCCCGCCTCCCTGCTGTTTCGGGAGCGAGCGCAGGGAGGCGGGACTACGAGCGGAGCCGAACAGTCGGCTCGGTATTTTTCGGTGGCCCTTCAGTCTTTTTCGGCGGCGCTCGCTATTTTTCCGCTCTGCACGATTTTTTTGTCACTTTTTTGGGGGGGGATCGGCGTATAACACGCACCCATGACTTTCCCCCGATTTTAAGGGGGGAAAGGTGCGTGTTATACACCGATAAATACGCCTGACGGTATTACACTATATAGTCTCCTTTTCTTTATTACCGGTCATACCTGGGGAGATATACCGTACCATACACTGCCTACCATCTTGTTCCTGAGTCCCTTTGGAAGACTTTACAAAGACTTGGTTTGCCGTTACTACATACCTGGGCTGGGAGTCGTTTCCATTGGTGTGGCTGACATCACATGGTATACACCTATCTGAGTCCACAAATTCCAGTAAGCCTCAGTCCTAGTGGTGACGGACCTCTTCAGACAAGCCGCACAAAAGTCACGTTTATTTTGTTTTTTACACTTTAGTATCACAATTAAGGTGTATTATTCCATTGTTTAGAAGCATTTTGTATTATTTTCTATGGTCAAACATAGTATATATATATTATAGTTTATTTCACGTCTCTTTGATAGAGATTCCACATGGTTATATTGTATAGTGTGTTTATGGACAAAACACTTATTTACTCTTTTGAGAGTGAATCACTCACGCATATTGGCATTGTATTGTTTTCTATTTATTTAGTTCACATTTTTTTGTATGATTGTCTATTTGATTATATAACGGACATTTTATGAGCGCTGCACTCTTTTGATATTCAGATGTATAACACCCAAAAATGACTTTTCCCAGCTCTCTCTGGGATGCTCTGCTACATATCCCCCTTGTTACAACCTCAGGGTTGGAACACCTGTGGCCCAACAGGAGTGGACACGGAACAGGGCATCTATATTCCCCATCTCAACGCCTGAGGATAAAACACAGGCGCCACTCTAAGTGCAGTATAAAAGTAAATTTATTACATAAATAGATGTGGGTGCTCACAAGAGTAGAATAGTAAAAAGCATTGTGGCACAAATTGCCGGGTGTCCATGAAGAAAGTGTATCCGGGGGGCTTGCTGGTGGCTCAGAGCAGGCCGCACCGGTGGTTGCCAAAACTTCCTGGGTCTGGAACGCACGAGGAGCCGTGGATGACGTAATTTCCGGAATAAGATAAACCAATAGGCAACGCATTTGCGGAGCATGCGCTGCTTCTTCAGGCCTAACTTGGGCCATGTTGAGTGTGGGCTTTTAAGCACTATCACCTCTGCTACTGGGTCTTAAAGTGCTTGTTAACCCACTTTCAGTAATATACACTATCCATTCTGTATCCTAATAGAGGGCTCCCTTTTCCCGGTGTTTATTAAAAAAATACCTCCTTCACTGTATCTCACGGTGGCTCCCGATGCTCATGTAACTAGCTGTGTTTCCTTTCTGCCCATCTTGCTGAAGCAGCGGGCGGGGCCGAGGTTTTCCCGCTGACATCAGCTGAACGCAAAGAGAAGAGGAGAGAGGAGACACAGATGGTCACGTGATCGCCGGGAGCCGCCGTGAGATATGATGAAGGAGGTATTTTTTTCATTTAACACAGAGACAGCGGGGCACTCTATTAGGATACAGAACAGATAGTATATAGATATATTTTTTATTCCTGCAGCTGGAGGGGGATGGTGGCAGCACTGTCACTAGGTGATATGCAAAGAGGGGAAGGGGAGGAGGTCTGAGGAGACAGACACAGGAGAGTAGGCTGCGGATGATGGAGGCACGTAAACAGACCACGATATCAGGGGCTCAGAAGCCATGATTATCGTGGTCTGTTTGCAGAGGGGAGGGTATAGCCAGAAAGGATCAGCCAGGGATTACAGGTGTTACAGGGGGCCAAATTACACAGCACAAGCACTGTGCTGTGTAACATGCTTTAAAGGAACAGAATCTTTTTTTTTTTTTGGGTTAACAAACGCTTTAAAGTCCCGCAGTTTTGGGCATGTGGACTTGATGAATATAACAGTGCATATGGCAATACAGAATTAACAAAACATGCATTATAAAAACACATTGTAAAAACACACATCATAAAAACATTACAAATATTTGTAAATATGAGATAGACCGTGTAGCATATGAGTTGAATAGGAAAATGTTATTATGAGTGTATGTTGATGAAAGTAGGGGAATCATAAGCTGATCTGAAAGATAAAAATAAAAATAATAATAAAAATAATAGTAAAAAAAAATAATAATAATAGTTAAACAACCATGGGGACAATCTATGTTATTAGATGTGGTATTATAAAATTTTTACTAATAACAGTTACTGCAGCTAAGGGTACTTACAGTACTTTTTTTGGTGAAGACCTTATAGGGTCCGGTGTGGATATGTACACTGGTAAAAGGGTCTGGGGAGGAACTTGGGGGATCCTAAATAAAAAATAATTGATCAAATATGATTATTATAATAATGGTTTACTATTCTACAAAGAGTTTTATATTTAACACAGACTATGTGCGCATATGAATCCTTATCTACATGTGTTCGCACTCTCTCATGTCAACATACTGCATGAAAATTATTTTTCTCTATATGAAGAGCTCTGCCAGTGGAAACGTACCAGAAATGAACTCAATAATCCACACCCTGAGGCCCGCAGAGGATCCTCACAGAACAGGGATTTGTGTGTTTACACACACACATCCCTGTTCTGCCTCTCGGGAACCGATCGCTCGCAGCCAGCGATCATTGCGACCGCTGGTAACAAGCACCGGCAACCCCACTGTGCGGCGGGCATGTGCGCGCCTGCCATCCCGCTTAAAGGGACCGACGTATAGCTTTGACGGTTCGTGGGATCGCACCAACCTGCCGCAGTATAATGACGGCGGCTGGTCGGCAATCGGTTAATGTTTTATTGAAGCCTTCCACCAAGCTTGAATGTGGTACACGAAGGTTCGCAACCGCGTCACCTTAAATAACTTGCCCAACTCCCTAGTTATTCGTGATATAAATGCTCTGTAAGGACTTCCTTAGGGTTCCCAACACGACTGAACACCATGAACAGCTCTTTGGTAATGTTCTTAGCAGACATAAGGGAACTGCTTTGGGGTATCGGGAAGCATAATCCATGATTATAAGAATATGCTGATGGAGGCCCGGGGTCAGTCTTAGGGAGTGGACCCACAAGATCCATGGCGATCCTCTCAAGGGGCACTTCAATAATTGGGTAAGGGCACCAAAGGACTTCAGAAGTGGGGTAGTGGGGCTGACATTTGACACACTGGACAGGATTGAAATAAATCTTAATATATTTCTGTATCCCGGGCCAGTAAAACCTGCGCAACACTTTTGCAGTGGTTTTCTCAACCCCTAAATGATCTCCAAGCAAGTGTCCATGGGCAAGTTTCAACACCACCCATCTGTATGGCTTAGGGACGACCAACTGTTCAACAATTCCATCATTCTTTTTATATACATGATACAGTAAATCCTCATTGCTGCTGAAATAAGGAAAACAGGGCCTGTCCCCTGGTTTGACAGGTACATCATTAATCACTACTACATTTTCCCAGGCCCTGGCAAGGGTATGGTCTTTTCTCTGCTTGGTTCCAAAGTTTTCCTTCTGCACATTTAAGGTCAGCATACTCTAATGTAGCCTCAGAGTCAGCAGACGGTTGTCCACCTTCACTGGTTGTGGGGACTTCCTCAGGCTATTCCAGTTCTCTTGCCATAACTGAGAAAGGAAAACCCAGGGAACCCTGAGAAGTGTCTCCTGAACCCACATTGTTGGTACTGGCCAAGAGTTCTTGCTCTGCCACTGAGTAAATTACTGTGACCGAGTCGGGACGATCCCACAGTTCCCAAAACGTAAGGAAGTCCCTACCAATGATGGCCTTGTTCACCAAGTGGGTCACAAGTTCGACCGGATGGGTCATTGTACCCAGGTCAGTTTTAAAGTTAACAGTGGCTATAGGATAGGATGTGATATGGGAAGGTTCCCCCAGGGGGGTTTTAATGCAGCAGAATAGGTCAATCAGAGTATGACAATTAGATAAAAGGGTCTTTATTAGCTGAGTTACAAATACATGTCAGTGTTAAAATGTTACACTCTGGTTGAAAGAATACAATAATCATTCCATAATACAGCCAAGCAACCATATATTCATACAGCATAACATAGTGGTTTAAACTGCATGCGAATCCCGACGTTTTGACCTATTATATCATGGTCTTCTTCTGGGGAATGGTTGACTCCTAGATAAATATGTTTGAACATCTCAGTTATAAGAAGTATCATACATTATGCATCAATTATTATCACGAGCACAATGCTATTATATTTACCGCTGGAGAGTGAAATGAAAAGGCCTCGCAACCAGAAATTTTAAAATCTGTTGGCTGCAGGTGCCGCTTTTCCCTTTCCTTCCCATGGGGGGTGTCTCGCAGTGTGGTCTCTTGCAAGCCCTTTGGGCCGTATTCCCTCTCCTGGTGAGGCCAGGACAGCCATGGAATCCACTGGATCATCCAACAGATTTTAAAAATTTCTGGTTGCGAGGCCTTTTCATTTCACTCTCCAGCGGTAAATATAATAGCATTGTGCTCGTGATAATAATTGATGCATAATGTATGATACTTCTTATAACTGAGATGTTCAAACATATTTATCTAGGAGTCAACCATTCCCCAGAAGAAGACCATGATATAATAGGTCGAAATGTCGGGATTCGCATGCAGTTTAAACCACTATGTTATGCTGTATGAATATATGGTTGCTTGGCTGTATTATGGAATGATTATTGTATTCTTTCAACCAGAGTGTAACATTTTAACACTGACATGTATTTGTAACTCAGCTAATAAAGACCCTTTTATCTAATTGTCATACTCTGATTGACCTATTCTGCTGCATTAAAACCCCCCTGGGGGAACCTTCCCATATCATTTCCATGTATCTTGGGGTGCGCAGCCCGAACTCTCATATGTGTGTTTTTTCCTTTTTTGCAATATTTTGGGTGGTTAAACACCCCTTCCCCCTTACACACGAGAGTTCATTATGATCTGAGTGTCTCTTCCGTGGTTCTCCGTAGTGCCCAACATCCAAGTGTTTAGAATTGCAAGTAAGATGCATTTTCAGGCTGCAAGCTACAACCTACCTACACTATTTTCCTTTAGACGCTCCTTCTATATGGGCATATGCATCAGGAGTAACGCAACCAGTTACCTGTAATGCAGCATCTATCGTTTATATAAACACATGTCGTTTACAATTGCGAGCATGTTGTACCTTTAGATTGCTAGGCCACGACCTACCCATATTAATCCTCCTTGGACGATCCCTCCATATGAGGATTCGCATCTGAAGTAACGCAAATAGTTACTTATTTTGCAGCATCTATTGTCTATAGGAATGGTTCAAATAACCCTTCTGTGCGGACAGGCATTAACACGGAACTAGCACACAGATCTTACGAATATCAATAACCGAATAACATTGTAACGAGTTCAAATCTACCTTTTATGATGCATGTTATATGTCAATACCATCTATGATTTATTCTGTTGTGGAGACAGTGGTTCCGTGGTCTGCCTGTAGGCCTCCCTTAGGCAGTTTGCGACCCTCTATGGCTTCCCGGCAGGGTAGGGGATTAGCGTCAGCATTCCCCACAATGTTTCCACGGTGACCATATTCTTTGGCCGCTAGTGGGAGCAATACCTTGCCGGCGGCGTCCTGTGATCATCTCCGGACTCTTGTTGGCATACCGTGCATGCACAAATTTCGGCATGCGCGTTCTGCCACAATGTCATGCGTTTTGCAACGGAGGTGACAGCAGTGGTTGGGGCTTCGGCCTTCCTGGACGCCGAGGAAACCACACAACTGCATTCCATGCAGCCATGACACCACACCCTGTGGGAGGAGGGAGGCGACACCTGCACTTAGTGATTCCCCCTAACTGAGCCTACTAGATAAATACCAGGTTGCAGAAGGATCAATACATGATCCCCTGCACAACCTGGATGGATGTTTCCTGCATGGATATGGCTCAATGTAAGTACAGCATTTTCCATATAGGATAACCGGCTTTTTTGTTGTAATAAGCTTCAAGTCGATTTAAGCTGTAATTAATAAGTATACTTAATCTGAAATTAACAATTATACCCAATATTTAATTTTGGCTCTTTCCTCTGTTTATAGAGCCTTTACCTAACATGCATAACTGCAGCTAGGTCACATACTTTATTATCATTGATAAACCTACTTTCACCCACACTCAAGGTAATACCTGCCTATTTCCTTTTCACCCAATCCAATTTTAAGTAATTTATGGTTGCACTGACACACATAATACACAACAATTCTTGTCACTATTTATTTGAGGTTTTTGTTTTTCCCTCCCCTACTATTGTGTTTATTTTATTTATTTTTTCCCCCACACACAATGTGTCACCACTAATCTTAATATATGTTTACCATTTACACTGTTCAATCCTGCACACTTTGCTCACTCAGCACTTACTTTTGTTATACTAATCACTAATTTTATCATAAAATAATTATCATTACATTACTCTATTCCTTATAAAACACTAGTTCTCATGTAATAAGCTCATGCATTGATAAGAATATCCATAGTGGATGCACATCCTGATATGAACACTAAATAGACATATATTAGTGTTAGAAGTTCAATTATCGCTGATTCCCATTTGCTGCAGGTGCCGCTTTTCCCTTTCCTTCCCATGGGGGGTGTCTCGCAGTGTGGTCTCTTGCAAGCCCTTTGGGCCGTATTCCCTCTCCTGGTGAGGCCAGGACAGCCATGGAATCCACTGGATCATCCAACAGATTTTAAAATTTCTGGTTGCGAGGCCTTTTCATTTCACTCTCCAGCGGTAAATATAATAGCATTGTGCTCGTGATAATAATTGATGCATAATGTATGATACTTCTTATAACTGAGATGTTCAAACATATTTATCTAGGAGTCAACCATTCCCCAGAAGAAGACCATGATATAATAGGTCGAAACGTCGGGATTCGCATGCAGTTTAAACCACTATGTTATGCTGTATGAATATATGGTTGCTTGGCTGTATTATGGAATGATTATTGTATTCTTTCAACCAGAGTGTAACATTTTAACACTGACATGTATTTGTAACTCAGCTAATAAAGACCCTTTTATCTAATTGTCATACTCTGATTGACCTATTCTGCTGCATTAAAACCCCCCTGGGGGAACCTTCCCATATCATTTCCATGTATCTTGGGGTGCGCAGCCCGAACTCTCATATGTGTGTTTTTTCCTTTTTTATAGGATAGGATGTATCCCCATGTACATAGATCACAGCAATTTTTTTAGCATGAAAATTCACAGTTTCAACCCACCTCAGCTTTAACCAAAGTTGTTAGACTTTCAGAGTCCAGCAAGGCCATAATAGGCTTATTATTAACAGTCATTTGGCACATGTGTTTTTCAAAATGTTAGCGCTGCAGCGCATGAAACAGCAGCAAACATAGACTGACTTCTAAGGGATACATCAAACTCCATGGGTTCATCTTTTAATGGACAGTTTGCTGCAACATGTCCCAGTTCTTGGCAATGGAAAAACCTGATGTTGCCCCCATTTCGGTTTGCTGACAGGCAGTGGATTCCCTTGTTTGGGACGCCAAACTTCAGTCCTGGCACCAAAAATCCTCCCCCCATCTCCTTGCCCTGCTTATCACCCACTTCCCCTGGAACAGTCTTACCGGTTGCCTGGGGAGACGGGTAGGGGTGATGATCAGGCTCTCTGCAACAAAGAATCTCTCAATGAGCTCCACCAGGTTGTCTGCCAACTTGGGGTCTCCTTGACTCCCCTACTTCTGAAGGGGAGTTGGCAGTGACCATCTGAAATCGGTCCATAACCACACACTTCACTATTTCTTGCTCAGACAGGAACCCCAGCTGTAGCCATTTCTGCACCAGGTGGATTAGATCAAACATCTGTGATCTTGGGGGCCTCTCAGCTTGGAAGAACCAGCTGTGGACCTGCTGTGCTCGAACGGCCAAGATGATACCGAGTCGCGCTTGGATTTCCCCGCTCGACCTTCTCATAGTCTCCCACTTCTGCTGACTCCAGATCATAGTAGGCCTTCTGAGATTCTCCAGAAAGTAAGGGGGTGATCAGACCTGCCCACTGGGTTTAAGGCCAACCTTGCCTCTCAGCGATCCATTCAAACTTTAGCAGAAAGGCCTCTGGATCATCATCTGCAGTCATCTTAGAAAGAAAGTGACCCACATGGATGGCTGAGAGCTTGTCTCCAACATCATCAATTTTCGCAGGTGACCACTGTCCTAGCGTCTCCACAACCTCAGTCAGGGTTTTCCTATCTGCTTTTGCAGCAGTGGCTAGCTGTTCAAACAGCCTCTGTGATTGCACTTGTACAGCACCATTTTGTTGGCACAGCGCCTTGGTTTGCCCCTGTGCAATGGCGTTGGCTTGCTGTTGGGCAGCGTTGGCTGGCTGCTGTGCAGTGTTGGATAACACCAATTGTTTGAGGTTTTCCTCCATGTTTAGTCACTCTCTGTACTGGCCCTTTAAGTAGTAACTTACTACAGCTGGTCGCAGCCTTCACCATGCATAACCTGGGGGACAGGTAGCAGGTACAAAGCTCCCTGGGATGAGCAGTCTTTCAGGCACGGATACCAAATCCAGTGAGGTGTGTTTATTTGTGTAATATACAAGTATATATACAGTGTTCCAGAAAACAAATAGGAACAAAAATAGCAAAACAAAAACCTAGCCGTGTCTCTGCACTAACTATACAATATATACAGGACCTCACTACCAGGCTGATCAAGCCTACAGCTTGTCAGCTTCCACAGATACCGCTTAACAGCTTTTTACCAACCTTTTGCTCTCACAGACCAGTGTTGTCTGTGTTTACTCAGGCCGAGAGCACTGGCTGTCTGTCTAAGGTGAGTTTAAAGTGACCTGGAAGAGAGGACCAAGAGCCAAACTGAACCATGGATCAGAGATCCCTGAATGTGTATGAGAGGAGCCTGGGAGATGTATAAACCCCAAGCAGGACTTTTCCGGCTCTCTCTGGGATGCTCTGCTACAACACACACGCACACGCATGTGTGTTTGAACTTTTAGGTGCACACCCTAATGCAATAGATTGTGCTCACCTATGAATGCCATAAAGGTGTCCTCAAATGAATTTTCTAGGCCTTGGTCTGGTTCAGAGTCATTTCTTTTTATGGAGGGAGTTAGAAACTTTATTATAGAGGAGTGGCCAAGCCATACAGAAGAAATCCTCAATGCATAATCAGCTCCATAAGCTCTATCCTCTGAGAGAGGAGGAAAGTATTTTAACATTTTAAACTTTTCACTTTTGGTGGATGCTACTTTAACCACTTTCTGCCCACGCTATAGCCAAAAAACAGCTACAGCGCAGGCCTATATTGCCGGGAGGGCGTCCATAGACTTTCTCGTTCTTCCCGCGCTCTATGATCGCTAAGTCCATGAGACTCAGCTGATCATAGATCGGGTAAAGGGTCAATCACAGCAGGCCCTTTACCACATGTGCCAAAATTACACACTAATAGATAGTAGGTGCGTCAGTGCTCCACTGACAAACAGACAGTCATATAAAGTCCATGGGAACAATGCAGGGGGATGGTGATCTTGATAGGAGAAAGAACACATACATTCACCAGTAGCTCCTATATGGGTTAGGGACCCCCTCGAAAGCATGTAAACAATAAAAGAGGGCACCACCACAGAGAAAACTAGCACTGTCCTGGGCTCTCATACACGTCACTGGAGGTGAGTCTCCAGTAATAGCAGCAGGTGGTCAGTGGAATGCTTTTTGTCTACCTGTAAGGTGATTTGCATTTGTCTACCTTAAAGGTAGACAAAGCATTCCACTGACCACCTTCTGCTACCACTGGAAACTCATCTCCAGTGGCATGTGTGAAAGCCCAGGACGCCGCCGGCTTTCTCCACGGTGGGTCCCGGCTTGTGCCTGCAGTTGCTCTCCAGTCCGTTGAGACCGCTGCCTTCAGTGATACTGAATGAATTGCTTTTCTACTTTTGCTAATACTGATCTGGCGCCCTCTTTTATTGTTTACATGCCTTTACCATGGGATCAGCGGTCAGCCAATCAGCGGTCAGCTCAGTGGATCACGGAAATAAACAGATGCCGGTTATCTTTTTTTTCCTTCACACTGTCAGGCTGAAGGAAAAAAATCTGTGGCTTCTGTTAGAGGGACATCAGTCCACTTAGGGCCGAATGTGCCACATATCAGTGCCCACCAGTGCCACCTATCAGTGCCCACCAGTGCCACATATCCGTGCCCACCAGTGCCCACCAGTTACACATATCAGTGTCCACCAGTGCCACCTATCAGTGCCCATCACTGCCACCTATCAGTGTCCATCAGTGCCGCCTTTCAGTCCCACTTCTCCGTGCCGCCTCTCAGTGCCCATCAGTGCCACCTATCAGTGCCCATCAGTGCCACCTACTAGTGCAGCCTCAGTGCCTCCTGATCAGTGCCCACCAGTGCTGCCTCATCAGTGCCTATCAGTGCAACCTATTAGTTCCCATTACTGCTGCCTCATCAGTGCCATCAGTGCAGCCTATCAGTGCCCATCAGTGCAGCCTATTAGTGCCCATCAGTTATGCCTTTTCAGTGCACATCAGTGAAGTAGAAAAATTACCTGTTTGCAAAATGCTATAACAAAATATGATAAACTTTTTGTTTTTGTTTTTTCAAAAAATGTTGTCTTTTTTTGTTTGTTTAGCAACAAATTAAAAACCCAGTGCTGATTAAATACCATCAAAAGAAAGCTCTATGAAAAAAATGATAAACATTTTATATGGCTACAGTGTTGCATGATCGCGCAATTGTCATTCAAAGCGTGAGAGTGCCGAAAGCTCAAAATTGGCCTGGACAGGAAGGGGGTATAACTTGGAATGTCCATCAGAGATATAATTTCAGTACATGAAAAAGCTCTCATTTTAAGCGGCAGTAGTCCAAGTCCTAAAGGCTTAAAGGGTCAGAATTGTATACTTCCCTCTATTCCTGGTTCAAGAGAAAACAGGAGATTGTAGACCTGTAATAGATCTAAACCTAAATTGCTCAAAAGGAGACTCCCCAAACAATAATATGGATGATATTCCATGAGGTAATGCTAAGAGATTAGAATTTGTTAACTGATTTAAAGGACACCTACTTACACATACCTATAGCATCAGCATTCCAAAGATACTTCCATTTCGCAGTGGCAAACATCCAGGACCTTTACAAAATGACTTTCCTTAGTAGTGGACTTGTTAAGCTTTGGAGGGTAAGAGTCCATCAATACCTGACTCTCTGCATATACCCGACAAGGTGACCCAGCTGTCCTCTTGGCACTCTGGGCTATTAGTGTCTGCGGTTGGTCTCTGCCCAATTTTATTTGAGGCAGGGCCAGTGCCCCCTCCTATCGCTATGGGGTGATGCAGCAGAATCCAGTGCTGGCAGACATCTTCCACTTTGACGTACTCAAGAAGTGCGTTACACGAGGACCGGATGGGTGCCAGCGGCATGGAAATGGCAGAAAGACGCAGGAAGCCATGCGGCCAATGCCATTTGGATCTGGCCACTTTGAAGCACCTGGAATCACCAATATATGGATGTATAAATACCCTCATTTAAATTTCAGGGAAATACAGGATACAACTTGGATCTCATAGGGTTAAATCCTTTGATGCTGTAAGATACCAAGGGAAGACCTGAGAAAGTATTGCATGGCAACTAAAGGCTGAAGTCTAAATCATCTATTGCAGAAATGTAAGTTACCCTGCCCCCTACTCGTTTGTATCAGCATATGTTCTGCAGTAATGAATTCAGTTCTTTAGATCCTTTGATGGGTCTTTGAGTACTCTAACATACACACGATTTTCCGCTCAAGCTTGGCTTGCATACACACGGTCACACAAAAGTTCTCTGAACTTTTGACCGTCAAGAATGCGGTGACGTACAACACTACGACGAGCCGAGAAAATTAAGTTCAATGCTTCAGAGCATGCGTCAAATTGTTTCCGAGCGTGCGGAGGAATTTTGCGCATCGGAATTGGTATAGACGATCGGAATTTCCGTTCGGAACTTTTTCCGACCGAAAAATAGAGAACCTGCTCTCAATCTTGAGACAATTCGGTCTCAAGTTTGGTCGTTCAAACTTGAG
The DNA here is from genome assembly GCA_028564925.1 of Lithobates sylvaticus. NCBI lineage: Eukaryota > Metazoa > Chordata > Amphibia > Anura > Ranidae > Lithobates > Lithobates sylvaticus. Next base: position 511,642,454 of record CM053029.1, on the reverse strand, counting down.
ACCGAATTGTAGCCATGCCTTATATGTGTTGGATAGGCTGTTAGACCACGTTTGGTTGCTTCAGCCAATGATGAGACTCCATTCTCATCCTCTTTCCATCAATGGGCCTCGTCGTTGTCTGACCCACCTTTTTATCTCTATTTGTGATTTTTCTTTGTATATTTCATATTGTCCTTTATGTTTTTTTCATTAAATAAATGTTCATCCTTCTTTTATAAAAATCACGAGTCTTATCTTGATTGCATTAGTACCGCTACAGTCCCCTTTCTCTATCCCCCCTCCCCCAATTGCCATTTAAACCGGGATGAGGTACAACCTTTAGTGAGTCTTCCAGACCCATTCACTTACCTAAATGATATGCATAATTATGTGGAAAATGTTTATTAACTCTAATGTTATTACTTCTCAGTGTGGTACTTCCCTGCTGAAAAACATGTTTTAGTCTGTGGATGAGTGAGTTGGGATTGAGGAACTTGACTGTCCTTCACAGAGTCCGGACCTCAAACTGATAGAACACTTTTGGGATTAATTAGAGCGGTGACCGTGAGCAAGGCCTTCTCGTCCAACATTAGTGCCTGACTTTACAAATGTGCTTCTGGAAGAATGGTCAAACATTCCCATAGACACACTCGTAAACCTTGTGGACAGCCTTCCCAGAAGAGTTGAAGCTGTTATAGCAAAGGGTGGGCCAATTCAATACTGAACCCTACGGACTAAGACTGGGATGCCATTAAAGTTCATGTGCATGTAAATGCAGGCATCCCAATACTTTTGACAATATAGTGTATGTTAGAAAACAACAAATGATCCCTGGTGGAGTTAGTGTTCTAACAAAGTAAGAGGAAATGGGTCCATTGGATGTAAATGTGTTTGTGTCCCTGAACAAAAAGCTTCACAACTTTTTCACAAGGTAGCCAACTAGACATGTTAACAGGCAATTACAATGGATGCATCCTGGAACTATCTTATTTTTGTTTACAAAATCTAATTTTAAATAGTACAAAAAACATGTACAAAAGCCAGCATACAGTGAATACAATCAAGAAGGTTTGACAGAAATAACATCAATCAGTAGATTTTTCTTGTATCCTGTTAATGAATGCAATACCAAAAAATAGAACAAAAATAAGAAAGAAATATACATTCCGAAAAGACACCCTGGAACATTCAACAGGTTTATGTCTTTCCCCTGGTGACAATAATCTTGAGATTTCTGAAGAGACTGATGTCTAAAGATGTGAGGGAATTAGCAGTGAATCCTCATAGCCCAAATGCCACTGGTTCCCCCTACTAATGTTTTAGCTGTTCAGAGTCCAATGCCGCTCCCAGTAACAACAGATCTACTGACTCAGGGAACAATTTATCCTGCTCACCGCTGTCTCATGGCTTAGACATTGAAAAAGGGAAACTGTAGGTCCTAGGAAGAGTCATTAAAGTGATTGTAAAGTCTTGTTTTTTTTTTATTAAAATAACAAACATACTTACCTGATCTGTGTAGTGGATTTACACAGAGCAGCCCGGATCCTCCTCTTCTCGGGTCCCTCTTCGGTGGTCCTGGCCCCTCCCACCCTGTGTCCAGTCACATACAGAGCTGTGGCCTGGCCCAGTCTCATCTCTTTCCTGATTGGCTAACTAACGTTGATTGACAGCAGCGGAGCAGATAGCTGAGACACTCGTGGACATCACTGGACAGAGATGGGGCTCAGTTAAGTATTAGGGTGCCAAGTGGGGCTGCTACACAAAGAAGATTTTTAATATTAATGCATTGTATGCATCAAGATAAAAACAAATCTTCTGGCTTTACAACCCCTTTAATACCTCTTCAAGAAAACCCTTAAAAAACTATACTGTTTGGTATAGAAGTATACGGTCTTTACCAGATGCAAGAGAACCTCATGGTTTTAGCCAGAGCCCCTGGGTACTTATAATATATTATATAATATATTGGAATGTCTACAGTTTGACCTAAATAAAGTTTTTACATTACAAATATTGAAATCTTGGATTGAAGGCAATATCAGCCTTTACTAATATTCAGTGGTCAGTGAATAAACGATTTGCCCAATTATTTAAGGCAGTCTGTCTCCTAAAGAAGCCCAAGAGATCACCTTTTGCTAAGTGGGATCTGACCTTGCTTAGATTCCTCGCTTTGTCTCAGTTTCATGAAAGGCAGATCATGGTATTGTGGACAATAACTCTGAGAACTGATTTCCTGGTGATAGTTACTTCAGCCAGAAGAGTTTATAAGCTAACAAGTCTGAGTTGCGCAGAAAACTTTATTAATGTTATTATTACTATATTACAGTGCCTTGAAAAAGTATTCATACCCCTTGAAATTTTCAAAATTTTGCCATTTTACAACCAAAAAGGTAAATGTATTTTATTGGAATTTTATGTGATAAACTAACACAAAGTGGCACATAATTGTGAAGTGGAAGGAAAATGATAAATGGTTTTCAAAATGTTTTACAAATAAATATGTGAAAAGTGTGGCGTGCATTTGTATTCAGCCCCCCTGAGTCAATACTTTGTAGAACCACGTTTTGCTGCAATTACAGCCTCATGTCTTTTTGGGGATGTCTTTACCAGCTTTGCACATCTAGAGGGTGACATTTTTGCCCATTCTTCATTGCAAAATAGCTCAAGCTCTGTCAGACTGGATGGAGAGCGTCTGTGAACAGAAATTTTCAAGTCTTGAAACAGATTATCAATTGGATTTAGGTCTGGACTTTGACTGGGCCATTCTTACACATGAATATGCTTTGATCTAAACCATTCCATTATAGCTCTGGCTGTATGTTTAGGATCATTGTCCTGCTGGAAGGTGAACCTCCACCTCAGTCTCAAGTCTTTTGCAGACTCTAACAGGTTTTCTTCTAAGATTGCCCTGTATTTGGCTCCATCCATCTTCCCAACAATTCTGACCAGCTTCCCTGTCCCTACTGAAGAAAAGCATCCCCACAACATGATGCTGCCACCACCATGTTTCACGGTGGGGATGGTGTGTTCAGGTTGATGTGCAGTGTTAGTTTTCCGCAACACATAGCGTTTTGCTTTTAGGCCAAAAAGTTAAATTTTGATCTCATCTGACCAGAGCACCTTCTTTCACATGTTTGCTGTGTCCCTCACATGACTTCTCGCAAACTGCAAATGGGACTTCTTATGGCTGTCTTCTTGCCACTCTTCCATAAAGGACAGATTTGTGGAGTGGATGACTAATAGTTGTCCTGTGGACAGATTCTCCCACCTGAGCTGTGGATCTCTGCAGCTGCATCAGAGTTACCATGGGCTTCTTGGCTGCTTCTCTGAATAATGCCCAGCCTGTCAGTTTAGGTGCACATCCATGTGTTGGTAGGTTTTCAGTTGTGCCATACGTTTTCCATTTTTGGATGATGGATTAAACAATGCTCCATGAGATGTTCAAAGCTTGGGATATTTTCTTATAACCTAACCCTGCTTTAAACTTCTCCACAACTTTATCCCTGACCTGTCTGGTGTGTTCATTGGCCTTCATGATGCTGTTTGTTTAGTAAGGTTCTCTAACAAACCCTGAGGGCTTCACAGAACAGCTGTATTTATACTGAGATTAAATTACACACAGGTGGACTCTATTTACTAATTAGGTGACTTCTGAAGGCAATTGGTTACACTAGATTTTAGTTAGGGGTAGCAGAGTAAAGGGGGCTGAATACAAATGCACATCACACTCCGCAGATATTTATTTGTAAAAAAAATTCAAAGCTATTTATCATTTTCCTTCCCGTTCACAATTATGGGCCACTTTGTGTTGGTCTATCACATTAAATCCCAATAAAATACATTTACGTTTTTGGTTGTAACATGACAAAATGTGGAAAATGTCAAGGGGTATGAATACATTTTCAAGGCACTGTATCTTTCTGGATTGAGTGGTCTTCGGGCCTGTCCTCCCCTTTGTCCCTAAAGTTTCCACTGTCTATCATGTAATTCAGAAAATATTCCTGCCCACTTACAAATATGAGGAACCTCATGCCTTTTAACTTGAGCAAGACTTTAACGCACTGCATTCAGATGACCACGAGTCCCACCAGAAAAAAACTGTTTGCAATACCAGGTAAGAATAGGGTGAAGATGCATCAGCCAAAATCATTGTGAGTTGGAAAGTCCAACTGATACTCAAAGCTTATGAGGAACAGGGTTTTTCAGACATGAAAAGGGTGATATGACAGGGTGATACTAGAAGTATGTCTACCTCGTGGGAGGTGGATTTTGCCTCAGCGACCTGTCTACTGGTCGACCACTCCCACTTTCCAGCTTTGACATCTGCTTCTCCTTTTTTTACTGCTTAACCATAACCTTAATCTTGTCTGCCACCCTCCCATTCCATTTAATTATTTATCTTCAAGTATGCTAACATGGAGTCATCAGGAATAGGAAAAATTCCTATCTAATGCTTACTAAATTGTTTCTTTCCTGACTATCTCTATGACAACATACAGACTTATTCATGTGTCAGGAGTATGCTAGTCATAGAACACTGTGGTAATATAGTGAGTGGGATTTATGAGGGATTTGTCCTATGGGGTATTCTGGGAGTGGAGTCTACCAGTATGCTGCCATGTCAGTAAAGGAAAAGTATGGTAATAATTGGATAGGAAATTTCTCTTTAAATTAATGCCATTAATTATGATAATACATGCTTCCCTTTTCAATGACTGCTAACATAGTAGATCATTCTTTATTATTTAACTTATTTATAGCAAATCTATACTGAAGATTAAACTGCCATCAGCTTTGAGAAATGCCTGCACATACATTTAATAATCTTCTAAAGGGCTCACTCCAGAAGATTTATTTTCCTGAAGCATTCTATTATGTACATGGTGATCTTGGGTTGGAAGTCGGTGCTTTGGCCAGTGCGAATCCATCGTATCGCATTGAAAGGTCCATAGCAAGGGACTGGAGGCGGGGAAAGGTTATAGCACTTTTTCCCAGTTGAACTTAATATTTGCATGACCTTGGGGATGAGCTTGGGTTTGATCTCAACCTGGAAGTTACCTGTCATTGGAGGTGAGCTGTGGCAGGATATTCCCTGCCCTACAGTTGCATGTAAAATTAGGTCAAGGGTCTGCTATATGTTTGTAAGGGAAACATCACTTTTTTCTCCTTACAATCCATACCAAACCCTTAGGCTCCATTCTAGGCGTTGCTATTTTACAGCCATTTTTTGGCATATTTTCGGGTGTTTTTGCTGAGTTTTGCAGCGTTTTTGTACAGGCATTTTCAAGTTAAAAGGTCACCAATGTAAAAGCAGTAAAAGGCCTGTAATCTGCCCATGTACTTTTTTGAGCGATGGGTGTCTTGCTTTAGGCGACAGAAAGCTCAGATGTGAACAGGGGCCATTGAAATTAATGGGATTGTCTTGTTGGATGTTTTTAGAGCTGAGGCTTAGAGCAGAAAAATGCCCAAAAATGCCTAGGTGTGAACGTTGCCTTACATGGGCGTTTTTTTCTTCCCTTTAGGGGGGGGGGGGGCAAGGAAGAATTGATTATTTGACTGAGTATTAATGTATGTAAAAGAATAATGTATGTATAATTTTATAATATGTGAAAATAAAGAATATTTAAAAAAAAAAAGGGGGAATCCTGATTGCTTTGTTTACAAACCAGCATTGTCTATTTAGAAATCTACTGTATTGGAACTGGAATGGGTAAATATTCAGTAACATAACCTTTTTAATTGCTTCTAACACTGTTGAAATACAATATTTTGTATGCATCAAACTACAGAATTAGTTTCACTTAATCTATTTCTTCAGGGATTAGTATGAATCGCCTTCTTTTTCTGTGCTTGAGGTTTCAGGATCTTAAAAAAAAAAAAATCTCATATCCTTCTGTCAATGTGAGACATAAAGCAAACAGAAAACCCAAACTATATCAACGAAACTGCTATTAAAATAAAAAATGTAAAATGCAAAAAGGATAAGGCATTTGTCCCACAATGGACAATCCATCCTCAAAGCTAATTACAGAAACTTTAATTAAAACTTCAATTAAGTCTCGCTCATTTAATGCCTAGCTGTAAACCACTGGGGCTGTTAAGAGCTTTACTTGTGAGCGAACCATAAAAAAAAAAAATTCGGCAATGTGAGTCCCTGAATTTTCCTTCATTACAAACAATTTAACAAATTAAGTAGTTTATGACAGAAGGGACTTTGGAGATCAAATTTAATGCTTGATTGAAATGAAGTAAATTTATGTTTCTAGCTGTTACCCATTTTTATAATTCTGTTAACATAAATTATCCAAGCTATACTTCATAGCATTTACTCGTGCTGTTACTTATTTCAATGGGTAGAATAAAGGGTCACAAACAATATACATGATTGTCCAGCTAGTCACACTACAATTTATTTTGATAAGACCAAAAATCTAAAAGTTTGATAATAATAGATCTTTCAAGGCAAGCTTATAAGGGTGCTATTGAACACAGCAAGTGTTTAAAGAAAATGCTTTCAAATATGGTAATATACAGTATATGCAATTGCTATATATGCCATCCTGTAATTGGAGGGGGGGGGGGGGTATTTACTAAAGGCAAATCCACTTTGCATTACAAGTGCACTTGGAAGTGCAGTCACTGTGAATCTGAGGGGGACAAGCAAGGAAAATAAAAAAGCATTTTTGCTTGCACATCATTGGATGATAAAATCAGCAGAGTTTCCACTTATTTCAGATCTTCCCCTCAGATCCCCTCAGATCTAAAGGGACTGCACTTCCAAGTGTAGTGCAAAGTGGATTTTCCTTTAGTAAATCAATCCCATAGTTTTACAAAAATGTTCCTTTCAATTTCAATCTGCAGGCTGCCCTTGTTTACTAAAAGTCTAGAGCAATTAAAGACATTTTGCCTTGTGACCAAAAAGCCCAGGAAATGTTATTCCCCTGCTCCTTTAAAGTTCACCTTTTCTTTTTTTTTTCTAAATTCCAGCACCCCTATGTACCAATATAGCATTCATGTACTTTTTTTGCAAAAATATCAAAGCTTTCTATAAAATCTAGACACTTACCTTACTGTCCTCCATTCATGTTTCCAAATGTATCTATTGCTTCTGTCTTACGTCCTAAACAGACTAGAGGGCATGATACAGGAAGGAGTTGACCAGCTAACCTCATTAGCATACACCCTGCATTAGTGGCAATGCTGGTGGGGGGGGGGGGGATATGTGGCAGTCCTGGTGGGGTGACATGATTAGTGGCAGTGCTGGGAGGGGGGGTCATTGGCAGTGCTAGGAGGGATCAGTGGCAGTGCTGGGAGGAGGGGGCCAGAGGCAGTGCTGGGGAGGGATGGGATCAGTGGCAGTGTTGGGAAAGGGGGGATTAGTGGCAGTGCTGGGAGGGATGGGATCAGTGGCAGTGCTGGGAGGGATGGGATCAGTGGCAGTGCTGGTGGGGGGTGGGATAAGTGGTAGTGCTGGGAGTGGGGGGGTCAGTGGCAGTGCTGGGAAGGGATGGGATCAGTGGCAGTACTCGGGAGGGATGGGATCAGTTGCAGTGCTGGGAGAGGGGTCAGTGGCAGTGCTGGGGAGGGATGGAATCAGTGGCAGTGCTGGGAGGGGGTCAGTAGCAGTGCTGGGGAGGGATGGAATCAGTGGCAGTGCTGGGAGGGGGTCAGTAGCAGTGCTGGGGAGGGATGGGATCAGTGGCAGTGCTGGAAGGGGGGTCAGTAGCAGTGTTGGGGAGGGATGGGATCAGTGGCAGTGCTGGGGAGGAATGGGATCAGTGGCAGTGATAGGAGGCAGTGCTGTGAGGGGGGTCAGTGGCAGTGCTGAGGAGGTAGTGCTGGGGAGGGATGGGATCAGTGGCAGTGCTGTGGAGGCAGTGCTGGGAGGAGAGGGGCAGTGTCAGTGCTGGGGATGGATTGGATCAGTGGCAGTGCTGGGGAGGCAGTGCTGGGTGGGAGGGCAGTGGCAATGCTGGGGTGGAATGGGATAAGTGGCAGTGTTGGGGAGGCAGTGCTGGGAGGGGGTTGGGGCAGTGGCAGTGCTGGGGAGGGATTGGATCAGTGGCAGTGTTGGGGAGGCAGTGCTGGGAGGGGGGGTCAGTGGCAGTGCTGAGGAGGCGGTGCTGGGAGGAGGGTCAGCGACAGTGCGGGGAGGATACGATCACAGGCAGTGCGGGGAGGATAAGATCACAGGCAGTAGTACTCACTGTGTCTTCGGTTTCATGGTGTCTGGCAGTAGTGACACCTATGCCGAGATAAGGAGATGGGGTCTCCTCCAGCCCCTCCCACTTTATTTCTCCTGAGTCAACTGACCTCTAGTCTCGGACCCCTGCCAATCCACAAACTGAATGGGCAGCTGCAAAAAGGCTGAGTGGGTGGCTGCAGGCTTCAGGGACAGCTCAGCTGCTGCAGTTGCTCTGTGCCCCATATGCAGCCTGGAGACCCCGCTCACTGGGATGCACAATCTGCCCACCTGGACGGGGGAGACACAGAGCTTCTCAGGTCTGGAAGTCCCCTTTCCTTCTGCTGTCCCCATCCCACACAGCTGGCCAATGAGCTGCACGGCGCCCCTGACTGGTCTGTTTCTGTCAATCATTTTTATTTTAGGAGGCTGTGATCATAGATCTCATGAGGCAGTATGTGATACTTGGTATCCACCTCCTGGAAGCTGAGAAATCCCAGAAGCAAATTGTACTTTGGAGGGTTGGGGAAGAAAAAGGAGAGCAGCCGCAAAGTTAAAAATAATGTGTATCAGTTACTCAATTTGTGTTGCCTCAAGCTTTTCTTTTATTAGTTTTGTGAAGGTTTATTAGCTGTGATCATAAAATTAAATTCCCTGGTTAATTCTGGCCTCAACTACTGCAACTCCCTCCTCATTGGATTACCTTTACATAGGCTATCCTTCCTTGAGTCCATCATGAATTCTGCTGCAAGACTCATCCACCTTACCAACCATTCAGTGTCCTCCACCGCTCTCTGCCAATCCCTCCACTGGCTTCCACTCACCCAACAAATAAAATTTATAGTACTAACAATAACCTTCAAAGCCATTCATAACTCTGCCCCCAGCTAAATCACTAGCCTGGTCTCAAAATATCAACCAAGACATTCTCTTCAATCCTACCATGACCTCCTGCTCTCTAGCTCCCTTGTCATCTCCTCCCATGCTCACCTCCAGGATTTCGCCCAAGCTTCTCCCATCCTTTGAAGCTCCCTACCTCAATCTGTCCGCCTATCTATTTATCTTTAGACAATCCCTGAAAACCTTTCTCTTTAAAGAAGCCTATCCTGCTTCTAACTAATACACTGTTTTTTTTACTTTCTCCATCAGCTCATCCCCCACAGCTATTAGCTTTTTTATCAATTGACCCTCCCTTTTAGATTGTAAGCTCAAACGAGCAGGGCCCTCTCATTCCACTTGTATCAAATTGTATTGTAACTGTAAAGCCTGCCTTAATTTTGTAAAGCACTGTGCAAACTGTTGGTGCTATATAAATCCTGTATAATAATAATCCTGTATAATAATTCAGCTTTGGTCTCGTTACTCCAAATTATTTTGTTCCAGTTCCTGTTCCTGTAAGTTGGCTGTTTTGTTGTGCTGGTGCAGCAAAGATGACAAACATTTTACAAATTCTTTAAGGGTTATGTAAACTTTTGAGCACAACTGTATATTTATTTGAATGTAACATGAGCATCTTTTAGAAAGGTCTATACAACATAACATAAATAATCTCATATTAAATTGCTAATGGGGAACTATCATGTTGCACATGCATTTTCTGTTTGCCTTTAATAATTTGTCCCTACCTCACTCCGTAGCTAGGGGATGTAGTTAGTCCCACCCTTCTGATTCATCCTTTAACCTCTGTTCACCATCACCACATGTACTATATTCTGCTGGAGCTAGACACACTATGATTTTTTTGACCTATCGGATGTTCATCTGTTATAATATGTGCAAAATTTTAGTTTAAACCTTTCTATGATCTGCAAGATCAAGTCACTGTCACTGTCTAAGATAAGAAAACCGGGCCCTTGCATATCATCACAATTCATGTGTTTCCATAGACCTCTCATCCAATTGGGTGTTGTCACTGTAACCGAACACTAATAAAATACAAAACCCAGCTAGCAGGCTACCATGGATTGCAAAAGGGGTTACTTTGGTAACAAACACTGTCAATGTCTGCCAAATTACTGAGATTGTAATTTGATAACTGGATCAGTTATAGAGATCAAAGTTCAGTGCTTAGATTGTGGACGCAGAACAGGAACTATCACAAAAATAGAGATGAACTTAAATTAGTAATAATAATAATAAGCAAAACAATATGAATATTGTACCCTTTGTACCACTAAGGATTTAAAACGCTGTACAAAGCATGGGTATAAGAAAAAACGTAACCTTAGCAAACATTGTAATTTGAGATGGAACTTCTAGCACAGAAATGGTGTTAATTTTTACATCAAATTTCGATTTCGTTTTAGTTATAGATTTTAACTAAAATGCCATTTTAGATTTAGTCATATTTTAGTCGTATTTTAGTCATCTGAATGGTTTTAGTTTTAATCGTATTTTAGCGACTAAAATCTCTAGTACATTTTAATGCGTTTAGTTAGATTGTAATCCCTTATTTACGCATTTCTCTAGAATTAGACATGTGCAGTTCGTTTCATTCCAAATAAATATTCGGACAAATTTTTCATTATTCTGAGATTCGGATATATCTATATATTACAGTAGAAACAAAATTGACCGAATGCTCTGAATAACTAAACTAAATGTGTCAGAATTTCTAAAATTCAAATTGAAATTCTAATCTAATTTTACACTGAACTCCAGTTGAATTCTAACTGTAAACATATTTCTGAAATCAAAGACTGTGTGTGATATTAGAGTACCATTTCGAAATAATGCTGTTTTTGTTAAAGAGGAAGTAAAGCCTCCTTTAAAAAAAAAAAAAAAAAAACAGAACCTGCAAGGCAAAGGCATAATGAGCTAGTATGCATAGTACTTTTCCAAAGCCTGGTAAGACTTAACCTAGCTGCCAACAGGATATGGGTGCTCACTTTTCTTAAGGGGGAGGTATATTTTCTATTGTTAGGATTAGTAAGCCCAATGCTGGTGATGGTAATACCTAGTGGTGTGTGATGTCTGATAGTAACCAAAAGATTTCTGTCCAATATGCTTGGATGATCGGGCACATCCACATAATATGGAAGAGGTCTCCTCTATCCTTATTGCATCTCCAGCATGTAACTGGGGTCTCCCTGTTAAATGAAGATAGTCTAGTGGGAGTTAGATACCAACGTAAGGTTAGCTTTTGGGTGAGTTCCCAAAGGGAGGAACATTGTGTAGATTTATATATAGATTGGAGTGCGTTCTGCCATTGTGATTCCGAAAAGGTTTGCGTAAGGTCAGTTTCCCAGTGCAGGTGTGAGTTCGATTTGGTGAATATTTTTTTCTGTGAGAAGGCATTGTAAAATAGGGAGATACCTTTCATTTTCCTTTCAGGGTTAGTAGAAATGACCAGGTCTGAGATGGAATTTTGTATGTTGATGTGGGTAGATGGGATATACAGTGTTTTACTCTTAGGTATGTGAAAAGTTCTTTGTTAGATAGGTAAACATTTTTGGGGATTTGTGGGTATGTCAGAAGATTGGATCCTTGGAATATATGCTGGATCTGTGTAATGCCTTTTGCTGCCCAATGAGTTAGGTGTAGGTCAGGCGAGAATTGGTGGAGAATTTGGATTGGCAAAGGTGGGGAGATAGAGTTGGTTTGGGGGAAATCTTGTTTGCTTAGAGCCTTCCATGCCAGAGCCGATGCCCTAGGGTATTTGCGTTCCTAAGGGTATACCCAATATCGATGTGCGCAATGTTGTGTGGTTAAATGTTGTTGCTTCAATGTTTCCCCACAAGGTGTTCGGATGCGACTGAAACCAGTCTTGTAGTTGGGTCAAGAGGGATGCTCTGTAGTTTTCTTCGAATTGTATGGACCCTGACCCTCTTGCCATTTTATGTTTGCATGGTTTGGATTGTGCGCATCTCGGTTTTTTCCCCTGCCATAGGAATTTGTTGAGCATGGTCTGGAGTTCTTTGAAGTATGACAGCGGTAATGGGATGGGGATGCTTCTGAAAAGGTATAAGAGTTGTGGCAAATGTGTCATTTTAAAGGCAGCTAGTCTGCCAGACCATGATAGTTGATGGTTTGCTAGCTGTTGAATATCTTTCTGAAGTCTAGTGAGGAAGGGTTTGACGTTGTATTTAAATAAGTGTTTTGTTGATTTGGTTATTTGGACTCCCAGATAGGTTATGTCGTTTTCGGCCCATGTGTATGCACACTGCGTTTGTAGAAGGTTTTTAGTTGTGGCATCTATGCCTATGTCACGAATGTATGATTTGGCCTCATTAATTTTATAATATGAAATTTTGTTAAATTGTTGTAGTATGTTTTGGACTTCTTGTAAGGAGGAGGTCAGATTGGTAAGCATAAGAATAACATCGTCTGCAAATATATTTATTTTGTGGGATGTGTTTCCTATCTTAAAGCCTGTGATTTGGGGATTTTTCCTAATTTGTTCTGCCAAGGGTTCTATTAATAGGTTGAAAATGAGAGGGGACAGTGGACAACCTTGTCTGGTTCTGTTAGATATGTGAAATGGTTGGAATATCATGTCCGTTGTGAGAGATGATGATGAGAGATGGATTGGGGGGTAGTTAACTACTTAGAGGGAGGGAGGGGGGGCCGGGAGGGAAGAAAAAGGAAAAAAGAATACTAAATAAAATATTGTTCGAATAAAGTCAGAGGGGGTAATGAATTATATCAGGAAGAGGGGGAAGACGGGGGGACTACTATTGGTCTCTTTGAAAAATATATCGAGATTGATACATGTGTTTTGTTGATTGTGTTTTTTTTTTTTTTTGTGTGCGTTTATTTATTTGTTATGTATTTATTTATGTACAAGTATTGTATATGTGTATATATATATATATATATATATATATATATATAAGAATTTGTAATAATGTGAAATGTTCTTTGTATATGTGAAAAATGTATCAATAAAAATAATTAAAACACAAGTTATATAAATCGCTATAGTATATCCTGAAGGCATCAGCTATATCCTGGGGGTTTCTTAACTGATCTTTGGTGTGAGGGTGGTACAGGTATTCTATTTTATGTTTGATTCTCCTGGCTCTGATACAGTTGGGCTTTACCTGCCTTGTTGGAGGTAGAGTAGCAAGTGGCTTTGAACTTTCTGTGTGCTTTTTCAAAGGATTGCAAAAGGTATAACCTAAGAGTATGTCTGAGGTCTAGTAGGTGTGCTGTGGCGTTGGGGTGGGGTTTGGATTTGATTTGGGTTTCTAATTTTTTAATTTTGGCCATGAGATCGTCCATGCGTTGCATTCTTTTTTTCTTGTATTGAGAACATAGTTTTATCAAGACACCTTGAATAAACGCTTTATATGCATTACACACCGTTCCTGGATCGGACACAGAGCCTGCATTTGTATCAAAGTATTCTGCTAGTTGCTTATCAATTTCTGGGGAGTATTCTGGATGTTGAATTATAAAATTGTTCATCCTCCACAGGAAGGTATTGCTCTGTTGTGGGGAGTTTGAAATAGAAATAATGATGGGGCATGGTCTGACCAAGAAGCGGTGTGATTCATAGATTTGCTAATTTTTTGTAGTAGCCATTTATCAGTACAGAAGAGGTCAATTCTAGAGTAGGTTTTATGAAGCGGGGAGAGAAAGGTATAGTCCCTCTCCGCTCCACGTTGACAAAGCCAGACATCAAATAAATCATGAGAGTATAGGAAGGGTTTTAGAGGGGATTCTCTGCGTTTTGCTGAAGAGTTATGCCCAGTACACACGGTTGGAAATTCCGACGGAAAATGTCCGATCGGACCATGTTGTCGGAAAATCCGGCCGTGTGTGGGCTCCATCGGACTTTTGAGATCCTGCTCTCAAATTTTCCGACAACAAAATCCGTTCGGACTTTTTCCGATCGTGTGTAGAGAATTCCGACGGACAAAGTGCCAGGCATGCTCAGATCAAATTACGAGACCAAAGCTATTGGCTACTAGCCTCTACGTAGTTCCCTTGTAAGCAACGAAAGTCACAACGTTCAGAAGTGAGGAGTGAGGATGGCCGCGGATGGTTAAGCTAATAGGGCCTGAGTCGCTCCGTTTGTCTCCCCGGGTTGATAAACTCGGCGTCTAAGCGTCCATCTCTGGCGCTGGCAGAAGACGCCCCTCAGAGCTTGCATACTATTGATGTTAGGCTAATTGGTCTGTAGTTCCAAGGGATGTATCTTGGTCCTTTTTTAAAGATTGGTGCTATTTTGGCTTTTCTCCAATCAGCTGGTACCATTCCAGTCAGTAGACTTTTCATAAAAATTAGGAATAATGGTCTGGCAATTACTTGACTGAGTTCTTTAAGGATCCTCTGGTGCAAGCCATCTGGTCCCGGTGACTTATTTATGTTAAGTTTTTAAAGTCTGTTTCTAATTTTATCCTCTGTTAACCATACAGGTACTTCCTGTGACTTGTCATGAGGATAAACTTTGCAGATTTGGTTACTGAAGCCCCCCTTTTCCCTTGTAAAGACTGAGGAGAAAAATACATTCAAAACCTTCACCATCTCACCATCCTTTTACTATTTATGTATTTATGAATGCTGATGATGACCCCTCAGCCTTGTATTTTTTGAAGGCCTCCTCTTTTGCTTGTATATGATTTTTACGTTGTCGTTAAGCCACCGAGGGCTTTTATTAGCTCTTTTAAATGTATTACCCTTTGGGATGCACTGGCTAATTCCCTTATTTAATATGCTCCTAAAGCACACCCATTTTTCCTCCATGTTCTTTGTTCCTAGGATCTTAACCCATTTAGTATCTTTTATCAAGGAGTGTAGTTTCTGGAAGTTGGCTCTTTAGAAATTCAGTGTCTTTGTATTCCCCTTATCCCCGCATTTTTTCTTGTTGGTGCATTTAACATCTGACCCATGAAATTGTCCTGTAAGACATTTATAAAATTGTGAGCCTTAGATAAATGCGCAGTTCCTTCCGCCCAGTCTATGTCTGGATAATTAAAATCCCCCATTTTAATGACACTTCCAGTCCTTGCCACCATTCCAAACTGTGATAGGAGGTCCGTCTCCCCCCTCCTCCCTCA
The DNA here is from genome assembly GCA_028564925.1 of Lithobates sylvaticus. Lineage (NCBI taxonomy): Eukaryota > Metazoa > Chordata > Amphibia > Anura > Ranidae > Lithobates > Lithobates sylvaticus. The sequence goes on along the minus strand of CM053029.1, from coordinate 511,627,289 downwards.
GGTTAGGGGGCTTATAACATACTCCCAGTATTACTTTCTCCCTTTGTAACTCTACCCATACGGATTCCACCACTTCCCTTGCTCCATTAGTGATGTCATCCCTCACATTCACCTGTATATCATTTTTGATATACAGGCATACCCCCCCCCCTTTTTTACCCTCCCTGTCTGTGGCAATATAGGAAATACCCTTGAATGTTTGCCAGCCAATCATGAGAGCTATTTAACCAGGTCTCTGAAATTCCCACAAAATCGAATTCCTCCTAGCAGCTCTAGTTCTCCCATCTTGTCCACCAGACTCCTGGCATTAGTGAACATGCCTCGTAGTTTTGTCCGGACGCATACTATCTCCTTATTAGGTGTTCTGAAGTTGCAAATAGGACTTGTTACTATACTTACCATGGGTTTAGCTGTTTTAGTCAACCTACCACTAATGCCCCCAATACTACCCACTGAAATACATTCCACACTGGCTATCTCTATGTCTGGACCCTCCCCTGTCGCCTAGTTTAAAAGCCCCTCTAACTTTTCGGTCATCTTCACTCCCTGCAGATCTGCACCCTCCTCATTTAGGTGCAGTCCGTCCCTTCTAAAGAGCTGGTAACCGACTGAAAAGTCGGCCTAGTTCTCCAGGAACACAAAAACCCTTCCTTTCTACACCAACTCCTCAGCCACTGGTTTACTTCCCTAATCTCCCGCTGCCTTTTTGGTGTGGCTCGAGGTATCAGTAGTATTTCTGAAAATACTACTTTGGAGGTCCTATTCCTCAATTTAGCTCCTAAATCCCTAAAATAGTTTTGTAGGACACTCCATCTTCCGCTGACTTTGTCATTGGTGCCAACGTGCACCATGACAGCCGGGTCTTCCCCAGCCCCTCCACAGAGTTGTGAAAGAGTGACAGAACAATTGTCACTCTGATCTATACATTTTCTAGAAGTGGTGTTTGCAAAGGATATGTACTAACGTATATTGACTGTCCAAATCTATGTAAGAGCACTCTAATGCCCCATACACACGTTCAGAATTTCTGTTGTCAGAAAATCCAATCCTGTGTGGGCTCTATCGGACTTTTTCCATCTGAATTTCCGATTGGATAGATCAGGTCTTCATATTTACTAAAAGGGGGGGGGGGGTTAGGGTTGCACACTTACATTATTTGGAAAAAATAAAGTAAATGTATACCCAGACAAATAATATGGTTAGAAGCAACATAGTACTAGCAAACCTGATAATACAATAGGAGAAAATCAGTAGGTATCTCCTGTGTCATTTAACCCAGAGACTCTAGTGGAGTGGGGGAAAGCTAGGTTTCATAGGGAATGTCCTCCTTGTCGTATAATGTTGGGAGATCCTTGTAGTATACAAATGATCCCTTAAATTATTCCAGTTCCTTATGGGACATGGTGGTGTTCATGAAAGCCTGCCACCTCTGGTAGAAGCATTTCCTGGTGACGAAATGGTTGAAGTCGGTGGTGCTTTTTCCCTATAGAGTAATAGATGTAATTCCCGTTTTATCAGAGAAATGAAGAGGAAATTATTTTTTTTAGAATAGACCTCTGGGCCACTAGGAGGCATATCAGGATCCAAGGCTTATGTTGTGCGTCGAGGTTAGTTGGGGACCACGTCAGGAGCTGTTTGTCCCAATATCCAAAGATTAACAAAAGAGGGTCCTTTGGGAGTTTAAATAAGGTAACACCAAATATAGAAGATACAACTTGATCCCAGAAGGTAACGATGTATATGCAAGACCACAGACGGTGCGTTAGGGAGGGCCTCTTTTGGGACATGAAGTGAAGTGAGTATTATCATTCTTCGATAGGAAAGGTATGAAGGCTCACACATCTCGGGCGCAATATGAGGATCTCCGGAGTATTCCAGTATGTTGACTGACACCTTCCTATTCTAATATGGAGTTTTGAGACATTATACTCATATTTTAGATTACCATGTATATTGGTCTATTTTTGTACCTCTACCTAAAATAATTAAAAAAAAATATATATCTCTTTTTTGGATGTACAGTTTCATGTACACTCCCTGTCTGATTCTATTGGTACCCATTTACCACTGTTATGTGGTTATATTGTGTTATATGACCATATTATAATATTATAACATATTTTGGCATATTTTATTTATTTATTTATTACAGGATTTATATAGCGCCAACAGTTTACGCAGCGCTTTACAATATTAAAAGGGAGACAATACAGTTATAATACAATAAAATACAAGAGGATTAAGGGGGCCCTGCTCAGAAGAGCTTACAATCTAATAGGGTGGGGGAGGTGATACAAAAGGTTGTAACTGTGGGGAATGAGCTGATGGAAGTGGTAAAAGATTAGTTGGAGACATGATAGGCTTCCCTGAAGAGATGAGTTTTCAGGGATCGCCTGAAGGTAGCTAGAGTAGGGGATAGCCGGACAGGTTGAGGTAGCGAGTTCCAGAGGATGGGAGAGGCTCTGGAGAAATCCTGGAGATGAGCATGGGAGGAGGAGACGAGAGAGCCTGACAGGAGGAGATCTTGAGAAGAGCGGAGAGGACGGTTTGGGATATGTTTGGAGACAAGATTGGTGATGTAGCTCGGGGCAGAGCTGTGGATGGCTTTGTAAGTTGTGGTTAGTATTTTGAATTTAATTCGCTGGGCGATTGGGAGCCAGTGTAGGGATTGGAGGAGAGGGTTGGCAGACACTGAACGGTTGGTAAGGTGGATAAGTCTTGCAGCAGCATTCATGATAGACTGAAGAGGGTAGAGCCTATGGAGAGGCAGGCCAATGAGGAGGGAGTTGCAATAGTCAAGGCGAGAGATAACAAGGGAGTGAATGAGGAGCTTGGTGGTGTCATTTGTTAAAAAGGGGCGAATTTTAGAGATGTTACGGAGGTGAAGTCTACAAACTTTTGACAGCGATTGGACTTGAGGCTGAAATGACAAGTCCGAGTCTAGGATTACACCGAGTACCCTGGCGTGAGGGGAGGGACTGATGGTTGCATTGTTGATTTTGATGGAAAAGTCATGGAGGGGGGCACGGGCGGGGGGGAATATTAATAGCTCAGTTTTAGAGAGATTTAATTTAAGAAAGTGGTGCGACATCCATGTTGATATGTCAGTTAGTAAGTTAGTAATGCGAGAGGAGACAGAAGGAGTGAGGTGAGAAGTAGACAGATAGATTTGGGTGTCATCGGCGTATAAGTGGTATTGGAAGCCGTGGGTGGTTATCAAGTGACCAAGGGAGGAGGTGTAGATGGAGAAGAGAAGGGGTCCAAGAACAGAGCCTTGGGGGACCCCCACAGAAAGGGGCAATGGAGAGGAGGAGACAGAGTTGTAGGTAACACTGAAGGAGCGCTGTGATAGATAGGCAGAGAACCAGGATAGAGCAGAATCTTTGAGACCAAGGGAATGGAGTTTATTGAGAAGGAGCGGGTGGTCAACAGTATCAAAGGCTGCAGAGAGGTCAAGTAGTAGCAGTATGGAGTACTGGCTGTCGGATTTAGCAGTTAGTAAATCGTTAGTGAGTTTTAGTAAGGCAGTTTCCGTGGAGTGTTGCGAGCGAAAGCCAGACTGTAAAGGGTCAAGAAGGTTATTTTCACTGAGGTAGGAGCTAAGACGGTTGTAGACTAAGCGCTCTAGAAGTTTGGAGGAGAATGGGAGCAATGAGATGGGCCTTAAGTTATTCAGGTTGGTGGGGTCCAGGGAGTGCTTTTTAAGTATGGGAGTGATCTGCGCATGTTTTAGAGGGGAGGGGAAGGTGCCACTAGAGAGGGAGAGATTGAAGATGTGAGTGAGGGAGCATAGGATAGAAGAAGAGGGTGACCGTAGTAGTTGTGAGGGAACAGGATCCAAGGGACAATTGGTTAAGTGGGCATCTGAGAAAAGTTTTGTAACCTCTTCAATAGTAGCCAAGTCAAAGGAGGAGAGTGTTGAAAGTGTCTTTAGGTAAGGTATGTTGGGTGGGGAAGGTGTATGCACAGTGGAGGTATCCTCACGAATTGCATCAATCTTGTCTTTGAAGTGATTGGCAATCTCTTGGGCAGTGAGTGAGTTAGTGGGTAGAGGGGGTGGGGGACGAAGCAGAGAGTTAAAGGTTGAGAAGAGCCGACGGGGACTAGATGACAAGGTATTAATAAGAGAGACAAAGTAGGTTTGTTTGGCAGCATGGAGGGAGGAATTGTATTTTAGAAGGGCAGATTTATATAGGGTGAAGTCGTGCAGGCATTTGGTTTTACGCCACAGTCGTTCAAGAGCACGGCAATGTCTCTTGAGATTTCTAGTGTTGTCAGTTTGCCATGGTTGTAACGGTCGGGGCCTGATTCTGCGTGTGGTTAGTGGAGCAAGTGCATCTAGTGATGATGAGAGTGAACTGTTGTAGACAGAGGTGGCCAGGTCAGGGCAGGACAGGGGAGAGATTATGTCATATAGATGGTCAGTAGCAGAATAGAGAAGAGATGGGTTAAAGTGGCGAAGGTTCCTACAAGTAATTGTTTGCTGCTTGGAGGGATGGTTGGTTGGAGGCAAGGATACAGTGAAACTGATGAGGTTGTGATCAGAGAGTGGAAAGGGGGTGTTGGTGAGGTTGCAGGGATTGCAGAGATGGGAGAATACAAGGTCAAGGGTATTACCATTGGAGTGGGTGGAAGTATGTGTCCATTGGGTTAGGTCAAAAGAAGAGGTTAAGTTGAGAAGTTTAGCTGCAGTTGGGCTGTTAACATTGACAGGAATGTTGAAGTCACCAAGAATTATAGTGGGTATTTCAGAGGAGAGAAAGTAGGGTAGCCAGGCAGCAAAGTCATCAAGAAAGCGTGATACAGGTCCGGGAGGCCGATAAATTGCTGCAATCCTCAGAGAAATAGGAGAAAACAGACGGATACAGTGCATCTCAAAAGAGGGGAGGGATAGAGAGGGAGGGATAGGAAGGACTTGGAAGGTGCTTTGTGGGGATAGAAGGAATCCAACTCCACCTCCTTTCTGTCCATTAGGTCTGGGGGAGTGAGTCCAATGGAGGCCACCATGGGATAGGGCAGCAGGAGAAGCCGAGTCCAAATTTTGAAGCCAGGTTTCCGTTATGGTGAGTATGTTAAAGCCATGAGAGATGAAGAGGTCATCTATAGATGTAAGCTTGTTACAGATTGAACGGGCATTCCAGAGGGCGCATGAGATTGGTGGGCTGCTTTGAGGAAGCAGTGGTATAGAAATTAAGCTGACTGGATTGCGGTGGTTGCCAGAGGGGGTGGGGTATAAGGTATGTGGCTTGCAGTTGGAAAATGGCGGACCAGGATTAGGTGAAATGTCACCCGAGACCAGGAGAAGGAGGAAAGTGAGGAAGGCAAGATGGGAGTGGGCTGTGCATAAGCGCACGTGTTTAGTGGTCCTGGTTTTTATGTCAGAATGTGGGTACAGCAAATACAGGAGATGATGGGTGGAGTAGTAGGGAGAGGGTAGGAGTGAGGGAGATATGTGCATGCTGCAGGGTAGAGAGGAGGGGTAGAGTAAGGATAATTTGAGGATAGAAGACACGGATGTTAGAAGGAAGAGAAGAAGGAACATGATAGAGAGTGGAAATCTAACGTAATATGAGGTGATGACTTGCTTGTAATCACAGAGTTGATCAAAGTTTGTGTTGTATCCTCTTCCAGCTTTAGTTATCCTGCTTTCGGTAAACTGCGTTGGTGAAACTGCGCATCACTCGTGACAGAGCCACTCAGGAAAGAGCCACCATGTCTGCGCCTTGCCCCTGTCTGCGCCACCCCATAGCATCCTTTACATTTATAGGGAGACTGAGCAGGCATGCATTTCTCAATTGGTCATTATAGGGTCAGATATGAGGCACCTGAATATGGGAGAGGAGATGGGCAATACCAGACCAGACACAGGCTAGGGTCATAAAGCTAATTACCCCTCTTGATCACTCAAGCCAAATGGGATGGGGAATCAATCACCAGTAATGTTGCTATAGCATTCTGTTTCTTATATAGCCAACATTAAATATAGAAGTTTAAAGCTATGGCAGCAAACAACATTTACCAAAAAAGTTACAGCAATGTCAGTTCAGTAGAGATGTACAGATGGATAGAAGACGACATTTACCAAAAAAGTTACAGCAATGTCAGTTCAGTAGAGATGTACAGATGGATAGAAGACGACATTTACCAAAAAAGTTACAGCAATGTCAGTTCAGTAGAGATGTACAGATGGATAGAAGACGACATTTACCAAAAAAGTTACAGCAATGTCAGTTCAGTAGAGATGTACAGATGGATAGAAGACGACATTTACCAAAAAAGTTACAGCAATGTCAGTTCAGTAGAGATGTACAGATGGATAGAAGACGACATTTACCAAAAAAGTTACAGCAATGTCAGTTCAGTAGAGATGTACAGATGGATAGAAGACGACATTTACCAAAAAAGTTACAGCAATGTCAGTTCAGTAGAGATGTACAGATGGATAGAAGACGACATTTACCAAAAAAGTTACAGCAATGTCAGTTCAGTAGAGATGTACAGATGGATAGAAGACGACATTTACCAAAAAAGTTACAGCAATGTCATATGGAATGTCATATGGAATGTGTCGAAAATTTTGGCACCTTTCGGGCTCCGCCCCTTTTCCATCTTTCCCATATGCGGTTTATACTGCTTTCCCCATTGGAGCGAAGTTCCGTTAACGTGAACACACGCATGCGTACTCTTTAGTCTCGCATTGCATTGTGTTCACGCAAGTTGTGTATGATCATGTTTACATGGTTACCGTGATTTCTGACGTGGATGTGCTGCCTGATGCTCGCAATGTGTACGTGAGGTCGGGTCGCTTCTATCCAGCCACGTGTTCGGATGTACGGAATGTTGAGTCTGAGGCTTGGTTCTCCTCCGAGCCAGGATTCGATAGGCACAAATTTAACTAACATCTGGTCACGTTAGGCTGTTTGGAATGCACGCCTGGAGATCCCGAAAGTGGCACTCCATATGCTTCAGACAGGTGCTGTAAATTTTTAATTGTATACATGTATATATAAGCGCAATGAGTGGCAGGCTGGCATATACCCCAGTTGAAGTCTCCTGAAGACGAAACGCGTAGGGTCGTTATGCCTGTCAAGCCACTCTTCATTGCGCTTTTTTTATGAACGGGTTTTTATTCACTATACCCTCATTGTTTGGAGGGTGAAAATGTATTTACAAATACATTTTTATCTCAGATTTATACCATGTGGAGGCACCTTCTTTCCATTTCATAACCACACTACCATTACGGAGAGGATTATGATCAGGGCTTATTTTTTTGGCTATCTGTATGAGCGGCTCCAGACATCATTGTGGTGAGTAGGGGTGTGTGATCACCCACTGACTGCCCAGAGGATGAAGCCTGCTTCATTACAGCTAATAGATTCCGGTTGTTCCGGTCTAAGCCTGTCTAACTCCCCGCCTACGGCCTGTGAGTCCACCCATTCTGTTAAGAGTACCATATCTTTACCTTCACCTATTTTTTGGGGAGATTTCACCATACCGTCTGGGCCTGCCCTGGTTCACAGCATCCATGGATATATAAGAATGCAACACCACTTTGCTGGTCTATTATATCTATATTAAGTATATGCTTTACTACATCCATTTGGACCTTATCACTTATTATATAAGGACTACCGATTGTATTTCACTCTGAAGCAGTAGGACCATTTCCTATGGATATAGGTTCGGAATCACCACTACTGTTTATAAGTGAACACGCCATTTACCTTTTAGCGTTTTGATATTGCATGCTCCATACTCTGTTTTATTACAGCTGAGGCTATATCCATATACTTGCGCTATACTCTGCTTGTGCAGGTTATGCATTTAGCATCCTATTTTATGTTTTAGTTTGATCACAATTATTATTTAGGTCACAGTTTGCTTATTAAGGTCTTATTTTTCTTTTGGTTGGTGCGGTTTAGGTGAATTGCACCTTTGGAGACCATCATTGATTACCAATAGATTGGTTTACTATTTTTCTTAGGTGTTTTCACGCACTGCACACATATATATTTGCTGTTGGGTTTCACTCCAATTATTTTTTACTATCTCCTCCGCTTTTGCGGTTATTTACATACCCGTTCTATACAATTTAAGGTTAATTCTAGGATTGCCATGATTGTTTAATCATTTGGTGAATCCACTCACCACACTCTAGCCAATTGTTACTTATATTATTATATCTGCAACACATACCACTAACAGATTTCACATTCTGTGTAGCCTACGTGTAGCACACTAATTTAGCGCTACACATTTTACTATTTATTCTTTTCACAATTGGTCTGATTGTTGTGTTGGCTGCTTAGAAATCAAAGTTGGCGCAGTATTTCCCACCCATTTTCACATGTTGAAAAATGAATAGCAGGTATGAGTGATATTAATAGGGGATAACTTGAGATCTGGTATTCACAAGAGCCATTGCAATAATAAATTTATATATATAGGAACCTGTGAACCTAACAGGAAGACATACGTTGGAGGATGTCAAATAGTCTCATATAGAACCAATGCGTTACTATGCTACTATGCTCACATTTCTTTGTTTTGTGTGTCTCCTTTTTGATTTACATAAAAAAGAGAGTTAGAGGGAAAAAAACATAAAAAAAAATATAATGTATATTTGGATTTCCTGAAAATATTAAAATAGTAATTGAATACAAGCACACGAGTTTGGTTTTTCAGTTTTAATGAGAGCTGGTATTGCTGGATGAAATGAAGATTGTGACTTTTGATTTCAGCGTACTGATTTCCACAATCAGGTCACTTTGTAGAAAAGGTTGTATCTTGTTTAGATTGGAAACTGTAAGATAAAAGAAGCAGGGTCATGTATTTTAATGCCAAAAGGTTCTATGCAATCCATTTTTCTTAGAAGTAGGTATTTCCTTTTCCACCTGCAAAAATGCAGCAATATTCTTCTGGTCCTCATTTGGGGTATTTCAATGTACTGCTTAAAGAAAATTCAAAGAAAATCATCAAAAGGATTCAAATGCCACTTTTTAGCACTTTATGTTCAGAACATGATAGATATTTTTAAATGCTGCATGATGTTATCTTTACCACCTTCTGATACAGAGATGCCATTTTCACAACATTCTGTGAACTGTGGAAGGAAAACACAATTGCAGCTAAAACTCTGGTTTCCAAGACTCCAGCATTTTCCTGATGGCTCCTACTTCATACTTCATTCTTGCAGTGGCATACCGTCTATGTGTGCAGTGTGTGCAGAGCACATGGGCCCCCAAGGGAAGGGGGGTTCACTGTGCTCTGACACACGGCAAACATGGAGTAAATGGTAGCAACTCCATACCATCTCCCTAAATCCCATATTTGCAGGAGAGGGGCACACAAGGCTTTAGCTAACACTACCACCATGGAACTTTTTTCACTTTGCTGCTTGCCGGTGGCAGTAGCAGCTGGCAGTTTTTGACGATAGTAGAATTATAGTTCTGGCCACCACCTACAGCTACCCGCTGCCTTGGTGGAGTGATTGACAGCTTCCTCGCTCCCTCGCTCCCTCAGTAAAGGCAGAGGCTTTGTCAGAATGGGATTGCGTCTGTCCAGAGGAGCTGGCAGGTGGGCACAGAACTGATCCAGGCAAGTGCACTCTTTTACCACTGCTAAAAGTAAGAAATTAAGCTGCATACTGTACAATTGGGGCAGCACAGTGGTGTAGTGGGTAGCACTCTCACCTAGCAGTAAAAAGCATCGCTGGTTCAAATCCCAACTACAACACTACCTGCTTGTAGTTTGCATGTTCTCCCTGTGCCTGCGTGGGTTTCCTCTGGGAACTCTGGTTTCCTCCCACACTCCCACAAGACATGCTGGTAGGTTAATTGGCTTCTGTCCAAAATTGGCCCTAGTATATGAATTTGAGTTGGGGACCTTGGATTGTGGGGACCAATGTGTGTGTGGTGCACTGCGTAAATTGACAGGGCTATATGGGTAGCTTAAATAAATAATAATTGTGGACATGCACCCACACTCACTATGTAACTCAAACACAGGCTTTAGCGTTGGCTATTTTATTTCTACTCCTGACAGGAGTAGCAATAGTATAAATTGCAAGCACTGTCTGCAACCATGAATGATTCAACTACAGCATCTGTAATCATCATCACTATCCCAGATAGCAAGGATAACTTGCGCAAGTTTGTGTTAAATTGGAAGTCTTGTTAACTTGCTGCACATTTTCACTGACAAGTTAAGTTTTGCACTTGCAGAGCACTTGAAGCACAAGTTCTAGTTCACAATTTTCCAATTTGTAGCAAATTTGCATGGCAAGTCTCTAGGAGGAGCAAAGTTGCAGTGGTGAGTCTACAGCAGGGGTAGGCAACCCACGGCACACACAGCCTCTTTTATCCGGGATGTAAACAAGCCATTAGTTGTGAAAGCATCTTATAAAGCAAATCTTGGTGTGACCCAATGCTTTTAAGGGAAGAGGAGAGAGCTGGGGTCTAACAGACTCCATATCTCTCCATAAAGAACACCTGTCACTACTTATTATTAACACAAGGGATGTTGTTTATCCCTTTTGATAGTAATAAAAGTGATTAAAAAAATTTAAGTTACTGCGTAAAAAGAAAAAAAAATCAAATCAGCTAAATAAATAATACTATTTAAAAAAAATTTAAATCACCCCCATCCCACCGCGCCCGCAAGCAAAGGCAAACGCACAAGTCGGTCCTGCACGCATATGTAAACGCTGATCACAGCATGCATGTAAGTTATCTCTGCGAACATCAGAGCTAGAGCAAATATTCTAGCACCAAATCACCTGTGTAACTCTAAACTGTAACATGTAAAGGCTTTTAAAGCATTGCCTATGGAGATTTTTAAATATCGTAGTTTTTCGCCATTCCATGAGCAATTTTAAAAGCGTGATGTTAGGTATCTATTTACTTGGTGTAACATTATCTTTTATATTTTTCCAAAAAAATGGGTAATATATAAACGTGTGCAATTGCAGATTAAAAATGTGTCAAAAAATAAATAAAAAACAAAGCACATTGCATACAATGTGCAGGGCTATCATAAAACTGTGAAACATTGATCAATACAATATATATATATATATATATACACACACAGTAGCTCACAAAAGTGAGTACACCCCTCACATTTTTGTAAATATTTTATTATATCTTTTCATGTGACAGCACTGAAGAAATTATACTTTGCTACAGTGTAAAGTATACAGCGCGGTCGGCTTATTCTGGGTGGACGTCCGTGGGATGTCCTCCCAGAACCTTGCTCCCATGCGCCCCCTCGGGAACATCACAGATCACTGTAAACGGCCGCGATTACATGTAAACAAACCGGCATCACGTCATGACGCCAGTTCCTCCCCTCTCTGTACCGATCGGTACAGTGAGAGGGGAGAATCGGAGAGGGGGAGAGATGGCCACAGCGCTGTGGGCTGGATGTGTAGTGCCCACAGCGCTGCTCAGTGCCAGCAGTGTGCAATACTCTGCTAGGAGTGTGCAATACTCTGCCAGCACTGTGCAATACTCTGCCAGCACTGTGCAACACTGCAATACTCTGCCAATACTGTGCAACACTGCAATACTCTGCCAATACTCTGCCAATACTCGCCAATACTCTGCCCACACTCGCCAATACTCGCCAATACTCTGCCAATACTCGCCAATACTCTGCAATAAATTTTAATAGGAACAAAGATTTTTTATTACCGAATTTTCAGTCTTTTTTTATTTATAGCGCAAAAAAAAACAGCGGTGATTAAATACCACCAAAAGAAAGCTCTATTTTTGTGAAAAAAAGGACATAAAATAAATTTGGGTACAGTGTTGCATGACTAAGTAATTGTCATTCAAAGTTTGAGACCCCCAAAAGCTGAAAATTGGTCTGGTTAGGAAGGGGGTTTAAGTGTCCAGTGGGTAAGTGGTTAATGTCTAAACCGCTGGCAACAAAAGTGAGTATACCCCTAAAGCCACGTACACACGATCAGACTTTTCGGCCGGACTGTCCGGCGGACCTAGCCCGCTGGACAATCCGCCGGACTTTCCAGCGGAGGTCCGCCAGACTTTCCAGCAGAGGTCCGCCGGACTTTCCAAACGTGTGGACTTGCCCACACACGCCTGGACAAAGAAATGGGTCAGTACGAGTCAGGAAATAAAGGATCATTATTCCTTTCAGGTTGCACCACAGTAGAAAAGCATTCCCACAACAAGATGCTGCCACCACCATGTTTCACGGTGGGGATGGTGTGTTACGGGTGGTGTGCAGTGTTAATTTTCTGCCACACATATCGCTTTACTTTTAGGTCAAAAAGTTAAATTTTGGTCTCATCTGACCAGAGCACCTTCTTCCACTGTGTCCCCCACATGGCTTCTCGCGAACTGCAAACAGGACTTCTTATGGCTTTCTTTTAACAATGGCTTTCTTCTTGCCACTCTTCCATAAGGGCCAGATTTGTGGAGTCCACGACTAATAGTTGTCCTGTGGACAGATGCTCCCACCTGAGCTGTGGATTTCTGCAGCTCCTCCAGAGTTACTATGGGCCCCTTGGCTGCTTCTCTGATTAATGTTCTCTTTGCCCGGCCTGTCAATTTAGGCGGCGGGCCATGTTTTTGTAGGTTTGCAGTTGTGCCATACTCTTTTCATTTCCAGATGATGGATTAAACAGTGCTCCGTGAGATGTTCATGGATTGAGATATTTTTTATAAGCTAACCCTGCTTTAAACTTCTCCACAACTTTATCCTTGACCTGTCTGGTGTGTTCCTTGGCCTTCATGGTGCTGATTGTTCACAAACCTCGGAGGGCTTCACAGAACAGATATATTTATACTGAGATTAAATTACACACAGGTGGAATCCTTTTACTAATTAGGTGACTTCTGAAGGCAATTGGTTCCACTAGATTTTAGTTAGGGGTATCAGAGTAAAGGGGGCTGAATACAAATGCACGCCACACTTTTCAGATATTTATTTGTAAAACATTTTGAAAACCATTTATCTTTTTCCTTCCACTTCACAATTATGTGCCACTTTGTGTTGGTCTATCATTTAAAATCAGAATAAAATGCATTTACGTTTTTTGGTTGAAACATGGCAAAATGTGGAAACTTTTAAGGGGATGAATACTTTTTCAATGCACTGTACATCTTCATAACATTTCTGACTAGCTTACCTCGTTTCCTTGTAACCGAACTGTTATCATAATGGTGTCCAAAAATGCTAAAAAGTAGTGTATAATAAGAAAGTGTATCTTTTATGTTAGCATGTACAGAGGTCAGAAGCTGAGGAATAATAATGAATAATATTCAGTTATTTAAAAAAAAAATATCTTCAAGAGGAACTGCACTCTGTGCCCAACTAGTATTGCCTGTGGTCTCCATCCAGCAGATCTTGTCTTCATTACTGACTGCCATCTTAGTAGAGGCATGGCCTCATCTCTATGTTGCAGCATCAGTGTGATGCTGCAACTGTCCTATGTGATCTCAAATACCATAAACTGAGCAATCACATGAGATATGATTGCTCAGCTCTAGATTGTCTTGGAGAGGACAGCTGTAACTGTTAGTCACCACTCTGTACTATGTCTCTCCAGCGCTTATTGGATTGCTGGGCTGTAGAGAGGGTGGGCGCAGCTGGCTTCAGCTCTCAGTAGCACACTGAGAACCAAAGCCAGCTGTCAATCAGCCAGCTGAGTGGATACCGGGCAATATGGTCTTCCAGAGCCTAGTGTAGCTATGTGAAGTCAACTGACAACAGGCAATAGCCCACTATAGCAAAAGAATATGTTGCGCTGTAAAAATAAATATAGTGAATAATATTGTGTGTTCACCTATGTATACTTATGAGATATTTAAAGGTGACTTGAATTGACTGTCTAAAATACTCTTGTGTATAATGACAATAACTCGGGAGACTATACTGGCTCCCAAACCTCTTGCTGTACACCGTTACTACCAAAATATGAACGTGAGGCAGTAACAAATATCCTAGAAGCATAAAACAAAAAACATTAAACATTATTCTTTGCAGAACTTCATAGTGAAAGTCCAGAAACTATCCGAAGAGTTCTATATGAGAAACATTTCCAGAAATAGTTCAAACACACAATCCTCCATTCATTGATTGATGTTGACTTCAAGCAAAACAACACCCAAGAAATAGTGACTTGATTGGGATAGGAAAGATTCCTCCACCTAGGATTTGACTGCCACTTACCAGCTAAAATGATCTCTTTTTAGGGAGATCAAAAATTGCCTGTGGCTTTTTTCCCCAGCCCGGGTCTCTATGCTCGCCAGCAAGATGTCCCCACTTCATGAAATAGAAGCCAGATATTCATAAAATTGTCCGCAATCAGTTTTCCCTGTATTAAACATAAAGAGAGAAGGCTTCCATAACGTAACTCAATTTCGATTTAATAATAATAAAAATAACAGAGTATGCACTTACATTTGGTAGAAATATAAAAAAGCGCTGTTTTTAAAATCAGAATCAAGCCGGCCATCTCTCGAGATACAGCCCGTTCCTCCTGGGACCCTGCGTTTGTTTACGGTGATGTCAGCACGCCGCTCCTCCCTATGCCGTCTCGTCACAGATGACCTCATCCAGGGGCACGGGCGGCGTGCTGACTCACCGCCTAGTATACCCTACAACACAATAGGAATGCCCAGCTCTGAGCTCTGAGTGTCCCCGTGTTAAAAACTCCATCTTGGAATGGGGCTACTGCCCTTACCTGGCGAAATAGTAAAAATACCCATTATATAAGTATCTATTTCCAGCCATTGGAATTGGCCTTCCCACACTTATTGTGAGCTCTCTTAATGAGTCGGATGTCACAATTAGTGTGGTCATACCGCGGACCGAGCTTAGTATGTATTACCCTATAGCCATGTGCCCTGCATCCTAACGCCGGGGCATGGTAAATTAAAAGTTTGAAATTAAATGAATCATTTAAATTTGTTATATAAAAGAATAACCTTATATTCCAATATAACCAAAAACTTTATTACTAACCTATATTAAGAATTGTATTCTATGTTGCGCTAAAAGGCAATGTCCATACATCAAAGCGATTATTTATGTCACTTTCTCGGCAGGGCATCAACCTTACGACCTCTGCTGGTCGAGATTGTCATAACCTCAGTGCAACAAAAGATGAATGAGTAGTTAGGGAATGACATTATAAAAAAACAAAATGTTTTTTTTTTAAATAAAATCAAAGAAATCAAAAAAAATATATTCAAAAAAAGAGAAAAATAAATGGAATATCAAAATTCCACTGTATTCACTAAAAAGAGAAAATATATATATATTGGTAACTAAAATGACATATTTTTGAAATTATACAAAAAAAAAAATTAAAAAATTTCCTTAAGTTCCAGGAAGATGGAAAAAGTCTCACAAAATCTAATGTGACACCTTCCCTATATGATCTTGTTTGTTACAATGGTTGTAAACCTTCGGGTACTCTCCAATAGTAAGTAGCCTATATCAAAGTGCCCTCCTAAAGAGGAGAAGAAAAGGGACATAATACCCCTAATCCCATAGTGCCACTAGATGAACCCATTTATGATTGATCAAAGGAATTTTGTGGACATTATGCACTCACAGCATGTAAATATTATTTACACACACACATTGTGAGATGTAAAATGTATCCTTATTTGGGGGGTCTTCCAGGAGCTCAGATCTAGTTCACATTCACAACAAATTATCCATTATCAATAAATGCGTTGACGTCAGTGTCTATGTTGAGACCACATGGGGTATAGCAGCGTACCCTATGTATCCAAGCCATCTCCTTGACAGTTCTCTGACTAAGGAACCACCCCTCCAATAAGCACTACTGTATATTTGTCTATTGCCAAGAAAAGTGTGTTAGCTGAAATACGTTTGTGGAAAATGTCATAGTGTCTCGACACTGAATGGCATTTGAAGCCAATTTTTATGTTGGCAATATGTTCCCCCAAACGAACCTGCATCGATCTCTTGGTCCTGTCAATGTATTGAAGTCCACACGGGCATTGTAGTAAATACACAACCCCCGTGGCACTACAGGTGACAAATGGTTCAATTTTATATTCTTTCGATGTACTTGTTGAAACAAATGATTCTGTTTTCCTCATCCTGCTCTTATTCAATGTACATACTTGGCATATACGGCATTGATGATAACCCGAGATATTCTGAAATAAGATACCTTTTTTGTGGGGGGGATTCACAACATTGGGGGAAATTCTATCCCTAAGAGAGGGAACCCCTCTAAAGATCAACTGCGGGTCGACTGGTAGGAATGTTTTAATAATCCTATCGTTTCCTAACAAATGCCAATGCTTGCGGGTGATCTTTTTGATCAGATAATGCTGCGTTGAATATGTTGTAATTTAGAGGGTATAACAGGTCTATCTCTTACCCTTCTTGGGCCTCCTTCCAATAATACTGATCTATCGATCTTGGCCACTTACACTATAGTAGCCTCTAAGGTGCCCAGATCATATCCCTTCTCCTATCTTTCAAGACGCCAGCTTGTAGTTTGTAGTCATCTATTTGTGTACAGTTGCATCTCATCCTAACAAACTGGCTTTTTGGTATTGTTTTCAGCCAGGAATATTTATGGCAACTGCCTAGAGGTATAAGTCATTTCGATCAGTTTGTTTGAAATAAGTGATCGTCTTGAAGCAGCCCTCATCTTTTAATATGGTGAGGTCCAAGAACTTTATCTTTTCCTGGCTTGTCTCATGAACAAACCTGATTCCTCTATCATTGTCATTGATGGTAGAAAAGAACTCATCAAGTTCAGTGGCAGACCCGTCCCATAGGAGGAGGACGTCATCAATGTACCTTGCCCAAAAGGTTAAATGTGATTTATGGTTTGTATAGATGAAGTCCTCCTCCCACTTGGCCATGAACAGATTAGCCAAACACAGGGCGTACTTGGCCCCCATTGCCACGCCCCGCTGTTTCCGGTAGTAGCCATTATCGAACCAAAAGTAATTATGGTTCACTGCGTATTCTAGCAGATCCATAATATATTCCTGTTGTTTTTGAGGTATTTTTGAAACTATATTTAAATAGTATTTAACAGCTGATAATCCCAAATTGTGTGGTATGATAGTGTACAATGATGTAACATCAGCTGTAACCAACCAAGTTTGACTACCGGGCTTTAATTTTGACAAAAGATTGATAACATGCCTCGTATCCTTTAGATACGATGGCATCTGTTGCACGAGTGGCTGAAGAAAGTAGTCAATGTACTTGCCCACCCGGGATGTGACAGAATCTATGCCACTGGGGGGCACAAAACTAAGTTCATTCCTGTGACCCACAAGAGAAATATGACCAAAAAATCTTTGATCAAACTTCTCTTTTATGGCTGTAGGCAAAGGGGTGCACTGCTATTTATCTAGGAGGGATTTAAAACAAACGTTTTTTTTCAGGGTACTGATTAGGCACAATTTACATTTCTGAATGTTCCCTATAACATAGAACATCTTCACCTTTTGAGCCAGGGCCTACTTTAACTTGGGACCAGTTCTAGTGTGGTGTGGCTTTTTGGCCCTGAAGTCTTTACTAGTGTTCAGTCTAAAACAATATATTTCATACTACGGTATTTTTTTTTTTGTCTGATTTCTGATTTTTTACGAATCCTAAAGTAATTTCCTGTGGGTCATATCTCCTCAGTTGAAACAGCCTTCTTTGAAATACTGCCAGTTTGCTTTTCTAAATAATCTCAAAGGATTTTGAAACTCATAAATTCAGATGGAAAAAATATTAACATTACATAAAACTGCAAAGACTGCATCCAACTTTGCTTTAGCAGAAACGTCAAGATTTTGAAATTATTGAACTGGAGGAATCCATTTCATTACCCGAGCGATGACCTATTGTATTTACTTAGCCAGTTATGTGAAACATTAATACAAGTTATAGAAAATGCATTGTTGCTGCCATGATTAAATGAAAGGAAATGACACTGACATTATCCTGTAACATAGAGGTTCTGCAAGGATAAGCCTGCATTAAGCATAACGTAATATTTGGGACCAGGCCATATGCTTCATTAGCACTTTCAGCAATTTAACAACAGATAAGAGGGATAGACTTGATCACTGGGGTTATTACTCATATACGTTAAGGATTCTTCTTCCCATTTTATTAGTTCTAATGTGTGCGGAATGACTGTAAAGTAGGCTGCAAAATTCCAGTTACTAAAATGATCACCCTGTCCTGCACAAGGCCTGTTGTCAGCGTGCCAAATAATGTGTCAGCTAAATCCTTATCAAATCATCAGCTGTTATCTTAGCCAGTTAGCAGGTTTGATAAGCTTTTGACCTAAAACCTAATTTATTCCCTAAAGCAAATGTTATTAAAGTAGTATAAACACATCTTTCAAATAAGACATTTTTATTTTTGTTCTTCAGGAGATTTACTTAACCCCAATGTTTTATGTTAATGAAATTCAAAGTCATTCCTTGCAGCAAGATTGTTCCCTTATATCTAACCAGTGGTGCAAATTTGCAGGTTATGATCGGCATGGAGTCCCTACACTGTAGTAACTTGAACTTCAGACACTGATCCCATACACACGATCAGAAATTCTGCCAGCAAAAGTCAGATGTGAGCTTTTGGTCAGAAATTCCGACCATGTGTATGCTCCATCAGACTTTTGCTGGCAGAATTCCAGCCATCAAAAGATTGAGAGCATGTTCTCTATTTTTCGGTCGGAAAAAGTTCTGATCGGAAGTTCCGATTGTCCGTACAAATTCCTACGCATGCTTGGAAACAATTCGACGCATGCCCGGAAGCATTGAACTTAATTTTCTCGGCTCGTCGTAGTGTTGTACGTCACCACGTTCTTGATGGTCGAAAGTTCAGAGAACTTTTGTGTGACCGTGTATATGCAAGCCAAGCTTGAGTGGAATTCCGTCAGAAAAACCATCCAAGTTTTTTCCGACGGAAAATCTGCTTGTGTGTACGTGGCATTATTTTGACCCACGACCATCCTTTCTAATCTAAATGTCCCAATTCTCATCAAGATATGTGGTCAGGTGATGGCCTTGGCCCTGACTCTTCTCTCTTCTTCCTTAAAGAGGAGAGAGGGGTCTTTTTTGTTGGTGTCCATCTCAGTGACATTAAACACTTTCTATTGGCTATCCAATTTATAGGTTTCTTTCAGCATTGAATAGAGAGGTGGCTGATTAGTGGACTTCCTGAAACATTACCAGCATTAAGTCTAACAAAGTATTTTTTTAATTTACAGTAGGTAGTGAATGGGAAGGAGGAAGGGATGGGGACTATTGCCAATTGAAAAACTCTAATGTATACCCACGTGTGCAGCACTGCAGAAAGTAATGTTGTTATTTAAACAAAAGCTAGTGTGTGCAATTCTCTTTGTGTTCAGTAAATGTCCTGGCTGACCACTGGACCCAACCAGGCTTTTTGGCCACCCAATTACCAGGAAGAAAGAATTAAAATGAGTACCTTTGCGTTCTCAATGGGGTTGGCATAGAAATTTAATTATCGATAAAAGATGTATATTTAGCTCAGACACTTTAAGGTTAAATGTTTTAAGCCTACCCAAATCCAACAATTTTAAATAAATTGCCCCCAAGTTTGTGGTTTTTCAAAGATGGACAATGTTGGTTTAAATAGACATAATTGAAAATTTTGTTGTGAAATGGTGTCTTAATCCGTAGTTAAAGAATGTTTTTGAGAAATACATTGTACTAAAAGTTCCAAGTGTTAAGACAATCACTGTATTATAATTTAGGTGTTACACCAATATATGTATCTAGTATGTTGTAAAAAAACAAGTTATGTTATCTGCAGTGTACAATATTAAATTCTCAGAATGAGACAGAAACTTGAATGTGTGGTTAAGCTTGGCAGAAAAATATGCATTATATATGCGGGTCAGCAGTAATATGAATTCAAGATGCAATTCCATAAACTGATGTTTGGTTCCAAATAAAATGGCTGGCCTAAACAAAATGGTTTCTGCATGCAATATTGTCAATAATCTCTCTTGAGCTGCGGTTAAAGTTGTACTTAACCCAGTGATATGAAAATAGTTAATCTGCCCCCACAGTGCCCACAGCATATAAATCTTCTTTTTACATGAAAATATTGCCACTACAGTGGAACCTTGGTTAACGAGTAACTCGGTTAATGAGCGTTTTGAAAAACAAGCAACTTTTAAAAAAAAATCCTGACTCGGTTTGCGAGTGCTGTCTCGCAAAACGAGCAGAATTCAAGCTAATGGGGTGTGCAGTATTGCATTTGGCCGCCAGTGCCGGTGACACTCGGAACAGTTCGGAAACCGTTTGGAAATACTCAGAATCACTCGTAAATACTCGGTGACTCTCGGAACGGTTCGGAGCCGTTCGGAAATACTTGGAATCACTCGTAAATACTCAGAAAGACTCAGAAATACTCAGTTCCCGAGCCTTTCCGAGGGTTTCCAAGTTCAGCCGAGCTGTCCCGAGTATTTCTGAGGCTCTCCTATGGGGAAACTCACTTTGATATGCGAGTGCTTTGCATTACAAGCATTCGCCTGGAACGGATTATGCTGGTAATCAAAGGTTCCACTGTATATACCTTTTTGGCTGATCTGTATTTCACAGTTACTTGATAAACTGCACAGTTTCCCCAGTGCTGTGAGTTCAGATAATGCCCAGTACACACGAGCAGAATTTCCATCCGAAAAATATTGGATGGTTTTTCAGACGGAATTCCGCTCAAGCTTGTCTTGCATACACACGATCACACAAAAGTTCTCTGAACTTTCGACCGTCAAGAACACGGTGAAGTACAACACTACGACGAGCCGAGAAAATTAAGTTCAATGCTTCTGAGCATGCGTCAAATTGTTTCCGAGAATGCGTGATTTTTTGCAAATCCGAATTGAATACAGATGATCGTATTTTCACGACCAAAAAATAGAGAACATGCTCTCAATCTTTTGCTGACTGGAATTCCGCCAGCAAAAGACTGATGGAGCATACACACGGTCACATTTTCCGAAAAAAAAGCTCTCATTGGAGTTTTGCTGGCGGCATTTCTGATCGCGTGTATGCGGCATAAGAGTAAATTTCCACTGCAGCCTGTATACACGCCCAGACGTGTGATGTCAATATCATGTGACCTGGCTAGTTCAGCTCAACAAGGAAATATTCTCTACAGCATAAAAGACACAGCTGAGCATGTGCAGATTGGCCACTCTGTTAGCTGGCTTTCCCCAGATAGCCACTCTGTTAGCTGGCTTTCCCCAGATAGACAGAGGATTAACCCCTTAAGTTCCACAGTGAGTATAACAAGCATGCTATGCTGCATATACAGACTGATTTTACTGTTGTGGGTTTAGTAACACTTTGTCAGGAAAGGTTTCACCTGCTGGTGGCTCTGTCAGATTTTTGGGCCACAGTACTGGTGTCCACCAGCGAGTGTCTCCCAGTCTGGAGCCGACATCATCTCCTGCATCCAGCCCTGTAGTAAAAGCCTGACAAGCATTCGGCTACCGCTGTACCATTACCGGGTGTATGTGAGTAGAATACCGCTCACTGGTTTCAGCACACACACACACATTTCTTTCTAGGAAATACTGCGCAATGGTGTATGTTTCTTTCTCTCCCCATATGCAAACTGACTGGAAGTGCCTGTAAGCACAGCGCAAAAGACAGAAAACGAAAAACACCTGGAGGTGTCAGCAGAAAAAAGGAAAGTGTCAGTTTATTTTTATTTTTCTTTCTTTTACTTGTGCACCATTCTCATTGTGAGCAGCAACTTCCTGCATTCAATCTCCTTTTTTGCATGTAATGTTAAAGATTGATCCAGCCTGGTAGGATACTGGGTAAATGCATAGGAATACTCTTTACTAATTTGAGTATCGGCGGCTGAAATCAATACAGCTGTTATTTATATATTAATTAACCTCATTTTTATATACTCAAATAATTGTTCATTTATTGGCACTAGCTCTACATTGAGCAATAGGTAACTGATACCTTTCATTAGCAATCATTTAAGTGCCCCATTCAATCAATCAAGGATAATTATCAACAGATGCTTCAGGATCTACAGGAGTAAATTGACAGATTTATATCCATTATTTTAACCCTTTATCCAAACAACCTTTTGGGATCTAAAAACGTATTTTAAATCACCGCACTACACAGGTTTTATATACATCACGGTTTATATACCACATAATCCAAGTGTTGTACAGGTTTATTGAATTCTGTTATAAGGTTGATATAAGCGCACTCATCACACATTTATTTGTGTACTTTTAACATCTCCTGCAATCAGGCGTCACCTGAAACTGATTGCAGGAGGTGTGTATATATACAAGGCAGATGCTCACACATTTGCCTTGGTATTTTCCTTGAGCCCTGACCTGTATTCCTGAATCCTGTACCTGTACCTTGTGACCTGTATTCCTGAATCCTGTACCTTGTGCCCTGTGTTCCTGAACCCTGCATCGATCCCTGGACCCCTGTCTTGCAGACTTATCCCTTCCTCCTGTTGTCCTCTCCCTGTCCTGTCCTGCTCCCTGTTCTATCTGATTGATCTCTTGTGTATAAACCTGGCTTGATTACGTTTATGATTATATCTTACTCCTGTATTCACGTTTGGTTTAGAAAGTTATTATTTTGTGTCACTGTGGTTGTTTGGTGGTTGCTTTATTGTTTATGACTTATCCTTTTAATAAATCTTACTATTATTACTTTACATGCTTTTTGATCTTCCCTATTGCAGTCCACACATTTCTGGTTGCACCGGTTTATGACACACTTTTTTTAACAGTAAGGTTTTTTTTATTAAACAAACAAGACAGTAGAAACACAACAAGTATCGTACAGAGGATCTGACATCAGGCAATTATTTACATGACTTCATTATTGCATGTGCAGAAAGTATTCAACTCCATCAACATGTTATTCAGGATATGCAAGGTTCACATTACGGAATTGTGATATTATATGGTAAGTGTTGCATTGAGGGGTGGTCATAGAAAGACTATAAGTAGGTGGAAGCAGATGATCTAAACTGGTCCAGTGGAGGAAGAACCCCACCTCTGGTCAAAAATAAGCAGGATATGACCCTGAGACCTAGAAGGAGGGAGCAACCGCGGCCGACCCAACAGGCAAGGGTGGCTCCCTGGTAAGATCTCTCTTCTAGCATAGAATAGTGAGTAGGTTAGGCACAGTTTAACATAGTGGTCCCCTTCTATATCTTCCAGATGGCTCAGTAACAGAGTTAGAGGATCTAGGGCTATCTAGGGGTATCGTAACTCTGCATACCGCGCTCCAGAATGGACAGAGTTTAGGACAGGACCAGACCATATGAAAGAAGGTGCCCATTTCTAGTACAGCTGGGGCTAAGTCCCGGGTAGATGCCCGCTAACCTTTGTGGCGTGTAATAAGCCCTATGCATACATTTGTTGTACGAATAATTGTATGAATCTGTCCTTAGCCGCAATCATGGACGGAATAAATGTAGTTAGACATTCCTCCCATTTCTCCTCTCCTAAAGAGGGGATGTCTGCCTGCCATTTGGCCAAGGATCTATTATTTTTAACATCATGGGCTACAGTTAAGTAGAGGTATAGGGAGTAGAGTCAGGCTTATGACACACTTTAAGCTTTGAAGGTAATATTTTCAACAGATTTCCCCCTATAATTTATTCCCACCACAGTGTCACCTTCTTTCTTCTTCATACAAGCTCAGTCTCTTATTGATGTGACAAGGCCAAGGTGCACAATGAGTGGCAAATCTCTAATACCACACTCCTGGACCATATTCTCCTGCAACCCCCAGCTAGTGAGGGGTGGGAAAATTACATCCTAGATTGTTGTCCTGACTTCTTTACCCAACAGCCTTAAGAATACAGGTTTCTGACATCATCAACTGCACCCAAACACTGTCCGACTCAGCATTGGATGACATCTGTGTATCAGAACCAGGGACAGCACAGAGATCAAGCATCTGCATCTTTATCTCCAAGGATGAAGCTGTTACCGGTATCCTCTTCAGGTGATGGATTATAGGTGAGCGTGTCCCCAGTCAAGCATACATGAATACAAAAGAAAGGAGAACATCAGAAGAAATAGTTTCAGGGTTCATAATTACTGCAATCAATTAACAAGGGCGTATAGAAAAGTAGAATACACTGGTTAAAGTAAAAAAGTGTAGCCCGGTACTTAACTGACGAAAGAGGAGTAACTACAGTTTCACTCTGTCTTCTGCTGTTTCTGTGTGTTAGCCACAAAATACTTCTACACATATGCAATCATAATAGAGACTCTTACTGTAGAACTATTACAGCCAGTTTTAACTTCATCCTCCATCCACTACAGGGCACCCAGTGGGCATGGATTACAAGAGACTCTGGGAAAAAACATGGAGAATTGTGGGAAGTGTAGTTGAGAGAGAAGGTTTTTCAGGGCTTCAGGTAGACTAGGACTGAGACAGACTGTAACCCATCTGAGAGCAATGCAGGCAGTTAGCAGGTGATCCCTACCTAGGAGTAGTGGAGGCGGACTGGATGCCATTCCAGAGCCTCGGAGTGCAACCTGGACAGTGGGGAGCCTGCTGTGCAGGTAAAGAGCTGGGCGCTGAGAACATCATCAGAGAGAAAGAGAGAAACACCTTTTCCTGGCACTTGAAATGAAATCCTCTGTTCACACAGGACTGGTGAGCTGTAGGGATGAGCCGAACACCCCCCCCGTTCGGCTCGCACCAGAAACCGCGAACGGACCTAAAGTCCGTGCGAGCTTTAGAACCCTATTAGTTATAATGGATGCGAACGTTCGAAATTAAAAGTGCTCATTTTAAAGGCTAATATGCATGTTAATGTCATAAAAAGTGTTTGGGGACCTGGGTCCTGCCCCAGGGGACATGTATCAATGCAAAAATTTTTTTTTAAAAACGGCCGTTTTTTTCAGGAGCAGTGATTTTAATAATGCTTAAATTGAAACAATAAAAGTGTAATATTCCTTTAAATTTCGTACCTGGGGGGTGTCTATAGTATGCCTGTAAAGGGGCGCATGTTTCCCGTGTTTAGAACTGTCTCTGCGCAAAGTGTCATTTTTGAAAGTAAAAAAGCTATTTAAAATCACTCGCGGCTAATGTTAATTCACGGCTCCCGTAACACAGAGAACAGTGATTCATTGAAACTCATTCATAAAAAAAAGTCATTGATAAAAAAAAAAAAAAATGAAAAAAAAAAAAAAGCGTAGGGGTCCCCCCAAATTCAATAACCAGGCCCTTCAGGTCTGGGATGGATATTAAGGGGATCCCAGCCAAAAAAAAAAAAAAAAAAAATGGCGTAGGGTCCCCCTCAAAATCCATACCAGACCCTTGAGGTCTGGTATGGATTTTAAGGGGAACCCTAGCCAAAAAAAATGGCGTGGGGTCCCCCTCAAAATCCATACCAGACCCTTATCCGAGCACGCAACCTGGCAGGCCGCAGGAAAAGAGGGGGGGACGAGAGCGGCCCCCCCTCTCGCCTGAACCGTACCAGGCCACATGCCCTCAACATTGGGAGGATGCTTTGGGGGTCTAAGACCCCTAAAGCACCTTGTCCCCATGTTGATTAGGACAAGGGCCTCTTCCCCACAACCCTGGCCGGTGGTTGTGGGGGTCTGCGGGCGGGGGGCTTATCGGAATCTGGAAGCCCCCTTTAACAAGGGGACCCCCAGATCCCGGCCCCCCCCTGTGTGAAATGGTAAGGGGGTACAAAAGTACCCCTACCATTTCACCAAAAAAGTGGCAAAAATGGTAAAAAGGACAGGAGACAGTCTTTGACAATTCCTTTATTAAAATCTTCTTTCTTCTTTCTTCATCCTTCGGATTCTTCATCTTCTCCTTCCTTCATCTTCTTCCATCTTCTTCTTCCATTTTCTTCTTCCTCCGATCCGCTTCTTCTTGCGCTGGTCTTCTCGTCCTTCTCGTCCGGCATCTTCTTCCGTCGGCGTCGGCGTCGGTGTCGGTGTCTTCTTGGGCCGCTCCGCGCAATGGGAGGCTCCCGCTGTGTGAGGCTCCGCTCCATCTGACAGGTCTTTTAAAACGGAGGGCACCTGGTGACCCCGCCCCCCTCTGACATCATGGGGAAAGCCATCATGGAATTCCCCATGACGTCCCTGTGCGTCAGAGGGGGCGGGGTCACCAGGTGCCCTCCATTATAAAAGACCTGTCAGACGGAGCGGAGCCTCACACAGCGGGAGCCTCCCATTGCGCGGAGCGGCCCAAGAAGAGACAGAGACACCGACGCCGACGCCGACGGAAGAAGATGCCGGACGAGAAGGACGAGAAGACCAGCGCAAGAAGAAGCGGATCGGAGGAAGAAGAAAATGGAAGAAGAAGATGGAAGAAGATGAAGGAAGGAGAAGATGAAGAAACCGAAGGATGAAGAAAGAAGAAAGAAGATTTTAATAAAGGAATTGTCAAAGACTGTCTCCTGTCCTTTTTACCATTTTTGCCACTTTTTTGGTGAAATGGTAGGGGTACTTTTGTCCCCCCTTCCCATTTCACACAGGGGGGGGGGGGGATCTGGGGGTCCCCTTGTTAAAGGGGGCTTCCAGATTCCGATAAGCCCCCCGCCCGCAGACCCCCACAACCACCGGCCAGGGTTGTGGGGAAGAGGCCCTTGTCCTAATCAACATGGGGACAAGGTGCTTTAGGGGTCTTAGACCCCCAAAGCATCCTCCCAATGTTGAGGGCATGTGGCCTGGTACGGTTCAGGCGAGAGGGGGGGCCGCTCTCGTCCCCCCTCTTTTCCTGCGGCCTGCCAGGTTGCGTGCTCGGATAAGGGTCTGGTATGGATTTTGAGGGGGACCCCACGCCATTTTTTTTGGCTAGGGTTCCCCTTAAAATCCATACCAGACCTCAAGGGTCTGGTATGGATTTTGAGGGGGACCCTACGCCATTTTTTTTTTTTTTTTTTTGGCTGGGATCCCCCTTAATATCCATCCCAGACCTGAAGGGCCTGGTTATTGAATTTGGGGGGACCCCTACGCTTTTTTTTTTGTTTTTTATTAATGAATGACAGCTCTCTGTGTTACAGGAGCCATCAATTCATTAGCCGCGAGTGATTTAAATAGCTTTCTTCCTGCAAAAATGACACTTTTTTGCAGGGAAAGTTCTAAGCACAGGAAACCTGCCCTCCTTCACAGGCTACCTATAGACACCCCCCAGATGTGATACTGCAATGCTGTTCTAACAGCATGCACACACATATCCCCAGAAATAAAGAACATATTGTTGTCAGCAGTCAGCAGCACACTGACACGCTGACACTGTGAGTGAAACATAATATGCGAGGCCGCCGCCGCGGCGGCCTCTTATACCGTGGGGCGTGTATTAAAGCCCCTGAGCTATATTGGCTACAGGCATCCTGCCTGTAGCCAATTATGGCTCTCCTCGCTGCCGGCGCTGTGATTGGCCAAGCATGCGGGGTCACAGTGCATGCTGGCCAATCATCAGCCAGCATTGCACTGCGCGGGCCGCAATGCATTGCGGGGCCGCTGCATCACACGAATTTGATGCGAGCGGTCCCAATAGTTCTGGGCTCGCCGAGCGAGCGAACACCCGGTGCTCGATTCGAACATGGGTTCGAATCGAACACCGGGCTCATCCTTAGTGAGCTGTGGCTGGCCACCCACACAGTACCGTTACTAGCAGAGGGACAGATTTGCTGGCTTGTAACACTTTATCATTGCATTTGGGAACTTTTAAAGGACACTACCACGAGTGCTCCAATGCAAAAGGTTGGGCCCCAAAGAGCTGGCCAGCACAAGGTCTAGGACATGTGCACTACTTATTATTGACTGTTCCGGTGGTGATAACCTATAGGTAGCTCCCAGTGCAAGTTTAAGAGATGGACTATTAAGCATTCACTGTTTGCAGTCTGTTAATTATATCGGTTAACTACTGCACTACTGCCCCTTGCTGCTGCTTGAGTGCTGGTTGCTGCATTATATATTTTAATTGAGAACAAATCCAGTATAATCTTCCCTTGCTGATTAATTTAAGTACAGTCTTTTTTTGCCTCCATTTGGTTGCAGTACAATTTACCACTACTCAAACAGTTTGGTGTAATTTTCCAGTGTACATGTGTTACTGTGTTTTAGGGATATTTATTTATTTATATGCAATGATATATGGAACTATAACCTCAGCCCAGCCAGGTGTGTCGAAGAACACAGAGTGGTTTGCAGAGCTGTGGGCACTAGAACAGAGGTCCTGACACATCAAGCAGAAACTTCAGGGTTAAACACTGCAAAACTTATAAAAAAATACTACTATAATAATACATTTAACCACTTTCAGACCGGACCAATTTGCAGCCAAAGGACCAGGCCCCTTTTTGCGATTCGGCACTGCGTCGCTTTAACTGACAATTGCGCGGTCGTGCGAACGTGGCTCCCAAACAAAATTGACGTCCTTTTTTTCCCAAAAATAGAGCTTTCTTTTGGTGGTATTTGATCGCCCCTGCGGTTTTTATTTTTTGCGCTATAAAAAAAAAAAAAACAATTTTGAAAAAAAACGCATTTTTTTTATTTTTTGCTATAATAAATATCCCCCAAAAATATATAAAAAAACATTTTTTTTCCGTCAGTTTAGGCTGATATGTATTCTTCTACATATTTTTGGTAAAGAAAATCGCAATAAGCGATTATTGATTGGTTTGCGCAGAGGTTATAGCGTTTACAAGATAGGGGTTCGTTTTATAGCATTTTTATTAATAATTTTTTTTATTAGTAATGGCAGCGATCAGCGATTTTTATTGTGACTGCGACATTATGGCAGACATTTTTGACACATTTTTGGGACCATTGTCATTTATACAGCAATCAATGCTATTTAAATGCATTGATTCCTGTATAAATGACACTGGCAGTGAAGGGGTTAACCACTAGGTGGCATCCCTAGGGGTGTGTTTCTTACTGTGGGGGGGCGTGGCTGTCAGCTAGTGAATGCTGATCTCTGCTCCAATCACAGGGAGCAGAGATTGGCGTCACTAGTTGCTAGGCAGAATGAGGAGATGCTGTTTATTTCCACATCTCCCCGTTCAGCCTTCCCGTGAGATGATCGCGGGTGTCCCTGCGGCGATCGAGTCTGCGGGACCCGCAACCAGCCTCACGGGGGGCCCTGACCGGTGCGGGAGCGCTCCGCTCCCGGCGCGCTCCCGATGGCACAGCGGCATTTAAAAAGGGACTTATATATACGCCCTTATGCCTGTCCGTGCCATTCTGCCGACGTACATCGTCGTGCGCCGTCGGGAAGCGGTTAAAAAGGAAAGCTATTGGTTTTCAAGTCCCTATATCTTTTTTCATATTTGGCTATATTGAATACACTTGGCTACTGTAGGTCCAGTGCATGCAAATACAATATACAGTTAACACAACCAGGGATTAGAGGTGGGCGAATGTTTCGGCCCGACCATTAGTTTGGGTCGAACATTGGCTGTTCACCCTGTTCAGGGAACACCTGAATTTGCATTTGAGGGGTGGGTGCTTTGGGGTGGGGGGGCTCTGCTTCCCACCCCAAAGCACCTTGTCCCCATGTTGATGGGGACAAGGGCCTCATTTCAACAGCCATGACTGGTGGTTGTGGGGGCCTGCAGGCAGGGGGCTTATCGGAATGTTGAAAAGTCATTGAACATACAGGATAATGCATTGGGCTTGGTGTTCTTTGACCCAGGTCTATAGGTTACATGAAATAAAAATCTGGAGAAAAATAATGCCCACCTGGCCTGATGTGATTTTAATCTCTTTACTGTCCTTATGTACTCCAAATTTTTATGATCTGTGTAGACCAGAATTGGGTGTGCCAATCCTTCCAATAGATATCTCCACTCTTCCAGTGTCGCTTTGATGGCTAGAAGCTCCCGATCCCCCACATCATAGTTCTTCTCAGCTGTTGACAATTTGCGGGTTGCTTCCAGAGTGAAAGTACGAGGCTGCAAGGCAAAGAAAAGCTCACAAGCGTTGCGGAACGCTCCTGTACTTGCTGCGTTCTCCAGCAAACTTTTTGGATGTAAGTACCCTTGGTTCCGGTGATAGCATGACTACAGCAGATGAGGAAGATGTATTGGCAGGAGTTGCGGAGGGATGAGCTGCCCCTTGAGGATTGGCAGGGGATGACAGTGTTTGGACCCATTCTTCCAGCCGGGTGTACCCTTTTTGTAAATTTTTGACAGCTTGTGTCAGATCTGCCAGGTGTCGACAAAGTTCTTCCATAGGGGAGGTTCCTTGCTCGGGCTTAGACATGGCTGTCTGATACTGTCACGTTCTCACACACCTTGTGGATGAGCCCGATAATGCAGAGGAAGACCTCTCTTATGTATCTGACTCACGGCCCCTGATAGAGCAGACAGGGGACCTGAGAGTGCAGAATGGTATGAGTGCCTGGCAGGTTGGTTGTCAGAGGAGCTGCTCTGGAATTCCTGATGCCACAGGGATGAGGGCCAGTGAGATGAGAGGTCAGGACAGCAGGCAGTCTTGGAGCTGGATCAGCGGATATCAGGACACCACACAACTGGATGCTAGCGGCAGCCCACAGCGGATCAACCCTGAGGGATATGGAGCACAGACAGGCACACTGGGTCATACACAGGCTTGAGATGTCAGGACAAGAGCAGAGGTCAAGGCAGATCGAAGTACAGGCCAGGTTGGTAACAGGCGGACAGCGTGGTAATCAAAGGAGCAGGCAGGATCAAAGTTAAGGCAAGCCAGGTTCGAATGCAGGCAGAAGGCTTATAAACATTAATGCGCATAAACGCGGTCTATCGCGGTTACAAGAATTTGTCATTTAAAATGCCAGTAAACTACAGTCCTGAACACAATTTTTCTGCTTTCAAAAAAATGCCTGTAACCTCAAATGCCTCTAAACTCCTATAAACAACTGAGTGTGCATGTACACATAAGATAACATAGAGGAGAGTTCAGGGGCTAAAAAAATTCAGTTTAGCAGCTATAGTGTACATGAGGCCTAACTGTGCCCACCCCAAACTATTTACTCCCCCATTCTGATTCCATGACATTTTCTTCAAATAAGTGACCCTGCACAGAGCATAGCTACCTGCCAAAAGACAACATTTTTTGCCCAGTGGCTACATAAAACCTTTACTACATAAAGCTGCAAGAGATCAAGGGAAACTGAAATAGAAGCCAATAGGAAGTCAATGATTTTACCTACTGACTTCATCGCATTGTATTTTTTTCCAAGCTGCAATAGCAAGTTGCTTGGAATTACTCTTTAAACTTAAAGTGGTTGTTAAGCCACTTTGTGCACTTAATACCATCCTCTCTGTTAATAATCCTATGTGCCTAAATAAGCCATTATTGGCGAGTTTACGTGCCTCCGTCATCATCAACTCTCCTCTGTCCTCCTCTGTCCTCTCTCCCCCTTCTTCTCTGCCTGTCTGCTCCTGTGTCAGTGCCCCCCTCCCCTCTTGCTGCTGAAGTTTCATTTAAAGTTTTATATCTGCCTCTTTGTTTAATAATCCTATGTGCCCCTGTGTCTGTGCTTTATAAAAGTAATATAGTCTTTACCTGTTTTCAGTGAGCTGATCGCCGCTCACATGCCCTTCCGCCTCTCTGCTCTCCACATCTGACAGCTGCAGTGGGCAGGGCCAAGGATTCCCTGCTGATGTCAGTCGGGAGGGGAGGAGGAGAGGAAGAGAGAGACGGAGAGTCACGTGATCGACGATTAGCGCTCTGAAAACAGGTAAAGAACATCTTATTTTGGTGCACAGTACACAGGCACAGACACAGAGGCACATAGGATTGGTATAAAACTTTAAATGAAACTTCAACAGCAAGAGGGGAGGGGGCGGGCACTGACACAGGAGAAGACAGGCAGGGAGGAAGGGGGGAGAGGACGGGAAAGCTGCGGATGATGGAGGCACATAAATTGACCACGGTGTCAGGACTCAGCAGCCATGATAAACCATAGTTAGTTTACGGGGGGGGGCAGAACCAGTCAGGATCAGACAGTTTTTTTTTGGTAATAGAAAGGGCCAAATTACACAGCACAAGCACTGTGCTGTATAACATGCTTTAGGGTAACAGGATCAATATATATTTTTTTTTTTTAGGTTAACAAATGCTTTAAGCAGGTTGGAAAATGTAAAATCGTCCGTGAAACTTACTTGAACAATAATATGCAACCTTTATGTACAGGAAGGTATTTAAAATGCAACACACATTTTTTATATCCATTTAGTACTTCGTTACTGTCATTTTCATCAATAATTTCAGAAACAAACAATTGTGTGAGGTCTAATAGTCAATCCTTGTTTACAACCAGGATATATGTGTGGCTTACAGACTAGCTTAATAGCTGATGGATAGTGCTGCAAGTAAAATCAGAAGTGCTTGCAGATGTACTAAAACTACTGCAAATGTAGGGGAGAACAAGGGCAAACCTTTATATTGTGTCAATAAGTCTTGCGGCAAAAGACATTTATTGGCGTTGTTGTGTCTCAGCGCAGTAAACCTAAGAGATAGACCAACAGTGATATCACATGATTTGTTCTTACTTTCTGTCTTATGTTCACAATAAGGAATGTCATTTGCAGGAGTTATATGTGGCTGTCTTACTTGCTGCATACAAATGACAAGATTCTTACAAGGTTTTAGTGTGCCATACTCCTGCTCAGTTTATTGCCCAGCAATTTCTTGCAGGCGGGCATGACTGTAATTTAAATGCTAAGATTTTTAACTTCTCTGCTGCAGTCCTCATAAATGCAGCTTTATCAAATTTTTAAAGCTTGTGCCTAATAAGCAGTTTAGGACTATAAGAGATCACAGTACACAGCTGGGTGCACAATATCAAACTCATCCATTTACTCCATTAATACCTACGCAGTAATAAAAAGCCAACAACAACTTAAACCTACATCGCTGTTTTAATTTAAACAAATGATGAGAAACAAGACAGCTGGGAGATAGCATTGTAGCTGGCTGGAAAAAAATAAATAGAAATTAAAGAATTGGTTACACTGCCCATACTAATTAGACATTGACTGTTTTTTTCCTAGTGTAGATATATCTTGGGATTTCATGGAGATAGTTTTCAGTGGTGAATGAAGAAAGATCACACAGAGGGGGTGATTTACGAAAGCTGTGTACTATTAGTAGGGGCACACAGCGAGGCGCAATGCACATTTCCATATTTAGGAAATGGTGCACGGGTAACAGAACTTGAATCCCCCATCCCCCTATAGCGATCTCTGCGCACGGGAGAATGCAATCTGTGCGCCACTATGGACATGGAGCACGGCATCTCCAATTTAATATTGACAGTAGATGGAGTTGCCAATATTATGGGGTGATGTGAGGAAGTTTAGTAACAAATATGCCATAAAATAGAATGAGAAAATATTTTTTTTTCAGAGATGTAAGCAGTGCGCATGCCCAAATGGCTCTTGCGCTTGTTCACATGAGTTTGTTCAGTGCGTGGCCCAAATCTTAGTAAATGCTGACTGCCTTTGGGGTATGTTGAGCTCAGCCCAATACCAACCAGAAAGCACCGTGTGTCCCCTAGTTTAAAGGGGCTTTCCACATTCCGTAAAGCCCCCCCCTCAGCAGGCCCCCACAACCCCAGCCTAGGGTTGTGTGGAAGAGACCCTTGTCCCCCTCAATATGTGAACAAGGTGGTTGACTTTTGGGGTGCCCGAGCCCCTCCTGCCCCAAGCATCCACTCCCCTTTCATGGGCTGGCTTGCTGTGTGTTTGGCTAGGAGTTTGTTAGTGTGTGGGAGGGGCACACTATTTCCTTTAATTTGGGGTGGTATTTTTTACGTGGGGGTTCTCATTTTAAGCTTTAACAGACCCAAATGGCCTTGTATGTATTGGGGGGGGGGGGGCAGGCAATTTTTTTTTGGGGTTAAAATCTTGCATCTGCAAGGTAGATTTGTAAGTTTTCTCTAAAGCCTTACATTTTTAAAGCAGCATTTTGGATAAATGCTACAGATGCACCACTTTTCAGGCAGAGTAAGCCCCCCCCCCCCCCCCCCCAAGTTACTAGCTTTTAAGCAATTTTGCATTTTTAAAGGCACTTCTCATTGTTTTGTTTTTGGGGTTGTCCAAATTGGTGACATTGATATATGTCCCTCAAGGTGGGACCTTGGCTCCCTTCCCCATTTTAAGGCTAATAACTAGAATATAATCCAGCCAAGGGGGGAATAGCAAAACAAGTCAGTTCCCATAGACTGAAATGGTATTTGGACAGCTATTTTAGCTAAGATAAATTCCCAAAACATGTCCTGTCGTGCTCAGAACTGTTCCTGCACAAAGTGTCATTTTTGCAGGAAAAAAAGTTATTTAAAATCACTCGCGGCTATAATGAATTGTTGGCTCCCGTAATACAGAGAACAGTCATTGAAAGTCATTGATAAAAAAAAAAAAAAAAAAAGCGTGGTGTTCCCCCCAAATTCAATTACCAGGCCCTTCAGGTCTGGTATGGATATTAAGGGGAACCCCGGGTCAAAGTTAAAAAAAAATGACGTGGGGTTCCCCTTAAAATCCATACCAGACCCTTCAGGTCTGGTATGGATTTTAAGGGGAACTCCACGCCAAACTTAAAAAAAAATGGCGTGGGGGTCCCCCTCAAAATCCACACCAGACCCTTATCCAAGCACGCAACCTGGCAGGCCACAGGAAAAGAGGGGGGACGAGAGAGCGCCCCCCCCCCCCCCCCTCCTGAACCGTAATAGGCCACACGCCCTCAACATTGGGAGGATGCTTTGGGGGTCTGTGACCCCTTAAAGCACCATGTCCCTATGTTGATGAGGAGAAGGGTCTCATCCCCACAACCCTGGCTGGTGGTTGTGGGGGTCTGTGGGCAGGGGGCTTATCAGAATCTGGAAGCCCCCTTTAACAAGGGGACCCCCAGATCCTAGCCCCCCCTGTTTGAAATGGTAAAGGGGTACAAAAGTACCCCTACCATTTCACAAAGAAAGTGTAAAAAATTGTTAAAAAACACACAGACACCGTTGGGAAAAGTCCTTTATTAAAAATAAAAAAAAGATTCCAGCGGTGGTGATCCACTCTTGCTATGCAGTGATGGGTGGTCTCTTCTCTGGGGTCCAGCGGTGGTTGATCTCTTCCGATGACGTCCAGCGCAGCGCATCCTGTCTCCATGGAGACACTGAGGGAATCCCGTCTTAGCAGAGGAGGACCGTGCCACTCCGTCACCTGACCCCGCCCCCCTCTGATGCAACGCAAGGGGGAAACTGGGCTTCCCCAGTGATGTACGGGTGACCCCGCCCCCCTCTGATGTAACGGAAACCTGCATTACATCAGAGGGGGTCGGGGTCACCCGTACATCCCTGGGGAAGCCCAGCTTTTCCCTTGTGTCAGAGGGGGCGGGGTCACCCTTACATCACTGGGGAAGCCTGGGTTTCCCCAGTGATGTACGGGTGACCCCACCCCCCTCTGATGTAACGCAGGTTTCCGTTACATCAGAGGGGGGCGGGGTCACCCATACGTCACTGGGGAATCCCAGCTTCCCCCTTGAGTTGCGTCAGAGGGGGGCGGGGTCAGGTGACAGGGTGGCCTGGTCCTCCTCTGCTTAGACGGGATTCCCTCAGTGTCTCCATGGAGACAGGATGCGCTGCGCTGGACGATGTCGGAAGAGATCAGCCATCGCTGGACCCCAGAGAAGAGACCACCCATCACTGGATAGCAAGAGTGGATCACCACCGCTGGAATCTTTTTTTTACTTTTTTTATTTTTAATAAAGGACTTTTCTCAACGGTGTCTGTGTGTTTTTTTAACTATTTTTTACACTTTCTTTGTGAAATGGTAGGGGTACTTTTGTACCCCCTTACCATTTCAAACAGGAGGGGGGGATCTGGGGGTCCCCTTGTTAAAGGGGGCTTCCAGATTCTGATAAGCCCCCCGCCCGCAGACCCCCCAAAACCACAGGGTTGTGGGGATGAGACCCTTCTCCTCATCAACATGGGGACATGGTGCTTTGAGGGGTCACAGCACTAGAATATCGTGCAAAAGTTTATTTATTTCACTAATGCAACTTAAAAGGTGAAACTAATATATGAGATAGACGCATTACAAAGCAAGATAGTGCAAGCCGTGATTTGTCATAATTGTGATGATTATGGCATACAGCTCATGAAAACCCCAAATCCTTATGAAAAGGTGCAATATTCTAGGCTCAAATTGTCCCACTCTAATCAGCTAATTAAGCCATAACACCTGCAAAGGGTTCCTGAGCATTTAAATGGTCTCTCAGTCTGGTTCAGTAGGAGTCACAATCATGGGAAAGACTGCTGACCTGACAGTTGTGCAGAAAGCCATCATTGACACCCTCCATAAGGAGGAAAAGCCTCAAAAGCTAAAAGGTTCTTGTAAAAAAAAGTTGGATTTTCCCAAAGTGCTGTATAAAAGCACATTAATAGAAAGTTATGTGGAATGGAAAAGTGTGGAAGAAAAGGGTGCACAAGCAGCAGGGATGACCGCAGCCTGCAGAGGATTGTCAGGAAAAGGGCATTCAAAAGTGTTGGGGACTGAGGCTGGAGTCAGTGAGTCAAGAGCCACCATACACAGACGGATCCTGGACATGGGCTTCAAATGTCGTATTCCTCTTGTCAACCCACTCCTGAACAACAAACGCCAGAAGCTAAAGAAAAACAGACCTATTCTGTTTCTCAGTGGTCCAAAGTCCTCTTTTCTGATGAGAGCAAATTTTGCATCTCATTTGCCAAAGGAAGGACCCAGAGTATAGAGGAAGAATGGAGAGGCACACACTGCAAGATGCTTGAGGTCAAGTGTGACGTTTCCACAGTCTGTGTTGATTTGGGGAGCCATGTCATCTGCTGGTGTTGGTCCTCTGTGCTTCATTAAGTCCAGGGTCAACACAGCCGTCTACCAGGAGATTTTGGAGCACTTCATGCTTCTTTCCACAGACGAGCTCTATGGGGATGCTGACTTAATTTTCCAGCAGGACTTGGCACCTACCCACACTGCCAAAAGCATCAAAACCTGGTTCAATGACCATGGGATTTCTGTGCTTGATTGGCCAGCAAACCCGCCTGACCTGTACCCTATAGAAAATCTATGGAGCATTGCCAAGAGAAAGATGAGAGACCGAACAATGCAGAAGATCTGAAGGCCACTTTTGAAGCATCCTGGTCTTCCATAACACCTCAGCAGTGCCACAGGCTGATAGCTTCCATGCCACGCTGCATCGAGGCAGTAATTGCTACAAAAGGGGCCCAAACCAAGTACTGAGTACATATGCATGCTTATACTTTTCAGAGGTCCGATATTGTTCTATGTACAATCCTTGTTTTATTGATTGTATGTAATATTCTAATTTTCTGAGATAGTGGTTTTGGGGTTTTCATGAGCTGTATGCCATAATCACCACAATTATGACAAATCACGGCTTGAACTATCTTGCTTTGCATGTAATGAGTCTATCTCCTATATTAGTTTCACCTTTTAAGTTAGTGAAATAAATGAACTTTTGCACCATATTCAAATTTTGTTGAGTATCACCTGTATAAGATATGGTGGGCATGTCCTAAGATCTGTTTTCTAGATCGGAATACTTTGATTTATAAATCCAGTAATCAAACTCAATAATTCAGCAATCTAATTTCTGACTCGGAAGATTAATTAAATAATTCAATCTAAGATATACACCAAAGCCATAAAAGTTGATTCAAGGCAGCTAAAATGTCAATAGATTATTTATGGAATTCCCCTGTTGTCAAATGTGGCCTAACTAAATGCAAACTCTCTGGGAGGAACTTACTAAAACTAGTGTCAAGGAATTTCTGTGAGACATCTGGCTAATAGAAATGCGCATGCACACGTAAATCTCTGTAGAATGGAAATCAGGATTGAATGAGCATGCGTGCAGGAATGCAATGCACAGACTATTTAAGGATGCTACTGCCTGTGCTCAACTATTAACTGGTCTTCAACTGTTCCCTGCGTACTTCCAGTGTGTTACATTTGTTGCTGACCCAGCTTACTCCTGACCTTATCTTTGATCCTGCTTTTGTCTTGTTGATTGTTCATGACTTCGGCTCTGCTCTTGATTTGGTACCTCACTGCCCGCCTGTTGATGACCCTGGCTAATTCAGTGACCACGCTTCTGTCTCTGATCCAGGCTTCCTGACTCGTACGAGTGTCTGTCTGGCTGTCTGCTGCTGCAGTTCCTGCGACCCAAAGAGTGTTCCGGCTGCAAGTCTGCTGAGAGCTCTGACCAGCCACGTGTCCTGGCCCTGCAGTGCAAGTGGAGTGCTTCTTTAACCTCAGCTGGACTACTATGTTCAGCTACTGTTCCTGACCTAATGGTCCTCCTGTTCCCTTGGAACCACAAATCCTGCTGAAAGCCCCCCAACCTACATTTGCAGGCACTCTTGTTCCTCCTGTCCCTCTGCACTCTCTGTTTCACTTCCAGTAGGGCCTAGGCTGGACATACAAGAGAGGCCAACCTCATCAGTTCAGTTTCCTCTGAGGTAAGGGGCAACTAGACATAATATGGGGCAACTGTGCACAGTAATACAGTAACCAGTAAACTTCTAAGGGCCCTTTCACTGATAGGGCCCACCTATCGTTTTTTTTAGGAGGACGTATCGGACCATCCATTACCCTCTTTGGAACAGTGGCTGTAAATGGATAAGTGTCTCCGCTTACACCCGCTGACATCCGATCTGACCGCTATCAGCAGTGGGGACATTTAACACCACTTGTAACCCATATACTGTATAAGGCTGTATTAATATCTTTACCTTGGCAATTTAAAAATAATTTGCACCTTTAGCTTGTAACACAAACAAATATCACATGTCCCAGACTCCATGGCACCAAGGTGACTGGATTATGTACATTAGAACAGGATGATTTCTCTAGTTTGTACACCTTCTGTGTTGTTCTTAAACAATCAGCATCTGCCTTGACAAATGTTATGACACAATATTTTAATTGTACAATAAAGCATGTTACATTGTTTATTTTTATTAATGAACACATACAAATGCTTTTTATTTTGTTTGCCATACTTTCTTGTAGCTTGTGGCCAAACACAGTAAGCACCATGTAAGAAGATATAAAATGCATGACCTTAAATTATAACTCTTTTTAACAGTAACCTTTTTCTCTTCAAGTGCTACAGGGATCCTTTTGATTTACTGTACTGTCTGGATATTGTATATTTATGTGCTGAATGTAACTGGAGATTCAATTTATGACACCCTGACAGTAGAACAGGCTTTGAAAGAGTGTGAAGTAAGAATAATGGAAAATCCACACAGTCATTACAGATTCTGAATTCTGAAAAGTAATGTGAGTGATAAAGGCAAAACAGGGAATAAAAACAAATAAATTGAAATGAGTATTTGATCAATTCTCACTATAAACAAAGGGTTGGGCTAGTTTTCAATGTACTTTTTGTCTAGAAATTGGTTTCCTTGAATTGATTTTCCTTAACATTTTCAGCAAAGATATGCATTTTTTTTTTATTATTTGCATGCAAGGGGTCTGTATGTATATATATATATATATATATATCGATATATATATATATATATATATATAGATATAGATATATAAAACAGCTCTATAGAGCTCCAGGTCAAATGAAACTGCTTTGTTTATGTGCTTATGTATAACAATCGTCAAGGCATTTAGGTCACCACTAAATGCATACCACTGTATGAGCCCATACAGTGGTATGCAACCCAATTAAATACATTGCCTTGCAAAAGTATTCATCCCTCTTGGCATTTTTCATGTTTTGTTGCCTCACAACCTGGAATTAACATGGATTGTTTGAGGATTTGCATCATTTAATTTAAAGAACATGCCCACAACTTTGAAGATGTTTTTTTTTTATTGTGAAGCAAACAACAAATAGGACAAAATAACACAAAAAAGTCAATGTGCATAACTATTCACCCCCTAAAGTCAATACTTTGTAGAGACACCTTTTGCGGCTATCAAAGCTTCAAGTCACTTTGGATAAGTCTCTATGAGCTTGTCACATCTTACCACTGTGATTTTTGCCCATTTCTCCTTGAAAAAATGCTCCTTCAAGTTGGATGGTTGCGCTTGTGAACAGCAATCTTTATGTCTGACCACATATTTTCTATTGGATTTAGGTCTGGGCTTTGACTAGGCCATTCCAACACATTTACATGCTTCCCCTTAAACCACTCAAGTGTTGCTTTTGCAGTGTGTTTGGGGTCATTGTCCTGCTGGAAGGTGAACCTCCGTCCTAGCCTCAAATCACACACAGAGTGGTACAAGTTTTGCTTAAGAATATCCCTGTATTTAGCACCATCCATCTTTCCCTCAACTCTGATCAGTTTCCCAGTCCCGACTGCTGGATGGTGTTCTTTGGGTGATGTGATGTGTTGGGTTTGCGCCAGACATAGCGTTTTCTTTGATGGCCAAAAAGTTCAATTTTAGTCTCATAAGACCAGAGCACCTTCCTCCATACATTTTGGGAGTCTCCTACATGCCTTTTTGCAAACTCAAAACGTGTCATTTAGTTTTTTGCTGAAAGTAATGGCTTTCTTCTGGCCACTCTATCATAAAGCCCAACTCTATGGAACGTTCGGCTTATTGTCGTCCTTTGTACACATACTCCAGGCTCTGCTGTGGAACTCTGCAGCTCCTCCAGGGTTACCTTAGGTCTCTGTGCTGCCTCTCTGATTAATGCCCTCCTTGCCCGGTCCATGAGTTTTTTATTGTGTGGCTGTCTCTTGGCAGGTTTGCTGTTGTGCGATGTTCTTTCCATTTGGTTATGATAGATTTGATGGTGCTCCTAGGGATCATCAAATATTTGGATATTTTTTTATAACCTAACCCTGACTTGTACTTCTCAACAACATTGTCCCTTACTTGTTTGGAGAGTTCCTTGGTCTTCATGGCAGTGTTTGGCTAGTGGTGCCTCTTGCTTAGGTGTTGCAGCCTCTGGGGCCTTTCAAAAAGGTGTGTATATGTAATGACAGATCATGTGACACTTAGATTACACACAGGTGGACATCATGTCACTAATTATGTGACTTCTGAAGGTAATTGGTTGCACCAGAGATTTTTATGGGCTTCATAACAAAGGGTGAATACATACGCACATGCCAATTATAATTTTTTTTATTTCTGAATAATAGTTTTATGTATATATTTTTCTAATTTTACTTCACCAACTTAGACTATTGTG
Source organism: Lithobates sylvaticus (assembly GCA_028564925.1). NCBI lineage: Eukaryota > Metazoa > Chordata > Amphibia > Anura > Ranidae > Lithobates > Lithobates sylvaticus. The sequence goes on along the minus strand of CM053029.1, from coordinate 511,586,101 downwards.
TTCTGATCCATCACATATAATTCATATTAAAAAACATTGAACTAAAGGCTGTAATGTAACAAAATAGGTAAAAAGCCAATGGGGGTGAATACTTTTGCAATTTGTTTTTCATTCTGCTTAGCACAGACTAGCAAGACTAAAAAATGGGCAGAAATAGTAGCCTGAGATATTTTTCAATTGCCAAAGTATAGTTTTTAGTTCTCTGTAAAAATGCAATTATTTTAAAAGAAAAATCTCCATGTCCATGAAGCCTGAAACCTACCTTAAATGATGAATCTGAAAATAACTGCAGAGTTATATCACACAGTTCATTGAAAAAGAACAATTCATTACAGCTGCCCGTTGTGCAGATGTCTATGGGAATAAGTTTAAGTACCTTGGAAGCAGCTGGATCTTAGGAGGAGAAAATAAAGTGTCCCTGCAATCAGTTAATAAGGACCGCTTACCTGCTGAACCAATAATTTCTTGTGCCATGAATAGCACAGTTTCCCCTACGTGCATGTGCTGGCAGGCTATATTTCAAATTATTGATGACTTATCTGTTTTAATCCTGTATTCCTGTAAGCCATAGCATTTGCTTATGAAAACACTTTTACAATTTCTTTTTGTTTGTTTCCTGCTTACAGACAGCCAATTTCTAGGGCAGCTACTTGTTTGTGAACAAAGTCTCTGTATGAAAATTTTTGATGTTAAAGACCAACATGTTTTTTAACTTTCTTTAACTACTTCAGTACTCATCTGTAATACCCCTTTACCTTACCAGGCCGTTTTTTCAGTCTTCAGTGCGTGATAGTTTGAGAATTATTCAGCCATGCAACACTGTCCCCAAATTAACTTCTTATAATTTTTTGAGACAGACAGAGCTTTGTTTTGGAGTTTCTTATTAGCCACTTTTTAGCCATATAAAAAAAGGGCCAATACGTTTAAAAAAAAATATAAATTTCTGTTATAAAACATAGCAATTAAAAAATATGGGACAGTAAGAAAACTCGAAATGGCCCCTTTTTTGGAAAGTCTTTACCAGAAAACAGTCTGATTTTTTGCCACTACTTTTTGGAAATGAAGAAACATGCTAGTATTGATGGAATTAAATGATAGAGCCTGGTATTGTGCACTAGATACAGTGCATACAGGTCATACACAGGGGGAGGAGTACACCTAAGCCACTATAAGCTTGCACCATCCCTCACTACCCTACTTTCCTACTGAGTACTTAACTCAGTCTAGGCTACATTGGGGCCCTTAGTCTTTGGGTGGTGTGCTCTATAACATTGCATCTTAAAATCCCAAAATGATGAAGGGAACATCCCTCTTAAAGGAAAGAGTCCAAAATAATTGCAGGAGGCAACACAGTCTATCCAGTAAGGCAAACAAAGAATGGATTTGGCCAAGTTGGTCTTAGGTGATTTATTAATAGCTTGTGTGCACACTGGTCCCCAGCACCCACTCTCAGCATCCAAGTGCCCATACAGGCAGTGTAGCACAGTTCCTTGCTCATCTCCAAGTGGCCCTGGGTTTATCTCAGCAGCAGATGCTCTCTTTCAGCAGCAGTTCCATCCACAGCACAATCCACTTCACCAACACTACAGACTCTGGGCAGCACAACACAGCCCCTGGCTTAATACTGCTGTCCTTATCCAGCAGCATGGCACAGTCTCCCTTGCAGCCAAGCACTCTCCTCTCTCCATTGGCTCCTACCCTGGGCTGAAACCTTGAAAAAGGAATTGCTTACAAAATCAGTCACTGAAGTGGCAATCAGCTAACGGATGTTCACTGGCTATTGCCATCCCAGGTCTACAGGAAGGTAATTGGACCCTATAATACATGGTGGAGAAGGTTAAGCTGGGGGGTGCGGAAGTGATCAGTGGGTTTATAGTTCCCAATTCACTTTTAGAAAAAAGTCAATGGTTGGAATAACAATTGTAAATATAGTCATGGCTGCTAAAATCCTCTCTTCCAGCACAACCCTTCTCCCACACAAACAACTCCCTTCCCCTAGGACAAATTTCTCCTCCCAGCAAAAATTCTCCCTCCCCAGCTCAAATCATATGCCCCCCCCCCCCGATAACCCCTCCCATCATCCTCTCCTCACACCACACATTTTTGCTAGCCCCCCATTTTTCCCCCAGTACAATTAACTCCTCTCTTCCTGAACTTACAGACCCCAGACACAGCATGGTATGTTTCTCTGAGGCTCCCTCTCATATTGTGTCTTGTAATACATCAAAACCAAGTGGGATTTGATGCTAAGTTCAGGTTCTTTGGACTGCATGAGCCATATGCAATTTGAACCCGGGCACATTTACTCATTCCTAGTTATAAACACCCATATCTTCCAACAGTGGCGTAACTAGAACCTTCAGGGCCCCAGTGCAAAAAACCATGAAGGGCTCCCCTGACCCCCAGCTGGGGCCCTTCTCTCTGAGCCAGGTGGTGGAAATGCCAAGGCCCAGTCGCAAGTGCAACGTTTGTGACCCTGGTTGGGGGGCTTTGGTGAGATATCAGGGGTCTAAGCAGACCTCTGATGTTTCACCTTTGAAACCAAGAAAGGAGATTGAGATCACAGACTCAGCTGCACAGAATGAATGGACAGGAATATCTCTGTATAGAGCTGCCCCTTCATTCGCAAACTGAAGCATAGTAAATAGAGTTTACTATGTTTCAATTATGAATGGAGTCCATGATCGGTATGGATCACTGACTCTCCATTCAGAAAAGGCGTAATCCTGACAGATACTCTGCAGCATCCGGCAAGAGAGGGGAGGGGGAACCCTGCAGAGCTGTGGGGACAAGGAGAGGGGCCAGGAGAGCGCACGGGGCCAGTAAAAAGTACAGGGGGGCTGGAGAGCACACAGGGGGCAGCAGAAAGAAGCTGCATAGGAGGAGCGGTGGGGCGGCTGCATATAGAGGAACTGATCTTTCCATTTCCCACACTTCTCTCCCTCCCGCAGGCTTTTAGCAGCTGCACGAGGAAAATGGAGAGATCAATTTCTCTGTATCAGTGTTTCTCAACATTTTACCAGTCAATGCGCAACATATTGCCTCTTTACTGCATGTCAAATGCCTGGTATTTTCTTGTTGGTATTATGAACCCACCCTAAAAAAATCAGTTCTGATCGTAAAGAAAAAGGGGGTCAGTATTAAAAGTAATGTGTATACATACACACACACGCATGTAAACACACATGTATGCACGTATACATACATATATAAATACACACACACACATATAAACATACACACATGCACACACACATATAACACACACACATGCAGACACACACATGCACAAACCCAAACATGCAGACACACACACACATAGAAACACACACACATGCATACAAACATATATAGTTCACCTTTTTAAAAATTGGCAGCTGCAGCACTGTACCTTCACTCTCCATGCTGAATACTGCACCGTAGGGGGAGGTAGAGAGCACACACTTTGCTAGACACCTCTAAACACTGTGGGACCGAGCTCCTGCACTGCCAATTTACGCATCGACTGAGGATCGGAGAGCTCGATCCCATATGCAGCCACCGCTTGGGGAGTGGGGGCACAAGGGGGCACACTAAGGGGCGATCAAGGGGTTAAATGTGTTACCTAGGGAGTGATTCTAGCTGTAGGGGGAGGGGACATACAAGGAGAGGAGACCAAATGGTGTTCCTCTTTACTGGGAACATACGATCGGTCTCCTCTCCCCTCACAGGACGTGGATCTGTGTGTTTACAAACACACAGATCCACGTCCCTGCTCTGTTAACGGCAATCATGGGTGCCAGAAGGACATCACGGCCGACAGGCGTGCTTTGGCTCCCGAGTGACGTGGCGGGCATGTGCGCATGCTCCCTAGACGGTTGGGAAGCCAGGGACGTCATATGAAACCCGCCCAGGATGGGAGATCCCTTTTGCGGATGTCATTTGACTATGGGCAGGGAAGCAAGTGGTTAAGGTTAAACTACTTCTAGTCCAACTTCATTGAGTGGCCACGTGTCTTCTTAAGTCACCTGAGACTGAATAATTGACTCTGTATGCTAGAATCAGCATTTAGATATTTGTAGATTGTGATCATATCTCCTCGAAAGTGTCTTCTCCAGGGAGAATAAGTTTAATATTTGTAGTTGTTCCAACTTATTACAAAGGTTTTCAGGTTTTCATAATATCAAGGACAGAGAACTTATACTTTAATTACATTAACTACCATATTAAAGTCTATTTTTTTTAGCTTAAAGCATTTTTTACATTAGGGTGAAAAACTCTGTGCTATCTTTCCTACCCCTCCCTCCCTAGTGTCCACTTCTTCTATTTTTGCACGTTTAAAGGAGCTATTTTTATGGACTATATTTATGGACTACTATATTTTCTTTTTTTCAATAGTTTGACTTCATAACATTGCACTTTATAGGGACTTGTATGGATTATGTGAAGTGATGTATTATTAGCGCTGCAATTCTCTTTCTATGTTTATTTGAGGGTGTTGCATTTCCTCTATTGCTAACCTCTAAGGCAGTGATGGTGAACCTTGGCACCCCAGATGTTTTGGAACTACATTTCCCATGATGCTCACCTACACTGCACAGTGCATGAGCATCATGGGAAATGTAGTTCCAAAACATCTGGGGTGCCAAGGTTCACCATCACTGCTCTAAGGTGTAGCACTGCTTACCTGTTTATTTTTACCCTTGAGCAGTTACCTTAGAACTGTCATCTGGTCTCAACTTATTTTCACCCTTCTTTTTGGATTTTTTGGAACTGTTCCCCTGCCCATCATCCCCCTTGCTCTATTTTCCCTTATTATGGTCCATCTTTATAGAATTAATATTTGGTTGGTGTAAGATACTGCTGATGGGGTCTTTTTGACTTAGGGCGTCGATAGCGGTTGTGTTCATAATAAAGGTTAAAGTTTATTTTGTAACTGAAATGATGATAAACCTTTACTTTGTTTTTAGGTATGTTTTTATGATATGATGGATGTCAACAGGGTGTACAGTCCTATGCAATGGTGTATGTGGGCCCTTCTATTTTATGTTTGTGTGTAGAGAATTGTGTATTTAAAATTCCATCACACATTATTATCCTAAAAGCTTCAAATTCAATGTTTTTTGTTTCAATTCAGTGTTTTTTTTTTTAGGAGATATGGCTACTTTTGAGTCCATTCACCCCATTTGTTTACAATGCGTGGTAAGGCACATAACATATGTTGTTGTGCTGCAATGCTGTTTGCTCTGAATGGCATTTCAATGCACCTCCTCAATGCACATGCTTTGCTGTGCACACAATTAAAAGTGTGAGTCGTGGAGCGCTGCATTACAAAAAAAGGTAAGGTGCACATTTGCAACCCATTTCGATTAATTGGCTGCCTTAGCACCACACTCGTTAACTCGCGACATAATGCACATTAACCAGAACATATAGCACCTCCCTCTGTTGATCCCTTGGAAACCCCCAATTTCCTTAAACATCATTTGTTCTCAATATTGAAGGGAACAGGTAATGACAAAGCACAACAGAGCTGTGTGGTAGTCAATTTTACATTAGTCATCTAGAACAGCTGCAAGCTTTTATCCAGTATCTATTACAGGAAATCATCTTTGGCAGTAAAGCAAAATGCTGAGTATAGGAAAACAGAAGCAGGTGTCTGAGCAGTGATCTGTTATATGACAGAAGTAAACTGGCCACCTTCCATTGACATGTTGCGACCACCTAACCTTTCAACGTCTTATTTTTTACTAGTGCTTAGCTGATGAAATGAATGCAAATCCAGGCTTGCACTCAATCCTTATTGAATTACCTTAATGGGATTGATTTAAGCCCATGGGGAATCTGAGGCTGGGAAAATGAATGCAGTAGTGAGGATTACAAAAATCCATCTTGTCAGTGAAATCATTGTACAAACAGGTTGTCAGTGCTTCTATATTTCCAAACATATTTTCATCTTCCTACAAACGTAAGATGAGACCCTTCTCAAGGTCGGCTTTAACTATATAGAGATATGGGCTTTCAGCCTCTAAAAGAATATTGAAGCACTTTTTTTTGTAGTGGCTGACAGAAATCTTGTATTTTAAATACTGCGGGTATTTCTTTTGAACTGTGGCTCAATATATTTATTCTGCAGCAGCTCCTTCTCTAAGAAAGCTTTCTTATAAACAATCTTTTTACAAAGATTTACAGCTGAACATTATCTTTGCAATTACATAAAGCCTAGCTATACCTATTGCCAAATCTGTACCTTTAGCTAAAAAAAAAAAATATACATGCATACATAAAGGATATCAGTACAGGCATGTGGTAGGGGTGTAGGTTTGGGTAAACGTATACATTCCACTATGCCATACATTAAAATGTAAGAACCCTGACATTGAGATTTACCACATCAGTGACTGTTTTACACTCCCCTGATTATACTATTTTGTTCTGATGTAATTTTTTTTTATTTGACGCATCATGAACTTTAAGACTTTGCCTTTATGATTCATTAAAGTATCTCTATGATGCAAAGATTCAGGCTTATACAGGTACAAAGGTAAATATTCAAGCATTCTTAATCCAGTGTAGTACTTGTGTGTCAGAAACCATGAAATCAGGCCGAGACAGAAGTACGGTTAAATCAAACTTGTTTAATAAAAAAAGTAAAAAGAACAAACGTAGTCAAAACACAGCAAAAGTTCAGTAACCGGAATGGCTAGTCAGCCAAGCCAGAAGTCAGGAATCAATGTAGTGGAACAGCAAACAGGATCTGGAGCCAGAAGGGATGTCAGCAAAGCAAGTCATGAACAGGCTTGCAGGAGAGTGTCTCAGTTTCTGTGATGTCGACCAAGGTAAAGGCAGAGCTCCTCTGGACTGGATGGCTTAAGTAGGCAGGACTGACGAGCAGGATATCATCAACAGCTGAGTAACTGTGGAGAGATAGTAGCTGGCAAATAGCCGACAGCTGAGCAGCCAGCTCAGAGAAGCAAGGGCTGAGCCCAGCCCTGACAATGTGATGGTTAATATTATTTGTCTGATATTTCCCCAAAATACAAAGATAAAAAATAAAAATAATAACTTAAATTACTTTATTAAAGCATCGTCCAGCTGCTTTCATAGTCATATTCCAAACCTTGTGATTGCAAAGTCTTTTTTTTTCTATAAAAATAAAAAACATGTTATACTTACCTGCTCTGTTGCAGTGAATTTGCACAGAGCAGCCCGATCTTCCACTTCTCGGGTCCCTCTTCTTTGATCCTGGCCCCTCCCTCCTGTTCAGTGCCCCCACAGAAATCAGCTTGCTATGGGGGCACCCGAGCTGAGTCACATCTCCCTGTGTCCATTCAAAAATGGAAACCTGGTCCGGCCCCACCCCCTCTCTCCCCTGATTGGCTAGACTGACTTTGATTGACAGCAGCGGGAGCCAATGGTACTGCTGCTGTGTCTCAGCCAATCAGGAAGGAGAATCCCGGATGGATGAGACCCTTGTGGACATCGCTGGACAGGGAGAGACCTCAGGTATGTGTTAGGGGGGCTGAGGGGGGCTGCTGCACACAGAAGGCTTTTTATCTTAATGCATAAAATGCATTAAGATAAAAAACCTTCTGCCTTTACAACCACTTTAATTGTCTGTGAAACAAAAACTATTCCTCAAGAAATAAGTAGATGACCTGCTCAAATTGGGCAAGGAACTAACTGCCATGGCTGTCTGCATCCTGATTCAATTGGGCTTTAAATTGTTTCATCAGCCTAAATGTGATATGCTTCCCTGTGTAGTATCTCTACTTCTATAAAGAACAGTAGACTACCTAGCAAACAGATTTGATACTAAGCCTTGCTTAGAACCTGCCAACTGACTTAACCAGGAAAGGATGTTTTTGTTTTGGACGGTAACAGGCTTTAATGCTAGCCTTCACACTTTGTTAGAAGAAGGAAATCTATAATTTTCCTTGAGAGACATTAAACAGATGGATAATAAATGAGCTTGTAAATAGGAGCTGAGAATATACAGCAAAACTCCACAGTCAAGTAAATCCATATATTCTCATACTGTTTTTTTTTTTAAAGCAGATATTGCCTCATAAAACGTAAATTTAAAATAAATCAGAGTTTATCAGTTTACTTTAGTTCCCCTATCCTTCAGGCATCTTACTTAATCTATCTCATCATTTATGTTACCATGATCAAATGCCATTAAAATTGGAAGCATTTTTGTCAAACCTATCCACATTGACCATAGTCCTTTAATTTCATATAATTTAAGTGAACGAGAACATATTTTAAATCACTTAGCAACACCAGTCCTGAAAATACTGATCATTATCTCAGATACATGTTGCTGTAAAGATGAAATGCACATTTGTCCCCCCCATAGTACTTCTATTCCTCTACAAGAATCTGATCAGAGTTATTCAATCCATAAGATGGAGGACATCATCACAATGCCCCTCATTTACAGTGTATTGAAGCAGAGAACATTGTGATCAGAGGACCGCCCCTGGCTGGAAAAGAGGTAAAAAGAGGAAAACCCAGCGAATCACCTCCTGAAGACTTCTGAAAAAAGTAACTATAAAATGGAATAAAGCAACCCCTACAGAGTGGGGGACATCCGGGCGGAAAGGGGGTGATTGTGGGATGCAGAGTTAAGCCCACTTTTTGACTTTAAATACTGGCTAGATTATACTGTATACATTATACTAACCTTTCAAAGAGGATAATGTAAAAAGCCAAACTTAAAGAGGTTGTAATCCTAAAAAAAAAAAAAAAATCCTGTTCATTTGTGGTATCATTTGTCCCACTCTATGTTGTAATATAACAGGTTGATCCTGCCTGTTGCTGTGTCCCCCTAGGTGCACTGACCACGGTATTCATGGCTGCTGATCCATGATAGCGTGGTCAGTTTAAAAAATTGTGTAATAAATACTGAAGCGCTGATATATATAAAAACCCCAGAACCTCAATAAATACAAATAATATGGCTAAATGATATGCTGCACCAATATTAGTGTTCCCACACTTAAAATGTCATGTAAAAATAGTGTGTGGTCAGTTTACATGCCTCCGTCATCCCGCTGCTCTCCCTCAACTCTTCTCCCACTCCCTCTTTCCCTGTCACTAGTGTATGAGCTGATAAAAAAAAAATGCTCCTTCCTTCCCCTCCTGCTGCTATTCCGTTGCCGCAGTAAAGTTAGTGATCCCAATTACTGTCAACCCCTCTGTAATATCAAGATATACTACACAGTTTGTGTGTTTTTCAAAAATTTGGCAGCCAAATACCTTTTTTTCACATTGGCGATGTGCGGTCACATGACCGCCCGGCTAATGTCAGAGAAAAATCTCAGCCCCTCCCACTGTAGTCCTTAGTTTGGGGAAGGAGAGCAGTGGGCGGTCATGTGACCGCACATCAGCGATGTGAAAAAAGGTATTTACCAGCCAAATTTTCAAAAAACACACACACTGTGTAGTATATATTATTATTACAGATGGGCTGGCAGGAATTGGGATCACTGGCTTTTACAACCACTTTAATTCCTTTGGACTGCTTACACTGGTCTTATTTATGAGCATTCATGGATTATCACTCAGTATTATTGGTACTCCATACAATTTAGCCTTATACAGACTACAGCCTTGCATACATTACACAGAGATTGGACATTAAACGGGATCTTCTGCAATGAAAATGAAACCATCAGTGCATGAATATGTATTATCACAACACCTACAAAATATAAAATCATGCCTTCCTTCTCTTGAGGGAAAAAGTAATGGTTAGCTAAAAAATAATCCAAACAGGATAATCAACTGTTTCTGAAGGATGATTAACCAGGATGTTTGATTTTACCTCAGGTATCACCTTAATTATATTCTGTCTATGGAGATTTTAACTATGCAAAGTTTTTAAATGCCTAAAGCCTTTTACAGATGTACTTTCTGGCAGTATTGATAAAGACAAAGAGACAAAGGGACTAATAATAACCTAAAAAATTTTAATTGAATCTCATGGAATGCAAACGATTAAAAATGTACTGTCTTTTTCTGAAAAATTAAGTGTTTAATTTTGTAGTTACAAAAACTGCCAGACTACTGAATTAAAAAGTCTTCATTTAGCTGAGGGATTTAACAGTATGTCTGAAAGTTTCAAAGGTCCTTTAAAGATTTTGATTGAAGAAGCAAATCACTGCCTCACTTCTATATCTACTGATTCTATTGATGTAAAAAATATTCATGGGACCAGGGACCTATTGTGAACAGTAAGCAGGGATTTGTTTTGTTTCTATGAATGCATTAAAGTATACAAATCCCATTTCTGACAGCCTTCAAAAAGTCTGCTTCTAGGCTTTAGCATAAACCCCAAGCAAATTATTTTTACTAAAGAACATGAAACATTATTGCATTAATATACGGTATAACTTATTATCTATGAAAAGAAATAGAAACATGTGGATAAGAAAGGGGAAATCTGATCTATCGTGTTCAATATTTATGAAAATCTTATTAATGCCTATATTAGAAGAGAAAATACATTCCCGATCTGTGTAGGTTTGTATTTAGATTGATTTTTTGATTGACTGCATGTCAAAGCTATAAATAAATATGCATACATATAATTTGTGATTCTGTTATATTTTGGTGGAGACCAAAATGACACTGACTGAAGCTTGGATAGTGTAACACAAGGGTGTAGTTGGTATCTGTACAATGTCAGTTTGTAATTGTCATTATAATTGTGTGGGGGAAAAAAAAAGGTGTACACATCTAAATACTTTCATCTGCACTTTCTGCTGACTTGGATTTGTGTAACAGTCCAAGGACTAAGCTGTGCAAGGTCTGCCGTGTAAAGTGTTAAGTGCATAATTAGTTCAACACAAGGGGCAGCAAACCAAGACAAAGCTTTTAAACTAATATATAACATACGGAAAGATTGCCTACTGCAATGGGTCCTCGCCAGCTGCTTATCCCCCACACCATCCGGGGAACGCTGGATGCTATCCCCTCTCATCTGCTGAGGTTCTAACAACATCATTTAAGGGCAGCTGGCGAGGACCCATTGCAGTAGGCAATCGTTCCGTATGGTGAGGACACCTTCCAGTGTGGAACCAGAGGAGGACCTTATAAAGACATCTGATATGCTGATCACCCCTGTAGGGGTATAAAAGTCTGGTGAGTGAGGGAGCCAAAGGGGGCAGCACAAAGTCACCAATACTGCTGGAGCACAAAGTCACTGTTTGAACTATTGCGAGAAGATCAACTAATACAGTGTCACCAACATTTGTTTTTTTGCTACTGGACTCACTTTATTTATTTTTTCTCCCTGTTGGGCCTGTTTTTTGGGCTCTATTAATTTATATATTTTTTCACATATGATTTGTTCATATATTTATATGCAAAAAATTTTTTCACAATTTTCTCACTGCTTTTTTTAATGGTTTGGTGCTGTTATTATTTTTGAATGATAATCACTGATGCTATCACTTCATTAGAGTGATTTTCTCACTGCCATTATATACCTAATTTAGGCTTATATGGTTTATGAACTTCACTGTCTTAAGTTTATCCAATTTTTACCACTTTTACTGGTTACTGTCACTTACTATTGGTATGGTATACTGACGGGTGGGTAGAGAATTTAGGTATTCGGTTAGCCGCCCTGGGGTCCACTCTCTCTCCCCCGTGCACACATTTTTTATTGCATATATATTTGCACATATTCATCAGTAGATATTGGAGACTGGTAAATCAGGGGTGGATGCTCATACCCCAAGGATTTGCCCTCTCATACACCCATTTATTATTTTGGTTTAGGGTCTGGGTTTATAATACACTGTCTAGGAGGGAGTGATAGGTATATGGTAGTACCGTTAGCATATAGGTGTTTATTTCCACCCCCCTCTCTCTACTATCTCACAGCCTAGTCAATTACATTCCAATACCCTGCACCTGGACCTACAGGAAGCGCCAATTTTCCCTACTTTTTACCAATTATTTAAACTTGCCTCTTAGGGGGTCAATTTTTTTCTGGAAAGGCTGCACACCTGGATTACTTGTCCCTAAGCGCGGAGTTGTTTGTTGTTTTTATGTTATACTTACCTGCTCTATGAAATGGTTTTGCACAGAGCAGCTCGGATCCTTCTCTTCTCGGGTCCCTTGCCGGCGCTCCTGGCCTCTCCCTCCTGTTAAGTGCCCCCACAGCAAGCATCTTGCTATGGGGGCACCTGAGCCAACCCGCAGCTCTCCGTGTCCATCCAAACCAGCCGTGGTTTGGCCCTGCTCCTCTCTCCTGATTGGCTATTTGACTTTGATTGACAGCCAATGGCGCTGCTCCTGTGTCGCAGCTAATCAGGAGAGAGAGTCCCGAACCACTGAGGCACTTGTGCACATCGCTGGATAGAGATGGGGCTCAGGTGAGTATTAGGGTGGCTGCTACACATAGAATTTATTAAGATAAATTAAGATAAATTCTGCATTTACAACCCCTCTAATGTGATTTAATCACCATAGGGCCATATGGTTTACACCTGAGAGTGCTCAGTGATCATAGCTCTGTTATAGACAATTTTTTCAGATTTTTAAGCATGCCTTACTGAATAGAATGATACCAATTGATTGGCATCAAAATGTGGTACCAATATTCAAAAAAGGGTTGAGATGTATGTCTGTAAAAAACAGATCAGTCAGCTTAACATCAATAGTAAATAAAATATTTGAGGGGATGGTAAGGGACTATATTCAAGGATGTGTTAGTAATAATGAAGGAATTGTCTGTCCATGGATGCAAAACATGATGGAGTAGTGATCAATTGTTCATTCTCTAAGTGGACTAAGGTTGTAAGTGGTGTTACCCAGGACTCTGCATGGGGGCCAGTGATGGTTAACTGCTTAAATTGTCAGTGCTATAAATAAAATACATTATATTGAGGTGGAAATTAAGAGTTCAATTTCAGTGTTTTCTGAAGATACCAAATAGTTTGGCACAAGACATATCATTGTTACAGGAAAACTTAATAAAATAGAGGGGTGGGCAGCTACCGGACAAGTGAGATTCAACAACTACCCGACTAATGAGATTGAATTTTGAAAATTGTAAAGTTATGAACTTGGACACTAAAAATATACATGCAACATACCCTTTAGTAGGTACTCCTCTGCATGCATTTGTGATGGAAAAGGAATTGGGGATCACAGGATTTGGGGAAAAAATTACCTGTTTTCAAAATTTTATACCAAACTATGAAACAGTTTTATTTTTTTTTCAAAATTTTTGTCCCTAAAAAATAAAAAACCCAGCAGCAATTAAATACCACCAAAAGAAAGCTCTATCTGTGTGAAAAGAAAACAATAAAAATTGAATTTGGGTAAACTGTAGCATGACCGCGCAATTGTCATTCAAAGAGTGACAGAGCTGAAAGCTGGAAATTGGTCTGGGCAAGAAGGGGGTTTAAGTGCCCAGTAAGCAAGTGGTTAAAAAGGGCATAAATTTATGAGATAAATCAATAGTGGCACTTTTATAAAATACAAATTTGGCATCATCTTGAATATGTAGTTTAATTTTGGTCATCAATCCAGAGGAAAGAACTAAAAAGAGCGCAGAGGATCTCACTTATGAGGAACAGAGGTTACATTTATTCACTCAAGAAAAGAGGTGCTTAAGGGGGGAAATAATCACTGTCAAGAGGTGTAAGTACAAGTCCTCATGTACAGTAAGTTGTACATAAACCACACTTAAATGAGGAGATTTACATTGTTTTTTCCCCAGAAAAATACATGACAAGACACAGGTTTGGAGCTTACCAAGGCCTTTCTACAAATCTGCAGAGAACAGAAGGTAGCCTGGGGGCTACAAGAGAGGACACATGTCACTGGAGTGTAGGAGAGAAAAAAACTGCTAATATGTTTTGACACTATAACATTTATCTAATTCAACCTTGCAACAGAACTCAGAGAACTTTAGTTGCCCTCGTTAGATTTTAGATAACATGGCATATAGAATTAGATGCCTTCCATCCAGATAAATCTAACATGTAAATGATATGCCAATTTCCTATAGCATGTTTGTTTTTGTATCTCTGATAACCACTTCCATGTATTATTACTGTTCTATAAAGAAATAGAAATATTGCCCTAGCCCTGTTCATGTATTCAAGAGACACACCACTCCTGTTCTACTTTTATAAAGCAATTTCCTTGTATATAATTGGAAATTAAAAAATACTGCAGGGAAACTACTACAGTATATCTGCAGGAAATGAAAACTGAATATACATAAAAAGTGAATGGCTCTGGATATTTTTAGTTTTACAGTCTGCAGTGTTCAGCCTAACCAGAATCTTGAGAGAGATTGTTTATATGAGACCAGATCATTCTGAAGGTATTATCGACATTATACTTGCAATGAGGACATTTAATGCCTATCATAAAATGTACCTTTTTATGTTATTTATATCACAGCCCAACAGAAAAATATATTTTTTTTCTTGGTGCCTTGCTTTTTAGACCTGTTCTTGTTTTTTTTTTTTTTTTTGGGAGCCGATTCAGAAAATTGCATTGACTAAACTGCATCAGCTTTAGTTTCTTAGATATGGTTGAATTTATAAAAGATTTTATGCAGTTTTTGATCTTGCTGATCAACTTGTTCTTCTGTTACCTAGTTTGTGTTTGTGTGTACAAGTTATCAGACTTAATGAGAATGTTTATGTACTTCTAACTGTAATATTACATCCCAAACAAACAAGAATTGGCGGTTTGGCTGGATGCAGTTGCACTGGCCTGGTTAACAGATAACGAGAGGGAGATGCTAGTACACCCAATAACTTCGGAGGAGGTCCTCTCGGTCATCTGTTCTTTTCCATTGGGGAAGTCACCGGGGCCGGGCAGTCTTCCTATTGAATTTTATAAGACTCATGGAGAGCTTCTAGCCCCTGTACTGGCTTCACTCTACTCTGACTGTCTGATGGAAGGAGCCTTACCTAAATCAATGAGTCATGAGCATGACCATATAGTTTTAACCCATAAGCACTCAAAAGACCCATCTTCCTGTGCTTCATATAGACCCATTGCCCTTTTGAATGTAGATTTTAAGATTTTGACAGCTCATTTCTAGGTGATTACAACCACTGCTGTCTAATACTATTGACTCAGATAGGACGGGATTCATGTCTGGTTGGACTACAGATGTGAATTTGAGGAGATTATATACCAATATCCATGCCTCACATCTTAATGCAGGCTCTATGGTTATTGCCTCCCTGGATATAGAGAAGGCTGTTGACACTTCGAAGTGGCCTTTTTTGTGGGAGGTACTCCGCAGAATGGGCTTTCCAAAAGTGTTTATAAAATGGTTGCAGGTTTTCTATAGAAATCCAACAGCTGCAGTGAAGATGGGAGGAGGATTATCAACTGCCTTCTCATTGTTTAGAGGAACTTGGCAGGACTGCCCTCTCTCTCCGTCCCTCTTTGCTATTGCTATGGAGCTCGTGGCAGAGGCTTTACGCATCTCCCCCAATATTAAGGGATTGCGGATTGGGTAGTTAAAGGAGAGGGTAGCCTTGTACGCAGATGACCTTTTACTATTTTTAAATGATGCTGGACCCTCTCTTAAAGGGGCTTTGAAGATATTGGACTCTTTTTCAATAGTCACAGGGTTGAAGGTAAATTGGAGCAAGTCTATGCTGTTTCCAATAGATTTGGGGGCAATTCCTCAGGACAGTTTAAGGATTAGACAATCTACTTTAGAACTAGCGCTTAGGTCTGAGTGTTTGGATAGGCCTACTTTGGGATTGAGATTGTATTCTCATCTTATATTAATTTCTATCCTGTCATTAGAGGTTCTTAGAGCTAGGTGGGTGCGAGATATACCAGATTTAGATATGGAGGATTGGAGGGGTGTGTGGGATTTCCCCTTGCGATCTTTGATATCTTTAAGAGATCGTATGATCCAATATAAATTGATACATAGAACATATATCACGCCACACAGACTTAAAAAGATAAATCCTGTGTGCTCTTCAGAGTGTTAGCGATTTGAAGCGACTTAGGGGGATTTTACAAATATCTTCTGGACTCGTCCATATATAGTTATTTTTTGAAAAGAAGTGGTGGATTTATTGAATTCTATCACCTCTGCTCCTTTACCGATTTCAATGTCTGTTTGTTTATTGGGTTTAGTAGAGACTATTCTTCCTACAGTGTCTGAGAGAGTTTGCTAATATAACACTATTTTACGCAAGAAAAGCCATTGTGTTGCATTGGAATAAACCTTGGTCTCCTACGCTCTCATATTGGAAACAATTGGTAAATAATTATCTTCCATTATATAGAGATACTTACATGAACAGGGGTTATCCTAGTAGGTATGAGAAAGTGTGGGCTAAGTGTCTGGATAAGCCATTTACAGCATTGAATGCCCATGGGGGCCCACTATCCATAATATAAGCATTTGCAAATGAGCATAGGTTTGGAGCCATTGGGGAGAAAAGGATTTGCAAATGCTTATATTATGGATAGTGGGCCCCCATGGGCTTGCCTTCTACTGATTGTTATTATTTGCTCATCCTGACATTATGTCTTGCGTGAGTTTTTCTAGGAGAAATCCTAGGAGTTTCCCTCTCCCATGTGGTTTAACCCCTTTCTATCTCTTCATTGCCCAACATCACTGAACCACCTATAAACGTCTGCACAAGCCTAATTGGTGTGGTCTTGTTGGAAACACTTGTGTAACTCTCGTGCTCCCTTATCTAGAGTCTACAATATTACCTGTTATTAGCTCTGTTTTTTTGGTCCTTTTCCCTGTTAATTTCTTTTGTTTTACAGGTTGTATGTTAATGTTTGAAGACTGTGAGAAGAGACACACACAAAAGTGTGCCCATACACTAAATGGGCTAAATATGGAAGAATGCATTGGTGCAGTGTTGGGGAGTTTAAGCAGGGCAGCTGATAATGGGGTAGCACTGGCCATCCTGTGCAGGGCTCTGTCCCCATCAACTCAACAGGGAGCCTGGGCAGCTGCTAAGCAGGGGAAAGGGGATCATGGACAGCAGAGGGTGATCAGAGCATCAGGGCTGGCCAATCCTTGAAACTGATCCCCCTGTGGCTCCGCCCGCAGTGCAGCCAGCATCTCCTCCTCTCCTTCCTGCCAGCTGTCAGCCACTGCAGTAGGATCCGCAGGGGGATCAGTTTCATGGTCCCCCCCCACCCCTGTAGTTCAGATCACCCCCCTACTGTCCAAAATCTGCTTACCCTGCAGCCCAGATACCCTCTCAGTTTGTGAATGAACATAAAGCCTCTGTAGAGAGCGCTTTCTGTTTATTAATTCTGCAGTGCGGCAGAGGCAGCTGAAAGAGGGATTGAGAAATCTGTGTACTTGATCTCTTTCTCTGTCTCAAAAGTGAAACATCAGGGGCCTGTTTGCTACTAATAGTTTATTCCATTTTATTTGCTACATGTATGGCATCAGCAGCCCCTTTCAGAAAAAATCTTATTGGATGGCTTGTAAACCATTTCCCGGGTAATTGATTGCTTGTCATTGTTACTGCTAAAATAATAACTGCAGTTAAAAATCACACACCAAATTTCCTCAAAATACTTTCATGGATGTGCTAAATATCATCATAATTCTAGTCAAATGCATCCATGTACCTTTTATGTTACAATTTACAATAGTTACATGTTGGCAGGCACATTTGCATTGTGATTCTAAAAGATCTTTTAGAGGATTGGTCATTTTCATGTTAGGTACATATACAGTATATCTATATTAATTATGGGTGAATTAATAGTTCATAAATAATATTTTAGGTATAAAATAAGAACATGTGTGAAATTAAATGAGTAATAGGGAAACAGATCAGTTTTCAGAAAATGATGAAATTGAATGAATTTAAATTTGGCCTGCTGCAGTTATTGTAAAACAAACTTGTATCTACTAATACAGAAGTGAAAAATAGTTACTGCCACAAACTCAAAATGAATGTAAATTCTTGTCAGAATTAATCACAGGATATGCTATGGTGTCCTTGTAAAAAATGCAAAAGGGGTTGAATTAAATAAAAAAAATAATGTATAATACACTCATTTATTATAATCATTTTAGGGGAAGGAGATTCCTTAAAGCTATTATTTATCCTCCACTTTCCATTTTTCCTAGAAGGTCTTTTACTATTTAAAAAAAAAAAAAAAACTGAGAAACAGCAAATTACTTATGTCACCTTGAAATCAGTGGAGTGAGCAATCAGCATTCAAATCAATTCAGAAAATATGAGTACAGTGATACCTTGGTTTACGGTTCACGAATAACACGGTTCATGAAAAAATTTGCTCCAGTTCAAGAACTCCGCTTCAGTTCACAAACACGCAGCCATCTTCCCTGCTCTGACACATTCATACTGTATTGAGAAGAGCAGTGAACCTGTCCACTCAGATAGGGGTTTCTGCCCCTGACTACCATGAGGGTGGGCTCACTTGATTGTGAATCATGGAAAAACAGTTCTTATGAATTCTACAAATTTATCATGCCCTCAGATGATCTTTTACTGGATTCACAGTGCATATTTTCTGGCCCCTAGATTAGCCATTTAAATTGGGGTTTGGGATTGTTTCAAACGAGTATTAAAGTGTACCAATTTTTTCTTTTTTTTCTTTTTAGATGAAAGAGGTCAGCTTAATGTAAAAGACTGTATGTAATAAATATTTAACCCCTTCCCAACCGCCGCACGACGATATACGTCGGCAGAATTGCACGCGTGGGCAAAAGGGCATACAGGTATGTCCCCTTTAAGATGCGACATAGTGGACGAGTGCGTGCCACCGCGTGCTCCGTGACCATGACTGCGGGTCCCGCAGACTCGATGTCCGCCAGGTGCCCACGATCGTGTCACAGAGCGGAAGAACGGGAAGATGCTTTTGTAAACAAAGCATTTCCCTGTTCTGCCTAGTGATATGACAGAGATCACTGCTCCCTGACGTCGGGAGCAATGATCGCTGTCATGTAAGTAGTAGACCATCCCCTCACAGTTAGAATCACTCCCTAGGACACACTTAACACCTTGATTGCCCTCTAGTGGTTAACCCCTTCACTGCCAGTGTCATTTACACAGTAATCAGTGCATTTTTATAGCACTGGTCACTGTATAAATGACAATGGTCTAGACATGTGCACAACAAAAAAATTCGTTTATTTTCGTTTCGTTTTTTTCGTTTCCGAAAAAAAAAAAAACGTTTTTTTTTTTTTCGTTTCGTTTTTTCGTTTCCGTTGATTCGTAACGATTCGTACATTCGTAAGTAGTCGGTGTTCGGATTCGTAATGATTCGTACATTCGTAAGTCGTCAGTGTTCGTATTCGTAACGATTCGTACATTTGTAAGAGTTATTTTTTCGTTAGTTTAATTTTCGGACGCATTCGTATTTATTCGTACATTCGTTACATTCGTAACATTCGTAGATTCGTAATCGGAGCATAATTCATAATTTTATGTATGTATGCTATTATTACATTTTAATAATTTACGAATCGAAAAAAAAAAAGTTGCGAATCGAAAAAAAAGTTACAAATGTACGAATTTTTTTGTTCAATACAGAGTGAGACACGGAAAATTACAAATCGAAAAAAAAAATAAAAATAAAGTTCCGAATCGAAAAAAACGTTATGAATCGAAAAAAAAAAATTAAGAATCGAAAAAAAATTATGAATGTATGAATTTTTTTGTTCAATAGAGACACGGAAAATTACAAATCGAAAAAAGAAGAAAAAAAAAGTTACGAATTGAAAAAAAAGTTACGAATCGAAAAAAAAAGTTACGAATCGAAAATAAAAAGTTACGAATGTACGAATTTTTTGGTTCAATACAGACACGGAAAATTACAAATCGAAAAAAAAAAAAAGTTACGAATCGAAAAAAAAAAAAAGTTACGAATCGAAAAAAAATTATGAATGTACGAATTTTTTGGTTCAATACAGACACGGAAAATTACAAATCGAAAAAAAAAAAAGTTACGAATCGAAAAAAAAAAGTTACGAATCGAAAAAAAAAAGTTACGAATCGAAAAAAAAGTTACGAATGTACGAATTTTTTGGTTCAATACAGACACGGAAAATTACAAATCGAAAAAAAAAAAAAAAAAAAAAAAGTTACGAATAGAAAAAAAAGTTACGAATCGAAAAAAAAAGTTACGAATTTTTTTGTTCAGTCCATTCGAAGCACGTTTAGCAGCACCATTGTAAGGGACACGGAAAATTACCAATTCAACAAAAAAAAAAGTTACGAATGTACGAATTTTTTTGTTCGTTTTTCGAATTTTCTTCATTAGTACATTCGTTGTTTCTGATTAGTTTTTTTCGGATTTTCGTTGTTTTTCGGATTCGTTCAATTCGAATGATTCGTTAATCGGATTCGTACGTTTCAAATGATTCGTTACGATTCGTTATTCGGATTCGAACGATTCGAATGATTCGTTCATTCGTACGAAAACGAACGAACTAAAATAACGAAAAAAAAAGAAAAACGAAAAAAAACGAAACGAATTGCACATGTCTACAATGGTCCCAAAATAGTGTCAAAAGTGTCCAATGTGTCCGCCATAATGTCACAGTCCCAATAAAAATCTTAGATCTCCACCATTACTAATAAAAACAAAATTTATAATAAAAATGCCATAAAACAATCCTCTATTTTGTAGACACTTTAACCTTTGCACAAACCAATCAATTTACGCTTATTGTGATTTTTTTTTACCAAAAATATGTAGAAGAATACACCTCGACCAAATTTGAGGAAAAAATATTTTTTTTATATATTTTTTGGGATATTTATTATAGCAAAAAGTTAAAAATATTGTGTTTTTTTCAAAATTGTTGCTTTTTTTTTGTTTATAGCGCAAAAAATAAAAAAGCGCAGAGGTGATCAAATACCACCAAAAGAAAGCTCTATTTGTGGGGAAAAAAGGACGTCAATTTTGTTTGGGTGCAACATCGCACAACCACACAATTGTCAGTTAAAGTGGCACAGTGCCGAATCGCAAAAAGTGCTCTGGTCAGGAAGGGGGTAAATCCTTCTGGGGCTGAAGCGGTTAAAATCCTTTTTTTGTACATTTCATAATTTCACTGTATATATATAAACAAAAAAAAAGGTCAGAACGGATTAACCTGATTAACATTGAACTCTATGGGGGAGTCATTTCACAAATTAAGTTTGTGAACGGAGGTATCACTGTATTTCATTGTTTCTAAGTGAACCAATCAACAGTATACTGTTAGTTTATAAAAATGTAACCAGTATTTTTTGTTTACAAACGTTTTTATTATTTTCTTTGAACAGAGTAAATACAGAGTATACAAGTGATCAACAGATTATTCTTGAATATCTAATCAACAGGTTATGTACAGTATAAACAAGTTTTTGTACACCTCTGAAGATGGTGAATCGAACTATTGTATAGATAATGCATTCAATTCAGATATATCTCAACATGGTCCAAAGTCAGACCTAGTAATTCAAACATAAAGAAACCAGAGAGATGAGAGAAAATGATAACAAAATAAAGAAACACAAAAACAAGGTAAACTGGCTTGACTTTCTTCTGAAGCTTTACTCTCGATAGGTGTCGAGGTAGGTGTAGCCTTTCCCAATACATGCTATTTATTGTTCCAGAGAGACCCCCTCTAGTTGAAAGGCTGACCATTTGTTCCATTTGCTATCAAAAATATGCATGGTGTCCAGAAGGGTATGGTGGATCTTTTCCATCAGCCTAATAGACTCCATCCGGAGGAGTACCTGTGACCAAGGCACCGAATGGCTCTTCCAATTTAGTGCTATTGCCCATTGAATGGCGCTAAAAAGTGTGTGTATTAGCTTTTGTTGTGGGGGAATAGCCCCGGGTATGTCAGCATAAAGGATGCACATTTGGAATGTAAGGGTCACTGAAACATCAGTGATCCTTGGGATCAGGTTGGCGGCTTTGGTCCATAGATGTGACAGAGCCTCGCAGGCCCAAAACGTGTGCAGCAGTGTGCCCCTGACCCGACATCCTCTAAAACATGTGTCGGGAACCAGAGGGAACATCCTGTGCAGACGGTCCGGGGTGTAGTACCATCTAGTATGGAGCTTGAGGACCGTTTCCTTTACGGAGATAGAGCGTGTACATTTGTGCATATTGTCTACCATGTCACGCCAGTCCTCCACTGAAAATTCCTGTTCAACCTCCGCCTCCCAGCCCAACATTGCTGACGTTTTGGGAGTCGCGTTGTGCTCATTTAGGTAGCTGTATAGGCTTGAGATGGTTCCTCTCTCACGGGAGGACTCATCGCAAAATGTAACCAGTATTTTATGGTAAAAGTACTGAAGGATTATTTTGGATTTACTTGCAAACTTTTAAAGTATTATTTTACTACTTCTTTAAACATATTTCTATTTGTATTCTGTAAATATATGTTTGTTTTGGAAAGTATTCAAGGTGAGTTATTCTCAAATACATTTTGTCTTGTTTTGCAATAATAATTGGACAACATCACATAGGGAAAACTCATCGTGCTGCAATAGTACAAGAAATACACAATGGAAGAAGACAGGAAGAAGGAAAGAAGTAAAATAAAAAAATACAAAAGGGGGGGGTTAGAAGGGAAAGAAAAAAGGGCCATTAGAGAGGTGGAAGGAGCGGGGAGAATAGTAAGGATGCCTACCCGCCAATGGTAATCTCCCTAGCCTCCTTGGCTTGTCCACTCACAGAAATTACCTAAAAAAATGAATTCCAGAAATAGCAACTATCAATCAATGGGTCAAAAAGTTATGATTAAGTTCCAGCAACCCCACATTTTAGAAAAGTCTGTAAGTCTTTCCTGAGAAGTGAAAATCAATTCCTTTATTTCCGACACTCCATTCTTTCATAAATGGCACTTGACTTTTTCCTCCAGTGTACTGGAATGTACATACTAGCCGTGTTAACCATATGCATATCTAAAGCTAAATGCATATCTAAAGTGCACATGTGTCTCCAAAGCTGCTACTATAACAGATAAAGATACTACACACATATATTTGAACTTCCTAAAAGCAAATACAAACATTAGCAGTGCTAATTGGTCAACATTCAGATCAACATATATAAAAGTCCTTCTTTGACACTCCATGAGTATAAAAGCTGTGATCTTGTTAACAATCTGGGTTGAATGGCATGAGATTGTTGCAATAATGACAGTTCCCATCACCACACCTTGTGACAGACCCCCCCAATTGGTAACGACTCGCCAGATCGCAGCAAAAGCTGTGCCTTATACGATATCTCTTTATCTTGCGGTCAGTTGAATGTCAAACTCTTCATCTATAGAAACTCACCACCATGAAAGAGACACGCACATAGCGTTATATTGTTATGATCATTTTAATCCATAAAAATCTCCCTTAATACATGTCACTTACAAAGCGAAAGGCCTACAAAAGCGTGTAATACTCTCTATTAACATCAGACTGCAAGCCAACTCTCACCACCAGGCAGTTCCCGGGTTGAGAGGCACAATCATGTCTGTACAGATCGATTGCATGGTCTACTAAGTCTGGCTGCAACCATTTAACTGTGGGCAGCTGAAGCTGCTGCCTGTTAACTTCCTGGATTTACACAGACACACAGAGGCAAACCTCCAGCCCTGCAGTTCTCATTGGCCCAGGGGCGGACTGACAACTTATGGGGCCCCCTGGCAATAAGGGATCATGGGGCCCCCTTTGTCCCCACCCACCCACACAGAAGCCACACCCTCGCAAAGCCCCACGTATATATTGCACTGCTACATTACATGCATTGGTCACAGAATTCCTCTACTGTATGTTCAAAATAAATGTTTAAAGAGTTAAGAAAATAAAGAAAAATAAACTCACATTAACCACGTACATTTACTGCGGGGCTGCGCCTCCTGTGAGCAGAATCACGTACAGGTACTTGATTCTGCACTTGCGGGTCTTCACGCTGTTTGACTCGCTGCCGCTGTGATTGGACACACCAAGAGCTAATCAGTGGGTCCGGCGGACCCGATGTCCACCGGGGCCTGACGATCATTTCCAACAGAGGCAGAACAGTGGTCTGCCGATGTAAACAAGTCCCCAGAGAGCCTCCCCTTACATCAGGGTCCCCAGAGAGCCTCCCCTTACATCAGGGTCCTCAGAGAACCTGCTCTTACATCAGGGTCCCCAGAGAGCCCCCCCTTACATCAGGGTCCCCAGAGAGCCCCCCTATACATCAGGGTCCCCAGAGAACCCCCCTATACATCAGGGTCCCCAGAAAACCCCCCTTACATCAGGGTCCCCAGAAAACCCCCCTATACAACAAGGTCCCCAGAGGGCCCACTTACATCAGTTTGCCCAGAGGCCCCCCTTACATCAGGGTCCCAAGAGAGCCTCCCCATACATCAGGGTCCCCAGAGAGCCTCCCGATACATAAGGGTCCCCAGAGAGCCCCCCCACATACATCAGGGTCCCCAGAGAGCCCTCAGGGTCCCCAGAAAGCTCCCCCATACAACAGGGTCCCCAGAGAGCCCCCCCATACATCAGGGTCCCCAGAGCACCCCCATACAACAGGGTCCCCCCTACACCAGTTTTCCCAGAGGCCCCCCTTACATCAGTTTTCCCAGAGGTCCCCCCTTACATCAGGGTCCCCAGAGAGCACCCCCATACATCAGGGTCCCCAGAGAGCCTCCCCCCATACATCAGGGTTCCCAGACTTAACCCCCCCCCCAGAGGCTCCCCTGTACCTGGCTGTCTGTGCACCTCCAACCCCCAGCACAGGGGGAGGTGGGAGGTGGCGATCGGCAGCTCTATGATACCTGTGGACCGTGAGATCTTCCTGGGGCTTGTAGTTCTCTTCCTGATTCTGTACAGTGGAGAGGGGAGGGGCCTCTGACCCGGGCAGCAGTCGGCAACAGTGTACAAGCAGAGCAACTCACTTGTACACTGAAGAGTGAAACTTGTAGCTGCCCAGGTCAGAGGCCCCTCCCCTCTCCACTCTATACACTCTGGAGGAGAAATACAAGCCCAAGGGAGATGCCACAAGCACCATAGAGCTGCCAATCACCGCCTCCCACTCCCACCACTGAATCCCAAACTGAAAGCCAGAGGTGCAGGGGGAGATGCTGTGTCTTGCCCCCCCCCACAGCGGCAGAACGGCAGGGCCCAGTCACAAGTGGCAGCGACCCTGAAAGTTCCCTGCAGCACTGCCAGCAGCATACCCCTAGATCCGACGAGCATCTCTTAGGACAGGGGTGTCCAAACTTTTGAGGGCCAGATTTGATGAAGTGCGTGAGGGCCGACCATTTTGCCTGACATTCTTTGAACCATTAAAATTCGGTCTAATGCCCCGTACACACGGTTGGAAATTCTGACCACAAAATCCGTAAGATTTTTTCCGACGGATTTTGTCCGACACTGGTGTTGCATACACACGGTTGGACAAAGTTGTCAGAAAATCCTATCATTCTGAACGTGGTGACGTTCGTTGCGTACGATGGAACTACGTAGAGGCTAGTAGCCAATAGCTTTGGTCTCGTAATTTGATCTGAGCATGCGTGGCACTTTGTCCGTCGGAATTCTCTACACACGATCGGAAAAAGTCTGATCGGATTTTGTTGTCGGAAAATTAGAGTGCAAGACGGAAAAAGACCGATGGAGCCCACACACGGTCGGATTTTCCGACAACATGGTCCGATCGGATTTTTTCCGTCGGAATTTCCGACCGTGTGTACGGGGCATAAGTGTGTTCGTTTGAGCACTAATACACTGCCCAACAAGAATTCTCTTGCCTTTGTCGTGCTCGTTCCCGACACACAGACGAATGCTCTGCTCTTTAGGGGTACCGTTAATTCTTAATGGTACCCCACTCATCGGAAAACGTGGGGTGCTTTTGGTGCAGTGCAATTTAAAAAAAAAAAAGCTTGGGGACTTATTTCCCTGCATTTTTGTGGGTAGGGAAGCCCATGGAAATGAATGGGCTGCCCTACACGCAGCACGCAGCCACACAGATGTGAACCAAGGGCTTGCTCACATGTCAGGTTGGAGGGGCAGTAAAACCACATGGTTAAGCTGTTTTTACCATCCAAAACTTCTCCCCCTTTAGCTGCAGAGGGAGCAGCTGGGGGTGTACACATGCTGTGGCTGCGGCTGGAGGTAAACCCAGGGTGAATGGGACAGCACTGCAACTACCCCACAACCGTGTGCATTGCATAGTTGTGGTATAGTGATGTTGCATTTACGGACTTAAAACAGGTGGTGAGGAGGCAACATAATGCCTCTTTACCGCCTTTCAAATGCCTCTAACAAGCGATCATGGATTGCTTTTCAGAGGAGCAGCAGTCCTGGCTTCTATCACTCACAAGCCCTACAAAAGCAGTTCTGATGGTACAAGAATGGAGGGGGGGGGGGGTCCAGATTAAAAGCAACATACACACAGACACATGCACACACATACATACAGACACATGCACACACATACAGACATACATACAGACACATGCAGACACATGCATACAGACATACATACATACATACACATGCACACACATACAGACACATATACATACAGACATACATACAGACACATACATACAGACATATGCACACACATACAGACATTCATACACATGCACACACATACAGACACATGCATACACATACATACAGACATACATACAGACACATGCACACACATACATACAGACACACGCACACACATACAGACACATGCACGCGCACACACATACAGGCATACAGACACATGCAGACACATACATACAGACATACATACAGACACAGACACATGCAGACACATGCATACACATGCATACACATACATATAGACATACATACAGACACATGCAGACACAGACACATAAACATACAGACACATGCAGACACATGCATACACATGCATACAGACATACATACAGACACATGCACACACACACAGACACATATACATACAGACATACATACAGACACATACATACAGACATATGCACACACATACAGACACATGCATACACATACATACAGACACATGCACACACATACATACAGACAGACATACATACATACAGACACATGCACGCACACACACATACAGACACATGCACGCACACACACATACAGACATACAGACACATGCACACACATGCATACACATACATACATACATACAGACACATGCACACACACACACACATACATACAGACATACATACAGACACATGCACACACACACACACACACACATGCATACACATACATACAGACATATGCACACACATGCACACACATGCATACACATACATACAGACACATGCACACACACACGCATACACATACATACATGCATACATACAGCCACATGCACACACACACACACACATACAGACACATACATACAGACATACATAAAGACACATGCACACATACATACAGACACGTGCACACACACACACACAGACACATGCATGCATACACATACAGACACATACAGACACACATAAAAAAACATTAAAAAGAAAAACCATTAAAACAAATCTAGCTTTTAGCACAGTACTGTACCTTTCCAGCTTCCTCATTTAGCCAGGTACTGCACTATAGGGGGAAGCAGAGAGCACAGCACACTAACCTGCACTTTACTTTCACTTTTGAGGCTGACAGAGCTTCTCACAGTGCCGATGTACAGTTCGGCAGGGGATTGGGCTCATCTGACAGCCCTGATCCCGCAGCACACTGGTTCACACAGGAGCTTCTCACGGGCCCCCTACTGACAAACTCTCACAAGAGGCTTTTTACCAGACAAGAAACAGGAATTGGGGTGTATAAGGTATTTACAGGCAGAAAAACGATTGATGTTTTACTATCCAAAGTTAAAACAACAAGGGCAGAAGATTTATTAGATGGAAAGTTGAAAAAATTACTGAAGGTCTGCTTTAACGGGCTGGTAGGACACCATGAAGACCGTTTTGGATCAAATATAAGACTAATACAACTTTTTAATTGAACAGAAATTAATTGGTCTAAAAACTGTCATGTAAAATAAACTTAAACGTGCATAATTGAAAAATGTGCAAAAAAATGTTCCAGTAGAGGTAAGAAAAATGTTCCAAATATTGCATAAAGTGAGCAGTCCTTTTGATGTGACTCTTCTTAAATCAATATATAATCTTCTTCCATCCACCACACCAGTGCTCAAAGTGCCATTCCCCTAGGAGACTCACTCACCAGAATTTTTGCCCCCACTTCCGTGTCGGGCAAATCAGCATAAAAGATCTCAAAACAGCCAGTGGGTAGCCTTCCTGTGTACTTCACTCAGTGTTAATAATAGCACCACATGTGAAAATAAAAAGTGCTCCAATAGTGTGATAACGTAAAAGAAATTTAATAGCACACTAATAAAAAAGCTTCAATCGATTCACTCACATTTTAAACAAGTATTGAAAGCAAGGAATAGTATACACCACAGCAGGAATCACTCCAATCACTATAACCTGGCAAATCCACTTCACAGCAAAAAGTATACACAATGGTCACGGCGGACCCGAGGTGTGTGTGATATTCTTATCAAGATCTCACCATCTCCCCTTCATCAAGCGTCCATGTAGTGAAGGAGAAAGACCAGCACCGAAGAGCTTTTCGGTGCTGGTCTTTCTCCTTCACTACATGGACGCTTGATGAAGGGGAGATGGTGAGATCTTGATAAGAATATCACACACACCTCGGGTCCGCCGTGACCATTGTGTATACTTTTTGCTGTGAAGTGGATTTGCCAGGTTATAGTGATTGGAGTGATTCCTGCTGTGGTGTATACTATTCCTTGCTTTCAATACTTGTTTAAAATGTGAGTGAATCGATTGAAGCTTTTTTATTAGTGTGCTATTAAATTTCTTTTACGTTATCACACTATTGGAGCACTTTTTATTTTCACATGTGGAGCTATTATTAACACTGAGTGAAGTACACAGGAAGGCTACCCACTGGCTGTTTTGAGATCTTTTATGCTGATTTGCCCGACACGGAAGTGGGGGCAAAAAATCTGGTGAGTGAGTCTCCTAGGGGAATGGCACTTTTTAAGTGGCTGCTTTTAGGGTTTATTCTCTATTGTTTTGCCCGTGGCGCAGTGGTTGGAATCTGGACTGTGGCGGTTTATCCTGATTCCTTACTTTACTAAAAACTGTCATGTCACATTAAGATGACAAATTATATGATAGATAGAAAAGTAGATAAATTATACAATGTTTCAAAACTGTAATAGGCATATAATGCATCATCTCCATATCTGAGAGTTGACCCTGTAGATGTAGAAGGACACATAGGGCATGTGTCCTGGGTGCAAGGGTCTAACAACATCTCTAGAGGGGTATCCTTCTAGCCAATGTTATTTAATTGCACAGTAAGAAAAATAATATTGTTTTTTTAATAAATATCCCACATTATTAAAACAGAAGATATTTTAAAAATGAATATTCTGACACTAAGCAATTTTCTGTGTCTGCTGTTTTCTTGTTCACAATGCCCTTGAAGCCCTTGACTCCTTTATTGTACTTGTGCATTGCAATTGCTGTTGATAAAACATAGTTTAGTAAAGAGCGCTCTGGCAATAATTAAAGGTTGTCTCTTTTGCCTAGGATTTTCCGTGGAATATAAAATACACAAGACACGTTGTCAAGGTGAGAAGAATTTGAATTTTCGTGATTGATTGCTTCTATTTCAGAATTAATGGTGTGTGCACTCTTTGGTCAGAGTAGAAGAAGAGACATCTATCTCTTTTAGATTCCTGGTAACTGGAGCAAGATCTTCCTCTAAGTGAAGGTTTATGACTTCACCTTTATGTATGAATACAGATTAGAATCTTTATAACAACATATCTTTTGCTTGCATTATCCTGTTAAATTGTCTGTCCTGGGGTTTAGAATAGAAATATAACATTATACTGACTGTATCATATAAACAATATAGTATGAGGTTTGGTATTGGTATATGAAACAATTTCTGTTGGTGTTTTTGCTACTGTGAAAGTGGAAACAAAACAGCGCTAATCAATGCAAAAATATACAGCAGCAACTACACACACAGTAATGCCAATATACTGTAACTGCATAAAGTTGCGGTAAAAAAAAAAAGTTTTTGACACATAAGAAATAGTCAAAATAAGTGAAAAATAGTAAAAATAGTAAAAAATCTTCACTCGAACATGTACACCATCACTAGAAAAAGTGTATAATCTTGAGTATAGACCTCCACGTTATAGAGTGCCTGCTTACCGATCCCAATTACCCCCCTATTACAGAGGGCCATTCTCGCTTGTGGATTATAAACTCTGCCAGGACCTTTGTCCATCCAGGAGATAAAGAAGGGAAAACTGCTACTCAATCGCAGAAGAACCCCAAGGAGAAATAAGAATTTGCCAAAGCATAAAATCCTTTAGGCGTTTATTTGTTAAAAAAAGATTGCACTTACATTATAGACTTTAAAGTGGAAGTAAACCCTTCCACATGACTTTGGCCTACAGGTAAGCCTAGATTAAGGCTTACCTGTAGGTCCAATAAATATCTCCTAAACCTACATGGTTTAGGAGATATTTAGCGATGAAAAGGCATCGCTGTCTACGGCGCATGCGCCGTAGACAGCGGCGCGCAGGCGCACTGAGAGCGCACTGAGTATGCCGCTCTCACGGCAATATGCCGATCTCGTGCGCATGCGCGGGAGTGACGTCATTGCCGCTCCAGCGAATGATATCGCTGGAGCGGCGAGACCCGGAAGTCACTCCGGCCCTGGATGGCGGCGAAGAAGATTGAAGATGAGGACCGCTTCGGGGGCTTCGTTTTCAGGTAAGTTTTTCATAATGAGCTAGTATGCTATGCATACTAGCTCATTATGCCTTTGCCTTGCAGGGTGTCTTTTTTTTTATTTTTTTAAAGAGGCTTTACTTCCTCTTTAAAGGCACGCATGTAACTGGATGGACAAAGGCCCTGGCAGAGTTTATAAGCCACAAGTAAGATTGACCCTCCGTAATAGGGGGTCAATTGGGGTCGGTAAGCAGTCACTCTAATGCCCCGTACACACGATCGGACATTCCGAACGCGTGGACTTGCCCACACACGCCCGGACTTTTCCGCCGGAGTTTTGTCGAAAGTCTGCGGGACTTTTGAAATGAACGGACTTGCCTCACACACGGAGGAAAGTCCGCTCATTTAGAACGTGACTCCAGGTAGACAGGACTAGCGAAGGAAGTGAATGCCACCGCCTCGATCGGCGACATTGACACCTCGCTAGCCCCGTCACCTGGTATGGATTTAAAGGGGAATCCCTACGCTGAAAAAACGGCCAGTCAGGAAAGGGGATGGGGACGAGCCCGCGCCCCCCCCCCCCTCCTGAGCCGCACCAGGCCGTGTGCCCTCAACATGGGGGGTGCCCTGGGTAAAGGGGGGCCCTGCAGCCCCCCACCCCAAAACACCTTGTGCCCATGTTGATGAGGACAAGGGCCTCTTCCCGACAGCCCTGGCTGTTGGTTGTCTGGGTCTACGGGCGGGGGGCTTATCAAAATCAGAGAGACCCCTTTAATAAGGGGGCCCCCAGATCCCGGCCCCCCACCCTATGTGAATGAGTATGGGGTACGATGTACCCCTACCCATTCACCTAAGGAAAAAAGTGTAAATAAAAAAAACGACACAATTTTTTAAAATACTTTATTGCACAGCTCCGGGGGTCTTCTTCCGTCTTGGGGGGTCTTCTCGCCGGGCTCCTCCACTATCTTCTGCTCTTTTACTAGCTATTTCACCAGCAGAGGAGTCCGGCTTTCTCCTTCTTTGCCGCAGCCGTCTGGGGGTCTTGTTCCGACTTCGGGGGTCTTTGGGGGTCTCTTCTGTTCTTCTTGCAGGGCCTCCGCTTTCTTCTTCCTGCTCTTTTACTAGCGGTGGCCCGGGCTTCTGTCGTTGCCGCTTTCGCCTTCTGCTTCTTCCGATGTTGACTCGGTGCTGTCTCCTCTTCTAATGGCTTAGACGTATTGCGCTGCCAGTTATATATGGACAAGGGGCGGGTCACCGGCTCATGACACATGGTGACCCCACCCCCATATGATGTCACAGTCCCGAATCCTGTGTACGCAGCATTAAAGGTGGAGGTCTATACTCAAGATTATACTCTTTTTCTGGTGATGGATAGTGTACATATCGATTGAAAACTTTTTACTATTTCACTATTTTGGACTATTTCGTATGTGTCAAAAACATTTCTTTTTCAGAGCAACTTTATGAAGTTATATTGGTTTTGCTACTGTTTATCTGCTTCACTATACAGACAAGAATGAATGCTGTGGTAAAGGGCGCTCTCAATGCAATCATTAGAATTAGAACTACGTCACTTCCGCTGGGGGTTGCCTAATGCATAGCATACACGGCTGGTCAGATAGCGATGTCTGAACGGACTTCCACCTCACTAGGTGTTTCGGATATATTGATGCACTCCCCTGCTGGAAATATTGTAAGTGACACTGTATCTGCCTTCCCTGGCTCTTTTTGGTGGAGCTTGATTTTCAGATGTGGGAGATTGGCCTTTTCCGTACAATTTTCGGCCAGTGTGTACCCAGTATAAGGTAGTTTATCTATAATACTATGTTGTTTCTTGACATTACACAAATGGCTGGGGTGGGGGTGATGGGAAGACTAGACATGATTTTTTCTACAACTTTTTTATCCTGAGGTTGACTAAACGAACTTTCACATCATTGACTGTGGTCTTGGACCAGAACTCTACAGTACTAGGAAATTGTAGGAGCTCAAGTGATTTATATATTCACATATGCCTTCACCATTGTATTATAAAACAGGATTATAACTGCATACTACTCAAGTATATTCTTTCTAAAACTCACCCCTGAGCTTCCTTGCATAGACAGTGATAATGGCTATTGACTCATGATCTATGATAACAAGATTATATGTGAAGAAGTAATGAGTGTAATGTTGTTACTCAACACCCATTTACCAATATGCTTTTAGTGGTTATGGTTTTTTAATGAAAATATTGTCAAAACGGAAGTATGATATTATACATCAGCTGACTATAATTCAAATATGCATATTCAACAATTAAAGCTATTTGCAGTAAATCCTATAAGTAGAGCACACATTAGTTTTTTATTTGTATTTATAACTTTTTTTTTAAATGTTAATACTGCTCCTTATTTCTCCACAACACAAAAAACGTATTTCATACATATTGTTTGTTATTGTTGATCTTTTTTTGATGTATTACTTAAAATGACAAAACCATAAATGCAGCCAACAAGTAAGGTGAGAAAGTATTGATTGGTAAAGTAAGAAGGAAAATAAATCTGTTCTCTAACATTAGCTTATATTTCAAGAAAAAATGTCATGAAATAAAAATATTCCACTTCGAAACACATACTGTATGTCATGCTATGTTACCGAAATGTAAGCTGTAATACTCCTTATGTTCCAGCTTGATGGTCCAAAGCAGGCTTTGGTTCTTCTGAATAAGAAAATGCATGGCAGGTCATATGGTAATTACAAGCTATTGATGCTGCTTGGCCTAACATCTAGAATGAATATATTTTGGATCCTTATTTTAGGTAAAGATAAGATAAATATTAAAGCTACCGTATTTATCGGCGTATAACACGCAATTTTTCCCCCTTAAAATCGGGGGAAAGTCGTGGGTGCGTGTTATACGCCGATACCCCCCAAAAAAATTACAAAAATGGCAAGCGGCGCCGAAAAATAGCGAGCGCCGCCAAAAAAGACCGAATCGCCGCCGAAAAAAACCGAAGCGCCGCCGGAAAAGACCGAGCCGACTCTTCAGCTCCACTCGTAGTCCCGCCTCCCTGTGCTCGCTCCGGAAACAGCAGGGAGGCGGGACCGCGAGCAGAGCCGAACAGTCGGCTCTGTCTTTTCCGGCAGTGCTTCGGTCTTTTTCGGCGGCGCTTCGGTCTTTTTCGGCGGCGGTGTCTTGGCGGCAGGAAATTTAAACACGGGCAAGGCTGCAAATGACGCTGGCAAGCTACAATGACACTGGGCAAGCTACAATGACACTGGGCAAGCTGCAATGACACTGGGCAAGGCTGCAATGACTCTGGGCGAGGTTGCAATGACACTGGGCAAGGCT
The DNA here is from genome assembly GCA_028564925.1 of Lithobates sylvaticus. Lineage (NCBI taxonomy): Eukaryota > Metazoa > Chordata > Amphibia > Anura > Ranidae > Lithobates > Lithobates sylvaticus. Next base: position 511,552,016 of record CM053029.1, on the reverse strand, counting down.
GTAATGACACTGGGCAAGGCTGCAAATGATGCTGGGCAAGGCTGCAAATGACGCTGGGCAAGGCTGCAAATGACGCTGGGCAAGCTGCAAATGACGCTGGGCAAGGCTGCAAATGACGCTGGGCAAGCTGCAAATGACGCTGGCAAGCTGCAAATGATGCTTAAATGTAAGTTTTTTTTTTCCCCTAAACTTCCCTCCTAAAACTTTTTTTCCTTAAAATGCCCTCCTAAACTTGGGGTGCGTGTTATACGCCGGTGTGTGTTATACGCCGATAAATACGGTAATCTCAGAAATAAAAATTAAAGCTAAACCAACCTTACCTTCAATCTTCAGGCCCCCCTCAGGTACCGAAATAGCTTGCTCTGATTTTACTATTCACTGTAATGCCCCGTTGGAAAAACCATGCAAGAATTCCGCTCAACGTTTGGCTTGCATACACATGGCCAAACAGATTACATAACATATACAAATTACACACTAAACTGTTTTAAAAAACAATGTACCATATAAGTACACTGAGTTACATGGTATTTACAGGATCCTGTGTTCCTGCTTAGCAGGAACACAGGATCAGCACATTCCCTTCTTGTTTTTGCCGTTCTGCCCTTCTCATGAACAATCGGCGGGTCACGGGAGACATTCCAGCTGTGTCCAATCACAGTGGAAGCGGGTCCTCTGCAGCACGCGCCCCAGACCCGGAAGTGTCAGATCATGTAGTAGGTATGTGATCTAGCACAGAGCGGCGGCCCTGCCACAGTATATCTATAGAGGGCGGTTGCTAAGCGGTTAAACTGCTGTTAGAGGGGTAAATATGTGGAACTCCCTTCCACTATGTAATGCCACGTACACACGACCGGACTTTACGGCAAACTAGGCCCAGGGGTCTTCCCGACGGACTTTCAACAAAGTTCCGATGGACTTTCCAAACGAACCGACTTGGCCACATACAAACGGACTAAGTCCTTTCGAAAGTCTGTTCATTTGAACATGGTGACGTAAACGGGACTAAAAAAGAAGTTCAATAGCCAGTAGCCAATAGCTGCCCTTATTTGGTCAGCACACAGACGAACAGTTTTCCAGATTTTAGTCCGTCGGAATTGAGTCCTTCGGATAGATTTTAAACATGTTCTATTTCTAGGTCCGCATGATTTTATTCCCGAAAAACAAACGGATTAGCCCTCACACGATCGGATTGTCCGACGGACTAATCCTGTTGGACCTAGTTTGCTGGAAAGTCTAGTCATGTGTACGCGGCATAAACAAAAAATGTTTGGTAGTGTGCTTACTAATGGTAATGGCCAATTTTATCTGGATGGCAGTTCAGATTCAAAATGTTTACTTATCTATGTATGAAATGTTGAATTATCCAACAAGTGCTGCAGAAATACTTAACTAATCATAACATATGAATCACAGTTTAATGCTAAATTATTTTAGAAATAATTATTATACTATGTCAGCAGTTCATTCTTTCCCATGACTATGACCGGATGTTTGATAAGAGGACAGGTTTTTTGTTGTCAGCTAGCAAGCATTTCCTTTAGTAAATCCACGTTTTAATGCTAAAATACAATGTTTTCAGATCAATGTAATAGGTAAAATACTGTGACAAGACAAACAATAACTGTACTGTACTTTTGATAATGGGTTTTCAAATTATACATAATTATACTTTAGATGGTAATAGCTTTCTCTCTAGTCTTACATGGAATGCCCTGATGTTAGCACTTTATTTTCATAATTCTATGGCAACAAATCGCTGGCTTTGTTTGTAAGTATGTTGCACAGGGTAATCATTTCAAACACTACATAAAATAATCAGTGCACGTAAACTGATATTTTTTTTGGTTTATACAAATAATACCTGTTTCAAATCAGATATATCTCATATTTGAATATACTAATTACAAAAGGTATGCTTTTTTAATTCTAATAATTTTGGTTATTCTCTTTTTATTGTATTTATATTTCATTTTTCAACATTTTTTTCAACATTTTTCAACAAAAGAAAATGATGCAATAGTCAACAACAAAATCATTTTGCAGTTCAAGATCATAATTTGGCATTTTGAAATCTCAACTCCAGCCAAAAAAAAACGTTTTTTAGTTTTGGATAGAAGAATTAGAACTGGTGTCAGTTTTGTACTGCTTTCTATGTCCTGTTTATGGAGAAAGTGAAAGCAAATCACCCTCATAACGACAAAGATGACAATCCTGACCTGAGTTTTAGAATTTCCTCAATTTATTGTAAAAGTTTTTTTTTGCTTTTTGCTTTCTCACAGTTCTGCCTGCAACTCATTAAATAGACAGGAAGTGGTGGGAATTCTCTAACCAAATAGACTGGAAGCAGTAAGAAATCTCTGATATGGGGAAAATTATGGAGAGCTGACAGTTTCAAGTCATGTTGCATGTTCTATCCAAAACAAAAAAAGAACATGGATATGTGATCCATTTCAAAAGAAAATGTCTATGTTGTTGTATTAAAGTAGATATAAACCCAGATGCTAACATTTTATATAGGATTTGACATGTTAATATAATTTCAAAAGTTGTTCTCAACCTTTTTAAACACATAGCATTCATTAACTTAATTATTAATTATTTAAAATGTTACTAAACGCAGGACCCTGCATTCCCTATATCTGGTCTCCCACATTACACAGAACATGGAAATGCAATTATTTTAGTAAATAGAACCTGCTAAATACCTTTTCTCATCAGCAGTATACTGCAGTCTTGTGACTTCTATCAGTTCCTGGTAAAGCTTGTAGGAGGAGCTTTCATACTGCACTAAGCTGTTCTATCAGTATTCAGGACACCTGCCCCTCTGTCTGGACTGTGCTGATTGGCCCTGTGATGATCCCAAGAAAAAAAAAAAAAAACCTCTCTAGCAATACACACCAAACTGAGCATGTGCAGCTTGACTTCAAAGGCTCTGTATTATCCAGACATGTTATGGAGTCAGTGGAAGAAGAGGAGGATCAAACTGCCTTTTTACACAATGCAGAGGATTAACCCCTTAGGTTCCACAGTGAATATAACAATCATGCTTTACTGCATATACAGACTGATTTTACTGTTGAGGGGTTTGGTAACACTTGCTTAGTGGCTCAGGTAAACAATTTGTCTTGGATGACTTTTCAAAAAGTTTTGCTAAAGAATATGCAAATAATTTAGCAGATTTGCACTTTGTATGTGTTAGTTCATTTTTCTTTGCTTTGCTGTTGCAATAAATTGCCTGTTTGCCTAGAAAGTTTTGTTCAGCCACTGTAAGGCCCCTTTCACACTTGTGTGACTTTTCCTGCAACTTTGGACATCAGAGTCGCATGACAAATTATACCCAATGATTTCCAATGATAACCATTCAAATCTGTGCGACTTTTATGTGAGTTGAGGTCCATAGACCTTAAGTTTACACAGGCATTCCCTGAAATCACATCAAAATTGTGGCAAATTCACAGCCACAAAATTGCAAGACTTTCAAGTTGTGGCAGTGTAAAAGGGGCCTAACTGATATATGGAGGGCCCATCAGGAAAACTGACATATACAGGTGCCACAATATGGAAAATAAAACACCACCAAAAAATAATAATAAAGTCAACTACACTATACACTTAAAGGGGTTGTAAACCCTCATGTTTTTTCACATTAATGCATCCTATGCATTAAGGTGAAAAGTCTTCTTCTAGTGATCGGGCCCCCAGCCCCCCGTTTTACTCACCTGTTATATCCCCAAAGCGAAGACATGCTTTTCTCCTGCCCGGGGTTCTTGGCTCTTGATTGGATAGATTGATAGCAGCGCAGCCATTGGCCCCCGCTGCTGTCAATCAAATCCAATGACACAGGCGCTGGGGAGCGGGGCCGAGTCCTACATTCGGGGTCTATGGACGCCGAATGCTAGACTCGGGAGCGTGCCGCAAGGTAACCCCCCAGAAGAACGCTTCTCCTAGGGGGTTATACGATGTGGGGAGGAGCTGCGAGAGCCGCGGAGGGACCCCAGAAGTCGAGCATCGGGGCCACCCTGTGCAAAACTAACTGCACAGTGGAAGTAAGTGTGACATGTTTGTTATTTTTTTTTAAATAAAACAAGTAGCTTTATAATCACTTTAACAACATAGATTTATTTGTTCAGCTATTTTGAGATGATAAAATCAAGCAAAATATTCTAAAAAACAAATATAATCCTAGGAAAGTAGCAATGATACCTATAAAAAATATACTGATCAGTCCAGCACTAGCATAGTATGTTTCCAGTCCTAGAGGTGTATCTGTTCATGATCCAAAGCAACACTTAATAATCAGGTCACAGGACTAGGTTTCACAAGTCCTGTAAGAATTACAAAGAGCTCTTTGTACAATAAAATGCAGTAACCGACACATCAAAGGCTTTTTTGGCATCAGTGCTCGAACACATTACACTTTAGCTTCCGTAATACCTCTGAGGCTTTGCGAGTAGCATTACAATCGAACTGACTGGTTTCAGTAGTGGGGTTTGAAAATTACATTGCATGTTTTTTTTTTTTTTTTCTTTAGCATGAAGGAAAGGCTTAGAGCTTCATTTAGAGTGACCTTGAAGGAGAAGCTGGGTCTCCTTGCTTGTAGTTTATGCATGGTTTTAAAATGTTGCAGCGCATTTTTTTGTTTACTAAAACCTGGCAAGTATTGTCATACTGTATATTTTCTCAAATTGAATTGCAAAAATGTAATCATTTTTGTGCCACTTGAGATTTTTGTCACAGAGATAAAGAGGCACATGCATGCTTAGCCACCACAGCTTTGATGAGCAAAAGCTTCAACTAGGAGTAAAAAAGGTTTTTACAATTCAGCGCCGAATAATGCAAAACAGCACTTCTGTAATGGCTTGAATAATGTAATTAGTCCATATAAACAATCAGGCCTTAATTAATTGGAAGGTACCATGGACTATGACCCAGGATGGTAAAGGTTTGGATGTATTGCATGCAGCTTTGGTGCTCCTGGTTTTACCTTCTTTGAAATATCAGTGGAAAATAAATATTCAGAGCCAAAAATGAACATTTCAATATATTTATTTGAAATGCAGAAGTGGTCATAATGGACAATACAGTAGTATATAACTGAAAACTAGCACCAACCATGCACATTTAAGCTTACAGTACTTACTTGTTTTCAGCGAGGTGATGCAATATTTTCATGGTGACAAGGGTATCGAGATGTTGAGGGTGGCCTCTTGCACTGTTCCCCTCCAAGCACTCCTGCAAGTTGAGGGTCTGCAGGGGATGGAAAATAATAAATGCCAGGGTGCAGACACTATAGACTGGAACTTGAGAATATCATAGGATCAGGGGTACTGCTGGCAGCACACCATGGACATGCCAGGTTCAGCTAAAAGTAGAGTCAGTTTATAAGCCCGGTCCTGTACCAGCTCAGAAAAGGTATTAAGACGTTGAGGGTGGCCTCTTGCACTGTTCCCCTCCAAGCACCCCTGCAAGTTGAAAAAGGGTCTGCAGGGGGATGGAAAGGAACAAATGCCAGGGTGCAGACACTATAGACTGGAACATGAGAATATCATATGAGCAGGGGTACTGCTGGCAGCACACCATGGACATGCCAGGTTCAGCTAAAAGCAGTCAGAAACATGCAGAGGTCAGCAACATGCAGGCAGCGAGGTACAATGGTGATGAGCAGAATCTTGGTCAAAAGTCCGGGCCGAGGTTGGTAACAGAGACAGGCAGCAAACACAGGCAAACAAGGGTAATCCAAACAGCAGGTCAGGTGGAAGATAACAAGGTCAGTATGAGTATCAGAATCAGGAACCGGGGGGAAGAGGGGGCGAAAGAACATTCAGTAATGATCCAGTGCAGAGCTCAGGTTTAAATGGCCCACTTAGCACCAGTGAACATGCCTGCACACCTTTATATATGCTGCAATGTGTGCATGTGTAACAATGCACATGTACTTAGGTATCTATGCCTGCAAAAAATGTGCACACGTTTGTGCAGGAATATTAGCCCGATTATTGGCATGATGCTCCTGACAAGTATCCCAGCTAGCAAGGATAACTTGCCACAAATGTGTGGTATTGTTGAATTGTAAGTCTTGTTAACTTGCTGCACATCTTCACTGGCAAGTTGTACACTTGCAGAGCACTTAAAGCACAAGTTCTAGTTGACACTTTTCCAATTTGTAGCAAATTTGCATGGCAGGTCTCCAGCAAGAGCAAAGTTGCATTGGTGAATCTACAGCAAGAGCTCTGCAAGTCACAGTGACCCCTGTGGTGGGATGACTATTGCACAACATAACTGAACCAGAACTTGTAGCAGACTTGCAGAATGTTTGCAGAGACAGTTGATCTGGAGTCATACAATGTGGACTTGCTGCAATTGTGCAACAAACTTGTAAAGCCTGGCAAGTCTAGCAATAGCTTAGCAAGTCATTTGCAAACTTTCAGCTTAATTGCTTGCTATTTGGGATGAAATTGATAGAAAACAGCAAAGACAGAAACGGATTCCTCCCCCCCTCTCCGCTGGCACATTTGGCACCTTTCAGGGGGGAGCAGATACCTGTATAATCCAGGTATTTGCTCCCACTTCCGGGCATAGATCACCGCAGGCTTCGCTTTGATCTACACCATGTCTGGCCCCTCCTCCAGCAGGGACCAGTGAGGACGTGCAGCGTGACTCGCGCATGCGCAGTAGGGAACCAGGCTGTGAAGCCGCAAGGCTTCACTTCCTGATTCTCTTACCGAAGATGGCAGCACCTCCACCCGAGAGCCGAGGGACAGATCGGCTTCGGGTGAGGAAATCGCTGGCGCCCTGGACAGGTTAGTGTCCATATTTTAAAAGTCAGAAGCTGCAGTATTTCTAGCTGCTGACTTTAATAAAAAAAAAATTGGGGCGGAACTCCGCTTTATTGGCACACATCACCAATTGCAGGGAGTATCAATTCACATTAGGAAAAACCCTTCCCTGTGTCGAGGATCCAATTTCAGCACCCTCAGTGTCCCAATTAGCAGAAATATAATGAAACCAATCATATCCAGCCTAATGCCCATTACTACAACAACATAGCAGTGGCCTAGTTGCTGCGGAGACTTCTGCAGACTTGGACCCAAATCATATTTTGAACCTAAAATTATTCATAATTATTTTATTTCAGTATCGGACATATATATAAAACGACATGTCAAAAAAGATAAGACTGCAATGTGGAGTATATTTCATAGGTGAAAATATATGCGGAATTATACATTACACAGATTTATATACTGTATATTTCAATACAAAAAATACATATTAGCTCTTCTTATTGTATAAAAAAAAAAAAAAACACAAAAATTATGTTTTAGATTTATTACAGTAACGCACACTTTGACAGAGAAACACCAATGATTACGTTTATAAATGAAAAGGTTTAATAAGACATTACGATTAGAAGGGAAGAAACATTAATAAATCAAGTCATTGACCTTTTCTTTAAAACTTAATTTAACTGAAGTGTAAAATCTAAGTGCTTTAACAGGTTCAGTGGGACTTCTTATGTGTCTTGCCTTTGTAGAAAGACTTATTACAAGAAAGATAAAGCCAGAAGACCCATTGTATATCACTTTGTAAAATATTCTTCTATAACTTCTAAGTCCAAAACAATTTTATGTTTTTTGGATTTGCATTTCTTATAACATCAAAGATGCTGTATAGTGGTTTTAGCCTTGTTTTAGCTTTAATGTTAGAAATAAAATAAAAATATTTTTTTACTCAAGTATATATAAAATATTGCATTTTAAAATTGTTTGTTCTCCTTTTCACCCAGCAAGTGAAACTTTAGGCATATTTTTCACATCTTGGGAAAATAGTCTCTCCTTACCCCCTTCTATGACAGTCTTTTTAACTAAACTTGTTTAAAATGTCTTAATCATACACATACAATTTGAATACCAAAGGCCAAACCCACTGCTTATCTCCAGTAGATAAAATGTTTTCAGGCTGGTTTATCATTATAATTGTTACTCAAACTCAAAGGTACACACTGCATATACTAGAAGGAAAGGTGACATTTTCAAACCACTGTTCTCTGGCTTTCAAATAAGAAAAAACTCTGGTAATATAATTATATGCAATATTCTAATGGAGAGTTAGCAAAAGAGGGGGACGTTTTTATACTTAAATTCCTTTTCTCATTATTTGAATAATTTCTCATAGTTTAGTAAAGCGTCATATCATACGTGTTTCATGTTTTAGAATACTGCATCCCAAAACAGCCGATATAGCCTGCTGTAAATCTTTTTAATCTGTCTGCTGAAAAAAAATGGCATTCTAAAAACCAAGTGTTTTACAAATTAAATTGAAATCAATATATTCAATATCAGGATCACGAAAGCATTTTCTGAACTTAAAAATTAGCTGCAAGCTAAATGGTAAAAAAAAAAAAAGGTAAAAAAAATCTTCTGCAGTCCCCCCAGCCCCCCCTAATACCTACTTGAGCCCCCATATAGATCCAGCAATGTGCACAAGAGCAGTGGCTCTCCCGGGCTACTCCTCCTCATTGGCTGAGACAGCAATGGGAGCCAATGTGGGAGTAAGCCAGCAGTGGCTCTCCCGGTCTATTCCTTCTCATTGACTGGAAAGCAGCGGGAGTCATTGGCTTCTGTTACAGTCAATCACAGCCATTGAGCCAATAAGAAGAGAGAACAGTGGCAGGGCCGAGCTGCGTGTGAAAGGACACACAGAGCAGCAGCTTGGGAGCGAACCTGATCAGGTGCCCCATAGCAAGCTGCTTGCTATAGGAGCACTTGGTAGGAGAAAGGGTGCAGGAGCACTGGCAGGGGACCTGAGAAGAGGAGGAACGGGACTGCTTTGTGCAAAACCACTGTACAGAGCAGGTAAGTATAACATGTTTGTTATTTTTTTTAAATCGGCCTTTAATATCACTTTAGTTGTCAAAGAGCTTGACGTTCTGTGCAAGCAATTTTGTTTTCCAAGTGCCCTTGTCAGACATCACAGTGGGTCCATGACCTCCACTGCAGTTTGGTCAGGAACAGACCCACAACCAGTGAAGGAGCAGCATTACACTGATGGGGTCATTCCTCTGCTCATTGTGCTATCTTGTCATATAGACTACAGCAGAGCCTGATTGGCTTTTAATACCCATTCTCCTCCATCTCAGTTTAGATGCGCATCTAAAGCCTCCACTCTTCTGAGAAGCGATCTGCATTCAGATTTCTTTTTGAGAGGCATTTGACAGGCAGTGAGGAGGTGATGTAACTCCTCCTCTTAGCCTATTTTAACCCCATTTTTGCGAAACAAATGTACTGCAACTGCGTGCATTGAACACGGTTACAGGGTGCTTGCGGTGCTTCCCCATTTACTTAAATGGTCACGGACAGTGGTCTTGCTGTCTGCTGATCACGATATTTTGGATAGCTTTTGCCACAAGCACGAAGCGAAAGTGGTTGTAAACCCACTTTTTGTACTTTTACCTATAGGTAAGCCTAGAATAAGGCTTACCTATAGGTAGTGGAAATATCTCCTAAACGTGCGCCGTTTAGGAGATATTTCACTTGTAGTCCGCCGAAAATTGGTACAGTGCATGCGCGGGGAAGAAACAAAACTAAAGGCCGTTTCTTCCCTAGCATATGCTGCAGGTCGCGGCTCCTGTGCGCATGCACGGGAGTGACATCACGCGGCTCTGGCGAATCACAGAGCTGGAGTCCGTGGCCCCCGAAGGAAGAGGGAAAGAAGATGGACACTGCCCACACAGGGGACATCCCTGGATTCTTTTTCAGGTAAGTGGCACATAATGGGCTAGTATGCGATGCATACTAGCCTATTATGCTTTTCTTTTGCGGGCTTTGCAGCTAGAAAAAGAGGAAGTAAAACCAATCAGGGTTTACTCCCTCTTGAAGCATTGCAACCACAGCATGTAAATACCCCTTCCGGCAAACTTAGCCTTACACTGTAATCCCCCAATTCAGGGTACAGTTCCGCATTTGTATTGCCTTTTAAGGTGTGTTTGTGGCATGTCTGGCATTTTTTATGATCTTTTTTTAATTATGCTGCATTTACATGTTTTTGCGATGCATTCACCTGTGTTCCACTGTATTTACTGTAAAAATGCAGTAGATGGTACTTTTTTAAACTCTTTTTGAAAGCACTGCAATGATGTAAACTATGCTAATTTAAATACATTCATTGTTCTTGCATATAACACATTCCAAGCATCTCATGTAAACAAGCTCTGACACCAATGCAATGTACAATGTCTTCTCTTTGCCCTATAAGCGGGATCAGCTACCAGACTATCAGTTATAGCCAGCATGGTTCTCCCTATAGACACCCAGAGTGGCAGGAATTAGTAATAGGCAGATAGGTGTTTATGCTGATGATATTCAGCTTTTCCTTTACTGACAATGCTGAAACTGCCGTTTAATAAAGACCGCCTACCGCATATATACTGCTGCAGGGAAGCTCTATTGTGCAAAATCACATACCTGTAAGTAATTTCGTGCAACAGATACTGGGGGCGCGCATGCGCCCATTGGACAGAGGGAGAGCCAATCATTGGGTCCGGAGGACCTGATGTCCGCCGGTCACCCGCAATCGTTCCCCAGAGTGTAAACAAGGTGCATCGCCGTTCTGTTCTGTTCCTGCTAAGCAGGAACATGAATATCTGTGTTCCCCCAGTCAGTACATCCCCCACACAGTTAGCAAGCACCTCCTAGGGACACACTTAACCCTTTGATCTCCCCTGATGTTAACCCATTCCCAGCCAGTTTCCTTAGTACAGTAACAATGCATATTTTTTTAGCACTGATCACTCTAATATAGTCCCTGGTTTGCAAAAAAGTCTCAAAAGTGTCAGTTAGGTGTCTAATTTGTCCACCGCAATGACACAGTCCCACTAAAAATTCCATAAAAATATCCCATAGTTTATAGCCGCTATAATTTTTGTGCAAACCAATCAATATACAGTTATTCACATTTTTTTAACCAAAAAATATAAAGCAGAATACATATTGGCGTAAATTGATGAAGAAAAATTTGATTTTTACATTTTTTTATCGGATATGTTTTATAGCATTTTTTCAAAATTGCCGGTCTTTTTTTGTTTATAGCGCAAAAAACTGAAAAAGGGGAGGTGATCAAATACCACCAAAAGAAAGCTCTATTTGTGGGAAAAAAGGACATCAATTTTATATTGGTACAAAATTGCACAACCATGCAATTGTGAGTTAACTTAAAGCGGTTCTGCACCCATCTCCTAATCTTACTTTCAATCTATTCTCCATCATGTTAGATTACAGAATTGATGGGTCAATTCTGCATCTTGGAAGCCTACCTTGAATGCTGGCTTCATCTTTGGTGTTGTCCCTGCGGGGGTGGGCGGGGTCTGTGCGGGGATCCTCGTCATGCCGCACTGTCTCCTGGGATCTGGTGTCATTCATCCCAGGAGTCAGTGTGTACATCCGACCCGGAATCTCGCGAGATTTGCGGACATCAACCGAAATCTCGCAAGATTTGCGGACATCGACCCGAAAAGACCCCACATCTCTCCTCTAGGCGGGAAAGACGGAGATAAAAAAAACAATCTCGACCTTTCCAGCCAAGTACACGGCAGTATTTACCACTGCCAGGCCAGAAGTGACGTCATAATGTCACGCCTGGCCCTCCGAAGATCATAGAGACTGCCAGGGATTTATGGTCCCCGGTATTCTCTATGGTAAATTTCCGGTGCCGACGGATTCCTTCTCCGGTTCGCCAATCACACAGGCGAGCCGGTAGAAGCACCAGAGGGCAGCGGGAGGGAGGGGCGTCCCCTCCCGTTGCCTGTAAAGCCCCATACACACGGTCGGACAATCCGCGGACCAGGTCCGTCGGACCATGTCCGTCATACTTTGTCCGATGTTGGTTTTGTGTACACACGGTCGGACAAAGTTGTCGGAAAATCCGATCATTCTGAACGTGGTGACGTTTGTTGCCTACGACGGGACTACGTAGAGGCTAGTAGCCAATAGCTTTGGTCTTGTAATGTGATCTGAGCATGCGTAGCACTTTGTCCGGTCGGACAACCGTACACACGATCGGATTTGGTGTGATCGGACCGTGTTGACGGCAAAGATTTCCAGCAGGAGATAAGACTTTGTCCGTCGGACAAACCGACGAACACTGTCCGATGGTGCATACACACGGTCTGATTTTTCAACAACCTTGTCCGATCGGACAGAATCCATGAAAAAGTCCGACCGTGTGTATGGGGCTTAAGAGTGATCAAGTGGCTGAACTGCTATGATTGTTCCTACGGTGCAGGGAAGCGCTGGCTGAAAAAGAAGATATGCAGTTACAGGCATCATTCAGATATCCCCTCTCAAAGTCCAGGACCTCATATGACGTCCTTGGGCGTGAAGTGGTTAATGGTTATGTTACCACCTTGAGGTCATCGTTTTAATTGCATGTCATTTCTGTAATTCCTCCCCTTTTGCATGATGTCATTTCCTCCTTCCTCCTCATTTGTGAGCTCTTGTATTGAGACATACCTTAAGGATAGGAAAGATAATATAAATTTTGACACTTTAATATCAACATCTCCCATAACACACAGTTTGCCTCAAACTTCTGTATGCAATAAAGATATTCATGTTTAGTGAGTTCAGCTAAACTCACCAAACACGAGTTCATGAAGATTGACTGCAGTGATTGTCTCTGCTACATTCAGGCCAAGTATAGAATTCTCAGGAAGAGATGTCACTATTACAACAATTGTAATCAGAATATTCCTCATAGCAGGGAATGTGTCCGTATTATCCAAGAGCAAACTGGAGTTTTGACAGTGATGCACTTGTTTAAAGCTTCTGTGAATCAATAGAGCAGGGCTGGGCAGGGGTCAAAGCTGACTATGGATGCACAGACACACCGCCCATGCATGTGGCATCCTGTGCTGACAAGCTTCCATGTTTAGTGTGCTCAGGATGAAAAAAGGAAACAATGCGAACTTCCCGGAAAACCCTTTTGAAAGAAATGGACAGTTTACATCTATGCGTTAAAGGAATGCACGCATCAGAGATACGCATAGTGCGCATGTTCAAGAATTATGGACATGTGCACAGTACAACACATAGGAACATGCCATTGTGAAAGTGCATTACATAAAACATTTTGTTTAATTACTTTACTTATTTTACATCAAATGTTTTGGTGCATTAATGCAAAATAAATTAATGTATGACATATGGCTTGTTGACTCAAGTGCATTAGCTGCTTCCAGACCACCTGCTAGTTAGGGGCAACAGTGTGCCACTCCTGTGAACGCTGTGTCCACCGGACACAGCATATTACAATTACCGGTACCGGGGAACATTGTTATCAAGTGATCGCTATGACCAATTATAGCAATCACATGAAAACAATGTAAAGAAAACTGTCATGAATGGATTTCCATTCATGTACAGCTTGCTTACGGTTGTTATCAGTGATTAGCCCAAAGCAATCACATGGAACTTTTGTATCTGTAACGTGATTAGCTGTAGCCAATCACAGTTCACAACCATAAGCAAGCTCTTCATGAATGTTAACCCACTAATAACAGAGTATGGTGACACTGTGACACTGAACTACACTGATGTCAGGATGAACAATTTTTTTAATTTTTTTTACATTCTGTCATATCCCTGATCACCACCACATCAACCATATGATGACACTGAACTGCACTGGTGACAGTATGTAAAAAAGAATAGTAAAAAAATAAAATTTTCCCAAAAATTGTGGCAAAAAAATGACAACTTCAAAAAACTCGTTATGCCTCTTACTAAATACGGTCTTCTTTCCAAATAGGGGTCATTGTACTGTCCTGGCATTTTAAGGACCTCAAGATATGAGATAAGCCATCAGTATATTGACAGGATTGATCAGTTTTCAAATATATATGCCATTGTGTATAGATGCTATACCTTCCACACAAACCATTTAATATACACTTATTGGAATTTTCTTTTACCTAAGACATGTACCTTAACCGCTTGCCGGCCGGATCACACCGATATACATCGGCAGAATGGGCAAAACAAAGTATTGGTACGTTGTTCCCTTTACGTTGCTCCTGCAGCACGGTGGGGGACCCGATGCCGCCGGCCACACGCGATCGCGAGCACGAGAGCCAGCACAGGGATTTGTGTGTGTAAACACACAAATCCCTGTTCTGTCTGGGGAGAGCAGACATTTCGCTTGTTCCTACTAAGTAGGAACAATGGTATGTCTCCTCCACCCGTCAGTCCTATCCCCATACAGTTAGAACACATCTAGGGAACACACATTTAACCCCTTAATCGCCCCCTAGTGTTAACCCCTTCCCTACCAGTGACATTTACACAGTAATCAGTGCATTTTTATAGCTCTGATCGCTGTATAAATGTCAATGGTCCCAAAAACATGTCAAATGTGTCCGATCTGTCCACCGCAATGTCGCAGTACCACTAAAAATTGCAGATCACAGACAGATCACAGCCATTACTAGTAAAAAAAAAATATTAATAATAAAAATTCCATAAAAATACCATAAATCTTTCCTATAGTTTGTAGACGCTATAACTTTTGCGCAAACCAATCAATATACGCTTATTGTGATTTTTTTTTTTTTTTTTTTTACCAAAAATATGTAGAAGAATATCTATTGGCCTAAACTGATGAAGAAATTCGTTTTTTAAAAACATTTTTGGGGATATTTATTATAGAAAAAAGTAAAAAATATTGTTTTTTTTTTTCAAAATTGTTGCTCTTTTTTTGTTTATATTGCAAAAAATAAAAACCGCAGAGGTGATAAAATACCACCAAAAGAAAGCTCTATTTGTGCTGAAAAAGATGCAAATTTCGTTTTGGTACAGCATTGCATGACCATTCAATTATCAGTTAAAGCAATGCAGTGCCAAATTGTAAAAAGTGCTCTGGTCAGGAAGGGGGTACAATCTTCCGGGGCTGACGTGGTTAAAGTACAACTAAAAGGCAAACATTTTTTTAGTTTTGGATAGTACGAAGGGATTGGAACCCTTGTCAGTTTTTATTGCTGTCTGTACCCCCATTAGGGAGATTTATACTCTATATTTATCCTGTTTACCATTATTATTGAAAGTAAAAGAAAACCCCAAACTTTGGATTATCTCCAGAAAAGGAGGAGGAGGAGGAGATATCTTCCAATAGGGATACTAGTTCCAGTGACCTGGGGGCCCCCTAGGAATTTCCTTGATTTGCAGGGATTTTCTCTCACTTCCTGTTTTGCTATGGGACTGAAAGTGAAGGGAAATCTACACAATGAGACACAGATGGCAACAATACATCTTACTGGGGTTATAACCCTTCCTTACTCTATCCAAAATTAATAAATCCCCTATAGTTATACTTTAATATTACTTCCTGTTTTCTGTTTTGGTTATGGGGCAGAATGTGAAAAGAAATCACACCAATATGATAAAGATGGTAAAAAAAAATGACAGGGGTTATAACCCCTCAGTTTTTCTATCCAAAATCCAAAAAAAAGATTTCCTTAAACCCTGCTATCCTTTACAGCCAAAGCAATCTGCCAAGGTAGTCTCTGTTAGATCTGCAGTTGCCATGGTGCTGCATACATAATCAGATATGATGCCCGCCATTTGATGGCTTGACGGTTCAGTTAAGATCACAAACAGCTGTGACAGTTATTATTGACGGCATGACTTGAATGTAACTGCTTGAAGAAACATTTAAATCAGTGGGGTTTAAGTTTGACTTTACCTGTTTTAGAGAACACGTATCTTTTACCAATTTTGCTCCTGTAATGTTTTCTTATTTAGCACTCAAGATAAGTATGCAGCCTTGGTGTTCATATAGCGTACTACATTTGTCATTCATATCTATTTAATGCCATAATGTTTAAGTAATAAACTCATAAATATAAGATGAATAAGTAGCAGGGATAATATAAGAGAGATTACTACAGATTGAAGAAAACTCTGACTTCTTCTATCTTGTGTGTTGACACAGCACTGCATAGGCTCTTAGATATAATTATTAGTCTCCAGAGTCATGTCTGTGAGTTGTTTCATTGCTATAAAAGCAATCTTAATGTTCCAGGCCAGACACGAGGATATAATTAATGCACACGGATATAGAATCCATTAATCCTCACACAGACAGCTTATGAAGTATAAATACCCCACCTGCTGTAGGCCCTTCAGGGTTGCTTCATAGGTGTTAATCACTGTTGTTTTTGTTTTAATGAGGTGTTTGTTGTGGCAGCTTAGCTAATGTGACTTGAACTTTTCATTTGCCCCATAAGTATCAGTATATTTTGTGAACTGACTTACTATTTTCTCCTCACAAGTACTGGCTGCACCTGGTAACATGGCTAATCATACAGTGTGATGCATATCATCACAGACGTATCACCACGGACGTATGATCACAGGCGTATCATCACAGACGTATCATCACGGATGTATCACCATGGACGTTTCATCACGGACATATCATCAGGGATGTATCATCACGGGCGTATCATCACGGACGTATCATCACGGACGTATCATCCCGGAGGTATCATCACGGACGTATCATCACAGACGTATCATCCCTGACGTATCATCACGGACGTATCATCACGGACGTATCATCATGGACGTATCATCACGGACGTATTATCAGGGACATATCATCACAGACATATCATCGTTTATGTATCATCCCGGACGTATCATCACATACGTATCATCACGGATGTATCATCACAGACATATCATCACAGACGTATCATCACGGGTGTATCATCACGGAAGTATCATCACCGACGTATCATCACCGACGTATCATCCTGGAGGTATCATCACCGACGTATCATCACGGAAGTATCATCAGGACGTATCATCACAGACATATCATCACGGACGTATCATCACGGAGGTATCATCACGGAAGTATCATCACGGACGTATCATCACAGACGTATCATCCCGGACGTATCATCACCGACGTATCATCCCGGACGTATCATCATGGACGTATTATCAGGGACGTATCATCACGGACGTATCATCACAGACGTATCATCCCGGACGTATCATCCCGGACGTATCATCACGGACGTATCATCATGGACGTATTATCAGGGACGTATCATCACGGACGTATCATCACAGACATATCATCGTGGATGTATCATCCCCGAAGTATCATCACATACGTATCATTGCGGATGTATCATCCTGGACGTATCATCACAGACGTATCATCCCGGACATATCATCACAGACGTATCATCACGGATGTATCATCACAGACGTATCATCACGGACGTATCATCCCGGAGGTATCATCACGGACATATCATCCCGGATGTATCATCACAGACGTATCATCACAGACGTATTATCAGGGACGTATCATCACGGACGTATGATCCCAGACGTATCATCCTGGGCGTATCATCACAGACATATCATCAGGGACGTATCATCACGGACGTATCATCACGGACGTATCATCACAGACGTATCATCAGGGATGTATCATCACGGACGTATCATCACTGACCTATCATCAGGGACATATCATCACGGACATATCATCACGGACGTATCATCACGGATGTATCATCCCGGGCGTATCATCACCGACGTATCATCACAGACGTATCATCACCGACGTATCATCACAGACGTATCATCAGGGATGTATTATCACAGACGTATCATCAGGGATGTATCATCACCGACGTATCATCACAGATGTATCATCACCGACGTATCATCAGGGACGTATCATCACGGATGTATCATCACAGATGTATCAATACAGACATATCATCACGGACGTATCATCACGGATGTATCATCCTGGTTGTATCATCCTGGACGTATCATCACGGACGTATCATCACAAATGTATCATTACAGACGTATCATCACAGACGTATCATCCCGGACGTATCATCACAGACATATCATCACGGATGTATCATCACGGGTGTATCATCACGGAAGTATCATCAGGGATGTATCATCACCGACGTATCATCCCGGAGGTATCATCACCGACGTATCATCACAGACGTATCATCCCGGTAGTATCATCCCGCACGTATCATAACGGACGTATCATCATGGACGTATTATCAGGGACGTATCATCACGGACGTATCATCACGGACGTATCATCACGGACGTATCATCATGGACGTATTATCAGGGACGTATCATCACGGACGTATCATCACAGACGTATCATCCCGGACGTATCATCCCGGACGTATCATCACGGACGTATCATTGCGGATGTATCATCCTGGACGCATCATCCCGGACATATCATCACAGACGTATCATCACGGATGTATCATCACAGACGTATCATCACGGACGTATCATCCCGGAGGTATCATCACGGACATATCATCCCGGATGTATCATCACAGACGTATCATCACAGACGTATTATCAGGGACATATCATCACGGACGTATGATCCCGGACGTATCATCCTGGGCGTATCATCACAGACATATCATCACAGACATATCATCACAGACGTATCATCAGGGACGTATCATCACGGACGTATCATCACAGACGTATCATCAGGGATGTATCATCACGGACGTATCATCACTGACCTATCATCAGGGACATATCATCACGGACGTATCATCACGGACGTATCATCACGGATGTATCATCCCGGGCGTATCATCACCGACGTATCATCACAGACGTATCATCACCGACGTATCATCACAGACGTATCATCAGGGATGTATCATCACCGACGTATCATCACAGATGTATCATCACCGACGTATCATCAGGGACGTATCATCACGGACGTATCATCACAGATGTATCAATACAGACATATCATCACGGACGTATCATCACGGATGTATCATCCTGGTTGTATCGTCCTGGACGTATCATCACGGACGTATCATCACAAATGTATCATTACAGACATATCATCACAGATGTATCATCACAGATGTATCATCACAGATGTATCATCACGGACGAGAATTTCACCTTTTACACTCCAGGAGAACAGTGGATTTTTTTATGTATGTCATTATATCATTAGACTAGGATTGTCATATATTTTTTCACTTGATGCACCTTATATACACACTGGATGTTATTTTAGATTGCTGTTTGGAATCTGTGGCACTAGTGCACTTTACCAGTGATCTAGAGAAGAGCAGAAAAGATTTGTTATTTTTATTTTCAATTGCACTTGCCTATTCTGTTCTACACGCTTACTTGTCAGGTGTGTGAGCGGTTTTATTTAGTATTTATATACATATTGATTCGTTTCTGCACTTTAGTTAGCGCCACATACTGCACTTATTCGGGTGGGGCGCACTCGATATCTGCCAGCCACCCGCGATCGCTCCCCGCAGTAACAGAACAGGGATCTGCCTGTGTACACAAGGCAAATCTCCGTTCTGACAGGGGCGATTACACAGATCCTGTCTTTCTGCTATGCAGGAAGACAGATCTGTGTGTTTCCCCAGGCAGTCCAGGCAGCGATCTCTTTGTTGTCCCAGACAGCCCAGCCCCCATACAGTTAGAACACACCTGCGTGTAACACATTTAACCCCTTGATTGCCCCTGATGTTAACCCCTTCCCTGCTAGTGTCATTAGTACAATAACAGTGCATATTTTTAGCACTAATTACTGTAATAATGTCACTGGTTACCAAAAAAGGGTCAGTTAGGTGTCCGATCTGTAGCCGCAATGTCGCAGTCCCGCTAAAAATCGCAGATCACCGCCATTACTAGTAAAAAAAAAAGAAGAATAATAAAAATGCCATAAATCTATTTCCTGTTTTGTAGACGCAATAACTTTTGCACACACCAATCAATATACACTTATTTATTTAATTTTTTTACCAAACATCTGTAGAAGAATATATATCAGGCTTAAACTGAGGAAGAATTTTTTTTAATATTTTCTTTTTCTGATATTTATTATAGCAAAAAGAAAAAAATATTACTTTTTTTTTCAAAATTGTCGCTGTTTTTTTGTGATCAAATACCATCAAAAGAAAGCTCTGTTTGTGGGAAAAAAAGGATGTCAATTTTATTTGGGTACAACATCGCACAACCGCGCAATTGTCAGTGAAAGAGGCACAGTGCCGTATCACAAAAAAAATGGCCTGGTCATTAGGGGGAAAATTTTCCGGTCCTTAAGTGGTTAAAGATAGAGGCATGGGAGAGGAGGGGTGGGATCAATACATCGGGGGAATGAAGTTCCTCTTTAACTGTAAGTCTCAAGACTGTGTATATCTCAGGAACGAATAAACATAACGCAAATGTTTTGGCAGGTAAAATTTTTTTATATGTGTAATACATCTGAATATTTTAACTGTTTGCAAGGGGTTCAGCTTTATTCGTTTTTACAGATGACTACACTTTAGTTATGTAAAGGGCCAGATGAATGAATAGGGAGATATTGCACTAAAAACATTTTTAGAGCAAACTCTGCGTCGCGCTGGGCAGGGCTACAAAGTGAATAATGCTGGAATGGGAAGGAAGCATTTTACACTGCAGGCCGTACAAAGTAATAACATGCAGCTACTTTGATCATGCAAGTGAACAGGAAGTGATTGCAAAGAGGCTTCAACGAGATTAGCAGCACCAAAATGATAAAAAGGATGAAAAAAGGTGAAAACTTTATTTTTTATTTAAAAAAATGCTCCTACGATAAGAATAATTTTCTTATCCTGAGTACGTTCAGTCTCATAAAAGCTTGTAAGATGCCTCTTATCAGGGGAGAATACATTCAGTTAATCCAAAGTTTTCTCAGAGCAGAGGTCCACACTTTCTCCAGTTTTCTTCATCTTTTTCAGTATCCTTTTGTGAACAGCTGCCTAAAACTGAACTGCATATTCCATATAGGGTCCTACTAATGATTTGCGCTGCCCTTGGCTTATTAAGACCCGGTTCACACTGATGCAATTTAATCACGAATGTGATGCGTCAAAAACATTCTAAATTCACATGTCATTCATAAAGTCATTGTTTTCAATGACAGTCATTCACATACATTGCATTGCGATTCTTCTACGAATGCGATGTGATAAAAAAAAAGGGTCTTGTGTAAGTTTACAGCATTGCGTTGCAAATTTAGTTTTCTATAGACATCAATGTAAATCGATGTGGAATCGCATTGTTGATTCAGATATGTGCGAATTCCACCACACTACTCTCCACAAAAACCAGGAAGTACACAGGAAGTTAACACTTTTATTTTTTTACATTATGATTCCATTGGCTAGAACATCAATCACAACTGTTTTTTTTTATTTCATGTATGTTCCTATCTTTCATATGTCTGTTTTTATATTTTAGAGTGATAATTGTATCAAAATTCTACTATCGCTCTACCCCTGATGAAAGTTCTCCTACAAAAACAACTGGAAACGCGCCGGGTTTTGGGGGCAACCAAACCCCCATGAGAGCTTAAGTGCTACCCACTTTCTTTTATTTGTTTTTCATTTGTTATGTTAAGTCTGTTTCATCATTTTGTATTGTGCATATTGCATTGCGTATTTTGCCTTTGACGCTAGTCGTCTATTTTTAGCATTTACAATAAAACATTACTTTTTTTATATTCATGTCTATTATGGTGGTCTGATTAAAGTCTTAATCCAGGGGGTCTTTTTTGGTTTAATCACAGCTGTCCAACTCCTGAAATTTGCGGTAAAATCTCGGTAAATTCGCACCTCATACAGGACAAAAAAAAGGAACAAATTCACGGTGCAACAGTGTGAACCAAGACTAATGCTGGCCATATCCGGGTCGAATTTCTAAAGAACTTTCTTTCGATAATCTTATCTAAGAGTTTTCATTCGTATTTCGCACCATTAGTGGGCTGCAGCAACAGCCAATTTTCATGCGACCATCAAATTTTAATAATCGGACAAACGATTTTCTAATCAATGATGGGAGAATCATGGGAGAAATGTAATCGAAAAAAAATGCACATGTGCAAGAAAACAAAATTCACGGAAAGAAAAGAAGATTCCCAGACACAAAAATTATTTTCTGTAGGAACATGAGGTGAAATTGAAAGTTTGGTTGGTCGAATTTTTAAATCACTGGTGTCACCATCGGAACACAAAACGCACAAAAAAAGAAAGTTCTTTCGAAATTTGACCCGTGTATGGCCAGCATAAGTCTAAATATACTAACTATATAAATACATAGTATATTTTATCATTCCTATGCTGGATGTAAAGGAATGAGAAAGCACCCTAGGAAACTTTAATCATCAATATGATACCGGGTCATCTTGTGTGTTTTGTTTGGATAACTGAGTGTGAAACTTCTTGGATAGAATGTGCTCAATGTAGTAAAGGCCAAAGATTAGATGAGCTTGCTTCTTCTTAATGTGGGGAGCAGAAAGTCTGCCCTGTATTTTTTTATGTCTATTCTGCTGGGGATCTGAGTGCATGTGACAAAAGATACTGGAGAGTTGGACTCCTCACTTAAAGCGGAGCTCCACCCTAAAGTGGAACTTCCGCTTATCGGATTCCTCCCCCCCCTCCGGTGCCACAATTGGCACCTTTCACTGGGGAGGGGGGTGCAGATACCTGTATAATACAGGTATCTGCACCCACTTCCGGGACTAGCTAGCCGGAGCTGCCCCGCCCCTATCCGAAGATGCCCCGTTGTGTCTTGGGAAACACAGTTCCCAGGACACAACGGGGACCAATAACGACACGCAGCGCGACTCGCGCATGCGCAGTAGGGAACCGGGACGTGAAGCCGCAAGCTTTACTTCCTGATTCCCTGACAGAGATTGGCGGCGGGGCAGCCGAGAGACGAGCGATCGCTCGTCATCTTCTGCCGACATTGCTGGAACCTGGAACAGTTAAGTGTCTATTTATTAAAAGTCAGCAGCTGCAGTATTTGTAGCTGCTGACTTTTAAAAAAAAAATTCAGGTGGACCACCTCTTTAATGTAACTCGAGTGGCCACAAGCCTTTATGCTTAACTGACACCAAATATTTTGTGTTTCAAAGAGGGACTACTAGCCAGGAAACATAAAAAATATGATGCTCTTTATACCGCCCATGCCAGGGGAGACTTTTAATTAACTGCTGTAAAAGAAACATGATGGGTGAAAGAATATTCACAGTGTTGGTTTGAGCTTGAGAAACACAGCAGAAATTCCAAAAACACTCTAACGTCAAACCCTATTAAAATCTATAAGAGATGAAACAAACTTTTTTATGACCATTTTCATGGCTAATAAACATTCTTTAAAAATGCAATTAAGTGTAGAGAGGGTCTTTTAAGTGGGCTTAAAGGACAACATTGCAAATACACAAAGCATTTAAAAAACATGCATGTGGGATGCCTTAATAAGGAATAGGGCCTTGTTAGGGAAATCTACGATATAGTCTTTCAAAGTTACAGTACATAAAAAAAATTTGAAAAAAACAGGGTTGGGTTCCCCATAAAATTCCCACCTGGAGTCTTAACCAGGCTTGTAGCCTGGGTGGCCAGAAAATGGAGGGCAGGGAACTTACTGTCCCTTCTACCTGTACCAGACCAGGTCACAAGCCTTTCAACATTGGGGTGCCTTGCAAGGGAGGGCAGAGCCTCCCCACCCTTATAAGGTGCCTTGTTTTAATGTTGAGAGACAAGGGGCTCTTCACCAATTCTATGTCACATAAGTGGGATGTGGGTATTTTGAGGGAATTGTAGCAGAATCTGGTACCCCCCTTTATAATAAGGAAGCTCTCTAGGTATATACTGTAAGTCCATCGCCAAACACGCCCAGTAATGCAAATGCTAATCAATCACAACTGCCTAACACCTGCAGATCCTGCCACTAAATGAAAGATTCCTTAAGCTGCAATAATGCAAACTCAAAACCATGGATCCCAGGTGATATCATTGACCAGATATGGCCAATATTGTTACTGGGGTTCCCCAGCTGTTAGTTTACTTTACAGAAGATGTGAATATGGGCCGGTAAACAACCTCAATAGTTTGGTGAATCTAATGCCGCGTACACACGTGCAGACTTTTGCCGGCGGACCTAGTCCAGCGGACAATCCCGCGGGACTTTCCAGCTAGGTCCGCTGGACTTTCCGAGCGTGTGGACTTGCCCACACACGCACGGACTTCTCCAGCGGATAATCCGCCGGCCAAAAGTCCGCGGGACTTTTGAAAATGAACGGACTTGCCCACACACGGAGCAGTCCGTTCATTTTGAACGTAACTTCAGGTTACGTAGCTAGCGTAGGCAGTAAATGCCGCCGCGCTAGCTCCGCAAGCTGGCATGGATTTAAAGGGAATCCCCACGCCGAAAAAACGGCGTGGGGGTTCCCCCCAAATCCAAGTCAGACCCTCATCCGAGCACGCAGCCTGGCAGGCCAGGAAAGGGGTGGGGACGAACGAGCGCCCCCCCCCTCCTGAGCCGTACCAGGCCGCGTGCCCTCAACATGGGGGGTGCTCTGGGGAAAGGGGGGCCGTGCGGCCCCCCACCCCAAAGCACCTTGTCCCCATGTTGATGAGGACAAGGGCCTCTTCCCGACAACCCTGGCCGTTGGTTGTCGGGGTCTGCGGGCGGGGGCTTATCGGAATCTGGGAGCCCCCTTTAATAAGGGGCCCCTGGATACCGGCCCCCCACCCTATGTGAATGAGTATGGGGTACGATGTACCCCTACCCATTCACCTAAGGTGTAAAATGTAAAGTACAAAAACACACACACTTTTGAAAAAATATTTTATTGCACTGCTCCGGGGGTCTTCTTCCGTCTTGGGGGTCTTCTCGCCAGACTCCTCCGCTCTCTTCTGCTCTTTTACCTAGCTCTTTCACGAGCGGGGGAGTCCGGCTACCTTCTTCGTCGTCGCCGCCGTCGTCTGGGGGTCTCGATCCGCCTTCGGGGGTCTTCCGGGGGTCTCTTCTGTTCTTGCGGCGGTCGTCGTCTTCCCCGCCGCCGGCGCCGCCTTCTTCTTCTTGTTCTTCTTCTTCTTCCGATGTTGACCCGTCGCTGTCTCTGCCCGGAATGCCTGTGCCGCTCTGCGCTGGGACTTATATAGGGACATGGGGGACAGGGTCACATGTTCATGTCACATGGTGACCCCGCCCCCTTGCGATGTCACAGTCCCAGCATCCTCCGGGACTGTGACAACACAAGGGGGCGGGGTCACCATGTGACATGTGCATGTGACCCTGTCCCCATGCCCCTATATAAGTCCAAGCGCAGCGCGGCACAAGCATTCCGGGCAGAGACAGCGACGGGTCAACATCGGAAGAAGAAGAACAAGAAGAAGGACAAGAAGAAGAAGAAGGCGCCGGCGGCGCGGAAGACGACGACCGCCGCAAGAACAGAAGAGACCCCCGGAAGACCCCCGAAGGCGGATCGAGACCCCCAGACGACGACGGCAAAGACGAAGAAGGTAGCCGGACTCCTCCGTTCGTGAAAGAGCTAGGTAAAAGAGCAGAAGAGAGCGGAGGAGTCCGGCGAGAAGACCCCCAAGACGGAAGAAGACCCCCGGAGCAGTGCAATAAAATATTTTTTCAAAAGTGTGTGTGTTTTTGTACTTTACATTTTACACCTTAGGTGAATGGGTAGGGGTACATCGTACCCCAAACTCATTCACATAGGGTGGGGGGCCGGGATCTGGGGGCCCCCTTATTAAAGGGGGTTCCCAGATTCCGATAAGCCCCCCGCCCGCAGACCCCGACAACCAACGGCCAGGGTTGTCGGGAAGAGGCCCTTGTCCTCATCAACATGGGGACAAGGTGCTTTGGGGTGGGGGGGCCCCACGGCCCCCCTTTCCCCAGGGCACCCCCCATGTTGAGGGCACGCGGCCTGGTACGGCTCAGGAGGGGGGGCGCTCGTTCGTCCCCACCCCTTTCCTGACCTGCCAGGCTGCGTGCTCGGATGAGGGTCTGACATGGATTTGGGGGGAACCCCCACGCCGTTTTTTCGGCGTGGGGATTCCCTTTAAATCCATGCCAGGTGACGGGGCTAGCGCAGCGGCAGTAACTGCCTACGCTAGCTACGTAACCTGAAGTCACGTGCTAAATGAACGGACTTGCCGATGAGCGGCAAGTCCGTTCATTTCAAAAGTCCCGCGGACTTGCCCACTAACGGCGGGATTGTCAGTCCAGCGGATAATTTTAAAACCAAACTTAAAACTTTGGTCCGCCGGACTTTGGCGCCAAAAAGTCCGCCGGCGCCCACACACGAGGGGATTATCCGCTGGACTTCAGTCCAGAGGATAATCCCGCGGGATTGTCCCTTCGTGTGTACGCCGCATAAGAATGGCTAATTGGCTGGAGTCTCCTCATACCCAGGTCCAACCTGAAACCAAATCTTTTCCGTAAAAGTAGGCAGGAAAACACTAAAAGTGACCTTATGGGGTATATTTAAAAATGTTTTCACACACAATACTTTTACACAAATTGAACACATTTTTTAAATTTGATTAATTTGGAAAAATGTGTGAATTCTGGGTAAAAGTTATGTGAACCTTGTGTGAAAACATTTATAAATAGATAACTTTGGTTTGTTAGAGATGTAGAAATAATAACAATATATTTTCATGTAAAAATTATAAATAGTAATAGTATTATTATTATTATGACTAATATATTTACTTTTAAATGATCACACATGCATTCTATTGTCAGTTATTTTAATGTGAGCCCTCCAAAAGATTAATATCTGCTCTGCACATTGGTATAGCAGTCATAACATTACAACCTTCTTAGATACAATATGACTCAGTACATGTCCAAAAACCTGCACAGCTGTTTGCAATTTAAGCTGAAATATAACTTATATCAAAAAAATATAGCACATTGCAGTTAATTTGTTTTTCGGTTGTTTCATCATGTTTTTATGATTTTGCGCCTGTTATCTTCAAATCACAGCCAGCGGCATTTTGCTGTAATAGCAATCGTGTATGTGAGACATCAAACAACAACTTGTATACATTAAAGAAAGAGCTAGAGGAGGTCTGCCTTAAAAAAAACAAAATCTGTTTGCGCTATACAGACATTTAGTTGGACATTTCAATTAGAATCACAGCTTATCCCACCATTGGTGTTCTTAGTTTTCTTGATATCTTACTATAGCTCTCCAGAAATAAATGGTTGCCTGGGAAGACATGAGAAGCTATATAAGCAACTAACCACATCACTAAACAATCAGAACTCTTCAAGGGCTGTTTGCCTGTGGCTTGTTATTTACTCTTTTTTCATTCAAAGGAAAAAAATATATATTACAGCTGAATCAAAGACAACATACAGGGAAAGTCTGATGCTGTCCTGAAAAAATATATATTACTTCCGCCTTTAACCACCTCAATACAGGGCACTTACACCCCCTTCCTGCCCAGACCAATTTTCAGCTTTCAGCGCTCTTACAGTTTGAATGACAATTACTCAGCCATGCAGCACTGTAGCCATATGAAACTTGCGTCCTTTTTTTCACACAAATAGAGCTTTCTTTTAGTGGTATTTAATCACTAGTGGGTTTTTTATTTTTTGTGCTATAAATAAAAAAAGACCGTAAATTTTGTGAAAAAAATGCTTTTTTCTTTGTTTCTGTCGTCCAATTTTGCTAATTAGTAATTTTTCTTCATAAATTTTGGCCAAAATTTATACTGCTACATATCTTTGGTAAAAATAACCCAGATTAGTGTATATTATTTGGTCTTTGTGAAAGTTATAGAGTCTACAAACTATGGTACCAATCACTGAAAATTTATCACATCTGATCAGGCCTTCAGTACATCAGGTGTATCTCATTTCTTGAGACACTAACAAGTCAGGAAAGTACAAATAACCCCCAAATGACCCCTTTTTAGAAAGTACACATTCCAAGTTATTAAGCAAGTAGCATGGTGAGTTTTTTTAAGTTGAAATTTTTTCCCACAATCCTTTGCAAAAAAAAAATTGTTATTTTTTTTACAAAATTGTCATATTAACAGGTTATTTCTCACACATAGCATATGCATACAACAAATTACACCCCAAAATACATTCTGCTACTCTTCCCGAGTATGGCGATACCACATGTGTGAAACTTTTACACAGCCTGGCCACATACAGAGGACCAACATTGAAGTAGTACCTTCAGGCGTTCTAGGAGCATAAATTACACATCTCATTTCATTCCTACCCATCACACTTTTGAAGGTCCTTGAGCACCAGCCCAGTGGAATTACCCAAAAAATTACCCCATATTGGCTATTTTTTTGTCCCGTTTAAGTCACCACGTTCGAACGAACGGACTTTCAACCTGGACTTAGTCCGTTTCGTATGTGGCCAAGTCTGTTTGTTCGGAAAGTCTTTCGGAACTCCACTGAAAGTTCGTAGGGAAGTAGTGTACTTCCCTACGACATTAGAGGAAATTTACCTTCATTTGGAAACATTTAATCTTACTACCTGTTTAACGTACAGTGCAGGAATTGAAGGGAATTTCCCCAATGAGCAACATATAGGAAAGCCTGACACAGGTTTGTACCATTTCTTGCTCCATCCAAATAAAAAGTTTGGCTTTAGCTATTACAAAGCATGAAAAAAGCAGATGTTTATATTTCTATACTGCCCTCTAAAAAGTAGTCTATAATGGATTTCTTTTCAAAGAGCGGTAAGCATTGCTGCCAATATGAAAGAGGCATTTACCTGTAGTTTGGAGAGATTTCATATTACCACTGGTTTATTGTTCAGTGCAAGAAGTGAAGGGAATTTCGTCAATCAGACACACATTGCAAAAGAACCTGCCACAGGTTTTAAAGGTGAAGTAGGGCCAAATCTTTTTTAGCCCTACCTCTTCTATGGATCACAAGAGTGCAGTTCATTCTGCACTCCTGTGACCAATTTTCAGCTGACAGTGGGCTAAATCACTCAGCTGGTCCAGGATGGGGAAAGATCCCAGCTTTACAGTCAGGATCCCCCCAGCAGCCTGGACCGACAGTTGGCTCAGCCTCTCAGCTGTGCCTCAGGGAGACTGAGCCAGCTGCTCCCTCCATAGCCCCGCGCTGGAGGTGCAGAGCAAAGAACCAGTGGCTGACAGTTACAGCTCTCTGCTCAGAGTAGATGGAAGAACTGAGTGATCAGCCGTGTCTGATCACTCAGTTCTCAGTCCAGAGGCAATGGGGGACAGATGCTGCATCCACCTAGGTGAGTATCGTTTTTTTTTTCATTATACCCCATACTTCTTTTTTAACCATTTACTAATCCATCAAAAAAAATTGGCTTTAGATATTATATTAGGCTAGAAGTATCATTTAAAGAGGGGGTTTTGTTTTTTGTTTTTTTGTATCAGAAAAGCAATAAAAATAGTAATATATAGTTAATATGCAGTTTCCTATAGTTTACAAAAGTAGCCAAAAGATATTTATGTATTATCCAATCCATAGACAATCATGTCATTTATTAATCAGGAATATCTAGATGCTGAATTGGACGAATCTCCATTTATCAGTGTGACCTGCATGTAAATGCAAACCAAAAATATGTAACTTGAAATTTCAAAATCATATGAATCACTGAACTACACATTTTGGGCTGCATCAGAGTCCAGGCTTCTGGCTCTATTTCCCTTGTTGTGAACTTTTCTGAAAGGTGTCAAATTGAACAGAACAGTAAGCATTGCCCAAAGAGGCTGAAGAGAATGATTGAAGAGAATATAAGCCTATCAGCCTTATACATTGCACACATGTGTCACTGCCCCTTTAACCAAAATACTCCCTTACTACAGTTCCACTGGTGAGACTCTCAA
This sequence comes from Lithobates sylvaticus, assembly GCA_028564925.1. Taxonomy (NCBI): domain Eukaryota; kingdom Metazoa; phylum Chordata; class Amphibia; order Anura; family Ranidae; genus Lithobates; species Lithobates sylvaticus. Next base: position 511,522,271 of record CM053029.1, on the reverse strand, counting down.
AGACGCATTTACTGTATACTTCAAGACAAAAGACACTTTAAAAAAATGTAACTCTTCTATTAGATATGTTTTTCTGCATGTAGAGGAGCTAACACTTTCTTTGAGCCTAATTTAAATTGGAAATGTATTAAAATAATCAAGCACTTGGTGAGGATTATGTATTGTGCAAAGTGCAGGGGTCAAGAGTATGTTATGTGCATCCTCAGTACACATCCAGGAATGTATCTGGGAATAAGAGAGAGAGGCCTTGGGTTATCTTCTATAGCCAAGGGCCAGCTATCAGTGCGGTCTCCCTTTCAACATCCCCCTTCGCTGCTGCAGGTTGTGAGAGAGTCGGAGCAGCTGTTCTGCAGGCTTGTTTTCTTCCCCCTTCTGCTCCTGATAAGCCAATAGGTGGCCAGGGGAGGGCATGGACTGCTTCATGGGACACTGGGAAGTGTAGTCCAGGCTAGGATATAGTATACATGATTCTTTGATATGAGCACTTTTCTTTTTCTGGTAGTGTGATATACTACATATCTGTTCTATAAACATGGATTATATTTTCTTATTTTTCAATTTGTTTTTATTGAAATTTCATTGTATACAATAGATAACAATGCAAAGTGAAGCATACTGGTGCATAGTTACAGAGAGTTAAGATATATGTGGGCTAAATTTCATCTTACAACGAGTAGGATACATATGATGTAACATGTCAAGTAGTTTCATTCTCTTTTTAAGACTTCATGGTATTTAGATATGAGAACGAATGTTAGGTCGAGATGTTTATACAGTAAGCTTCCGCTAGGGGAAATAAGTTTAGACATGCTTAAGAAATCATTACTTCTTCTTTACATTTTTGTCCCTAGCGGTTCAGAGAACAGACTTGTACTCCACCCAGTCTTATGCCCTGTACTCACGGTCGGACAATCCGACGGAAAAAGTCAGATCGGATTATGCTGTCGGAAAATCCTTTCGTGTGTGGGCTCTATATGACTAAGTTTGAGAGCTAGTTCTAAAATTTTCCGACAACAAAATCTGATTGGAATTTTTCCGATTGTGTGTACAGATTTCCGACGCACAAAGTGCCAGGCAAGCTCAGAATAAATTTGGAGACGAAAGCTATTGGCTACTGGCCTCTTCTTAGTCCCGTCATATGTTTTGTACGTCACCTCATTCCGAACGATCAGAAATTCTGACAACTTGGTGTGCCCGTGTGTATGCAAGACAAGTTTCGGACAAAATCCATTGGAAAAAGTCCGACGGATTTTGTCATTGTAATGTCCGACCGTGTGTATGGGGCATTACACTGTTATGAGTTTCCCCACTTTAAATAGTGGGATTGAGTCTTTCTACAATCGTTAACCGTCTGTTAATAGGAGGGACAGAAGGAAATGTAGATAGAAAGGAGGAACGGAGGAAAAGGAAAAAGGACATAGAGGTGCGATGAAGAAGGGGATAGGCAAGAAGAGTAGATAGATGTTCTACAGGAGAGCCTTACTTAGCTATTTTTGGCTCAGATCTATGAGGTTGTCAGGGATATGTGCATGTAGTCAGCCCATGGTGCCCAGGTGGCCTCAAATTTTTTGACTATCTTGTAGGATACTGACCATCTTTTCCTGGGCCATGATCCATGAGATTTTATGTTTTGCCAGGTTACTGGAGACAGTGGGCTGTTTCCATGCTTCCGCTACTGTCAATTTAGCTCCTAAAAGGATGAAATGAATAAGTCTCCTTTTATTTTTCGTTGTCTTTTCTATTGGGAAGTTTAGTAAAGCTATGTGAGGGGACTTAGGAATGGACAAGCCTCTAGTCTTTCTGATTATTGTAAAGATCCTGTTCCAAAACCCTCTTATTTTTGGGCATTCCCACCATATATTTAACATTGAGCCTGTGTGTGCACACCCACTGATACATAGTGGGGAGGTCGATGGATATATTTTCGCTAGTCTAGTAGGAACGAGCAACCACCTTGTTAGGACTTTTAGGTCTGCCTCCATGAGAGATGTGTTAAGTATGCCTCAATTTGACCATGATATTGCATTGTGCCATTCATCCAAGTCCCAATTTTGGTTGAGATCTTTTTCCTATGCTAGCATATAGCTAGTTTCAGAATGCACTGCTGACAGTGACTCCTATATTGTTGTGATCCCTCCCCTCTGCTTCGTACTCTGGCCGCACCATCGTTCATATGGCGTGATGTTGGGCGGTAAGGGTTTGGAGTTCCAAATGGAATCTAGGAAGTGTGAGATTTGATGATATCTAAATTGTTCAGTCGGTGGCTGTAGAAGTAGCTGCAATTGTAGAAAACGATATACCACTACAGCCTATATATTATCTCATCTATGTATCAATTACTTTGTTTAGTCCCTGTAGATTAGTTAGTCTGTTAACACTATGAGCGCATGCTACTGTTAATATCACAATAATAGAACGTTAGTTATGAAACCAAACACACGGCTTAAGAATAATCAAATCTCATTTATTTCCCAAGGAAATAAGAAAGCTAACATGTATTAAAAGGGGGTTACAAACTTACATAGCATACAGCAAGACTACAATACAATAATATACTGTACAGTTACAATACAATGATATACTGTACAGTTACAATACAATACAATGATCTACTTAACACATCCTCATGGCTGGTCTCTTGATGGAGAAAAAGTCAGTTGTGTGTGTGAAGTTCCCTTTTGTCAAGCATACCTCATTCATGCCACCTCCCATTGCCTGCCCATCTTTTTCCTTGTGGACGCCTTCATTTATTCTGATCATCCTGCCACAAGTGGTCTCTGGGGGGCAGTGTCTGTCCAGAATTGCACTTAATCCGACTGTTGTCTAATCTTGGGATTGATCTCTGATGGCCCCCCTCCTATTGTCTCTCCCAGTTAGCTTGGCCTTTGATCAGCACAGACAGACTGGAGCCGGCCTTCATCATGCAGAATAGAGTGGAGCTTCTTAGCCTAAGGAAAATAAGAGGTATGACTGGCTACATTCCACATGGGGGGGCATCCTGTTCTCCGGGACACTGTCCATGTATGGATCCCAGCATATTGAATCCAACAGTGGCATTTCAAGTGTATTGATGCAGTGGATTAGGGTAAGCAGTCCTGTGGAGTTAAAGAAGGGATCTATTCTGTACAACCCCTTGTTCAGCCACCACTGAAAGGCCCCGATGTTCATGCGGGAAAATCAGAGAAACTAACTCCAAATGGTATTTGAGTTTGTCCCATAGAGTAAGGGAGTAAGATAGGGTTGGGGAAAGAATTGCAGGTCGTTTTTGGGAGTGTATCCACATCAGGAAGTCTAGTGTGAATTGTGGTACTGTTACTCTTTCCATATGCACCCAATCAGGTTTAGCTATTCGGGAGTAGATAGTCGATATCTGGGCTAATTGGGCAGCTTGGTAATACCAGAGTAGGTTTGGTAAACCCAACACCCCTCTGTTGCGGGTTCGGAGTAGAACCCCTTTGGGTAGTCGTGTCCCTTTGAACCCCATACAAAAGCAATAATTTTCGCCTGAAAGCACTGTTATGCCGCGTACACACGAAGGGACAATCCCGCGGGATTATCCTCTGGACTGAAGTCCAGCGGATAATCCCCTCGTGTGTGGGCGCCGGCGGACTTTTTGGCGCCAAAGTCCGGCGGACTTTTTGGCGCCAAAGTTTGAAGTTTTGTTTTCAAATTATCCGCTGGACTTGGCAGTCCAGCGGACAATCCCGCCGTTAGTGGGCAAGTCCGCGGGACTTTTGAAATGAACGGACTTGCCGCTCATCGGCAAGTCCGTTCATTTAGCACGTGACTTCAGGTTACGTAGCTAGCGTAGGCAGTTACTGCCGCCGCGCTAGCTCCGTGACCTGGCATGGATTTAAAGGGACTCCCCACGCCGAAAAAACGGCGTGGGGGTTCCCCCCAAATCCATGTCAGACCCTCATCCGAGCACGCAGCCTGGCAGGCCAGGAAAGGGGTGGGGACGAACGAGCGCCCCCCCCCCTCCTGAGCCGTACCAGGCCGCGTGCCCTCAACATGGGGGGTGCCCTGGGGAAAGGGGGGCCGTGCGGCCCCCCCACCCCAAAGCACCTTGTCCCCATGTTGATGAGGACAAGGGCCTCTTCCCGACAACCCTGGCCGTTGGTTGTCGGGGTCTGCGGGCGGGGGCTTATCGGAATCTGGGAGCCCCTTTAATAAGGGGGCCCCCAGATACCGGCCCCCCACCCTATGTGAATGAGTATGGGGTACGATGTACCCCTACCCATTCACCTAAGGTGTAAAATGTAAAGTACAAAAACACACACACTTTTGAAAAAATATTTTATTGCACTGCTCCGGGGGTCTTCTTCCGTCTTGGGGGTCTTCTCGCCGGACTCCCCCGCTCTCTTCTGCTCTTTTACCTAGCTCTTTCACGAGGGGGGGAGTCCGGCTACCTTCTTCGTCGTCGCCGCCGTCTGGGGGTCTCGATCCGCCTTCGGGGGTCTTCTTCCGTCTTGGGGGTCTTCTCGCCGGACTCCCCCGCCATTTACCAAGCTCTTTTACCGAGCGGGGGAAGTCCGGCTACCTTCTTCGTCGTCACCGCCGTCATCTGGGGGGTCTCGATCCGCCTTCGGGGGTCTTCCGGGGGTCTCTTCTGTTCTTGCGGCGGTCGTCGTCTTCCGCGCCGCGGGCGCCTTGTCCTTCTTCTTGTTCTTGTTCTTCTTCTTCTTCTTCTTCCGATGTTGACCCGACGCTCTCTCTGCCCGGAATGCCTGTGCCGCTCTGCGCTGAGACTTATATAGGGGAATGGGGACAGGGTCACATGCACATGTCACATGGTGACCCCGCCCCCTTGTGTTGTCACAGTCCCGGAGGATGCTGGGACTGTGACATCGCAAGGGGGCGGGGTCACCATGTGACATGAACATGTGACCCTGTCCCCCATGTCCCTATATAAGTCCGAGCGCAGACCGGCACAGGCATTCCGGGCAGAGAGAGCGTCGGGTCAACATCGGAAGAAGAAGAAGAACAAGAACAAGAACAAGAAGAAGGACAAGGCGCCGGCGGCGCGGAAGACGACGACCGCCGCAAGAACAGAAGAGACCCCCGGAAGACCCCCGAAGGCGGATCGAGACCCCCCAGACGACGGCGGCGACGACGAAGAAGGTAGCCGGACTTCCCCGCTCGGTAAAAGAGCTTGGTAAATGGCGGGGGAGTCCGGCGAGAAGACCCCCAAGACGGAAGAAGACCCCCGAAGGCGGATCGAGACCCCCAGACGGCGGCGACGACGAAGAAGGTAGCCGGACTCCCCCCCTCGTGAAAGAGCTAGGTAAAAGAGCAGAAGAGAGCGGGGGAGTCCGGCGAGAAGACCCCCAAGACGGAAGAAGACCCCCGGAGCAGTGCAATAAAATATTTTTTCAAAAGTGTGTGTGTTTTTGTACTTTACATTTTACACCTTAGGTGAATGGGTAGGGGTACATCGTACCCCATACTCATTCACATAGGGTGGGGGGCCGGTATCTGGGGGCCCCCTTATTAAAGGGGCTCCCAGATTCCGATAAGCCCCCGCCCGCAGACCCCGACAACCAACGGCCAGGGTTGTCGGGAAGAGGCCCTTGTCCTCATCAACATGGGGACAAGGTGCTTTGGGGTGGGGGGGCCGCACGGCCCCCCTTTCCCCAGGGCACCCCCCATGTTGAGGGCACGCGGCCTGGTACGGCTCAGGAGGGGGGGGCGCTCGTTCGTCCCCACCCCTTTCCTGGCCTGCCAGGCTGCGTGCTCGGATGAGGGTCTGACATGGATTTGGGGGGAACCCCCACGCCGTTTTTTCGGCGTGGGGATTCCCTTTAAATCCATGCCAGCTTGCGGAGCTAGCGCGGCGGCATTTACTGCCTACGCTAGCTACGTAACCTGAAGTTACGTTCGAAATGAACGGACTGCTCCGTGTGTGGGCAAGTCCGTTCATTTTCAAAAGTCCCGCGGACTTTTGGCCGGCGGATTATCCGCTGGAGAAGTCCGTGCGTGTGTGGGCAAGTCCACACGCTCGGAAAGTCCAGCGGACCCCGCTGGAAAGTCCCGCGGGATTGTCCGCTGGACTAGGTCCGCCGGCAAAAGTCCGCACGTGTGTACGCGGCATAAGGGATTCTTATTGAAAGGTATGGGTAAGGACCGGAAAAGGTATAGGATTCGCAGGAGTAAAGTCATTTTGATGGAATGCACCCTCCCTAGCCATGACAGACTGAGACCAGTCTTGCATATTCGATTCCAGTTTTTTTAAATATTGGCAAATAATTTGAAGCAAATATTTGGTCTATCTTGGATAGTAGATTCACCCCTAGGTAAGGAATGGTGGAGTCAATCCATGTGAAAATAAAGTGACTTTTTAGATGTGAAACCAGTGAGTCTGGTATATTTATGTTACAGACCTGTGACTTAGATAGGTTGACTTGGAGGCCTGAGATATTTCGAAAGTCTTCCAACAGACGTCAGACATTTGGTAGGGAATTAAGTGGAGATGTGATGAAGAGGAGCAGATCGTCTGCAAAGAGTGCACATTTGTGTGCGTTTGGGCAACAGCATACACCGTGGATGTCCGGGTGAATTCTGATTGCCATAGCCAAAGTTTTGATCGCTATTGCAAAGATCAGGGGGGAAAGCGGACAACCCTGTCTTGTGCCTTTGGAGATAAGAAATGGCTCTGAGTAGTATCCCTAAAGTCTTATTCTGGCTTCGGAGGACGAATATAATGCTCTTAGAATGTTTGTGAAGTTCTGTTTGAATCCCCAGCATTGTAAGATATTGAATAGCTAAGGCAAGGAAATGGAGTCAAAGGCTTTTTGTAAGTCTATAGATAATAAGAGTCCTTCTTGTGGTTTTCCACCATCCCAATCCGATCTCAGCCGCAAAATAATGTCTATTGCCTGTTTGATCTGATCCGGACCTTGCTGAACGAAACTTACCTGATCTTTGTGAACATATAGGCTTATGAAGGAGGAAACTCGTCCGCCAGAACCTTGGTTAGAATCTTCAGGTCATTATTAATCCGCAAAATGGGTCTATAGTTGCTAACCTAAAGGGTTTGAGAAGCCATCTGGTCCAGGGGCCAAACCGTGTTTTAGGTTTTTAATGACTAAGGTCACCTCTTCTACAGTTATTGGGGATTCTAGTGTCTTCTTATGTCGTTCTTCCAGTTTGGGGATAGGCAGAGAGTTTAAGAAGGAGTCAAGACCAGTGTTCCTCCTTTATAGAGGTTTTTATAAAAATTGTGGAAGGCATCCATAATTCTCTGAGGGTTATGTGTCCCGAGCTGTTTGGGAGACGTATGTTTGGTAACGTATGAGAGCGGGGTCTGGGAGTTAGACCTGATGCTAGCATCTTATCTCTCATTTGATAACAACGGGCCCCACTCCATCTCAAACTCTTTTCTGCCTTTGAGGTGAGAGAGAGATTTAATGCTAATCTGGCCTCATCTAATTTAGTCGCTGGTATAGGTTTAGGATCTTTCTTATGTTGCTTGCTAATAGAAAATAATTCCTGTTCTAGACTATCTATGTCCAGCCTTTGAGCTCGGCGGATTTGAGATCAGATCTGGATGAGTTTTCCTCTGATGGTGTCATTTAGGAGGAAACATTCATTGATGGCTCTCTCAATTTCAATAGTCCTCACTGGGTCACTAAGGATTTTTTCATTAAGCCACCAATGAGAGTTGCCTTTTTTGGCCTTGTGGTCTTTGTAATCGAAGAAATACTAGAGAGTGGTCCGACCATATGGAGTCTCTGTAAGATTTGTGTGCTAAGCGTATGTGCGTCGATGATACATTTTTTTTTATAAATTCTGGAGAAGGATTGATGCGGGTTGGAAAAGTGAGTAAAATCCCTTGTTTGGGGGTTCTCTCCATATGTCTGTTAGACCATAATGATGGATGGTCCTAGCTATGTGGAGGCTTTGTTTGGGCGGGCGCTTTTTGTCAAGTCTTGAATGAAAGGCTACATCAGAGTTTCCCCCAATTACGGCAGTGCCCTCGATCAGTGGCCCCAGTTCCTGGAACATGCTATCAAAGAACTTTGCCTTGCCTCGATTAGGTGTGTAGTAAACTACGAAGGTGTAGATTTGGTCGTCTAACATTACAATGACTAGCATGAACCTACCATCCTCCTCCTTGTGTTCCAACTTAAGTGTGAATTTGCACTGGTTTGAGAGAAAAGTATTGCTACCCTTTTTGTTTTATCCTCTGCATTAGCTAGGAAAAAGTTAGGATATTTAGGGTGGATGAACTTGCGGTTGTACTTGCTAGGAAAGTGTGCTTCCAGGAGCAGGATTACATCAATCTTCTGGTTATGGTAATATTGGAAACATTTTTGTCTCTTAATCTGAGAATTTAGTCCCTGTGTGTTATGGGAAACTATTCGTAGAGGGGGAGGTGGTCTTTCAACATCAGCCATGGGGCAAATAGAGGGAGGGCCAAGCTATATACAGTCACCTTCCAGCCTCTGTAGAGAGGTACAAATGAATTACCCAGTTTTCTGGTCAGGTAGGATGAGAATGTGAGAGCTTCCATTAGGACATCTAGAAAAAAGAAAAGAGTGAGCAAGAGAAGGAGGAGTCAGAGAACAAGGTAAAATAAATATAGATATCTCTAGAGGGGAGGTGGGACTGTGTCCCATTAATCCCTCTGTCACTTTAGTTGGGTCTACTTCTACCAGAGAAAAATCACCCCTGTCCAGGGGCGTGGGGTGAACCATGTCTCCTGATCAGGTGGAGGCACAACTGAGCTGCTCTGACTGCAGCGCTATTGTATCACAACAAAATATAAACAGTAAAATATAACTGTTTCAACTTAAATTAACAGCACAACCAATATACCCTAACATCAACTGCCCAATAAGGGCAACCTGACTGGGCAAATGCGGGGACCCATGGACTTAGAGGGGGGGGCAAGAAAAGGGTGGTCTGAAGAGGGCAATGGGTTGGGAAGATGGGAATAACTGGGTGTAAAAGGCAGTAATAAACATGGGCCCAATAAAATCAACGTTGGTACCTTTAAAAGGGTTGTGTAGATAAAAATGAGAGCTTGGTTGCCTGGGTTGGTCAGGCCCGGTGTCTCACTTAATATGACAACCCCTAGCACCCCCCCCCGGGAAACTTGTGGTTGCTATTCCCAGTGATAACATGCCCGAGCTCTGGAGCCTGGAACTAGATATGTACTGTTCTGGAGGCTCTGAGGAGTGTCCATTGCGTGGCAAGTACCGCCTAAGGTGGATCAAACCTGCCATTCAATGGAGATATTATTCATCCAGTTTAGAGAATGAGCATCAAAGAGAACCAATAAAGGATAATCATTACCAAAACTTCTAGTCCACAGAGAAAATTATACTGTGCCATGACATCAGGGTAATGGGCTGTGCCTTATCATGCCCAAAGCACACATAAAACAAAAAGGGGGGAAAAGAAAAATAAGAATGGGGTGGATCCAAGAGTTCCAGGGAGACGGTATATAGGTCATTTAAAAAGTTAGTTCCCAGGGAAACTGTGTGCTTTTCGAGCTAATGAATTTCTGTGTAGGCGCAGTCCATTCAGGTAAGTTCGGATTCCTTAGACCTCTTGGGTTTGGGTTTCTGCCAGACTGAAGTAAGCGGGCTAGTGGGCATCTGTCATTTGGAAGTTCCTGCATTGGTGCCAGAGTGTTGAGAAGATGGATTCTGAGTGATGAAACCCAGGTGGAGGAGAAGTTTTTTGTAAATTTGGAAAACATGTAAGATTTGTTCTTGTAGGTGAATTTAAGATTGAAGAGGAATAACCACCAGTATTATATGTCCTTTTGTGATAGCACTGAAAGAAGTGGTTTAAGCGTTCTCCTTTTTTGGATAGTTGATAGGGAGAGGTCCGCAAACACTTGGATAGGGTGGTCCTGGATTTTTAATTGTGTGGCTGAGCGAGCCCACTGCATGACCTCTTCCTTGACCACATAGTGATGGGGTTTCACCACAATATCTCTCAGTAATCCATCTGATCGGGGGGGGGGCAGTGCTCTTTGAGCTCTGTCCAATTCCAATCTGCGGGTGGGTATGTCAAGTATGAGATCTTGAATAAGAGAACCTACCGCTGCATGTAAATCCATTGAAGCTCCGGGAGCCCCTTAATCCTGAAGTTATACCTGTGAGAATTATTCTCTAGGTCATCGATCGCTGTCGCAAGCTGGTCTTGAAGATCCTGTATGCGATCCGTGTTTTGGTTTGTTCTGGAGATAGTAACGTCAAGGTGTGATTTAATTGTTTCTATGTGTGAACCTAAATTCTGAAGTTCCGCTTTAATGCCCCCAGGATTTTTGCTGCAGTTTGGGATAGACCAATGCTAAGCGTGTTAGAGAATCTGGAGAACGTGGGCAGATCAGTGTGGTGGATGGGCCACCCTGGGTGGTGGATGGGGTAGGTAATCATCCATAGCGTGACCTAAGAGGGATTCTGTGGATGCTGGTGATGCAGCCCCTGCTTGTTGGATGCCCACAGAGGCCCCACATACAGGGCTGAAGAGAAGGGGGTCCGGGGCTGGGCTGCTCACCTGAGTCCCCTGTATTTCATGTGCATGAGGCCTGGTTGCGGTCACCATCTTGGGAATCTGAAGTGCGGTCCCCGCTCTTGTTATTTGGGCTTACAGGGACCTGCGGGCAGGTCCCGCTGACATGGGGATGTGCCGCTGCTGTTCCCCTGTTCTAGTCCGGCGTCCGTGCGGGTTTGCACCACAACACACAGTAGTAGGTTACTGTGTGTTGTGACATGCTGCAATACAGGTGCATTGATAAGGTCTATTAGGGTGTAATAACTTAAGTACAACTGGCACAGTAGTGCACCAATGAACATAAGGCAAGTTGTTGCACACTGCAATACCGTTTGCAGTAATGCACACATTACCACATCTCAACATTGTGAACCCTATTTCATTAAAGCCCCTAATCTGTATTTAAATGATTTTATACATGTACTGCTGCCACATAATGGGCTGATTAAATAGTTGCAGCTAATTTTTTTAGATTGGGGAGTTGTTTATTTAAAGTTTGGAACTTGTAAAGTTTGTTCTAGGATTTATCTAACCTATCAAATAATTTTACTAAAATCAGCATGGTTCATATTTAACAGAAATTTACAAAATCTCACCCATTGCTTTCTAACTTGTCTTATTACCCATATCGCTGCCACAGCAGGTACAGGCAGGCTGAGGTTGGGAGAGTGACAAGTGTAAACTGATACTGAATACTAATCTCAGTCATTCTGCTTGACCTTGCTAACATCTGCAATTGATCTGACAGAAATCAACAGATAGGCATATACTGATCTGCTGAATTGTGAAGGTGTTACTTTTGTTTTAATTTGTCTTGAGTTCTTGAAGGACAAAGGGCAAGAAGATTGCTCATCCAGTACAGAGACACTTCTCTTTAATTGACTTTGACTAGATGGAAATATTTATTTATTTTCCATCATAGTTCAAGCTGAAATAACATTTCAGCAGAATTAGACAAGCCTTGAAACTACCAGAAATTCGGTGCCGTTATGCCAGCTATATTTGGAAACCATAAACTATTGAAATATTCATGCAATCACTAGATGGATGGAATGTTCTAGATTATTTTGACAATTTTACATCCTGCAAGACACAGCAGTTTCGTTTTAGAGTCATTGCTCTTTAAACATTGACATTTTTTTTTCTATGAATTACTATAATGTATCATCCAAATAAATAGAACGTTCATCACTAATATTTGGTCATAACTTGCAGGTGAGAGTTGGCTTCTCTACTAATTTAAAGTGACACATTCATAGAAGAGTACAGAATTTAAATAGAAGAGGTATCTTCTTAAACAATTATACGTTGTTATACAAGAAAACTAGGGCTGTTACTGATAAAAATTTCCAATTAATCAATTTTCTTTTTAATTGATTAATCGACTAATTTCGATTAATTATAGCTCATATACAGACCCAACTATGTTTAGCTGATCTCCTTGCATTGCAACTCTGCATTAGTCAGTGGTAAATGTAGTATACACTATATATAATCACCCGACACTAGTTAGTTTCCACAATCCATGACTTAACTTCACAGTTCACACAAATACGCTTTAAATTCAAATTGTAGCACTGGCAAAAGTAATTTATTTTTCCACTGTAGCGTTGACAATCCCTCCACACCACTCTCACCTTATGGCATGGACCCCTGTGCAAGCAGGTGGTCATGAAAGCGGGTAGCTAAAGGGTTGACACAGACCATAAACTTCTCTCACGTCTCCTTAGATCTCAGCAAGGATGCCAGGTCATGGGTAGAAAGAAAAAGATCTAAGTGCTCACCGCTTAAGTATAAGATTTAATTTTTGTGTTCAAACACAAACTACTCACATAAAGATGAAAAAAACACAGCATGTAAAGCCGACAATCGTGTTAGTTCCGTAGGGCAGCAGCGGGTGACGTCATGCGTAGCTCGTCCCCCGTACACGTTATGTTCAATCAGAACTTCGACATCACCGGATTCCTCCCCCCTTACCTTCGTTAGCAGACGGAGGCACTTGGGGAAGGGGGGAGGAGTCCGGTGACGTTAATGTCCGTGAGGTGACCGGATCTCCGACGGAACTCCCTGAAGACACGGAAGCCGGCGGAGAGGTGAGTACCGATCAAAACAATTTTGATCAATCAAAAAAATTTACGATTAATCGAGGAATTAAGCTTTAATTTCCAGAGCCCTAAAGAAAACCTGTCTTCGAGTAGTAGGTTTTTCAGGTGAAGAGAAACAAGACAGCTATGAGTAAGCACTGATTCCAGTGTGAAACGTGTCATTACCCCCTTTTTGTATCACCTTTGCTGTGGATCGTTTTATGTGATCTTTTATTTTCAATAAAAAGCACAAGAAAAAGGATTTTCTTTCCGGAGTGCGGCTATCCAGAGTTTTTTCTTGTTTCTCTTCACCTGTGCATGTATTAGCCGGCACCTGGGGCTCTCTGTCTGGAAGATGATCATTTACTGTGGAGGAATCGGCCTGGAGCGGTGGCTTTCTCTTTCTAATAGGTTTTTCACTGGCTCCTCATTACTGCTATGAACCTCTTCATAGAAATGACCCTCCAAACACTTTGGGATGCTTTGACAAGAAGATCACATTTCCCTACAGTCGATTGACTGCCATTAAGGACGTGTCATTTATTAAAACTGTACTTAAATGTTCCACCTTGAAAAAAGTATTTTTTTTAAATTCAGCAGCTACAAACACTGTAGCTGCTGACTTTTTATAAGGACACTTACCCATCCATCGGATCTGGTGCAGGCTCCACCATAGTAGCTAAGGGAAAACGGCAGTGGAGCCTTCAGGCTTCCTACTGTGCATGCGCGGGTCGCGCGGTGCTTTCTGAATGACCCCGTCATCTTCTGGGACACGCACAGGTCCCAGAAGGCCGCGGGGAAAAGAAGAGGCAGAGCCAGAAGACATGACGTACCTCGCCATGGTGAGGCTGGGACGGAAGTTCACCACTACTACTAAAGGTAAGTGAAAAAAATAAAAAACTATCCAAAAACTAGGGGTGGTCTTTCCTTCAAGAACAAATTCTAAAGTTGGGTGGAACTCCACTTTAATTGGTAGTGATTAAAATAATATCACACAATCACAATGGTGACAATTTAAACTTGCCATATATATTTAATTATTTGCATTTTAAAACTTCTGTGAATATTATAAATTAAAGCTGTTAGGTATGCGTTAATGTGAAACACTAGAATGCACTTAGACTAGGGATCTGAAGTATAGTGCATGACAACACACAATAAAACACTACCATGCATCGTCGTGTGCTGCATTGGCAAGAAAAAGTCAGGTTTGGTTTTAGGTGTAATTGATAAAAAGAAACCAAAGTGCCAAAGAAAACGAATTACTAGTATAGTGATACCAAATTTTGCAGCCTCCTAGGACAGTCAGAAGAGAATAAAAATGCCTCCTGCAAGCTTTAACCAATGCTCGGCTAAACACTGATAGAAGTTACCAAACTGCTATATACTGCTAATGAGAAAAGGTATTTAGTAGACATGTGCACACTGAAATATTTCATTTTGGAATTTTGTTTTCGTCCAAAAAATAAATGTATTTAGTTACTCCGGAAATTATTTTCTATTTATTTTGTTTCGTTAAAAAATACATTCGTCCGAAAATCCGAAATAATTAAGGTTGAATCTGTCATTGAAGGCTTATGGAGTCTGTCGAATGTTCTAAGAAGATTCAACGGAGCAGCTAAACTGTACAATGCCGCAATCGCACATTTCTGGTCGAATGTTCCGCCTACAAGCTATAGTAGAATTGTAATATGTTGTATAACATTAGAATTCTTCTACAGCATATGGGCAGAGCATTTGACCATAAATGTCCGCTCGCGCCGACTGCTTCGTCAAATCTTTATGTCAAATCTTTTCTCTCTATGTCGAATAATCTTGGACTAATAGAGTTAGGTTAGGCACATTCAACCTTTTTTGCTATTGTCTATATAATGTTTAATCTTTTCTCTCTATGTCGAATCTTTTCTCTTTATGTCGAATCTTTTCTCTCTATGTAGAATAATCTTGAACTAATAGAGCTAAGGTTAGGCACATTCAACCTTTTTTGCTATTGTCTATATAATGTTTAATCTTTTCTCTCTATGTCGAATCTTTTCTCTTTATGTCGAATCTTTTCTCACTATGTAGAATAATCTTGGACTAATAGAGTTAGGTTAGGCACATTCAACCTTTTTTGCTATTGTCTCTATAATGTTGAATCTTTTCTCTCTACGTCAAATCTTTTCTCTCTACGTCAAATCTTTTCTATCTATGTTGAATCTTTTCTCCGACATTTATTTATGTTTTTTTCGGATTATGCACGTTCGTTATCGTTTGTTAAAACGATAACAAAAATACCCAAAATTCGGACTAAAATGCATTCGGACAAAAACTTAATGCACATGTCTAGTATTTAGCAGTTTATATTTCCTAAAATTATTGTATTTCCATGTTCTGTGTACTGTGGGAGACCACATAAAATGAATACAGGGTCCAGGGCTTAGTAACACAAAACAAAACCTTCTGTCTAACAGAATTCCCTGAGCCCATTCATGTTCTAGCCTTGTGCATGAGAGCAGAGGCCATTGGCTTCCGCTGCTGTCAATCAAATGTGAGCTGTGACAAGGAGTGGGGGTGGGGTCGAGCCGCCCGATCTGTGTCAATGGCCACAGATAACACAGCTTGGGAACAAGTTTGCCCGAGTGCCCCTATAGTGGAGGCATTTGCCGAAGAGAAGGAGCCAGGAGCGCCGGCAGGAGGGGGGGACCCCAGCGGAAGAAGATCGGGGCTGCTCTGTGCAAAACTAATGGACAGAGCAGGTAAGTATGAAATGTTTATTATTATTTATTTTTATTTTTTTAAGAATCTTTATTATTTTAACCATGTAAATCAAATACATTTACCCAAACCCATACATTATGAAAATTGCCATGAATTCAATTGGTAAATGAAATAGATACAAAATAATACAATGTTGTGTCAGTATATAAAAATGAGTAGGTCCACCACAACCTCAAAAGGTACAGATGTAAACTTACCAGCATAACACTTCCACATGTTACCCAACCAGTTCTACTATGAACCCACTGTGATTTGTCTTTGTTCCACTGACGATTTCACACTATGTGTAGTGTTTGCTTTGCCATTCTCTTCTGAGAGCCAGTTTGATAAAATTTGGGAGTGGATGCCAGATGCGATAATTGCTTGCTCCATTATTCCCTTTGGAGTGTTGGATGGACAACAGCCAGGAGTGGATGTTGGATGCGAGCCAACAGTGAAAGTATGTTCTGGGGGAGTTTCCCACAAAACTTCTCATGACTTCTCTTTAGCGAGAGGTTCATGGTATGCTTGTAAGCTTACATCTGTACCTTTGGGGTGATGGTTTAGTCACGTGGATTTCAAGAATATTGTGGTGGTGGTGAACTTGCGATATTTATGCAAGAATTGAATCAGCATTTATCTTTCATCACACAGACCTAATCATTTTTATCTGCTGGACACAAAATGTTTTTTATTTTCTTATCTATCTAATTTACCAATTGAATTGATAATAATTTTTGTAATGTATAGATTTGGGTATATTTATTGATTTGCATGGTTAAGTATTGATTTAAAATTAGCATAACACATTTTCTTTACAATTTTAGCCTCCATAACTTTAAAAAAAATATGCAAAAGCCTTCGCTTTCAGTGGCACTATGAATTGTTATGCTTGTGTGCATTATAAATTTATTCCCAAAAGTTTCCTCAGCAGTTGGATTTATTAGGTCATTAATGTCTGTTTGTCACTGCTTGCAGTTATTTTACATCGTTTCTTGCAAATTCTGCAGTGTTTGAAATCAATGAAATTCTACTTATTATTTTTCATGAAAATGTTGAAAAATTGATCAGGAAAAAAACTGACTGGATGATCTGTGTATTGGAGCTGGAAAGAGGTACCTTGTTAGAAATCAATATCTAAACAATAACTAAAAAATGTACAAAAAGTGTGTGTATATATATATATATATATATATATATATATAGATATATATATATCTATATATATATATGTGTATATATATATATATATATATATATATATTATGTGTATATATATATATATATATATATATATATATATATATATATATATATATATATATATATATATATATATATATATATATATATATATATATATATATATATATATATATATATACAGTGGTGTGAAAAAGTGTTTGCCCCCTTCCTCATTTCCTGTTCCTTTGCATGTTTGTCACACTTAAGTGTTTCGGAACATCGAACCAATTTAAACAATAGTCAAGGACAACACAAGTAAACACAAAATGCAATTTGTAAATGAAGGTGTTTATTATTAAAGGTGAAAAAAAATCCAAACCATCGTGGCCCTGTGTGAAAAAGTGATTGCCCCCCTTGTTAAAACATACTATAACTGTGGTTGTCCACACCTGAGTTCAATTTCTCTAGCCACACCCAGGCCTGATTATTGCCACACCTGTTCACAATCAAGGCATCACTTAAATAGGAGCTACTTGACACAGTAAGGTCCACCAGAAGATCCTTAAAAGCTACACATCATGCCGAGACCCAAAGAAATTCAGGAACAATTGAGAAAGAAAGTAATGGAGATCTATCAGTCTGGAAAGGGTTATAAAGCCATTTCCAAAGCTTTGGGAATCCAGCAAACCACAGTGAGAGCCATTATCCACAAATGGCGAAGACATGGAACAGTGGTGAACCTTCCCAGGAGTGGCCGGCCGCCCAAAATTACCCCAAGAGCGCAGCGACGACTCACCCAAGAGGTCACAAAAGACCCCACAACAACGTCCAAGGAACTGCAGGCCTCACTTGCCTCAGTTAAGGTCAGCGTTCATGCCTCCACCATCAGGAAAAGACTGGGCAAAAATGGTCTGCATGGCAGAGTTCCAAGGAGAAAACCACTGCTGAGCAAAAAGAACATCAAAGCTCGTCTCAATTTCTCCACAACACATCTTGATGATCCCCAAGACTTTTGGGACAACATTCTGTGGACCGATGAGACAAAAGTGGAACTCTTTGGAAGGTGTGTGTCCAAGTATATCAAGCGTAGAAGGAACACTGCATTTCAGAAAAAGAACATTATACCAACAGTAAAATATGGTGGTGGTAGTGTGATGGTCTGGGGCTGTTTTGCTGCTTCAGGACCTGGAAGACTTGCCGTGATAAAAGGAACTATGAATTCTGCTGTCTACCAAGAGATCCAGAAGGAGAATGTCCGACCATCTGTTCGTGTACTCAAGCTGAAAGGAACTTGGGTTCTGCAGCAGGACAATGATCCTAAACACACCAGCAAGTCCACCACCGAATGGCTGAAGAAAAACAAAATGAAGACTTTGGAGTGGCCTAGCCAAAGTCCTGACCTGAATCCTATTGAGATGTTGTGGTATGACCTTAAAAAGGCCGTTCATGCTCGAAAACCCTCTAATGTAACTGAATTAGGACAATTCTGCAAAGATGAGTGGGCCAAAATTCCTCCAGGACGCTGTAAAAGCCTCATTGCACGTTATCGCAAACGCTTGGTTGCAGTTGTTGCTGCTAAGGGTGGCCCAACCAGTTATTAGGTTTAGGGGGCAATCACTTTTTCACACAGGGCCATGATGGTTTGGATTTTTTTTCACCTTTAATAATAAACACCTTCATTTACAAATTGCATTTTGTGTTTACTTGTGTTGTCCTTGACTATTGTTTAAATTGGTTTGATGTTCCGAAACACTTAAGTGTGACAAACATGCAAAGGAACAGGAAATGAGGAAGGGGGCAAACACTTTTTCACACCACTGTATATATATATGTGGTAGAAAATAGAAAAATACTATTTTTTCTGCTCTGGGAGCATATAATCTCTTAAATTAGCAATTAAGCAGCAGCTATCACAATGTGCGTGTCCAAAACACAAACAAAATATATGGAAAATGGTGAAGCGCTTGAAAAAAATCCAACATGAACTCAAAATATATTGCTGGCACAGACTCAACTGCCAAAAACATATAAATGTAATCCAATTTTAAAAGTCAAAAGTATGCCACAGGGATGTATCTTGAGGTATCAAATAAGTGAAGAGACCGCCAGTGTTGCCCAAACACTCTGCCTCCTACCCATAGGTAGATATTAACAAGCATGGATATCAATCACTGACAGCTCCTCAGCAGCACAGGGATGACTCGGTATCTCCTTCACAGTCTCCTCTGCTAACACTTCCAGTAAAGTCTCCTCTCAGCAGGTGATCTGACAGTATGATGGCTGCAGTCTTGTTTGGGGTCACTATCTGAGGAAGAATTTAAGCTAGAAACAGCCAGAAAACATGCATTTCAAAAGGTGATCAATAATGATACCCTTCATTTATTTCCATTATATTTTGTATAATTAATGGGCTTTCCTTGGCTGATGGTAGCTTTACCTTTATTATGAAAAGAGAGCGCAGGAACAGAGGGATGATCCTAATATAGTAGGTACCTAAATTGTGAAGGTTCTTTTGTGATTTCACTTTTGCTGTGAAAAAATCAATTCTCTCTGAGCGTTCTATTTACATTTCAAGGAATTGTAACAAAGTTTTTTGCAGAATCCTTCCTGTTTCTGTTCAGAAGAAAAGGCTGATTGTTTGTTCATGTTGATGTGCAAAGTGAATCTGAATGGGAGTGACTTTTTCATTATCAATGTATTTATGCATCAATTTATGCAGTGCTTTATATATTTATTATTCATTTACATCAATCCCTGCCCTCAAGGAGCTTACATCTAAGGCCTCTAACCAGTGGCGCATGGTGCTCAAAATTTTTGTGGGGGTGCAAACAAACTGAAAAAAACATCAATTGCAGCCTCACTGTGCCTATCAAATTCAGCCACTTTGCCCATCAAATGCAGCCACTGTGCCCAGCAAATGCAGCCACTGTGCCATCAAATGCAGCCCCTGTGCCCATCATATGCAGGCATTGTGCCCAGCATATGCAGCCACTGTGCCCAGCATATGCAGCCACTGTGCCCACCAAATACAACCACTGTGCCCATCATGAGCAGCCACTGTGCCTATCATGTGTAGTCACTGTGCCCATCATGTGCAGCCACTGTGCCCACCAAATACAGCCACTTTGCCCATCATGTGCAGCCACTGTGCCCACCAAATACAATCACTGTGTTAATCATATGCAGCCACTGTGCCCACCAAATACAGTCACTGTGCCCACGACCCCCCCCCACTTGCAGGACTCGCAGCTCTGACAGCACACTTGCCCCCCATCTCTAAAGGCTGCCCCCCCTTGGAGCTTGCGGCTCTAACAGCACCCCATCCCGTGGCTCGGGGCTCTGGCAGCACCCCCACCCCCCGCATATGCGGCTCTGACAGACCCTCTGGTCAGGCACTTACCGCCAGGCAGCATCTCCTCTCCAAGTGCACCAGAGCGGCGGCGATCTCCGCTCCAGCGTGTGTCTCCTCCGCTCCTCTTCCTAAGTGCCAAGCATCCAATAGGGTGGCCTGGCGCTTTGGCCAATCAGGAAACAGGTCTGACGCCCTGTCTCCTGATTGGCGGGGAGGAAGGTTAGTGTGAAAATAGCGAAAACGTATTTGCTATCGTCACACAATTGGGTGGGATCAGGACGCACTCTCTGGAAAGGAGCCAATTAAACTATATATTAGGGATGAGCCAATTAAACTATATATTAGGGATGAGCTTCGAGTTTGCCTGTTCGCCTGTTCACAGAACAGAGAACAATTTGGGGTGTTCGTGGCAAATTCGAAAAGCCGCGGGAACACCCTGTAAAAGTCTATGGGAGAAATCTAAAGTGCTAATTTTAAAGGCTTATATGCAAGTTATTGTCATAAAAAGTGTTTGGGGACCTGGGTCCTGCCCCAGAGGACAGGTCTTAGCTGAGGAGGACGGGGCCACCCGTCACCTGACCCCGCCCCCCTCTGATGCAAAGAGAAACCCAGGCTTCCCCAGTGATGTGCGGGTCCTCCCAATGTTGAGGGCATGTGGCCTGGTACGGTTCAGGAGGGGGGAGGCGCTTTATCGTCTCCCCCTCTTTTCCTGTGGCCTGCCAGGTTGCATGCTCGGATAAAGGGTCTGGTATGGATATTTGGGGGGAACCCCACGTAATTTTTTTTTTAAATTTTACCAAACCAGACCTGAAGGGCCTGGTAATTGAATTTGGAGGGAACCCCATGCAATGACTTTTGACTTTCAATGACTGTTCTCTGTATTACGGGGAGTCGACAATTCATTATAGCCGCGAGTGGTTTTAAATTACTTTTTTTCCTGCAGAAATGACACTTTGTGCAGGGTCAGTTCTAAGCACGGGGAACATGCGCCCCTTTACAGGCATACTATAGACACCCCCAGGTACGAAAGGAATATTACACTTTTATTGTTTCACTTTAAGCATTATTAAAAATACTGCTCCCGAAAAAACGTCCGTTTTTAAAAGGTTTTTTTTTGCATTGATACATGTCCTCTGGGGCAGGACCCAGGTCCCCAAACACTTTTTAGGACAATAAATTGCATATTAGACTTTAAAATTAGCACTTTTGATTTTGAACGTTCGATTCCCATAGACTTTAACCACTTCACCCTCGGACCAATTTGCAGCCAAAGGACCAGGCCCCTTTTTGCGATTCGGCACTGCGTCGCTTTAACTGACAATTGCGCGGTCGTGCGACGTGGCTCCCAAACAAAATTGGCGTCCTTTGTTTCCCACAAATAGAGCTTTCTTTTGGTGGTATTTGATCGCCCCTGCAGTTTTTATTTTTTGCGCTGTAAACAAAAATAGAGCGACAATTTTGAAAAAAATGCAATATTTTTTACTTTTTGCTATAATAAATATCCCCAAAAAATATATAAAAATTTTTTTTCCTCAGTTTAGGCCGATACGTATTCTTCTACATATTTTTGGTAAAAAAAAACACAATTAGCGATTATTGATTGGTTATAGCGTTTACAAAATAGGGGATAGTTTTATAGCATTTTTATTAATATTTTTTTTTTACTAGTAATGGCGGCGATCAGCGATTTTTATTGTGACTGCGACATTTTGGTGGACACATCGGACATTTTTGACACATTTTTGGGACCATTGTCATTTATAGAGAAAAGAGTGCTATTTAAATGCACTGATTCCTATACAGTGGCAGTGAAGGACTTAACCACTAGGGGGCGGGGAGGAGTTAGTGTGACGTGTTGTGTTTTTTTTTACAGTAGGGGGCGTGGCTGACGTCTGACGTCACTGATCGGCTGTTCCCGATGACAGGGAACAGCAGATCAGTGACAGGCAGTGTAGGAAGCGCCAGGAGAGGTTTGTTTACACAGACCTCTCCCCATTCTTCAGCTCTGTGACCTGATCGCGGGACACCAGCGGCGATCGGGTCCGCTGGTCCCGCGGCCGTGGTCACGGAGCTCCCGACCGGGTCGCGATCGCGCCGCCGGTGCCCGACCCCACGGCTAGGCAATTAAAAGGCACGTATATATACATGCTTTTGCCTAGCCGTGCCATTTTTACGACGTATATGTACATGCGGCGGTCGGGAAGCGGTTAATAGGGTTCTAAAGTTCGCGCAAAGTTTAGGTCTGTTCGCAGGTTCTGGTGTGAACCGAACGAGGGGGTGTTTGGCTCATCCCTAATATATATATATCTATATCTATATCTATCTATATCTATATATATATATATATATATATATATATATATATATATATATATACATTTTTATTTTATTTTTTTAATACACTGCCTGGACTATATAGTGTACACTACACTGACTACACTGTATATGAATATATATATATACACACACACACACAAACTGTCTGCACACCACTAACTAACCTGCCTCTAGCTTACATTCTCTCAATTATAACACTATATATAGCCGCCATGTAAGCAGCCTTATATATTGTGGGCCCTACTCGCTAGAGCTTACAATCTAGGAGGGAGGGTCAATTGATACAAAAGGTAATAGCTGTGGGGGATGAGCTGATGGAGAAAGTAAAACAGTGTATTAGTTAGAAGCAGGATAAGCTTCTTTAAAGAGAAGGGTTTTCAGGGATCGTCTAAAGATGGATAGATTAGGGGACAGTCGGACAGATTGGGGTAGGGAGTTTCAAAGGATAGGAGAAGCTCTGGAGAAATCCTGTAGGCGAGTATGGGAGGAGGTGACAAGGGAGCTGGGGGGCAGGAGGTCTTTGGAGGACTGAAGAGAGCGGCTTGGTTGGTATTTTGAGACTAGGTTAGTGATGTAGCTATGGGCAGAGTAGTGGACGGCTTTGATCTCATGATAAAGGGCCACTGTGATTGGCCCTTTATCGTGATTTGTAATCAGCTGTGTATGAAGGACACAGCAGTCACAGAGCATGCTGGATGTGTACACCAGGGGGCACGTGAGAGGCAGGGTTCTGGAAGGATGTCCATGGATGCCCACCCAGAACTGGAAGCCCAGGGCTCTGATTGAGAGGAGGGCCCTTCATGGTTTCTTGCACCGGGGGCCCTGAAGATTTTAGTTACAACCCTGCCACCATCCTTCCTATATGCTGTTTTTTTCAAAACAACAAAAGCAAATATTTAGAGCATAGATTAAAAGTATAAAGTACTATAACACCTTCAATGCCAATATAGTTCCTTTTTAATTATAGAGGCCTAGACCCCAAAGGGAGGCAACTAAGGAGGAAAGAAGGACAGAGGGATTTGCTTCCAGAGGAGCAATAGTCCTTTCAAATGAGGAATAGTTTAGAGCTAGGGTGCATTATTATCCTTTTGGTAAGGCCTGTGAAAAGCTTAGGTGTGCCACGTTACCAGCAAAAAGTTCAGGAAATATAACTATACATGATGGCATGTTATAGGAAACATGATTAATAGTACATTTCCTGGGTGATGCAATACATTACAACTTGAGAAATGGCATACTCACAATTGCACATTAAATAGCACATCCATACTTTTACCTTGTTTTTAAATGTTACATTTAATTTCGAAAGAGAAATGTTGGAGGAGGCTAATGTGTTACATTTAATTTGCTTTAAGACTTTAAGTAGGTTCTATATAAGCCACTGCAGAGAAATGTCAAAGATCACAGTCGGGTGAGCTGGACAATAAGAGTGTATATTATGGTTAGCATGCATCCCAATTTCCCAGTGATAGTGCTCATTTTGAGTGGTCTGTCCCTGAGAAACAATCTTCCTCAGCATTCTCTGGCCACCCAGCTATGTAGTGTAAACATTGTACTGCCTAGGTAAACAGAGGTACACTAATAAAGAGGCCTACACGATGCTGAGCATGACAGATGAGAGCGAAGGGAAAGCCTAACTGTCAGATTCAGGCTCAGCATACGAACCTGTAGAGAGCAGCCGCACCCTGACAGATAGCTCTGACGACGGAGTAGTGGTCACTGCTAAGGTCAGGCGTACCCGACCCCGTTCTTTTGTTGCTGAGGTGCAACAACCGCATGGTTCTCGTATGAAGCAGAGAGCCAGTACTAGTGCAGCTCAAATTTCTGGTGAACTGGCAAGCACCAGCGGCCTAGTACATCCTGGTCATAGAAAAACCAGCATTGCAGTAATACTTGGTGACGTGGTGAGTCCCATAAGTGCAGTTCAAGCTGGTGCGGTGGCTAGCATAAGTAGTGCCCCGCAGCCACCAAGAATTCAAAGACAGGCCCATAGAGCCCATAGTGCCCTTCCTGATGCATTTGCAAATCCTGATTGGCTGCCCACCACTTCTGCAGCGCCCATACTTCTGCAGTAGCTGCAGGTGGGGCAATGTACTGGTATTTTGCAGCCTTGCATCCGCGCACTCCCTGCTTACCCCATGCTGTGATTGGACACAGCACAATTCTTTGGGCATACACTATGTGACAGCTGATTGGAGGATAGGCACACACTGCCACTCCACATAGGCAGAGGAACGAAGAAACATGCAGAGCTATGCTGTGAATAGACAAGCTCTCTGCTTATCTTACTCTAAGCTCCCTCCCCAACACAAATTTTCAGCTGCTGTTATCTCGTGTGTTGGAGAGCTTGTCTGAAGTAACTCTGCTGATAACAGAGGAACGGAGCAGCAGCAAGAAACAGCACTTAGAGCTTTGGAGAGAGATATGTAAACACTACAGATACAGTATATGTGCGTAGGTCAGATTTCATGAATTGAGTTTACAACCATTTTAAGTAAAAGCATCACACATTAAACATAATGCACATTGTTAGGCACACAGTTAACCCCTTGATTGCCCATAGATGTTAACCCCTTCCCAGCCAGTGTACAGTGACAGTGTACATTATTAGCACTGATTACTGTATAAGTGTCACTATTGATGTCAGCGTCAGTTAGTGTTCCTCCCAGCCAGTCTCAGCTAGCACCAAATTGCCCACCACACTATCACAGACCCACTATAAATCACTGATTACCGGAATTACTGCTATAGTGTCATAGCTGCGTAAATTCCAGTACATATAGCATAGTTTGTGGTAAAAAACACATTAATAAACACTAATTAGGATTTTTTGTTACCAAAGACATGTAACAGAATACATTCTGGCCTGAATTTATGAAGAAATTTGAATTATTTATTTAATTTATTGGATATGTTTTATAACAGAAAGTAGAAAATATTGTTATGTTTTCCCAACCTTTCTGGGCTTTTTTCATTTATATCACAAACATTTATAAACAGCAGTGATCAAAGCTCTATTTGTATGAAAAAGATTATAAAAATGGAATTTGCATACAGTGTTGTATGACCGTGCAATTGACAGTTAAAGTAGCACAGTGCTGAATAGAAAAAAAATGCTGTGGTCATGAAGGGGGTAAAACCTTCCAGAGCTCAAGTGGTTAATGTATTATCACAGATATTATTTTATTTACATTCTTCTTAGGCAAGGTTCACACCTGTGCATGTGCTTCTTCATGCATTTTTGGTTCAGTATTGCAGCAAATGTTTGCACATTTTTGATGCAATTTCATGCTTTATGCATTTTGTTTGTAGGAGGCGACTGGTTGTTAAACACAAAAACCTGCCAAACACACACCAAAAACATGTACATGCATTTTGTCCTATTATGTCCCATTAAAGTCTATGGGGACAAAATGGCAATTCTTCCAAAAATGCACCACAGGAAAATACATAGAATGTTAAATGGATTGTCATGCATTGTTGCTCTTCGAGAATCGTGGTACAAATTACACAAGTGTGACCCAAGCCTAAGTATTGTTGTTTTTGTTTATTATTATTTTTTTTCAGATTGAGAAGAACCCATACTGAATGTTACAAAGTACAAGGTATAAACTTCCTACATGATCCTCTTCAATTCCTTTGCGCCATCAGATCAACGTCTCGTCAACATCAGCTTGGATTTTACCCTTGAAACTTCTAGCCTAGTCATAGCCACCCTGGACCAAACATTACAGTGTGCACTAGAGATGTCCACCTGTAACCCTTGAGGGGAGACAATAAAAAAATACATACTGTATACACTGTATATATATATATATATATATATATATATATATATATATATATGTATATAAATATTGCACTTAATAACATCAAGCATATTTTTATGGAAGAAAACTGATTGCACAGGACTGAAGAACAATGTAAAGGGGCAGTTCCGTTGAATGATTGACTAGGTATGGAGTCTGAAGAATATAAATGGCTTAATGAAGGACAAAGAAGGATGCTAGGAGAAGGAGGCAGTTGTCTACACATTCAAAGCCTGGGGGAGGGGGGAGGATGTATGAAGAAAAGTCCTGACAAGTGAAACATTTTTAAGGAAAATTGTGATGGAATAAATCTGTTCATTAACAGAGACTTGTACACGAATAAGAGGTAATTACATTTTGCACCAAATGAACACTACACTCAAATTCAGGAGTATTTTTTGTGTCAAAGAAATAAAAAAAAAACTGGTTGAAATGATACAGATTCTAAAGAGTAAAAAGGCTCAAGCTCTTTAACTTTATTTTGGGTTAATAAGCAAGGTGACTTAAATTTACACATTGTCTTTGGGAATTAGTATGATAATAGGGTTGAATATTATCAGAAATGACAGCTAATTAATTAGAAAGCAGTGCAGAGTACTTGAATATCCAGAACAGTGCTGTAAAATCCTGGCGCCTCCAGAGCTGAATGAATTTCACAGCATGACAAGATGTTCAGCTGCAAAATACATTAAAGACAAAGTCAGATGTTCAAGTTGTAGAACATATCAAGGTCCACGTTTAGTAAACATATTACAGCAAAATTGACATAAAACTAAACTTTATTTTACCCCCAGATATCCAGGTTGAGTATTATCTAGTCCAATGATGCTCAGCCTTTATTAAGAAAAGGGTCCCAAATGGTTTTATACAATTTTTGCCTGTTGGCGTTACGAAATTATGTAGTTCCCATTACCTCAATGCACTGTCTAATTAGGCAAATAAGTGGTAAATGAGGTTTAATGTTGATAAATGTAAAGTTATGCACTTGGAGGCTAAGAATATGCATGCATCATACATACTAGGGGAAGTACAACTGGGGGAATCAATGGTGGAGAAGGATCTGGGGGTTTTGGTAGATCATAAGCTCAATAATAGCATGCAATGCCAAGCTGCAGTTTCCAAATCAAGCAAAGTCCTTTCTTGTATTAAGAGAGGTTTGGACTCCAGAGAGAGAGATATAATTTTGCCCCTGTACAAATAATTAGTAAGACCTCATCTGGAATATGCAGTTCAGTTTTGGGCACCAGCTCTCAAAAAGGATATCGGGGAACTGGAGAAAGTGTAGAGAAGGGCAGCGAAACTGATAAGAGGCATGGAGGAGCTCAGCTATGGGGAAAGATTAGAGGAACTAAATTTATTCTCTTTTGAGAAGAGGCGATTAAGGGGGATATGATCAACATGTACAAATACATAAGTGGTCCATATAGTGAACTTGGTGTTGAGTTGTTCACTTTAAGGTCACCACAGAGGACAAGGGGGCACTCTTTACGTCTAGAGGGGAAAAAAAATGAATCTCCAAATACGGAAAGGTTTCTTTACAGTAAGCACTGTGAAAATGTGGAATAGACTCCCTCCAGAGGTGGTTCTGGCAAGCTCAGTAGATTGCTTTAAAAAAGGCCTGGATTCCTTCCTAAATGTACATAATATAACGGGGTACTAACATTTATAGGTAAAGTTGATCCAGGGAAAATCCGGGGATTAGGAAGGATTTTTTTTCCCTGCTGTAGCAAATTGGAGCATGCTTTGCTAGGGTTTTTTGCCCTCCTCTGGATCAACTGTGAGTGAAGGATTGTGTGTATGGGATTGTATTTTTAGATTGTCTTTTTTTAACCTGACTCACTATGTAACTATGTAACTATGAAAGGAATAGTGAGTCTTACAATCAAGAGATGACCACATATTTGGTCCTGGACATGCTTTGGGATTTCTATCCACTAACAGCAAACCACTGCTTTAATCAACTGTGAATAATGGTGGTGATTAGCAGGCATTCATTGGAAACCAAGGAATTTTTTTTTTAATCAGATTTTATTTATTGAGAATATTTTTTTTCCAATGTTACAGAAAAAAAAGGCAAAAAAGTTAAAAACATAAACATAAAAGGTGCTATACAGAGCACCAAAAACAACATCATTCACATGGTTACACACATCAAGATCAATATTGTGGGTTCCAAGAAGAAAGAGAAAAGAAAAGAGTGGACAAATCAAATCTGGGCAATGAAGTTGAACAAGCGCAGGACCCTTCTAATGTATGCATCTGTGAATAATACCTAGAAACTTATGAGTATTACCACAGCATAATATGGAACAAGCAATTAGACTTATGCCCCGTACACACGATCTGAAATTGCACCAGCAAAAGTCCGATGTGAGCTTTTGGTCGTAAATTCTGACTGTGTGTATGCTCCATTGGACTTTTGCTTACGGAATTCCCACCAGCAAAAGATTGAGAGCAGGTTCTTAATTTTTCGGTCGGAAACAGTTCCGATCGGAAATTCCGATCGTCTGTACATATTCCGACATGCAAAATTCCTACGCATGCTCGGAAACAATTCGACGCATGCTCTGAAGAATTGAACTTCATTTTCTCGGCTTGTCGTAGTGTTGTATATCACGCGTTCTTAACGGTCGAAAGTTCAGAGAACTTTTGTGTGACCGTGTGTATGCAAGACAAGCTTGAGCGGAATTCCATCGGAAAAACCATCCAACTTTTTTCCGACGGAAAATCCGCTTGTGTGTACGGGGCATAAGTCCAGATAGCAGATCAGAATGATAACAGTAAAGAGTTATCAGCGAGTCAAGGTATTAAGACTATGCTGTCTTGTGGCCCCATTTATGACACCTATCCCAAGTTGCATGAAATCTATGGAGAAAACCTTTGTTGGTAAGTAATTTTCTCAGAGGAGTTTGTTGACTCCTATGAGCCACTCCTCCACCGTTGGAAGAGAAGACGAGACCCACTTAAGCACCACCATTCTGCAAGCTGCAAACGTAATCCAGTTGTTGCTAGCGTGGTAGGAGGATCCAAATTAGTAACAACAAAGTATCTTATTATACAAATAAGTGGATAATTACTAAAAAGGATATCAAGACTAATGCCGCGTACACACGAGTGGAATTTCCATTGGAAAAATCTTGGATGGTTTTTCCGACGGAATTCCGCTCAAGCTTGGCTTGCATACACACGGTCACACAAAAGTTTACTGAACTTTCGACCGCCAAGAACGGGGTGACGTACAACACTACAACGAGCCAAGAAAATTAAGTTCAATGCTTCCAAGCTTGCGTCAAATTGTTGTATGGGGCATACAGGTAATTTACACTAATATAGATTTCAATCCATAGCAGATGCATTATATACCCCAGGGCAGTACTGCATTTGCTACAACAGGGGTTGACTTTGAAACCTATTCTATATAGAAAAGCTGGGGTTCTATAAACCAAGGTAGTTTTATATCAAATCTGATTTTCCAGGTCAATGTTTAGGTGGTAAACAGCCTGGAGCATTGATAATGACAACACGTCTATATGTTTTTATGTTCATGTCGATATATTTCTTCTGTTTGGTAGCCATGTAACCTCTGTGATGTTGTACACATATGTCTGCATTTTGCTACTAAATGCTCAAAAAATAGCTTTCTATATATTATTGTTTCATACTCTCTTTACAGATTTATTATTTCTCAAAACTCCTGAAGAAGCAGACAATCCACTAAACATGTAGAGTGTGATATTGGAGTTATATGTGTAGAGTTCCCCCTTGATCGGGTGGCTACCTTAGTTAATCTCCAATCCATGTTTGAGGAATTATTTTTAGCAGAATTGCCCCCATGTCCGTCAATGGACAAATAATTGTTCCTTTTTCTGGTCATGTGTGCACCTTCTTTTATATTGATTGATGTAATAACCTTTTATATATTTTTTTAAAACTCAGTGGGGGTCATTTACTAAGATGAATGCACTGCGCCGGTTCATACCTTAATTGGTGCGCCGAATAAATCATTAATTGAGCGTGTGAACCAGCGCGTGTGAACCAGCGCGTGTGAACCAGCGCACGCATATGCTCAACAGCAATAATAATATGCCATTGATAATAGCGCACGCCGTATCATTGATAATAGCGCACGCCCATCTCATTGCTGTGTCTTGTTAGCCAATTAGTATCTGTTCTCATTTAATTAACCCCTTTTGTTACTAAGCTAATTCTTAGGCCCGTACACACGATCAGACTTTTTGACAAGAAACATGCAAATTAGCTGTTTTAAGGCAACACCGACCATGTGTACACAAAACCATCAGACTTTAGTCCAAAGTACAGTACCTGCCCGCGAGAATGTTTCCAGCGCGATCCCATCACGCTGGTTCTCGGCGACAGGGTACTTACTGTACATATCGCACTCACTGCAATAGGAAAAACACATCTTCCTATTAAAGCAGCA
Source organism: Lithobates sylvaticus (assembly GCA_028564925.1). Lineage (NCBI taxonomy): Eukaryota > Metazoa > Chordata > Amphibia > Anura > Ranidae > Lithobates > Lithobates sylvaticus. The sequence goes on along the minus strand of CM053029.1, from coordinate 511,491,815 downwards.
CGAGAAAACCCGGCATGGGTTCCCCTCCAGGGGCATACCAGGCCCTTAGGTCTGGTATGGATTTTAAGGGGAACCCTGCGCCAAAATTTTTAAAAAATGGCGTGGGGGTCCCCCTAAAAATCTCTACCAGACCAGAGAGGGCGCCCCCCCTCCTGAACCGTACCAGGCCACATGGCCTCAACATTGGGAGGGTGCTTTTGGGTAGCCCCCCAAAGCACCTTGTCCCCATGTTGATGGGGAGAAGGGCCTCATCTCCACAACCCTTGACCTGTGGTTGTGGGGGTTTGCGGGCAGGGGGCTTATCGGAATCTGGAAGCCCCCTTTAACAAGGGCACCCCCAGATCCTGCCCCCCCTGTGTAAAATGGTAATGGGGTACAAAAGTACCCCTACCATTTCACAAAAAAAGTGTCAAAAATGTTAAAAATGACAAGAGACTGTTTTTGACAATTCCTTTATTTAAAGTCTTCTTCTTTCCATCTTCTTTGGGTCTTCTTCCTTTCTTCCTTCCTTCCTTCCTTCATCCTTCGGTTTCTTCCTCCATCTTCTTCTTCCTCTGCTTCTTCCTCCGATCCTCTGCTTCTTGCTCCGGTGTTCTCGTCCGGCATCTTCCTCCACGGAGCCTTCTTCCCCGCTTCGTTCTTGGGCTGCTCCGCATCCATGGGAGGCTCCTGCTTTGTGAAGCTTCTCTTCTTCTGACAGTTCTTATATAAGGTAGGGCGGGGCCACCCGGTGACCCCGGCCCCCTCTGATGCACGGTTCCGTTATATAAGTGTCAGAAGAAGAGAAGCGTCACACAAAGGGAGCCTCCCATGGATGCGGAGCGGCCCAAGAACGAAGCGGGGAAGAAGATGCCGCGGAAGAAGATGCCGGATGAGAACATTGGAGCAAGAAGCAGAGGATCAGAGGAAGAAGCAGAGGAAGAAGAAGCAGAGGAAGAAACCGAAGGATGAAGGAAGGAAGAAGGAAGAAGACCTGAAGAAGATGGAAAGGAGAACACTTTAAATAAAGGAATTGAAAAGGAAAAATGGTCTTTTGTCATTTTTAAAAAAAATTAAAAAATTTTTGTGAAATGGTAGGGGTACTTTTGTACCCCATTACCATTTCACAAGGGGGGGGGGGGGGGCTATACAGTATATTGGTATACTGACCAAGAGTAACGGAGGACCTTAATTGGAACACTTAAACCAGTCTTGCTTCAGCAGGAGGCCAATGTTTCTGAAATTGAGGTAGTTTTTTGGTGTTCAACCTAATGTCTTTTGTGATGTTCTCTTGCAGATTATTGCCTGAAGGTAATTAAAATTTGTTAACATGCTATTAGAAAAAAATATAAACTTAAGAAATAGCATCACTAGTGATTTGCTTGCAAATTCACAGCAAATCACAACAAGTTGATCCACTATTCTGACTCTGGCCCTTGGGTGACTGAATCTAACAAATAATCTTTGTAATAGCAACTGGTGTGCAGGTTTCTGGGAGATTTCCATGCTCCACCTTCCTGGCTGTTATTGTTAGGTATATCATTCATTAGGAAGATTTGTGGTTACAAAAATAAAATACATCAAAGATGAATTAAAGTACCACTATAGGTAATCTGTTTTCCATTAGGGAGATTTACTTCCTGTCCAATAGCCAAAAGAGGAAGTGAGAATAAATCCCTGCAAATTAGGAGGATTCTGTTGGGTCGCTTCAGGTCACCAGAACTAGTGTCCCCATCAGAAGAATTTCTCTTTATTATTGTTCTGGGGACAACCCAAAAATTGACAGTTGTTCTAATCCATCTCCACTCTTTTCAAAACTAAAAAACAAGCTTTGCCTTTAGTTATACTTTAATACACAATGAATGAATGCTATTTAAGAAAATGTATGGAAAGTTTGCATCCAGATAAAACTCCATCATGATCATTATTCTAATAATTGGAACGATGGTTATGATGGAGCTTTATCTAGCAAAAATAGTTTGAAAGTTTGTAAGGCTTAAAATACATGGGAAATCTCCACCAGAAAAGAAAATGTACTTTAACTACATGCGCTCTGGAAGGTTTTACCCCCTTCCTGGCTAGACCATTTTTTGTGATACGGCACTGCGTTACTCTAACTGAAAATTGCGCGGTCGCGCAACACTATACTCAAATAAAATTGTTGTCCTTTTTTCCCCACAAATAGAGCTTTCTTTTGGTGGTATTTTATTACCTCTGTGGTTTTTATTTTTTTTTGCGCTATAAACAAAAAGAGACTGACAATTTTGAACAAAATATATATATTTTTTTTACTTTCTGCTATAAAACGTACCCAATAAAAAAATTTAAAAATCTAATTTCTTCATCAGTTTAAGCCAATATGTATTCTGCTACATATTTTTGGTGAAAAAAAAATCCCAATAAGCGTATATTAATTGGTTTGCACCAAAGTTATAGTGTCTACAAACTGTGGGATATTTCTATTTATTTTTTTACTAGTAATGGTGGTGATCGTTGACTTATAGTGGGACTGAGATATTGCGGTGGAAAAATCAGACACCTAACTAACACTTTTGACACTAATACAGTGATCAGTGATAAAAAAATATGTACTGTCACTGTACTAATGACACTGGCAGGGAAGAGGTTAACATCAGGGGCGATCAAAGGGTTAAATGTATGCCTACATTGTGCTTAACCACTGTGCGGGAGGTGCTTTGACTAGGGGAAGTCCTCCTGCTTTGCAGATGCACAGGATCAAAGCCTTCCCTGCTGACAGAATGGCGATCTGTCTTGTTTACATAGGCAGACTGCCATTCTGCTTGTGTCCCTAATGTTGAGCGGGTCCCAGCAGACATTGAGTCCACCGGACCCGCTGATTGGCTCCCGCTGTGTCCAATCACAGCTAGAGCGGGTCGCCGGGGGAACACGCATGCGCTCCAAACCCGGAAGTGTCAGATCACATACCTAGTACGTGATCTGGCACAGAGCGGCTGCCCTGCTGCAGTAAATGTAAGTGGGGCGCTTACTAACTGGTTAAAGGAAAGTGCCTAACAAGACACTATTCGACCTTCTTTTAAAGGTGAGTTTTCTGCAGCACTCTCTTAGAGAGGTGGTTGATTTCAACAACTGTGCAAATACAGAGTGCAATAATTTGGTTTATATGTACTTTATGAACACTATATTGGTGGAAGACTGTCATTTATCTGTTCCTGTTCTCCCGGAGCTTCCAAACGAATTCTACACATTCTAGGGTCAATTTAGATTGAGCCATTGATCTACCACCATGTCTTTTGAAGTGTGGGTAGAAACCAACATTTCTGGAGGAAACCCACACAAGCACACAGAGAACATGGGTATTACATGCAGGTAGTGAAGGCAGCAGCCTGGCTGGGATTCAAACCTTACTGCTGCAAGGTAACTATATAACCCACTGTGCTACCCATCATGGACTTTGTTTTATATATTTTTTAGATAGATAGCTAGATAGATAGATAGATAAGTAAATAGCAATCTGATTATTTGCAGACACTGCAATAGCAGTTTCACCTTTGGCAAAATTCTTTTAAAACACCACTCTTCCAGGCCTGGGAAAAGATATTTTTTTTCTGCCTTTAAGAAAACGGAATATTCACTTTAAATGCATCCTTTTTAAGCCATAAAATTAGTAATAGAAAGATGGAAAGGCAACACATTGCCATCTGCTGGTCAAAATTAGTTATACAGAGCCGTAAAACTTATTTGAACATTCAGTTTACGTTATTTTTATGTGAAAGACACATTTTTCACCTTGTGGATAGTAAAATGAGCACAGTTGTAACATGTTGTCACATAATGCACACTAAGGTCTGATTTACCTTTACAGGTGACCTATAGGAAAAAATATATATTCAGTGTTTCAGTTGTGGCTGGTGCTAAAAAAATTTAGGGGTGCGCAAACAAACCCCTCCAGGTCCACACTCACCATGGTCACTGCTGCATACACACACATAAAATATATATCTATAGAACAGTGCCCCACTGTTGGTGTCAGTGGGGGAATAGTTCCCTTGTATTAGTGGCAGGAATAGTGCTTCAAGGGCTGGATAAAGACAAGCAAAGGCCTTCATCCAGCCCCTGAGCCACAGTTTAGAGACCACTGGCTTAGAGTAATTAACCTTCAATTGTCTTTTTAGTTTTATTTAGCTTTTCCCGCTAAATGTGGTGTGGGAACACTTGGCAATATCTGTACCAAAGTTCCTTGGTCCAGATCTCATTGTTTTTATTACTGAAAATGTTGTCATGGCCTTTTAGCGACGTCACAACGTCACTTCCTGTTTACTCGGCTGCCAATGGCACCGGATTTAAAAAAAAATATACAGTATTCAGATACACCGTTTTCGGTGATCTGAATACTTTGAAGTGAAAAGGAGGGATTGGAGGTCTTTTAGACCCCAGATCCCTCCATAAAAAGTACCTGTCACCACCTATTACTGTCACAAGGGATGTTTACATTCCTTGTGACAGCAATAAAAGTGATCACATTTTTTTAAAAACACAATTTAATAATATAAAAATAAATAAAATAAATAAGAACATTTTTTTTCCAAAACGCCCCCTCGCCGTGAGCTTGCGCAGCAAAGAAAACGCATACGGAAGTCGCGCCTGCATATGTAAACGGTGCTCAAATCACACATGTAAGGTATCACCGCGATCGTCAGAGCGAGAGCAATAATTCTCGTATTATACCTCCTCCGCAACTCTAACCTGGTAACCGTAAAACAATTTAAAGCGTCGCCTATGGAGATTTTTAGGTACCAAAGCTTGTCGCCATTCCACAAGTGCATGCAATTTTAAAGCATGACATGTTTGGGATCTATTTACTCGGCGTAACATCATCTTTCCCATTATACAAAAAATTGGGATAACTATACTGTTTTTTTTTTTTTAATTCATGAAAGTGTTCCTTTTCCCAAAAAGTTGCATTTAAAACACAGCTGCACAAATACATAAATAAACAAAAATCGCCATTTTATTCTCTAGATTCTCTGCTAAAAAAAATTATATATATATAATGTTTGGAGGTTCTAAGTCATTTTCTAGCAAAAAATAGGGATTTTAACTTGTAAACACCAAATGTCAGAAATAGGCTTAGTCATGAAAGGGTTAAGATGCACATCTAATGCCCTGTACACACGATCGGACTTTCCACCAAGAAAACTGTGGATTTTTGTTCAAAGGTTGTTGGCTCAAACTTGACTTGCATACACACGGTCACACAAATGTTGGCCAACAATTGCGAACATGGGAACGCGGTGACATGCAACATGTACAATGAGCCGAGAAACAGGAAGTTCAATAGCCAGTGTGGCTTCTTCTGCTTGTTTCCAAGCATGCGTGGACTTTTGTGCGACAGACTTGTGTACACACGATCGGACCTTCTGACGACAACGTTTTGTTGGCGGAAAATTTGAGAACCTGCTATCAAACATTTGTTGGCGGAAAGTCCGACAGCAAATGTTCGATGAAGCATACACGCGGTCGGACTTTCCGACAACAAGCTCACATCCAACATTTCCTGTCGGAAAATCCGACCGCGTGTGCGCGGCATAAGAGTCTCTTAAAAATATCCATACTCCCCGCAGCCACCACCAATTGTGGAAGAGAGTACCACATCCTTATTGCCCTGACAGTAAAAAACCCCATGCGCAGTTTAAGGTTAAACCGTTTCTCCTCCAATCCCATAGTGTGTCCCCGTGTCCTCTTACACTCCTTGAGACTGAATCATTTTTTCCTATGCTGGGATCGCCATTGAGGTATTTGTAAATCGCTATCATATTTCTCCAGCGAGAATAAATTTAGTGTATGCAGTTGTTCCTCGTAATCGAGGTCCTCTAGTCCCCTTATTAGTTTTGTTGCCCTTCTTTGGACTCTCTCCGGTTCCAGCATATCCCGACTGGTGACCAGAATTGGACAGAATGCTCCAGATGTGGTCTAACCATAGTTTTATAAGGTGGTAGGATTATCATTCTATCTCTGGAGTACAGGCATACCCCACTTTTAAGTACATAATGGGGTTTATTTACTAAGGCTGGAAAGTGCAAAATTAGGCTCACTTCTGCATAGAAACCAATGAGCTTCCATGTTTTATTACCAAAGCTTAATTGAACAAGCCGAGGTTAGAAACTCATTGGTTTCTATGCAGAAGTGAGCCTGATTTTGCACATTCCAGCTTTAGTAAATAAACCCCATTGTGTACTTAAAAGTGGGGTATGCCTGTATATCCCTTTTTTTTATGCATGCTAATATTCTGCCAACTTTGGTAGCTGCAGCTTGACATCTCAAGCTATTGCTCAATCTGTCATCTACTAGGACCCCCAGATCTTTCTCCATCTTTGATTCCCCCAGGGGTTCTCCCCCTAGTGAGTAGTTTGCATTTATTTTTTTGCCCCCAAGTGCACTACTTTACATTTCTCCACATTAAACCTCATTTGCCATGTATTGGCTCACTCAATTATTTTGTTTAGGTCTTTCTGTAAAATGTATATATCCTGATGTGAAGTTATCAAATCCTGTCAGTTTGCTGTCCACAAAGATCAGGAACAATGGTCTGGCTATAACCTGACTGAGTTCTCTGAGGACTCTTGGCTGTAAGCCAATCTGGTCCTGGTGATTTATTTGTATTAAGTTTATCTAGTCTCTCCTTGACTCCAGGCTCTGTTAGCCACAAGGGTATGCCCTGTGATATTTAGTCAAACTACTTGGATTGATCATAGTACCTTCTTTTTCTAGGTACTTTGCCTAGATAATTGTTCATTATTCAATGAGGTCCTCAGCCTTCCTTAAACGTTGCATATAATGTTCTTGCTATTCCGCAACTTCTGTAGTGTAGGGGGGGGGGTTGGGGTTTCTTTTGTCTCTTCGTATGGTCTTTTCTACTTACCATATTTATCAGATTCATTTGTTGTATAAAAAGAGATGGGTTGGGGTGTGCCTTTTTGTTTATTAAAGTGTTATTAAATCCACAGATATAAAAAGCAGTTAGTGCTGTGGACTTTAGCACTTACCATCTTTATTGTGGGGTTTTATTTCTAAACCATTGCCTTGCAATCCTCTTTTGCAAAAACCTCTTTTCCCTGGGACCTGTTTTTGGGTGGCCCTTTTCCCTCACAGGCACCCATGTGAATAACCTATGCATGCACGCTCCTTGCTGGCACCTACATGCATCCACAGAAACAGATATTCATATGGCAACCACTTCTCTGCTCTTCTCCTTCATGCACCCACACTGTCCCTTCTGAACAGTACATGTAAGATACTCACGGCACTCTCCCCTACCCAATAGTTCAGGGAAGCAGCACTGGAGTGGGCAGTGATGTACAGTTAGAAAAGTAAGCCTTTGTACACACATACCAAGCAAGTTATGTACTGGTGAATGTTGAACAGGCTGATATGTATTTAATAATTAAAAAGAGAGCATTTAATAGTACTTTATTTTATGGTGCTCTGATGTAAGAATTTTTTTACACAGTTGTCCACCAGATTTGGGGTGTTTGCTGATTCAGTGCTGGCTGGTTTTATCTGCTTAGAAAGTTAACAGTAATCTTTTACAATTTCTAAAATGAGAACAAAAGAGAGAGGGTGCACCAGCCTCATGCATTACCATCAAAACTATTTATTTAGAATAAAAATAATTCTAATATACTCACAAAGGTAGGTATAATCAGGCACAACAATACAATCCAGTAACCGATTGCCAATGGAAATACTCAAATGATGCCCATGAACTGGGAGTGAGGTTTACGCGTTTCAGCTGTAGAACCCTCTTCATCAGAGCCAGGCCCTATTAGGCTTACCTTATTATGCTTACTTTTGTTAGTACATTGGAATTCTTTTTATTCTAAATACATTTTTTTTGGTAATGCACAAGGCTGGTGCTTAATCTCTTCTGTTCTTGTTGTAGCCATTGTGTTTAAGGATCACCCCAATCTGAAGAGGGCAGCAAGGTCCATTCCTTACCTGGAAAATTTGTGGAGGAACTACTTCTGAGATGACACTTAAAAGAAACCTTCTATATGACTGACTCTGACTGAAAGGGTCCTTGGTCCTTTAGCACTCAATGATATTTAGTTATAGCCTTAGCAATTTTTATATCTGCTGTTTTATTCACCTACATGCTCAGTATTGCAGATGTCGAGGAAAAGCTAACGGTAACTACATGATGATTTACAGAAGGTTCTCCAATGCACATGCATGCATTTCTTCACAGTAATGCCCCATACACACGGTCGGATTTTCCGATGGATTCTGTCCTATCGGACAATGTTGTCGTAAATTCCGACCGTGTGTAGGCACCATCAGACAGTTTACATCGGATTGTCCGACGGACAAAGTTCTATCTCCTGCTGGATAAATTTTCCGACAACAAAGTCCGATCACACCAATTCCGATCGTGTGTAGCGAATTCCGACGGACAAAGTGCCACGCATGCTCAGATCACATTACAAGATCAAAGCTATTGGCTACTAGCCTCTACGTAGTCCCATCGTAGGCAACAAACGTCACCACGTTCAGAATGATCGGATTTTCCGACAACTTTGTCCGACTGTGTGTATGCAACACCAGTGTCGGACTAAATCCGTCGGACCAAATCCGATGGATTTGGTGGTCGGATTTTCCGACCGTGTGTATGGGGCTTAAGAGCTGGGAAAATGTGGAATAGACTCCCTTCATAGGTGGTTCTGGCTAACTCAGTAGATTGCTTTAAGAAAGGCCTGGATACTTTCCTAAATGTACATAATATAACTGGGTACCAACATTTATAGGTAAAGTTGATCAGGAAGGAATTTTTTCCCCTGCTTTAGCAAATTGGATCATGCTCTGCTGGGGTTTTTTGCCTTCTTCTGGATCAAATGTGGGTATAGAATGGGGTATATGGGATTGTATTTTTTTTATTTATTTGTGGTTGAACTGGATGGACTTGTGTCTTTTTTCAACCTAACTAACTATGTAACTATGTAACTATGCGTAAGATCGGCCAGCTGGGTTTGACTGGTCCTGTAGCCTTCTGAGATGTGTGACGTTGCTGTGGGCAGGGGTGGCTAAGAATGACATCATCCTTCCCTAAGTGATGAATAATGCCCCGTACACACGGTCGGAAATTCCGACCACAAAATCCATTGGATTTTTTCTGACGGATTTTGTCCGACACTGGTGTTGCGTACACACGGTCGGACAAAGTTGTCGGAAAATCCGATCATCCTGAACGTGGTGACGTTTGTTGCGTACGACGGGAGTACGTAGAGGCTAGTAGCCAATAGCTTTGGTCTTGTAATGTGATCTGAGCATGCGTGGCACTTTGTCCGTCGGAATTCGCTACACACGATCGGAAAAAGTCCGATAGAAAATTTGAGAGCAGGATCTCAAACTTTTTCCGTCAGAAATTCAGACGGAAATAGTCAGATGGAGCCCACACACGGTCGGAATTTCCGACAACATGGTCCGACAGGACATTTTCCATCGGAAAATCCGACCGTGTGTACGGGGCATTAGGCTGTTAAAGGTACTTGTCCCCCCACCCCCCCCCCCCCAAAAAAAAAAAATATTTGAAAATGTGCAACGGGGAGGGGAGAAGGAGAAATTGTGAGTGAAGGTCCACTTTCTGGATTGTTTTGAATCTATGGACTAGAGCATGTTTAGACAGTCTTCAAACGATCTCGATAAATACGCAACAGAAAAAAATCATGGAGCTCTGAGGTCCTAGTGACACTACAAACTGCTTTATTAATGTATTACAATGGTAAAATAATTTAAAGGTTTGACAGATCATTTCACCAGGTCACTTTTGTATTTGGCAATTTTGTATTCAAAACTTTATACTTTGTAGGGTAACGTTGTGCTGGTGAGATATAATTAGGCATTGCATGTATGTTAAACAATGTACATACAAAACCTAATTCTCAATTATGCAGATTTCACCTGCTTGCTATAATGTGTTGAACTGTTCAGAAAACACACTTTAAAAGCTATTCTTTATGGGGCATTTTAGAATTGGATATACAGTATTTTTTAAATAAAAAATGGTGTGTTCAGAAAAGCATTTAACATATTTTATTTAAGTCTAAATTTAAGGACAAGAGGTCTGGTATATTGAACTGCTGAATGATATTAGCCGGGAAATCTGAAATTTATAGCATGGTCTGTGCATTGAACATTCATTATTGTTTATTGATCCTTTGCTGCCATCTACTGACAATTAAGATTTACTGCCAACCTTGAAAATGAGACAATTGGTAAGTACTCAACGTACTGTACATTCTCAGCAGGGACAAAGCCATACTTTGTGATTTAATACTTGAACACTTGAGGTTTTTTTTCCTTTAATTGAAAAAAGACTATTGACTTGGGAGTCACGATTCCATCATTGGTGCTATCATTCTTTCGAATTGATTTGTAAAAGCATACTCTATAGTCAAAGGACACCACATAACTGTAAGAGAAACAGAACAAACTACACTATCTGGCTGCAATATGAGGTATTCAAGCAGCATTTACATTTGGCAATTAACACTGAATAACATTAACCACTTCAGCCCCGGACCAATTGGCGCTATAAACAAAAATAGAGCGACAATTTTGAAAACAATGCAATATTTTTTGCTTTTTGCTATAATAAATATCCCCAAAAAATATATAAAAAAACATTTTTTTTCCTCAGTTTAGGCGGATACGTATTCTTCTACATATTTTTGGTAAAAAAAATCGCAATTAGCGATTATTGATTGGTTTGCGCAAAAGTTATAGCGTTTACAAAATAGGGGATAGTTTTATAGCATTTTTATTAATATTTTTTTTTTTACTAGTAATGGCGGTGATCAGCGATTTTTATTGTGACTGCGACATTATGGCGGACACATCGGACATTTTTGACACATTTTTGGGACCATTGTCATTTATACAGCAATCAATGCTATTTAAATGCATTGTTTCCTGTATAAATGACAGTTGTAGTGAAGGGGTTAACCACTAGGGGGAGGGGAGGGGTTATGGGCTGTGACGTGTGTGTTTTTTTTTACATTAGGGGGCGGGGCTGACGTCTGACGTCATTGATCGGCTTTCCCGATGACCGGGAACAGCCAACCAATGGCAGGCAGAGTAGGAAGTGCGGGGAGAGGTTTGTTTACACATACCTCTCCCCGTTCTTCAGCTCCGTAACCCGATCGCGGGACACCAGCGGCGATCTGGTCCGCTGGTCCCGCGGCCGGGGTCACGGAGCTCCCGACCGGGTCGCGAGCGTGCCGCTGGTGGCGCGTGCGCGACCGACATGGCAAGCAAATGCACGATCACGTACAGGTACGTGCTTTTGCCTGCCCGTGCCATTCTGCTGACGTATATATGCAGTGGGCGGTCGGGAAGCGGTTAATGTGTTCACATTGTGTGCACCTTTATCAGGTTATTATAAATATACTTCAGCTTCGGAAGGTTTTACCCCCTTCCTGACCAGGCCATTTTTTTGTGATACGACACTGCATTGCTTTAACTGACAATTGCAAGGTACCCAAATAAAATTAATGTCCTTTTTTTCCCAAAAATAGAGCTTTATTTTGGTATTGTTTGATCACCTCTGAGGTTCTTTTTATTTTCGCTATAAACTATTTTTTTAAAACAAACAATATTTTTTACTTTCTGCTATAAAACACATCCAATACATTTTTTTTTAAATATCACATTTCTTCATCAATTTAGGCCAATTTGTATTCTGCTACATGTTTTTAGTAAAAAAAAAAAAAAAAAGCGTTTATTAATTGGTTTGCGCAAAAGTTATAAAGTCTACAATCCATGAGATAGGTTTACAGACTTTTTATTTATTTTTTATTGTTTTTACTAGAAATGGAGGCGATCAGCGATTTTTAGTGGGGCTGTGACATTACGGCGGACAAATCTGACACTAATGCCGCGTACACACGAAGGGACAATCCCGCGGGATTATCCTCTGGACTGAAGTCCAGCGGATAATCCCCTCGTGTGTGGGCGCCGGCGGACTTTTTGGCGCCAAAGTACGGCGGACTAAAGTTTGAAGTTTTGTTTTCAAATTATCCGCTGGACTTGGCAGTCCAGCGGATAATCCCGCCGTTAGTGGGCAAGTCCGCGGGACTTTTGAAATGAAGGGACTTGCCGCTCATCGGCAAGTCCGTTCATTTAGCACGTGACTTCAGGTTACGTAGCTAGCGTAGGCAGTTACTGCCGCCGCGCTAGCTCCGTGACCTGGCATGGATTTAAAGGGACTCCCACGCCGAAAAAACGGCGTGGGGGTTCCCCCCAAATCCATGTCAGACCCGAACAGAAGAGACCCCCGGAAGACCCCCGAAGGCGGATCGAGACCCCCAGACGACGGCGGCGACGACGAAGAAGGTAGCCGGACTTCCCCCGCTCGTGAAAGAGCTAGGTAAAAGAGCAGAAGAGAGCGGAGGAGTCCGGCGAGAAGACCCCCAAGACGGAAGAAGACCCCCGGAGCAGTGCAATAAAATATTTTTTCAAAAGTGTGTGTGTTTTTGTACTTTACATTTTACACCTTAGGTGAATGGGTAGGGGTACATCGTACCCCATACTCATTCACATAGGGTGGGGGGCCGGGATCTGGGGGCCCCCTTATTAAAGGGGGCTCCCAGATTCCGATAAGCCCCCGCCCGCAGACCCCGACAACCAACGGCCAGGGTTGTCGGGAAGAGGCCCTTGTCCTCATCAACATGGGGACAAGGTGCTTTGGGGTGGGGGGGCCGCACGGCCCCCCTTTCCCCAGGGCACCCCCCATGTTGAGGGCATGCGGCCTGGTACGGCTCAGGAGGGGGGGGCGCTCGTTCGTCCCCACCCCTTTCCTGGCCTGCCAGGCTGCGTGCTCGGATGAGGGTCTGACTTGGATTTGGGGGGAACCCCCACGCCGTTTTTTTCGGCGTGGGGATTCCCTTTAAATCCATGCCAGCTTGCGGAGCTAGCGCGGCGGCATTTACTGCCTACGCTAGCTACGTAACCTGAAGTTACGTTCGAAATGAACGGACTGCTCCGTGTGTGGGCAAGTCCGTTCATTTTCAAAAGTCCCGTGGACTTTTGGCCGGCGGATTATCCGCTGGAGAAGTCCGTGCGTGTGTGGGCAAGTCCACACCCTCGGAAAGTCCAGCGGACCTAGCTGGAAAGTCCCGCGGGATTGTCTGCTGGACTAGGTCCGCCGGCAAAAGTCCCTACGTGTGTACGAGGCATAAGTGACACTTTTTGGGGACCAGTTACACTAATACAGTGATCAGTGCTAAAAAAATGCACTGTCACTGTTACAGGGTTAAATGTGCTCCTAGGGAGTACTTTCTAACTGTGGGGGGAATGCTGTGACTGGAGGAAAACAGAGATCCGTGTTTCTGCTTAGCAGAAACACAAGATCTCCGTTTTCCTCCCTCACAGAACGGCAGTCTGCCTTGTTAACATAGGCAGACCGCCATTCTGCCTCTCCTGTGAATGATCGGCAGGTCCTGGTGGCCATCGCACGTCCTAGAGCTGAGGAGAGGAATCACGTACAGGTTACGTAATTTTGCACGTAAGGGCCACCCTGCCACAGTATATGTACGTGGGGCGGTCCTTAAGCGGTTAAGGGGAGTTTTTCAGCAAATCATATTTTCACTCTTACATTAGTGAATGATGTGAAGCCTAGTGAAAATCTAAAAAAAAAAAACGGATTAGTGCTCACACATGATTTGATGATTGATAGCACTACTTTTTCTCATTCACTAAACTAAGCAAATTTTCTCTTTCCAAATTGGATTTTTTTTCTTTGTTTCACCTCATTTGCAAAGATAAATAAAAAATTAATAAAAATGAATTGCGCAAAGTGAAATTTCACTTTGAAAGTAATCATGTCTACTTCAACCCCAGTATGTTGCAAAGCTAACCAAACAACAGATTTTAGCAGTGGACCTGACATTAGGATAAAGGTTAGAGAAGCAAGGAGCCATATAAGTAATTATCCTATGAGGTTATCTAGTTATGATCTTTTTGAATTATGTAGTGACCATCTCCAGTCAGAACTGTTTTGTCAATACATTCTAGCTTACTACAGTATATCTCATTGGGATTGCATTATCACACATCATAATCTGATTGTACGATCTACTTTATAACTACCATAATCTATGTCGTGCGAAGGACTGCCTAATTGGATACAAATTGATTGTTTAGATTAGGTAGGTGCTCATATTACATCGATTTGATACATCTATTGTTGAGTCTACAAAGGTTACAGTATAAGGTCAGATTGTAAAATGTATGGATTCACTTAGGCCCCTTTCACACTGGGGCGGGGGGCCGCGGTGACGGTAAAGCAGCGCTATATTTAGTGCTGCTTTACCGTCGTTTTCACCGCGGTTTTCGGCCGCTCGCGGTGCGGTTTTACCCCCCGCGAGCGGCCGAAAAAAAGGGTTAAACACCCCCCGCAGAGCGCCGCCGTAGCGGCGCTTTGCGGCGGTATTGCCGCGGTTTTACCGCGGTCTCCCATTCTAATCAATGGGAAGGAGCGGTATAGGAGCGGTGAACACACCGCTCCTATCCCGCTCCAAAGATGCTGCTAGCAGGACTTTTTTTGTCATCCAGCTAGCGCACCGCTCCAGTGTGAAAGCCCGCCGGCTTTCACACTGGAGTTAAAGGGGCCGGATTTTTTCATGCGGTGAACAGGCGCTATTTTTAGCGCTGCACCGCATGAAAAACGCCCCGGTGTGAAAGGGGCCTTAGTGAGATATTCCCATTACTTCCAACCATGCCAGCCCTTGGGATCATTAGAACGCCAAACAACAGTGTCATACTTCTCAAATGGCTAAATAATTGGAAATCCACCAGCAGTGAAGTTAAACTTTGCTTATATTCATTAGGGAGGGTTACAAATACAAAATATCACACAAATCCTTACCATTGACTTTCTCATAAGAGATTTGCTTGTGCTTCAACACACCAGTTCCAATCAAAAATGAAATATTTTTGGTGAAGATTGACTTTAAAGTAGTTGTAAACTCTCTTATATACCCAGTGAAGTGACTAGCCTCAGATGATACACAGAGATGAAACAAATCCCCCTACATACAGTAGGTTTTACTTGTTTATCTGCAGTCTTCTCTTTTGTACACCCCTTCACAAGTGCTTATTTTAGATAAAGTCCTTCTGCGTTTTTCAGTATCACAGAGGAGGGGGTGTAGACCTGAAGTTAGAGGTCTAAGACACTGTGTAAGAGCTGATTGGAGAAAATTAAGACACACCCCCTCCACCCGCAGAACTGTATTGTAAACAGACAAGCTGTGTGCTGAGCTCCCTCCCCAACACAAATTTATTGCATGTGTCAGGCAAAATGTATCAAAAGTGACTCATGCTGATAACAGAGGAACAAAGCACCAGAGAGAAATGACACTGATAGCTTTGGAGAGAGAAAGTAAACACTGCAGATATATGTGCTTAGTTCAGATTTCATGAATAAGATTTACAACCAATTTAATAGAGCTTAGAATTGTCCTTTAATAGGCCTGTAATATAGTAATGTTATAGCCCAGAATAACATTTTCAGGTGCTCTGCATACTTTCCTTCTTTATCCCACATGCTACTAGGAGTTGACCTGCAAGTCTAAAGCCAGTAATGGAAGCAATGCTGATAAGAACTCCAGAAAGAGTAGAGCTGGGACAATCCAAACCAGTTGCCAATCTGGGCTGCAGTAATTTGGATGCCATGGGACTGATTTACTAAAGGTATATATGCTGTTCTCTTTGAAAGGGAAGTTGCACTGTTTCCTATGAATGTTTCCCAGAACCTGATGAATGTGGAGACGTTTCACTTTGCAAAATATATGAAAAATCACATGCAAGGAAAAAACACACACCCATTTTTGTTGCACATGATTGGATGATGGAAGTCAACAGAGTTTCACTTCATTCACTAAGCTCTGGGGTAAATTCCCTTGCAAATTGCAACTACCCTTGCAAAGTGAACTGTTGATTTGCCTTTAGTAGATCAAATTTAACGAGTGAGAAATGTGGAGCTACCCAATGAAAACATGGCACCATCACGAGCAACTCAGATATGGCTATTTACAAACATAAGCATATATTGATCTGGAAATAATTATATGAGGTCAACATTATTTAGTAGGTGACCCTGTGCAGAGTAATGTAAGGAAAGGCAAAGCTTGTATCAGTGGATGATTTGCAACAAAGCTTTACAAATTTACCAAGTAGCTGCTGGAAAAAAAATCAGTGAAACAGGAAAATTGGGCTGATTTACTAAAGGAGTTAGGATTCCTCATACAATAATTCTGTGACTATTAATTTTAATTAGCTGATCATATGCATATTAAATTAGCAAACATTAGTTTGCTTTTTAGACGACTGGATGGTTGAAGTGAATATTTACGATTTATTGTTTGAAGATTCTCAACTTCTTTAGTAAGTTATCCTCATTGTGGTTAATTTGCTAAAGTAAAGGAAGACTTTTCACTTTACAAAGAATATGGTAATTTAACTTAGTGAATTAAGGTGAATTTGTGTTCACTTTACTTATTCAATCACGTGTAGGTAACAATAAAAAAAAAAAAAAATTGACCTTGTACATGATTGGGTATTCAAAGTTAATAACCCTTTACTGTATTTACTAACATTTAGTGTGCAAAGGGTGCATACAGATAGGCTGATTTACTAAAGGAGTTGAGAATCTTTATACAATAACTTGTGCGAATACTCACTAAAGTTGTCTAATAATATGAAAAGAAAACTTCTGTTTACTTTGAATACCCAATCATGTGCAAGTGAAATAGGTGAACAGGAATTTACTTTTCACATAATTGCATAATTGAAGTGAATAGTGAAGTGAATTTTAGTAGGCTGACCCCAGCATGCAGGGTTTTTTCAACTGTGGCAGAGATGTGACTACAATAGAATACAATCTTTTAAAGAATAAGTGACTGTGTGATTAAAGTAAACTGGTCATACACACATAGATTTCTTTTATTCAGAATCTCCCAGGAATTGATTGGATTTTCCTCTTAGGCCTCCTTATTGGTTTTTTGATATAAGTGCCTTCATTTTCTGTTAGAAGGCTCTGAAAGTAAAAGGCTGCGAGGCCAAGCTTGTCTAGATATACATATAACATTAATGAGCCCGTGGGGTTAATTTAATAAAGGCAAATGGATTATTTACTTTCGGGACAATTCTCCCCAGAATGAATGAGGTGAATATCTGCTGACTAGGGATGAGCCCGGTGTTCGATTCGAACCCATGTTCGAATCGAGCACCGGGCGTTTGCTCGCTCGGCGAGCCCAGAACTATTGGGGCCGCTCGTATCAAATTCTTGTGATGCGAGCGGCCCCGCAATGCATTGCGGCCCGCGCAGTGCAATGCTGGCTGATGATTGGCCAAGCATGCACTGTGACCCCGCATGCTTGGCCAATCACAGCGCCGGCAGCGAGGAGAGCCATAATTGGCTACAGGCAGGATGCCTGTAGCCAATTATAGCTCAGGGGCTTTAGTACACGCCCCATGGTATAAGAGGCCGCCGAGCCGGCGGCCTCGCATATTCTGTTTCAGTCACTGTGTCAGCGTGTCAGTGTGCTGCTGACAAGATATGCTATATTTCTGGGGATATGTGTGTGCGTGCTGTTAGAACAGCATTGCAGTATCACATCTGGGGGGTGTCTATAGGTGGCCTGTGAAGGGGGGCAGGTTTCCTGTGCTTAGAACTTTCCCTGCAAAAAAGTGTAATTTTTGCAGGAAAAAAGCTATTTAAAAGCACTCGCGGCTAATGAATTGATGGCTCCTGTAACACAGAGAACTGTCATTCATTAATAAAAAACAAAAAAAAACCGTGGGGGTCCCCCCAAATTCAATAACCAGGCCCTTCAGGTCTGGGATGGATATTAAGGGGGACCCCAGCCAAAAAAAAAAAAATGGCGTAGGGTCCCCCTCAAAATCCATACCAGACCCTTGAGGTCTGGTATGGATTCATACCAGACCCTTGAGGTCTGGTATGGATTTTAAGGGGAACCCTAGCCAAAAAAAATGGCGTGGGGTCCCCCTCAAAATCCATACCAGACCCTTATCCGAGCACGCAACCTGGCAGGCCACAGGAAAAGAGGGGGGGACGAGAGCGCCCCCCCCTCCCGCCTGAACCGTACCAGGCCACATGCCCTCAACATTGGGAGGATGCTTTGGGGGTCTAAGACCCCTAAAGCACCTTGTCCCCATGTTGATGAGGACAAGGGTCTCTTCCCCACAACCGTGCCTGGTGGTTGTGGGGGTCTGCGGGCGGGGGGCTTATCGGAATCTGGAAGCCCCCTTTAACAAGGGGACCCCCAGATCCCGCCCCCCCCCCTGTGTGAAATGGTAAGGGGGTACAAAAGTACCCCTACCATTTCACCAAAAAAGTGGCAAAAATGGTAAAAATGACAGGAGACGGTCTTTGACAATTCCTTTATTAAAATCTTCTTTCTTCTTTCTTCATCCTTCGGTTTCTTCATCTTCTCCTTCCGTCATCTTCTTCCATCTTCTTCTTCCATTTTTTTCTTCCTCCGATCCGCTTCTTCTTGCGCTGGTCTTCTCGTCCTTCTCGTCCGGCATCTTCTTCCGTCGGCGTCGGTGTCGGTGTCTCTGTCTCTTCTTGGGCCGCTCCGCGCAATGGGAGGCTCCCGCTGTGTGAGGCTCCGCTCCGTCTGACAGGTCTTTTATAATGGAGGGCACCTGGTGACCCCGCTGACTTTCCCCATGATGTCAGAGGGGGAGCGGGGTCACCAGGTGCCCTCCGTTTTAAAAGACCTGTCAGACGGAGCGGAGCCTCACACAGCGGGAGCCTCCCATTGCGTGGAGCGGCCCAAGAAGACACCGACACCGACGCCGACGGAAGAAGATGCCGGACGAGAAGGAAGAGGAAACCAGCGCAAGAAGAAGCGGATCGGAGGAAGAAGAAAATGGAAGAAGAAGATGGAAGTAGATGACGGAAGGAGAAGATGAAGAAACCGAAGGATGAAGAAAGAAGAAAGAAGAATTTAATAAAGGAATTGTCAAAGACCGTCTCCTGTAATTTTTACCATTTTTGCCACTTTTTTGGTGAAATGGTAGGGGTACTTTTGTACCCCCTTACCATTTCACACAGGGGGGGGCCGGGATCTGGGGGTCCCCTTGTTAAAGGGGGCTTCCAGATTCCGATAAGCCCCCCGCCCGCAGACCCCCACAACCACCGGGCACGGTTGTGGGGAAGAGGCCCTTGTCCTCATCAACATGGGGACAAGGTGCTTTAGGGGTCTTAGACCCCCAAAGCATCCTCCCAATGTTGAGGGCATGTGGCCTGGTACGGTTCAGGCGGGAGGGGGGGGCGCTCTCGCCCCCCCCTCTTTTCCTGCGGCCTGCCAGGTTGCGTGCTCGGATAAGGGTCTGGTATGGATTTTGAGGGGGACCCCACGCCATTTTTTTGGCTAGGGTTCCCCTTAAAATCCATACCAGACCTCAAGGGTCTGGTATGGATTTTGAGGGGGACCCTACGCCATTTTTTTTGGTTTTTTTGGCTGGGGTTCCCCTTAATATCCATCCCAGACCTGAAGGGCCTGGTTATTGAATTTGGGGGGACCCCTACGCCTTTTGTTTTTCATTTTTTTATTTTTTATCAATGACTTTTTTTATGAATAAGTTTCAATGAATGACTGTTCTCTGTATTACGGGAGCCGTCAATACGCATTAGCCGCGAGTGATTTTAAATAGCTTTTTTACTTGCAAAAATGACACTTTGCGCAGAGACAGTTCTAAACACGGGAAACATGCGCCCCTTCACAGGCATACTATAGACACCCCCCAGGTACGAAATTTAAAGGAATATTACACTTTTATTGTTTCAATTTAAGCATTATTAAAATCACTGCTCCTGAAAAAAACGGCTGTTTTTAAAACTTTTTTTTGCATTGATACATGTCCCCTGGGGCAGGACCCAGGTCCCCAAACACGTTTTATGACATTAACATGCATATTAGCCTTTAAAATTAGCACTTTTAATTTCGAACGTTCGCATCCATTATAACTAATAGGGTTCTAAAGCTCGCACGGACTTTAGGTCCGTTCGCGGGTTCTGGTGCGAGCCGAACGGGGGGTGTTCGGCTCATCCCTACTGCTGACCTACTTCTTTGAATCATG